>CP136062.1:32086901-32798817 GCA_032622095.1 Siphonodentalium dalli
CCCCGTACTCTTATTGGATTTAGCAGAATTGTCCACCATGAACTCTTATTCCGCACTGTATGCTTATTTGGACCCCAAGAGAACTTAGATTATCAAATAAAATAATAATACTAGTATTAGTAATAGGCCAACTGCCCAAGGCTAATTTATGCTATATGTCACTATGTGAGTTGTGACCACAGGAGGGCCCCTTCCCCCTCCCCCCTTGAGTCCGGAATCCAGTTTTAAAATGACGCTGGAATCCGGAATCCAGCTTCAAATTGACCCTGGAATCCGGAATCCAGTTTAAGAAACAAATACCGATTTCACGTCCAGTTTACATGATATTATAGATTAGTTTTGTGATACCCATAATATATGAGCAGGTCCCACATATAAAGGCACACCCGTCTTGAACCCCGGTAGTGGAAACTTCACCAATGAGGTCCAGAGCAGTCGACCTTGCGGCAGTTTACAAAATGTTAGGATAAGGGTAACAAAGGTATAGAATATGCGTCTAGACTGCCTTGGATTAACCGATCTTTATCACATTCCTGTGTAAAAACTAATAAATTAAACGCTCTTTATATGGGCATGATATATTGACCCAGAATTAATACCCCGATGTGATAACACATGTAAAACCATCGGGTGGACTCCAAAATCGAACCCAACCTGCACCGGATCAGTAATCCCAGTAAAACCAGTTTGGACTTACCAATGCCCTCACATGGGGACGCACATGGAAGGAAATCCCAACAAAAAAGGGGGACCCTATTCTATAGCGGAAATTGGCCGGCGGTCACCGAAACACGTGGTCTCGGCCTGCACTCTGTGTTAGAAAACCCAAATACTAAATTAAGTTTAGAAAGTTGATACGTATCTTAAGCCACCACACATAAATTTAAACCAATACCGAATGATGGATGGACAGACGGTCGGACAGATCAATAACATAATGCGCACGCTCCACTAGAAATTGGGGATTAATCGATGATTACATATTGATTTTGATATATAAATATATGCATGTAGCATGGGAGTTGGAGCTCCCGATAATATGTATATATCCACTGGTAGTCAAACAATACACATCCATGTATTTGCATGCGTGTATATGGCTGCTTGGGTCCCATGCAGATAATAATATTAACAATCATGCTTAACACATCGCATGTAAACAGCCAAACAAACACCATTTGAATTAATGTGTTTGATGATATAGCTAAGTGTCGGAGAGTAAACAGTTTTACATATAGCATGGTTGAAATCCACACACTATCCTGGCAAGGTTATATTGTTTTAACTAGCCATCGGAGGTACCGTTGTTTATATGTTGATGCAGGCCTTTAGATTAGGCTAATTTGGGGACATTTTGGGGGACCGAGGTGGTGGGTTTGCGAGGAGGGGGGGTACCCCCTAGTGACTATTGGGGGTACGGGTTTTCCCCGGGGAGAATTTTTTTTAAAGTGAGCCTAAAATGGGGGCTGTCTGGTTGTTTATGAAGCATATGAAAGGTGAAAGAAATGAACCAATGGCCCCCATATCATTTCCTGGCAACTTGGGCTTGTTTCAGCATTCAGCAAGTTATATTACCCTTACATTTTCAAGTTTTGTAGGTCAAAATTTATTGAATATTGGGAATATTGGATCATTTGACATCAACAAAGCCATTTTATAGATGTATGGTGCTTGAAAGTTCACCAAGCAGTCCACCAACACACTGTTCATGGGTATTTCCAATTAAAATTTAATTTAATCTAACTACATGTACATGTATATGTGAACCTGAAAAAAGTTAGAAAGTTGATTTGTTGTGGTCAAATGAAGCAATATACACACACAAACAGGTCATAAAAAGGTAGTCCAAGTCTTCTTGTACTAAAACCAGCTAAGATATTGGGATGGCGATTTGCTGTTTTTAGTCCAAGCCCGCTTGTATACCATTATATTCCTATCACACGAGTTACGCCCACGATCTGTGGCGGGAATTTGTGGTGTATTTTACTCGATTTACCTAGCAAATCAATACATGATGCTATATACATCGGAAAGGCTTACATCTTATGGTCATAATGGTGTATAATAATCTAACTTTAATGTTAAATTACACATAGAATATTCCGGTTGATTGCCACAAACATCGATTTGTTTCTCTGTTTGTTTACATTTTAACCGAAAGCCGAAGTGGTCCGAATAAGTTCGGCATAATCCGCTGTTTGTTCTGGGAATTCTACTTTCCGTTTCTATATATAGCGCGGGTTTTCCGAAAAAAAAATGGCGAAAACCGATCGCCCGAAAGTCCAGTTTTCTATGTGCTTTCAGAACAATTCCCGCACTAAAAACTTAATGACATAATGGAGGATCAGAACGGTAGTTTTGTTGACAATTTTCGCAAGCAACTTGTCAAAATTGGAGCAAATTAGAACTCTTGTGTCTGACTTGCCATGCGTGTGATGTGCATTTTGACATCTGTGTTGATAAAATAATCGGAGAACCGAATCACACAGTTACGAAATATAGTTCTTCCGTTTTAGTGGGACTTTTCAAACTTAAGGTTAAAAATTTATACAAATTTGATTTGATTTTTTGTGTGCTTAACAAGAGCAGTATATTGCCCTGTTCGCTTAGTATATATCTTAATTTCGCGGAAGTCCACCAAATATGGGTGAAATGTAGCACCATATAAGGCATATTATATCTAATGCTCGTAACTTGTGTTTACACTGTTTTAAACGTTGAGAGGGTTCTAATTCCCGTAATTTATTTAGTGTATTACATTTATATCTCCAATGTTTAATTAATCTATTTATTATTTTATTTATTGACATACATAATTACGATTACAATGGAGAATGCATCGTAATTTGCGCTGTTGTCCAAAATCTACGGAATATTTTCAACGGAAAATGCCGAACACAGTTCGCGAGGTCAACCGAGTTCGCATACTTTTAAAAAATTGTAAAAATTGTAAACATTGAGGTAAATGTCTCTTTTCGCATTAAATTACCGTTTTAAATTCACAACTGATGTGGGTTTCAGATAAAATAGCATGTCTTCTGCGGAAAATATCCGTTTATTGTCGCAATTGTGATATTTTATTTCATATAATTGTGGTTTTATTTGAGCGGGTCACTAACGCTTAAGCTCTGTCATAAGAGAGCATATAGGACGGGCTTGGACTAAAAACAGCAAATCGCCATCCCAATATCTTAGCTGGTTTTAGTACAAGAAGACTTGGACTAATAAAAAGGGTGATTTTGCGGTGACATTTTGTCAAATGTGCCTTCTAATTTGGGGACATTTCTATAATTTGGGGACATCGGTAAACGCTGTGAGTTGTGGGGAATATTAAGGCCTGGTTGATGGTACGTAGCCCAATATAACATACATATTTTTGAATTGTGGGTTAAGTTTATGCCCACAGCGCATTTTCACGGAAATATAATTGGCAGTCCATCATCCAAATTGTTTTGCTATGTCTTTGGGGCAATTTTTGAGATATGTTGCCGCAAATAATGACCGGAAAGATAAAGAGCACCGTATACAAACGAATATATACGGACTAAGTCCTATAAGATTAAGAGTGTGCATCAGATTGGATCCCATATAAAAATTATGATATTATTATCTATTAATATTATGACCAAATGAGGAACCAAATCGCAATATTTCACCCGAAATGGAATCCGTTTATATAAATACATGAATCCGGAATCCAGCTTAATTTGTGTCTTGAATCCGGCGTACGGGTCCAAAATGGGTCGTATCCGGCATACGAAAAGGAGGAAGGGGCCCTCCCACAGGGGCCTATAACGCGCTCCGCTGCCAGCCCCCTTTTGCACTGCCCATATACGCCGCTTCTATATACGCGCCTGCTTCACGTCCTTAATATATTATAGTACCATTAACGTGAAGCAGGCACGTATATAGAAGCAGCGTACCGGTACATGTATATGGGCAGTGCAAAAGGGGGGTGGGCAGCAGAGCATGTTACAGGCCCCTGTGGTTGTGACTGTGAGTTAGTAATAGTATGTCAAGTGTGTGAATTTTGATTGTGAAAATGTCATAATTCATGCTTCACAATTGTCAATATAATTATCAAAAAATAAACTAAAATAAATACTAATAAATAAATTTATTTGATTTAGAATACTTCTTAAATATTTGTCATTAATCATTAATAAATAAATAAACGTTTCATCTAAATTCTAATCATCGTCTTTTAAAACACATGAAACAAAATTGCAAGTTCATCTAATTTCTAAATTCTAAATCTTGATGACAATGAATGAATGATTTTAGTTGAGTTTTTTTTTAATTGTTAGGCTGATAATAATTAATATACAAAAAATGCTACTTTCTCAAAAATAAGCAGTAAAACTTACCTGTGTGACTGCACCTGACTTTTAGTGACACTGACAGCGACAGCTCTTTTTGGAGATGGAGATATAAAGCAGCCGACACTGGCCGACAAGAGCAAAATCAGGGAATGTACTTCCGTAAACAATCTCATCCAATGAAATGTTTCATTTTTTTCCCGCCAAGCACACTTTTGCCAGAAACAGTAACGACAACTCTGACTTTGGAACGCGCACCTGCCAGTGTCAAGTGCCCCCGTTCTGTGGTTCGTTTATCAACAGTATTACTACTTTACTGAACTACTAAATACCTATTTTCAGAATTGTTAAGACATTTAAACTCATGTATTTCAAAAGCGTCGGCATGTATATAACTATAAACTGATTACGATATAATATGATATTCACAATAGTTTTACGCGCGTTTTTGGGGTTATGATACTCGTTTTACAATGTTCCTAAATTGATGGAGAGTTGTGAAGTTGTGATTTTTTGCGGCCCAAGTTTCTCGGTAATGTTCTGTTAACACTTGATTTGTATACACGTAAATGTATCTTCGACCATTATTCTAAAGTGTGCTGTTATTGTCTTTATGTAAATGTTTTATTTTATTTTAAAAATGCCGAACTCGTCTAATTTCGTGATATACGGATTACTGAACTGTAATTTGGGAACAGTCTAAATTCTGCATCGTTCTGTGTGTATAAGTTTACGTTCAAGTGGCCATTAATTTTGATATCATAGGTCCTGTATCTGAATTTGAACCAGTTGATAGTGCTGTGGGTCTTGGAGGACTAAGGTGTTTTCTGCACTTCCAAGTAGGGATGTTCAACGTCACTACGTAATTTTTAAGATTTGCTTAAAAAGAGTCAAAAGTGAGCACTTTTTAATTTTTCATATCTTTTTAATAACAAATTCAAATAAAATGGCAATAAAGAGCCTGGTAGAACGTTATCTCGCCAAACCGACGTTATAATTATTATCTGGGTCTGACGTTTATAAGTATTTTTTTTGCGACGTCAAAGTTGCCCATTTTCGTCATATGTTTTGTACGTAAAAAATCTGTGTGACAATTCGCCAGGTGTTTTTGGGGCTGCTCCGACTGGCTAATACAATATTACACAAATAACAGGTAAGTACATCGGAAGGAGAATTATTAGATCTTTTGAATGGCGTGTGAAACTCCTGCACCCCAAAATTATAAGTATGCGTTTTAAATATAACAATACTTTGAAGTCGCCCCCCCAAAGACCCCTTCAATGATTCCCGGTAGTTTCATTGAGTATAAACAAGAGGATCATTCAATGCATTAAATAAAAGTATTTCTGATTGGCTGAGCTTTGTATTAGCCAGTCGGAGCATCCTATCATAACACGCCTCTTTCTAATCTTCGAACGAGATAACCCACAGTGCATTTCTCTATTACGCAACGCCATTGTTCAGTGCCATGCTTGCGACGTCAAACACATTCGCGTATTATAATTGCAGATTGTAAATATTTCTAATTGTTTTCGGGTCCTATTAATAATCAGAAAAGACAGATTGCTTCTACCAAACATTTGCATTTTGAATCTGACCTTGTTCAGACGGCCGACCTCTCTCTGATTTTTTAGAATTCTGGGTAATTGACAGCTATTGAATATCGATGCCAGTAGCCACGTGCTTATGTTTTCCGAGCATCGAACTCAATTTGAAGCCGATTTTCGGTAGCATTTCAAAGGCATATCGCTTGTCAAGTATTTTAATTGCGTTCAGCGTGTTTCGTTTGCCAAAATATGTTTTGAGAATGACAACATTCGAATGTAAATCAATGACCTAGTTCCAGTTAGCTGACGAAACTCCGCCCATTGACTTCACAAGTGACACAGTTGTAAACAAATACACAATACCACACGTGGGTGACAGCGAGACTGCATCAGCTTACAACAGTTGGACTGAATGCCCTGTGTATTACTATTTTATATATGCCTTCATCATTGGAAATATTACATGACTGACATATATGCTAGTTTGAATTATATTACATTTAAAACAATTTGTTTTATGTACTTTTATAAGTTTTCTCACTTTTGATTTCAATTGTCTTTTTTTAGTTCCTTCTTCAGCTAAATAAAAACAATACACTTTGGGAGTGACTAATAGTGATCTAATAAAATTAATAGTTAATTCAGTGGTGTGGGCACTTTAAAATAGGAACAGGGCAGCAAAATCTGGGTGTAATGTTGTGGAGAGCCCTGCATGTATGCCGATGCCAAATATTTCATATGTATGCACTCAAAGGTGTCTAGATATTGGCTTGAGGGATCTTGAAGTTGGATGTAGAAGGTATAATTTGATTCCCAACGGCTAAGTTCTGTATCCCTACTACCCCTCCCCCAGACACCAAATTTAATTTCCTTACCATTGCCGCAAATTAACTCTACCAGGAATTAAAATTAATATTGCCCTTATAAAAAAGTACATGTCTCAACAATGGCAATTGGACATGCACAAGTTTGCTTTTCTGTGTGTTTTGACTCTTCATGACTGACATACATGACTGACATACATGACTGACTGACATGACTGACTTACATGACTGACAGACATGACTTACATGGCTGACTGACATGACTGACAAACATGACTGATAGACATGACTGACAGACCTGACTGACTGACAGACATGACTGTCAGTCATCTGACAGACATGACAGACAGGACTGACTGACATGACGGACCCTGATGGATGGATCCTATCTGTCGCAGATGGATGGATCCTACCTGTCCCAGATGGATGGATGGATCCTATCTGTCCCAGTTGGTTGGATGGATTCTATCTGTCTCAGATGGATGGATGGATCCTATCTGTCCCAGATGGATGGATGGATCCTATTATGATTCCTATATATCCCAGATGGATGGGTGGAATGAGTGTTGTTTTTCTTCCCCTGAGAGGTGGTAAGGCTGTGGCTGTAAGGGACCAAATTTAATTTCCTTACCATTGCCGCAAATTAACTCTACCAGGAATTAAAATTAATATTGCCCTTATAAAAAAGTACATGTCTCAACAATGGCAATTGGACATGCACAAGTTTGCTTTTCTGTGTGTTTTGACTCTTCATGACTGACATACATGACTGACATACCTGACTGACTGACATGACTGACTTACATGACTGACAGACATGACTTACATGGCTGACTGACAGACATGACTGATAGACATGACTGACTGACAGACCTGACTGACTGACTGACTGACATGACAGACATGACTGTCAGTCATCTGACAGACATGACTGACATGACAGACAGGACTGACGGACCCTGATGGATGGATCCTATCTGTCGCAGATGGATGGATCCTACCTGTCCCAGATGGATGGATGGATCCTATCTGTCCCAGTTGGTTGGATGGATTCTATCTGTCTCAGATGGATGGATGGATCCTATCTGTCCCAGATGGATGGATGGATCCTATTATGATTCCTATATATCCCAGATGGATGGGTGGAATGAGTGTTGTTTTTCTTCCCCTGAGAGGTGGTAAGGCTGTGGCTGTAAGGGACCAAATTTAATTTCCTTACCATTGCCGCAAATTAACTCTACCAGGAATTAAAATTAATATTGCCCTTATAAAAAAGTACATGTCTCAACAATGGCAATTGGACATGCACAAGTTTGCTTTTCTGTGTGTTTTGACTCTTCATGACTGACATACATGACTGACATACCTGACTGACTGACATGACTGACTTACATGACTGACAGACATGACTTACATGGCTGACTGACAGACATGACTGATAGACATGACTGACTGACAGACCTGACTGACTGACTGACTGACATGACAGACATGACTGTCAGTCATCTGACAGACATGACTGACATGACAGACAGGACTGACGGACCCTGATGGATGGATCCTATCTGTCGCAGATGGATGGATCCTACCTGTCCCAGATGGATGGATGGATCCTATCTGTCCCAGTTGGTTGGATGGATTCTATCTGTCTCAGATGGATGGATGGATCCTATCTGTCCCAGATGGATGGATGGATCCTATTATGATTCCTATATATCCCAGATGGATGGGTGGAATGAGTGTTGTTTTTCTTCCCCTGAGAGGTGGTAAGGCTGTGGCTGTAAGGGGATGTACTAAGTAAGGGACCAAATTTAATTTCCTTACCATTGCGGCCGCAAATTAACTCTACCAGGAATTAAAATTAATATTGTCTCAACAATGGCAATTGGACATGCACAAGTTTGCTTTTCTGTGTTTTGACTCTTCATGACTGACATGCATGGCTGACATACCTCATTGACCTGACTGACATGACTGACAGACATGACTGACAGACATGACTGACAGACATGACTGACCAGCCCTCTTAATTCAGATTGTTTGGCTTCGGCAATCCGCTACAGCAACAGTATGCCGTGCCCCAGTTTGCTTCAGCAAATTGCTTCGGCAATGCTGATTGCCGTAGCCAATTATGAAGGCTGACTGACTGACTGACAGACCTGACTGGCAGACCTGACTGACAGACAGGACTGACTGACATGACTGACTGACAATACGGACCCTGATGAATGGATCCTATCTGTCGCAGATGGATGGATGGATCCTATCTGTCCCAGTTGGATGGATTGATCCTAGCTGTCCCAGATGGATGGATTGATCCTATCTGTCCCAGTTGGATGGATTGATCCTATCTGTCCCAGTTGGATGGATGGATCCTATCTGTCCCAGATGGATGGATTGATCCTAGCTGTCCCAGATGGATGGATGTATCCTATCTGTCCCAGATGGATGGATTGATCCTAGCTGTCCCAGTTGGATGGATTGATCCTATCTGTCCCAGTTGGATGGATGGATCCTATCTGTCCCAGATGGATGGATGTATCCTATCTGTCCCAGATGGATGGATTGATCCTAGCTGTCCCAGTTGGATGGATTGATCCTATCTGTCCCAGTTGGATGGATGGATCCTATCTGTCCCAGTTGGATGGATGGATCCTATCTGTCCCAGATGGATGGATTGATCCTAGCTGTCCCAGATGGATGGATGGATCCTATCTGTCCCAGATGGATGGATTGATCCTAGCTGTCCCAGATGGATGGATGTATCCTATCTGTCCCAGATCGATGGATTGATCCTATCTGTCCCAGTTGGATGGATTGATCCTAGCTGTCCCAGATGGATGGATGGATCCTACCTGTCCCAGATGGATGGATGGATCCTATCTGTCCCAGATGGATGGATGGATCATATCTGTCCCGGATGGATGGATGGATCCTATATATCCCAGATGGATGGGTGGAATGAGTGTTGTTTTTCTTCCCCTGAGAGGTGGTAAGGCTGTGGCTGTAAGGGGAGGTCAATGGAGGCCGCACACCCTAACCCATTTAATCTAACCAATAAAAGTTAACGTTATGATTAGGTGGAGTAATTGTAGAGGTTCGTATCATCTCGATGTCAATATTTCTAAATATCAAAAAATATATTAAACAATCATGCATTTGAAGTGTTGTTTTTCTTTCCCTGAGAGGTGGTAAGGCTGTGGCTGTACGGGGAGGTTGGAGGCCACACACCGCAACCCATTTAAACTAAGCAATCAAACTTAACGTTACGATTAGGTTCGTACTTTCATATCGTCTCGATGTAAATATTTCTAAATATCAAAATATATACTAAACAATCTATCTGCTGTGTTATTTTTCTTCCCTGGAGAGATCGTAAGGGTTGCCTTCTGAACCATGGTCACTTGTATGTGACTCTCGGTGTACCGACGATATTTGATGAGATTGCAAAATATAGGGGGGGGGGTAAGCATAATGAGAATAACTTATCAATATTAAATCACAAAGCATAATGCTTTGTAATAAACAAACAAAGCATACATTTTTCTACCTAACAAACCATACAGCATCCATTTTCGATGTACGGTTTCCAAGTTATGACAAATTTTACTCTGATTCGGATGCGAAATGGCAATTTGATGTTTTGGCTACTTTTCAACACCATATACTGATCATATAGCCTTAAATGTCCAAATAAACCTGAGATAATGGTTAGTATGTTTTATATAAAACAATAATAGTGTAACCAAGCATAAAAAAACAACCATTTGTCTCCAATATGTCTAATATTAGAACATGGATAATTTTTCTGATTTGCCCTACCCCTATAACATCAGTCAAATTTGGGGTCAGTTGGCAACAAAAAGTGGCGAAATCCACAAACTTACAATAGAATAATCAACAATATGACTTAGTTTCAACTAAAATATGTTTTCAGATGAAAGTTCAACTAGTTTTAACAACTGAAGTTCACTTTTTAATTTTTTATACACAAAAAACCAAGAAAAATGGCAAAAAATGCGAACAAAACGACAATTTTGAATATAAGAGATTTTCAATAACCCATAGGGCCATAACGAAAATATTTTGCTTCCAATAATAGAAATTTTCTCACAATCTAGTTAGTCAAACATATAGAATATGTTGTGAAAACATCAAGATGTATGGATATCAATTTACTGAGTTACCAGACCTCAAATATGGCATTTCGTCACAAAACCCCATGTCACAAAGCCAAATTTGACTAAGTCCATGTTACGGAACACACATTTCGTCGGTAGATTTTTTTTCGTTCTTGACCATTAAGGTATGAAATAATGTATTATTGAGCTCTACCCAGTAAGTTAACCACTTATTTATTGAAAAAAAACAAAATTATTGTGTATTTTAAAAAATAATTGACCCTAAAATCTGCTTTTTAGCCTATTTTGACAATATGGCAAATTTTAGGGACTCGGAAATCTTAAAAATGACACATTTTTTGGGTACTAAAATGTCTGTAACTCGAAAATGAATAGATTATAACAATTTGAATTTTTCATGAACATCCCTATTCCAGTTCAATGGATCCGGGGCCCACTCGTCCCAGGGCCAACTCGGTCCAGGCAGTTTTTGGGGCGAGCTGGCCCAGCTTTCATGGCCGAGTTGGACCGGGTATTAAATTTGTGTTAAGTTAATATATATAATTCACACTTCAGAGGGTGAGATGGCTTCAGAACATGCCGACTACCCCGCTGGACAAAATAAGTGTCCATTGCCACCGCGGTGCGGCCGCGGTGTCCGGTTTTGTAACTGCAGTTGAGCACTGCGGCCGAACGGCAAGTACACCGCGGCTGAACGGCAAGTACACCACGGCCGAACGCAAGTACACCGCGGCCGAACGGCATGTACACCTGGGTTAGATTTCTGGTTTGTACATGTATTGTCTTTTTTCGAGTTGAAAACAAGTATTTTATAGTAGAAATATACAAAGGTTAGTATTTTTAATTAAAGGAAATTTAAATCCGTACATAATATCGACTTTGCAGTCATTATGACGAATCATATAGAGATGGGCGGTACTCGGTATTTACCGTGTGGTATCGGTATCAGCGTAATACCGATTTAATACCGTACCGAATCAAAACTAAAAATACCGTATTTTCGGTAATGAAATTATTCAGGTGTTGCCAACGTATATGCGTGACCTTGTCACTGCGGCCGTGATATGCATGAATTGTATGACCGGTCAACCGTAAGCAACGAGAATCGGATAATTATGATAACTCAATGTAACAAGTCGGTACTACATGTATTAGTCTATTACAATGTTGTTACATCAAGGGCCCGAGGGCATCTTTGATCTTTACGACATATTAATGACAATGTAAGTAACATCATGACGTTTGACTACTCATAACTGGAGTGTTATGTGTCAACTGGAAAATGCGTGGGCAACTCGGTACAGGCCGCAAGTCTATAATCCGTGTCCCAAGTTGGATTGAAGCATGTGGAATCGAAGCACGTGTTATGGGGGGGGGGGGGGTCCCCGTGCACAACAAATTGAAAACCCCACAGGTTACTTTATAATTAGACGGTGATGCAATAGCGACTTGATTTACGCATTGCAGATTTTTTAATACAACCTGATCTTGTCATTTGCAAATAGCACATCTTCTTGGAAAGTTGTCGGTATAAATATGTTTATATCCTATACTATAATTTACTTTATTAAACATATATATACTTAACGGTTTATTATACATATGTGCCTATATCTGACCAAAAAAGATCGCGTGATAGCTTTAAATTAACACTTGGGCACCATGTGCAACCAGTATCTTGCCTGCTATAAATAAGACTCATTAAGAGGGACTCTTACATTGTAAATTGTATACATGAATGGTATATCACGCTGCAAGGAGGAGAATATGAACCACCCGCGGGTTTGGGCATCTGCAGTTCGGAAGTTGCCATGGTTTTCCGATTTTCATGACATCACGCGACCGTTCATAAATTTGTGAATTGTGATCACTGATTACTACTCACAATTCTATTCACTCATGGAATGTTACGAAAATCAAATTGACATGAAAAAATATTTGTAGTCATGCTCTTATTCTGTTCACTGGCAAATCAGTCCGACGACATGCGTGTAAATCATCAAATGGATGTGTGAATAGTACTTAATTGCGTAGGTCATTTTGTTGCCTAATTTAGCTATTGTCACGAATGTAGTAAATCCGTGGATATACATGTATATTGTTCAGCTAAAAACTTGAATTACAATAATTTACCAGGAATATCTGCTTTGGTCTTATAATTTAATAGCAATACCGATTACCGTACCGATACCGAGGTAAATGGACGAAAATTTACCGATACCGATACCTTGATTGAAATTTCAATACTGCCCATCTCTAGAATCATATTTATATTTAAACCCACTGTTTCAACGATCTAACGCAGATTTTAATGGAACTTTGTTGTCAAATATAAAAAAATAAAGTCATTAATCGATCCCGTGCATGCAATCACGTCGACGTACACCTGTCAATCATCCAGGATTAGTTTGTGAGATTTTATTCTCTGCTTTACTTGGTTGGCTGTGGGAGGAGCTTACCGATAATTTGTTCTGATGTGGTTTGACACCATAACTGAGAATGAGTAAATTAAATTATTCCCATGTTTTTATTCGAGTGGCTATTATTTAAAAAATATGGACAAATGAGCATATTAAATAAAAGTGTAATATTCTCGATCCATATATGTGGCAAATCCATTGCCCAGTGAAAATTAACTGCAAGCGCCAGAAACTGGAAATGTGGGACATTTTACGATTTCCTCTATAATTCCACGGTATGCCATCCGAGGACGAACTGAATAAAGATTACACAAACAATGTGTGTTGAAAATTTTCAGAATTGTGATGGGACACGTGTATAAGGCCAAAATGAATAATGCACCCGTTTCCCCGAACGGACACCCCAAAATTAGGGGCGGGTGGTATGCTTTTCAATTTATTTTATTTTTTCCGTTTTATTATGCAATAAGCTATTGAAATCTGAAGACTTTATACCGGTAAATAAAGTGTGTCAAAATTACACCCGTTTATTGTATTCTCTACCAACATTCCTACAGATAAGATTTTAGTCATCATATTAGAATAAAAATTGTCATGTTGACAAGTTATGAAAACCACTAGCCCTGATCATAAAGTTGCAGATAATTTGGGAAAACCTTGTGTGCACAAAACGCCATGCGGTCAATACGTCATGCATGCATTTATGTAGAAATCTTAATTTTAAAACAACGGACATCGATGACATATATTGACGAGTATAGTATCTCAACAAACATGCTTACTGTAATTAAAGAACTTCATTCAAGGGTGAATGAGAAATTTGAGTTTCCTAAATAAATAAACATTAGAATACGCAGCGGCACATCATGCATCATTTTATTTTGTTATATATCCATAAAGTATTGTTTACGTATATTGCCACAAAAAAGTGAGTGAAACCCTTGATTGGGAACTTGTTATTCGCCGTTATTTTGCGCACATCTGTATATCTCAAATGCCAGGTGCACCAGGGTGCACGCGAATTACGTCAGCATTATTCAGAAATTGGCACGAGGGACTGTGTAGCAATCGACATTGTTTGCTACATCGTAACTGTTGTTTGAGTGAACATGATTACAGTGTCACTTTCTCCTTGATATTCCCTCTCAAGTTTCATCAAATGTCCACTGGCATGCTGCCGCGGCTTTGTAACTACGGTATTGAAAGGATTTGAAATATTTAGGTTCATAAAATCTTCGCGGGGCGAAAAATACCTTACTACACACAAACGCTCTTTATTTTTCATTCTGAATAAAATTCTGGCACAGATTTTTTAATCATTCAATGGACTGCAGTAAATTCCAAAAGGAGGTCCACATGGGTGGATGTAGTCAGTGTATAATTCAAACCAAATAATATTTTAAATTAATGTAAAAAAAAATTTATTTGAACAAGAGAAAAACCAACATCACAATAACAAATATTTAAACATGGGCAAACAAATAGTTCAAAGGATGATGCGACAACAAACCATAATCCTTATTTTATAATCAGTCTTAAATGGCAAGATGGTGAGTAAATTCTCTAATGTCACTTGTGCACGGCATTCCAATGCTTACTTCTCAAAAAAAAACGTGCTGCCAAATCTAGAGGGAGCTTGTTGTCGGGCAACATCACACTTCCGTGTCAAATAATAATTAACAGCGGGGGCCTCTTCTAATCAGGATGGATTATGACAACATGATTTTATGACAGTTTACCGGTAGGACGTTGACTACTTACAAGATTATCATACCTTGTCACCAGACGGATTAGACCTCAAACATAATAGATCGTCTGGCTGACGGTAATTAACAACAATGGGCTCAATCAAACCACATTTATGGTGCCCTCCTTTGTGTTTTTCAACATCATTCTAAAAACGGCAAGTACACCGAGGCCGAACGGCAAGTACACCGCAGCCAAACGGCAAGTACACCGCGACCCAACTGCAGTCAAGTGCTCGCCAGTGTTCGCGCTGTCGGTAGCCCAAATTAGCCAATGGCTAATCTTTTTCGAATTTGGCTAATAAAAATTTCATTTGGCTAAACTTTTGGCTAAACTTTTTTTGACCCCCAAATGGAGACTGAAAGCATGAATTTTTGGCAAGTGTGTTTTCAATTCTGTGATGTGAACGATCTAGTCCGAAAACATCGTAAGTGGGAATATATCGCCGACTGTATAAAGGGAAACCCGATCGCGGACAGTACAAAGGGAAACCCGTCACTCTGCACGAAAACAGCAAAAAAATCATTATTTTACATTTAATTCCGCTAATCCCGCATTGTCTGTCTGGTCACTCACGGGACTCCTGCACAATGCATGTGTATGATGACATTGTATTTATGACGGCCAAGGTTTATGAGCACCAAGTGTAAGACAATAGCTTAATCAGCCAAATGTGAATCACGACAGATATTTGTCGTCAATACCGATACATTCAAAATAATATGGCATGCTTTTATGACAGATTGCAATTTGATAATGTCGTAACAATATTAAGTTATTAGTTTCCAGATGTCACTTAAATATTTTCGCAAGAATAATTAATATTTAATGATTTAAAAAAAGATATTGATATAAAACAAAAATTTAATGACATTAAGAAGGACAATCCCTGGTTACCCCCCCCCCCCCCCCCCCCCCCCCCCCCACCCCCCATAAAGATTAATATTTTTTTAATAAATGATATATATAAAATTATTTCTAGTTCATAAAAATTAGTTAAATTATTGTGTATTTTACCTGTGTCTGTTAGATTTGACGTTTTAGTCATTAATTGTGAACCGACCAGAAAACGATTATTTAATTTGGCCATAGTTTTTTTTAATTTGGCTAAAAAACATTTGGCTAAAGTTTTTTTCATTTGGCTAATAAAATTTTCATTTGGCTAAACTTTTGGCTAAAGTTTTTTTTCGGTCCAGCGCGAACACTGGTGCTCGCTAATCAATCTTCTAAACAAAATTGCCAAGGTGTTGAGTGTTTTCTTGAGTGTTTTTCTTTTCACTCCCTCTTTAAGTGCTGTATATATTATAAACAAACGCTCGGCTCACTCAAAGTGTGTTTTGTGGATCATATTGCATTCAAACTATCATTACACTATACTTCAATATTAGTATAATCTTGAGGAAAATTTTCATAACTTTGTAACTGTAATTTCTAAATTATAACCAACAGTAATGCCCTAAATAATCGACTCCTTAACCACAGCAGAATTATGGGTAATTTTTTAGGATTTAGTCTGAAATATGAGAGCTTTTGAATGAATGGCAACAAGCCATATTTCCGACTAAATCCTGAAAAATTATCCATAATTCTGTGGTTAAGGAGTCGTTTATTTAGGGCATTACTGTATAACAAAGGCCATCCGTGCCTTTAATATCCCTAGACGACATCCTCCCATATCTCTTGTTATACAGTAATGCCCTAAGTAATCGACTCCTTAACCACAGCAGAATTATATATGGGTAACTTTTCAGGATTTAGTCGGAAATATGGCTTGTTGCCATTCATCGGAAAGCTCTCGGGAGAGCTTTCTGATGAATGACAACAAGCCATATTTCTGACTAAATCCTGAAAAGTTACCAATAATTCTGCTGTGGTTAAAGAGTCGATTACTTAGGGCATTACTGTATACACAATTCATTATGTGTGGAAATTATGACGGATATGTTTCAAGGCATTAAACCATTTATAACGGGAGCTGTCTGGTGCAGCATTAAAAATCCTGTGCCAGTGCATTCTGCTATGTATGCGAGTCTCCCATAGGGAGTGATACAGATACATGTATGTGTACTTACCATATATAACAGAATTTGAGAGGTGAGGGGTGGGTGCGGTGTGAATTACTCACTATCACAACATGAAATGTATAACTAAATTAATATGACCCACCAAGTGCCAAAAACATGTGAGCCATCAACAATCAAATGAATTTAATTTAATTCTGCTTCAGATTTCCGTACAAATTACAGTTAACCCCTGATTTAAATGCTGCAACTCAATCCTGATAACCGACGGTTCTGACATGTAAGAACCATTTTCGCATTTGCTTGTACATGTATGCCTCATTTAGTGTGGTTCCGGTACTGGCACCGATTGCGAACCCTGAACTTGGTCAATGGTTACATATAAAACCTTTATACATGTTTGGATTTGATTATGGAATCTGATAACTGATGATGTTTCTCTAGTTGTTAATATTTTCTGAGCTATGTACAGTAATGCCCTAAATAACTGACTCCTTAACCGCAGCAGAATTATGGGTAATTTTTCAGTATTTAGTCAGAAATATGGCTTGTTGCCATTCATCGGAAAGCTGTCAGTGAGAGCTTTCCGATGAATGGCAACAAGCCATGTTTATTTCCAACTGAAAAATCACCCATAATTCTGCTGTGGTTAAGGAGTCGATTATGTAGGGCATTACGGTACATGTACATTTGACAATGAATTTGGTGTTCTGCTTCACAATATAATACATACATGTATTTTCTCCTATTCTGTTCTCCTTACTCTATAGGGCAAGTCAGCATTATGCAAAGAAAGGTTTATAAATCACACACACATTCAGCCGTCTGCCTTATTCAAAGAAGATTCAGATATCGGATTGAGAGATGTTCTCCTTGATGTTGTTCGACATCTAAGAGAGGTTAGTTGAGTAGATAAGTTGTTTCTTCTGATAAAAAAGTAGCTTTAGTAAAGGACATCCAGACCGTAACCCTTTGATGACGGCAGCTGTGCTGGTGAAGCATTAACAATCATGTGCCATGCATTCTCTTATATAATATATGCGAGTCTCCCATATGGAGCCTTGCATACCCAGTACATGTTTAGAACAGAATGCACTGGCTTACAAGGTCAAGATAAATATTGTTAGGCCAATACCTTCTCTTATACTGGTATATGTGAGGCTCTGATGAAATCAGATGAAATGTAAGTAATTATATGGTTCGCCAAGTGTACCTATTGGTATTAACTCTTTCATGACGGGAGCAGCGCTGGTGCGGCATTAAAGATCCTTGCCAGTCCAGTCTCTTGTAAGAATTTTGTGACTACCTTTTTCATTAACAATTCATTAAAGGTAGTCAATCTGGCAAACCTGTCTTTGCTGTGTTACGACCCTGCGGGATAATTAAATATTTGTTGTATTGTAATTACTCTCAGGCTCCAAATAAACATGCATGAACGTTTATTAGTTCAGGTGGCTTATTTGGTCTGCACGTTTATTTATTTTTCAGTAAAATATTCTGTATCAAAAGTGAATCATTGGTTTCATCACAAATTAAATAAGTCTGTTGAAGCTTTATTTGGGCGTTTAATGCTTCAAAAAATGCCATGCATTCTCTTATATAATATATAAAAATTAAATTAATGCTTCTCTCTTGAGAGGAACCTTCATAATGGTAATAGCAGGGCAAGCCAGATGTATTCGGACCGTTTCTCTCTCCACATGCCTTTAAAAGTTGATGCATGTGGTTCTGATTAAGCCATGTATCCATGACACGTTCACACATGATCATCAGGATTATCTCATTAGGGGGACACCCCACCACATGCTTACTAGAATACACATTTTCACTGTGGAGCTCCTTTTAGGCACCAGATATTTTCGTTTTAATAAGCCCAAATAAACGATACAATACTGCCGTAAGGCCAAAAAAAGAAAGTGTTTTGGTTCTCGGGCAATTTTGTTTTCAAATCAATGAGGAGGGAGGGTTTTATTTTTATTTTTTATTTTTTTCTGCGCATAGTAAGCATGGACAAAGATACCTTCCTCTGTCTAGTAATGACCAGAATGGTAGAGGGAACTGTTATGCATATAAACTCATTTAGTCTTATATAAAAATGACATTGTGCTACCAGTGTATGACTGGGATTACCTAACAATATATAATGCCCCTGACATTAACTACTGTTATTGTTGTCTAAAAACTGATACCTCCCCATTCTAATATGTGATCCTGAATTTAGTCCTGTGCCTTTCAATTGTATAAAGCTACAATTAGTGTAAGTTGTTCACAATGACTGATTGTAAGAAGAGCATGAGGATCAGCTAATCATTTTCTTAATTGTAGTCATCTACTTCATGTTGTAAGCCTGCAAGTCACTTTTAACACATTACATGTTAGAGCTCAATACACACTAATGTTCAACACATATCTGCTATGATTTTTTTGATTTTATCAACATGTATGTGGAAACAGGGAGAAGATAGTGTTAGGGATAGCAAGAGACCGGGAGAGAGGGAGGGGTGAGAAAGTTGAAGACAGGAGGGGGGGCAGATGAATCGTGAAATGATAACAGTGGTGGCGAGTTTACAATAATTGAGTTGTGGCGTGATAAAAATGATGCTATAGTAATTTGCATGCTTCAGGCACCATGGCCAATTCCTATTTCAATGGTGTTCACTGTGAATATCGCAGAATCCTTCAAGTGGAATCATTTGTATTGGATTGGAATAAGGCAGTGATTTTTTAACCAATACTCTTCAGGTTTTTTTTCCCGGATAAATCTCAGAACAACCAGATCTTTCACTGCTAGATGTAGACATTAAATTGCTTTTGGTTTTCCAAAAATGATTTCAAGTCCTCACTTTAAATTTATAAATTTTTGTTGGAAACCCCACCCCACCCCCACCCTTCTGCACTATTATTTGGGTCTGCACTTTTATTAATTTTCAATGAAAATTCCCTCCTGCACTATAATTTGGGTCTGCACTTCTAGAATATTTATAATGATAACATGTGTTGTATTGTAATTATTGATGATGATAACATGTGTTGTATTGTAATTATTGATAATGATAATATTTGTTGTATAGTAATTATTGATTATGATACATATCATTCCCAGGGAAAGAAAGTTGTGATAGACGACTGTAATAACCTCTCAAGTACAAGGCTATCATATATTAACATTGTGAAAAGAAAGGTGAGTAACTTCAGGAAATCATCTCTAATTTTAATGTGTCCGTTTTTTTTGAACTATTATGCATAATCAGCCATCAGCCTAATCTGATTTTTATTTTGTATGTACTAAAACTTCACACTAACAACGTAAGCAGCAGCTAGACTTTATTTATACTGAGTAATTAACGTCCTGCATAGAAATAACATTTTATTGATTTTGTCAATTACAGTAATGCCCTAAATAATTGACTCCTTAACCACAGCAGAATTATGGGTAATTTTTAGGATTTAGTTGGAAATATGGCTTGATGTCATTCATCGGAAAGCTCTGACTCAGAACTGTGCACCTGCAATTATGACATCTGTCCAACAAGCCTGGATATAAGAGGTCGGACACGGTCATTGACCGAGCCAAATACACCGATGACCGGCGCCGCCTTATTATCGTCCGTCAGTTTGTCCGGCGCCCATTATCTTCACAAAAAATATATAATTAAGGGGAAAACAACAAGTAGATGTATTATCCGCGGCAAAGACATTCAATTACCACTACTGTGCACTAAATATCAAATCCCCCCACCAATACAACGTGTTTTACCGAAAACATGTTAATGATCCGTTCCGTATACAGGACATATAAATGTCATTTTAATGCAACCTCTAACCTAAATTGTCCGCGATTGATGATTGATCGCAAACTGCGAATTATCGCTGCCTTCACGTCCGCACTATTTACGACTTTCTATTTTTAGATCGTGAAAAACCCAGAAAAAATGGCTGCCACTGGGGGGAAACTCCAACCAAGAAATACACTTCGTCGTGTTTTTCTCGTTTGACGTAAGATACACGGAGATGTCACAAGTTAAATCAGCACAAGTGTAATATATTCCACAAGTTAAGGGTGTTAGTTGGAGATTTAGCAGAAGAAATTCCGAAAAAATTCATACCGGGTAGTTTTTAAATCGCCGCGTTTTGAAACATGTGCTCGTGTTTACTTGGGGGAAGCACGGCGTAGGATTTTTTCTGCGGACTAATAATGTAATAGTATTTTTGAAACTGGAAAAGAATTCAGCAGAGACATACTGTAAATGACAGCCTTGTCTGACGTTGCACCCCTGTCACATTATGACATGATAATATGAGCTTCAGCTAAAAGTGATGTAAAACACCATAATTCATAACATGATACATCAATGAATCTAATTTGTGCATTGGAATGGGCTAAAAAACAACTAATTGCTGCTATTTATTGATACCAGGTAAATGACAGACACACTTTTCAAATGTCAGACGCCGAATCTTTGGTGCCTGTCATTTTGTCAGACACTCAAAAAAAAATTATATCCAGGCTTGCTGTCCAACGTTTTCGGGTGGAGTTATTCCCCTTTTTCAACTTAGAATTTTTTTTCGCAACATTTGATTTTATGACGTCTCTCTCATATACCAGTATGCATATGTCCCAACAGCATATTTAAAGTACATGTATATTTATTGATTATAATGTTGTTCTTATTCACTATAATCTAATATATATTTTGGGACTTCTGTGTGTGTGTGTGTGTGTGTTAGCTTTGGCCGGGAAAAACTGCAAGACGGATTTTGACGAAATTTGATACCTAGGGGTAATTTTGTCCAGGGAGTGTTTTGGACGGGTCAAATCGTAAAAAAGGTAAATTCAAGGTCAAATCGGGTAAAACGCAAAATGGTCAATTCAAGGTCAAATCGCGCAATTCTCCGAAAAAGGTTATATAAATGGGATCTTGTGTTGCATAATATTTATTGGATTATAGAAGGGTGATGTTGGAGTTAACATTGAACTTCAGCCATTGATACGGTACTTCTCCCTGATAACAGTCCTCTTCTCCCTAATAACCTAATGGAGAGAAGTGACTTGTTCAAATTTGAAACCTCTAGGCTGTTCCCTGTGGTGACCCTGTCCCTCATTTGGACAATGGATGTTAATGGCTCACTTAATTTCCGACCCCCCAGATCACATATATAAAATAGGTTATAATACACCAAATACAAATTAGTAAAGTGATTTCCCCTGGGACCCCCAAGCTAGGATCAGCATAAAAGTGCACGAAAAAATGCACAAACGTGTTTCCCGACAAGAAACATCAAATTTTGCCACATGGTGAACGGTTACGGCTGTCAATTGGCAAATAATTTATGGGAGGGGTTGGTGTTTTTTTCGATGTCATTTTTTTCTCCATTCTAAGGGTAGTGTGACTTTTGTCAAAACTGCAGTGTGACGCAGCACGTTTACAAGTACTTTTGGGCACATTTTCGTGCGTCCAAAAGGACGTTCTTCAATGTTTGATACTCATGCAGGGTCAAAGCTTTCCTGCGAATACAGGCCAGCGGGATTTGTTAACACTTAGGCCTATGCAAATCATTTGGTGTATTGTAACCAATATATGCCATATTATTTACCATTTGAAAGAGGAAGCTCCAAAACATTGTATTTTCAACTTATTCAATGTAATAAGCTGTGAACATGTTGTTTTTGTTGGGAACAGTCTATTTTTTTCAATGGAAGGGGAAAACTCTATATATTTATACATAGAGTTATTCCCCTTCCATTGAAAAAAACTATTGTTTGAATTCTGTTGCATTCTGTGAGCCATATAAGGATTAACTGTCATGTGGACTGTTTTTATGGAGATGTAACCGTGAGGTAAGTGGTCATAACTTGTGTAAAACCCAAAGGGTTTTACATACAAGTTATGACCACTTACCTCACGGTTACATCTCCATAAAAACAGTCCACATGACAGTTAATCCTTATATTTATATACATTTAGCGAAAAAGCCACTTTTGTAAATGTATTTAAATCGAAAAGTGTATCGTGACAAAACCAGCCCAAAATATCCCATAGCACCCTTGGCAAAAGTTAACAGGAACAATTGAAACCCTATGATTTATTAAGTCAATCCTGCGCGAGTCCAAATGCGCCCAAAACAATACGCGTTCGTCTTTCCAAACCCAATGACGTGTCGATGTTGTTATGAGGCTGCAGTTATTAGCTGTTGCGCATTCACCGAGAAATAATTGCAACTAGCCATGTGGGCGCCGACCAATCGGAATGCTGGATTTAGTGATGATCACACTTAGTATGTAAATATAACGGGGTAAATGATTTATGACTTCAGCTATTTTCTCTTAATATTTGGGCAGCTTCTGAGACAGACGTTCCAAATGGTGATGAATTATAGTATTTTAATATATATTTTATGGCACAGATTGTTATTAAATAATCGGCAACTCAAAAATTAAATTGGCCTTTAAATCAGATGTTCATAAGTTTCATAGTGATGTATATTGTTACAGCCATATTCCCTTCTTACTAGATACCTGGCTGTAAGGTGGGAGTGTTACAGTTGTACCCAAAACATGGAGCTGAACAACTACTTTGGGCACGTGAGCACATGCTGGCTAACAGTACGAGAGGTATCTTCAACAACATTCCAGTTGACAGAGACTTATACATGTGGTTTTCTGAAGAAAATCTCAAAGATATATCTTACATGAAAGGAAAAGGTCAGTGTCCTTAATGTTAAACCAAAGACAATTATATATATGTCTTGTTTCGGATTATAAGTTAAATATGCATAATCTGTATTACTATTTCCTTCGCTTTGGGGGTAAACAATATTTGATTCGACTCGAGGAGCCCACACATCAAAGCTCAGAATGATTAGATATTGATTTTTGAAATCTATTATTTATTACCACTGATAATTGTAGGTGGCCCAGTAAACAGTTGACAAGAAGACGGTCTCGGACCAAATTGCGAATGAAGATGGATAACTCTAAAATCAAGTGCCTTTTTTGTGTCAGATATTTGACAAACCGGCAAAATTTCGTTGAACACAATGTTGATAAATAACAGGTTTTGGGCAATTTTTACTATAGTTGACTGTGGTTAGCCTATTTTTGGGCAATTAATCGTTTCTGATAACTGAAGCAGCATTAAAAAAGTGTCGTTGTTGGAATCTGACGATATGGAGACCATCGAATCGTTTTGAGTACCTTTAAATTAGGGTTGGTAGGCAGGCTTGTTAT
Source organism: Siphonodentalium dalli (assembly GCA_032622095.1). NCBI lineage: Eukaryota > Metazoa > Mollusca > Scaphopoda > Gadilida > Siphonodentaliidae > Siphonodentalium > Siphonodentalium dalli. The sequence goes on from CP136062.1 coordinate 32,111,149, forward strand.
TTTTTAATTTATTATTCTCTTTGTAATAAGCACAATGCTTTGGCAGAAAACGACCCATTCTGAGACATTAAAATGAAGTTTTATTTTTTATAAACATTTTCATAAAAATTTCTTGAAAACCATGAAAAATAAAACTTTAGGGTAGGGGTGTAATGATTAACCGCGATACGCTTGCGATTATATTCCAACATTTTGATTTTTTGTCGACCACATGTACAGTAATGCCCTAAATAATCGACTCCTTAACCACATGAGAATTATGGGGATATTTTTCATGATTTCGTCGGAAATATGGCTTGTTGCCATTCAATGGAAAGCTCTCACTGAGAGCTTTCCGATGAATGGCAACAAGCCATATTTCCGACTAAATCCTGAAAAGTTACCCATAATTCTCCTGTGGTTAAGGAGTCGATTATTTAGGGCATTACTGTATACGCACAGTTCCTAAGTGCCTGTGAGTGGTGAGCTTTCAACACTAGTGTCCAACTGAAGCTAAAGGATTAATTCAATTGTTTTAGTATGACTAACTGTATATATGTTAGCTTAGGCATAAATTGGTATGCTATTAGTAATGGAATAATCATTATACACAGCCACCAAACCTGTTAAGTTTTGAAAATGGCCATCCTAGAGATTTTTGTGGGAGGTGTACCCAAATATGCTCATGGTTTATTCGCCGGCAAGAGCGCCTGCTGACCAAGGCTATACATTTTGTGGTCTTCATAATTGAAGAACACATTCTGTTAAAGATATAGAGTTTTCCCCCCCTTTCTGTTGTCTATATTGTCATGTCAGTAATTTTCACTTCAATAAAATTGCAGTCACTTGTGAAGTGTCCCGTGTTTAAATAATGGAATCTCGAGCTGGGACCTTCACCCTTTACCCTGTGCCAATGCATTCTCTTATATATGCGAGTCGACCATAGGTCGCCTCGCATATATAAGAATGCATTGTCCTAACAAATTTTTACAATTTTAATAATATTTTCTTGTATTCTTTAACAATTTTATAATTTCACCCATACAGAGCCCCAGACAAACATGAGCAGACGACACTCTTCTATATGCTTCTATATATGTGTGGGGCTCCCTGCAGGGTAATGGATGTTTTTTATTTTATGTCCTAAAAATTGTAAGAAAACTTTATAATAAAAAAAATGATAAAAAATTGTTAGGCCAATGCATTCTTTTATATATGCGAGGCGACCTATGGTCGACTCGCATATATAAGAGAATGCATTGTTTAGGCTTCATTTGGGCTATTTTTCTGGGCGTTTTGTTGGGTAAAGGGTTAAAACATCTCTTTCTTGGACCTTGAGTTGAGGAAAATTCAGTTTCTATAATTTTGTATTGTTTGATGCGCTCCAGAAGTCCTTTGACTGTAGGCTTCATTGATCTTATTTTGCAACAGTATATAAATCTCTTATATAAGGCCAAAAGAAAAAAAGGTTTTGGTTCTCAGGCCCCGCCGCATTGAATAAAAAGGGCCGCATTAGGCCTTTTTATTGCAATTCCTTATGTTATGACAAAAAAACTTACGAAAAAATAAATTTGAAATTTTATGTTTTTTTTGTTTTGGGGGATTTTATCAACATGTCCATAGCAGATATGTGTTGAATATTAGTGTGCATTGAGCTCTAACATGTAATGTGTTAAAAAGTTACTTGCAGGCTTACAACATGAAGTAGATGACTACAATTAAGAAAATGATTAGCTGATCCTCATGCTCTCACAATTAGTCATTGTGAACAACTTACACTAATTGTAACTTTATACAATTGAAAGGCACAGGACTAAATTCAGGATCACATATTAGAATGGGGAGGTATCAGTGTTTAGACAACAATAACAGTAGTTAATGTCAGGGGCATTATATATTGTTAGGTAATCCCAGTCATACACTGGTAGTACAATGTCATTTTTATATAAGACTAAATGAGTTTATATGCATAACAGTTCCCTCTACCTTTCTGGTTATTACTAGACAGAGGAAGGTATCTTCTTTGTCCATGCTTACTATGCGCAGAAAAAAATAAAAATAAAACCCTCCCTCCCTCATTGATTTGAAGAAAAAAATTGCCCGAGAACCAAAACATTTTTTGTTTTGGCCTTATATAATAAAAAAACATGTATCAAGTATATCCAAGTCTGATTTGTCTGTTCCTAAAACAAGGATTATATATTCCGGGGTGATCTTTGTGGACATATTGCACTTATTCTAAATAATTGTGTGATTCATTGTTATCACAACTGTGTTTTTTGTCTTTTTCTTTTTTTTATAGTTGATGATCCTAAGTTGGATAGAGACGTTGACAGACATGAAATTATTTTAGTGCCTCCCAAAGTTTTTTCCAGCTATAAGGTTAGTTTACAGTAATGCCCTAAATAATCGACTCCTTAACCACAGCAGAATTATGGGTAATTTTTCAGGATTTAGTCAGAAATATGGCTTGTTGCCATTCATCGGAAAGCTCTCACTGCGAGCTTCCGATGACTGGCAACAAGCCATATTTCCGACTAAATCCTGAAAGATTACCCATAATTCTGTTGTGGTTAAGGAGTCGATTGTTTAGGTCAGTGCTGTATATGGAAACACTTACTACGACTGAAGAGTCAAACTTAAATCTGACTACACTACACACTCTGTATGGGTATCGTGGAACGGTATGTCGCATATTGAATAATTTTGAATGAATATGAAAGTCTCAGTTCTCAGCTTATGTACCATGTCTTTATTGTCTTAGAATCACAAAATGTCACTCATCTATCACATATCAGTCCTAAATTAAACACAAATAAAAAAATAAAAAATCTAAAAAAAAATTATATAAGCTAACAAAAATATATATATTTAAAAACAAAAAAACACGACGAAATGTCATATAAAATGTTCACTTATTGATATTATCAGGCATTGCTTAGTCAATAAAGCATGTACTTTTTCATTACTACGGGGACCTACGCGAACTGAGGGACCTATTGCTGGGAGCTACGCAAATGTAGGGCCCTACTGCATAATGCAGTACCTGTTGGCAGACATGAAATTATTTTTCCGCCAAGGAAAGCCCTTCACTGAACTATATGGATTATATCTTCGGCATTGTGTCGTCAGGAGGGTTAAAATTTATTGCCTGCCAATCGCCTACCTAATATCAGGTCAAGAACTGCTCAGATTAGGCACGCATGAATGCGTCCAGGTAATCCGCCTTCTGAACGCCCTATCAAGCCACTTTTATTTTCCGACTCTATAAGATTTGCAAGTCCCGGGGTTGGGAATGGCACCACCATGGGAGGGAACTTTGATAGTTCAGTTCGGGCTTCCCTTAAGGAATTTTTTTTTTTTAATTTTTCCGCCAAGGAAAGACCTTCACTGAACTATATGGATTAGAATGCAAGCCCAGGAGGAGGCACAAGCAATAAATTTAATATCCAAATTTGATGGAAATGTACTCTTCCAAAACCTGACGACACAATGCCGGAGATATAATCCATATAGTTCAGTTCGGGCTTCCCTTAAGGAAAAATTAATTATAATTTTAAAAATAATATTTCAGTTCCGCCTAACGTGTTTTTCAGCTATAAAGCTCATGTTTATACATCAAGAGTAAGAAGAGTTAATTGAATTTCTCACTGACAAGTATTCCTATATTTCGAAACTCATCAACCATGCACGTAGCTAAAAGTTTGGCAGACATGGACATTTGGAAACACAGGAGTGCTACAATTGACCTTAAACCACTCCAGGGAGCCATAAGAGCTCTCTTTAATTCATTCGAGGAAAGTCATTTATTAAATAACCCATAAGCTTGTAACTATGTCATGCTTTTTACTCTGTTATGACTCTTTAACCATACATGAGTGTATCACCTCCACCCTGAATCCTGAATACCAGTTAATTTTGGGGGTTGAATCTTGAATACCAGTTAATTTTGGAGGGTGAATCCTGAATACATGTTAAGAAATAATATGCGATAAATTACATACAAATTGACGCCGGTCATGTTATGGGCTTTATGAGGCCGTTATGATATTCTTAATGATACTTTATGATGGCATAGTGGTCGAATATGCCCAAGAAGCTATTCTACCCACTCATTCATACAGATAACTAGCACAAAAATATTATTTTGCGCCATCAAAACCTGCGTCCAAGATGTTTTGCTTGAACCTGAATACCAGTTAATTCGGGGGTATGAATCCCGTGTACGGCTTCAAAACACCCTGAATCCCGCGTACCGAAAAGGGGGGTGATACCCTCATACATCTAATTTAGAGCAAATTTGGACCAGCCTGAGTTTAGTGTGCCTGTCTTTTGCTTAGGCCTCATCTGCTATGGACTCAGATTGAAGTTCCCAAATGGTGAATATTGTGATGTACACCCATTGGGAACCTCGATTGTGAAATGTGTCGTCTGCCAATTTGTGGATATAGAGAAACTAAACTGAAAGAGAAATATAATCTATGTGAAGAAGTTTCTATAGAAATTTGATAATAAAGAAACTTTCCAGAGAAGATGAGGCCTAAGCAGAATGATCTCACTATGCGGGATAGCGTCACTAAATTCACCCTCTGGGGACCTCATTCTGCAAACGACAGACATGCTATAATCGCAATGAATGTTGATGAACTGTTTACATTGATTTTGAGGTACCATGCCGCCTGAATAGGTATGATATAAACCTCTTAACGTTTCTATTCAGTTTGAGGTGCCGTGCCTACTGGTTCAGTATGATATAAACCTCTTAACGTTTCTATTCAGTTTGAGGTGCCGTGCCTACTGGTTCAGTATGACGCAATCACATCAAATGTTGGTGGAACTAGTGCAATAGTTTCAGGTGAGAAAAAATGTTGCATTATGCAGAGTTTCTGCTAGCTGGGGCAGTGCGTCCCTTTAACCTAGCCCATATTTTCTCCTCAGACATATTTCCAACTAAATCCTGAAAAATTACCCATAATTCTGCTGTGGTTAAGGAGTCGATTATTTAGGGCATCCAGTCGTAAGTCGGGATTTTTTTACCCTGTGCCAATGCATTCTCTTATATATGCGAGTCGACCATAGGTCGCCTCGCATATATAAGAGAATGCATTGGCCTAACAATTTTTTACAATTTTAATAATTTTTTCTTGTATTCTTTAACAATTTTATAATTTCACCCATACAGAGCCCCAGACGACACTCTTCTATATGCTTCTATATATGGGTGGGGCTCCCTGCAGGGTAATGGATGTTTTTTATTTTATGTCCTAAAAATTGTAAGAAACATTTATTTAAAAAAAATGATAAAAAATTGTTAGGCCAATGCATTCTCTTATATATGCGAGGTGACCTATGGTCGACTCGCATATATAAGAGAATGCATTGGCACAGGGTAAAAAAAATCCCGACTTACGACTGGATTTGATATGGCGGGTCACATATGGAACTAATTTCCAATGGTATATGATTCTACATATAACCCTTTAACTTGTCTCAACCCCTTAACTCTTTCAGGGCCAGGGGCCGATCTCACCGGCCCTAATTTACGGTCTGTCGAGTGCCAGGGCCGATAAAATCTGGCACTGAAAGAGTTAAAGAATATAAGAAAAAATATTAAAATTATACAAAATTGTAAAAAAATAATAACAAATGATGAAAATTTGTTAGGCCAATGCATTCTCTTATATATGCGAGGCGACCTATGGTCGACTCGCATATATAAGAGAATGCATTGGCACAGGGTATATGGGTTGATACAAAAATCGGACTTGGCACTGAAAGGGTTAAAGACATATTATGTACTTGTTCGGGTGCGTGAAACTGATAAATTAAGTATTCAGGTGCTATGTCAACTGGAGGAATGTAGCATTCTACTAACATCGCCGAAAATTCCAATTAAATCAACTGTAACACTCCAAAGAAAACATCGTCTGAACTATGCTCAATTGTAAATATTTACTACTCGATTCGGGACGTATCTATCGGCGATAAACTAACAAAAACAATTTCGTCATTGACAGTCACTGCATTTAATTAATATATAAGAATGAAGGTGTGTGTTGTCAATTTACATATAATATTTGTAAAACAACTACTTTGAACAAGTTATTCTCCATTTCTATTTGATCACCCGACCAGATTGTTTCACATCACTTTAAAGGCATGGATGGCCTTTGAAGTGGGTATTACTGTCAAATTAGTCATAAACAGAAAGAATATTAAAATATAGACAGACTTTGTTCTCATACCAATCATAAATATCACGTAAATAGTATGTTATTGTCAAGTTTGTATGCTTTGTTATGTAAACATAGCCAAAAATGTTACAGAACCTGACTTTTGTACTTATATCCGGAAGGATCCTACGCTGAACCAAATACAGATACAGACAGATTGTTTACATAACACAGCATACGAACTTGACGATAACATACTATTTACGGGATATCTATGATTGGTATAAGAACAAAATATGTCTATATTTTAATATTTTTTCTGTTTATGTCAGTTTTAACAGGTGTCACTATTTTAACAGGCGTTCCCACCGGGAAGACCAACCATGCCTTTAATTAAACTTTGCATTTCTGGCATATATAAAATAATTTGTTGAGCTTCTTCCAACCCTCGAAATTAGCTGCAGGCTGCATAAAAGGCAATGTCATATAAAAAACCATTGAAGCCAGCACAGAATTTCATGAAATTCAAATGCAATGCTAGAAGAAAATGCCAATTTTATGCAAGCCTGCAAATAGCGTGTCTGTCATTTGCAGAATGATGTCCCCAGAGGGTGAATTTAGTGATGCTTTCCCGCATGGTGGGTTAGCATCACTAAATTCACCCTCTGGAGACCTCATTCTGCTTAGACCTCATCTTCTGGAAAGTATCTATAGTATTAAATTAACGTTGTTTTTAGTTACATTTCCCTTCTAGGAAGTTTCTATATTCCCTAATTTGCAGAAGATAAAATTCATAATTGAGGTGCCCAATGGGTGAACATCATCAACTTCAACTGGGGAACTTCAATCTGATCCTAGGTCTGCCATAGCAGTTGAGGGCTTTAGCTTTAGTGATGCTAGCCCATTATGCGGGATAGCGTCACTAAATTCACCCTCTGGGGACCTCATTCTGCAAATGACAGACATGTCTTATTATATTGCAGGTCCTCAGTTTGATGAAGAGATGCTTAAAACCCAAATAAAACAGTTTTCAGATCAGGTGAGGTGACTATTATTACATGGATCCCACGGGGTCCTAAAGCCTTGAATAGCTATGAATCTAATAAATTACTATTCAAGCCCTTGAGGGACTCCAGGCTTTTGATGTGGGATCATGCGATATAACATAAAAGTCTGTAAAACAACTACCATCAACAAGTACATAAAAAAATAAATTGACTTTGTTCTTATTAGCTCAACTTGATGCAAGTCGTCTGTGCGTGCATCAACAATCTATGTTAGCACAACATACAGGGCACATGTCTCATCCGATTGTCACCAAACTTCATTTGGATCTTCAGAGTGACTTCTAGATGGGAGCCTCCTATTTTGACTGAAATTCGTTAAATAACATGGCCACCAGCAGCCATCTTGGATTTCAAATTTGAATCGATCAGCTCACCCTGTAACCTGCATCTCACATCCGATGTTTACCAAACTTCATATGGATCTTTGGGTGCAAGGCTCAAAATAAGTGCGCGGTCACGGTCAATGTCCGGCCATAAACAGCCTATGTCCGGCGCATTTTTGTATCTGTCGGACATTTTGTCCGACGCAAAATATGCTTATCATCTTCCATTTTCTATTAGTTGAAGTTTTTAATTTAATTCAATGAGTCATTATCCATATTAAGTGTGAAAATTATGCTCACAAAAGGCATCAAACCGGAGTCAATTGGCAACAAACATCGAAAAATCTGAATAACATCGCTAAATTAACGGACTATACCTCGAAAATAGGGAACATTAAACGAGTATAAAAGGAAGTTTTTTAGGCTTACGGCCCAGGTTTGAGCCCATATACTTCTATTGACTCAATCTGATATGTGAATGGGTGTTGGTTAATACAATTTCAATGAGTTTGTACATATATGACAGGTGATTGTTTCATTCTAAGATCAAGTTCTATATTCTGACGTTATATGTGAGTGATGGGTAGGCATTAAAATGTGTAATACTAGTATGGATTCAAACATTGAGCATTTGTAAGAACTGTTGGTTGGTGGGGATATTTTTATCAGGTTGAATATTGTTCACATACAGGGAACTCATGCTTTAATACAGTATGCTATTATCGGATAACCACTTCAAGGGAGTGAACTCTAAAAATAATCACTTATATCACACCACACCAGTATCACATAACAGCATTCCTGGCTATTGATTATAATATTTAACACAGTTGTTCTAAGATCAGTGGCAAGGTGACTTCTTAATCATTATTTTGGGAGACTCTTTAATATCTCCTATTGTGTAATACTCAGGCACCTGGGAGCCAATGTCCTGTCAACATTGATATGATAATTAATTAATAACATTTGTTATTTTATATGATACTAGCAGGTTAGCCCGCCACTGGCGTGCTTGGTCAGAAACATGACAATGTTTTATGTTTTGTTTGTGTTTTTCAATGAGTTAATATTGGGTTTTTCAATATTTTACCTGATTTGACCTTGAATTGATCATTTTCAAGGTCAAGGTCATGTCGGGGTCACAATATATAATTTGTGGGTACCCGTTTGAAGGTTAAGACTGACCCGATGAAAAATTCCCCCGTTCCTAGGAACGACAGACATAAGAATGTTTCACACAATGCGACGTCGACGATCCCCGTGTGTTTTTACACTTATATACGAAGTTTGAGCTCACCTAGGGCGGAAAAACTTACCCGATCCGCGTTCTTAGGAACACAACACGCTCCGCGTTCTTAGGAACACAACACGCTCATGTCTATACACGCCCAGACCCAGAAGAGGTATGATTTTTTTTAACCTGCCCGTGGCCATTGAGCAGCCCCTGACAGAGGTTGTCCACCCTTACGAGATGGTCAATAGTCCCCGCAAAGTTAATCCCGTCGTGAACCCCATCCTCGCAAAGAGCGGACAGTCAATTAATCCCGTCGTGAACGCCATCACCAACGCGACGTAATTTTGTTTGGTATCATGTGTTGCGTTCTAAAAATAGGAAAGCACTTGTTCCCGTATACATTTGCGTAAATACGAAATTGTGAGTGTTGGTTTGTAACCGGGATTTCTGAGAAGCATTATGCCTATAACTACCCCCCCCTAAGCCCTGACCTAAGTGTCATACATACTATAACAATGATGTTGTAAGAGTACTATGGCATCCAATAAATCTCCCCGCATAGGAAACCACTCAATGTTCCCGTATATCTCTCTGCAGATGCTAATAACGTTAAATGGTAAACAGACGCTCTTTATAGCGATGCGTCAAAAACAAACGATCATTTTGATTAACCCCCGTCGTGCCTTTGCTGTGATTTGGGAGTGGATAAAGGGTGCTCAGAGCTTCTCCAAAACGCGACAACTACGGTGTTCATGGGTTTTTACACTTATATACAAAATTTGAGCTCGATGGGTGCAGTCGTTTTCGATTCTATCAAGTACACACACACATACGGAAGTCTCAAAATATATAGTACTAGCAGGTTAGCCCGCCACTGGCGGCATTCGTCTCATGGCTTTGTTTCAGAAACATGACATTTTTTTAATTTAACCAAATTTCAAGTCGATAGCTCCACCCGTTTTCGAGATCTGGTCTGCGCATGCGCGAAGCTTGCGTCGCACGGGCTCGGCGACCCGATAAAATTCGTACCCGGGGCAAGATACATTCACATACCAAATTTCAAGTCGATAGCTCCATCGGTTTCCGAGATCTCGTCTGCGCATGCGCGAAGCTGGCGTCGCACGGACTCGGCGACCCGATAAAATTTGTATCCGGGTCAAGATACATTCACATAGCAAATTTCAAGTCGATAGCTCCACCCGTTTGCGAGATAACGCATTCTTTGTTTTTCAATGAGTTAATTCATGGTACCCGTCCTCCCCGTCCTAAACTTCAGAGCGGACAGTCAATTAATCCCGTCGTGAAATCCCTCTGCATAATATTTCGAGCTCTTAGATCAATTCTGCCTTTTAGTTGCATTTCGTTCGCATCCGTATTTCGTACGCATGGGGTCAGTCGTTTAGCCACGTCCATTGGAATCCGCATCGGACGCATGGGGTATCGTTTAGCCACGTCCATTGCAATAAAGAGCGTTAATTGTTAAAACCTCCGTATAAGGTATAGATAAAGAGCGTTATTGCCTTAACCCCCGCCGTGCCTTTGCGGTGATTTGGGAGTGGATAAAGGGTGCTCAGGGCTTCTCGAAAACACGACTACGGCGGTGTCGGTGGGATTTTACACTTACATACGAAATTTGATCTCAATATGTACACGCGTTTTGGATTCTATGAAGTACAAACATATATACACACATATATACACACATATATACGAAGTCTCAAAATATATAGTATAGACTAGCAGGTTAGCCGCCACCGGCGGCTTGTCCGAAACCTGACATTTTTTAAATATTTTTTTTTAATTTTTAGCTCCACCCATTTCAATAAGAAAAATTTGTACCCGGTAGCTCCACCCGTTTCCGAGATCTGGTCTGCGCATGCGCGAAGCTGGCGTCGCACGGACTCGAAAATTTGTACCCGGCGCAAGATACATTCACATAGCAAATTTCAAGTCGATAGCTCCACCCGTTTCCGAGATCTCGTCTGCGCATGCGCTGCACGGGCGTCGCACGGGCTCGCCAATACGACAGCGACGACCACCTGGTCAAACTACACTCACGTACCAAGTTTCGTCCCGATCGGTCGAGGTGTTGGTATCTGATGCAAAAGACGAAATTGTGAGTGTTGGTCAATAGTCCCCGCCGTGAACCTCATCGTCGCAAAGAGCGGACAGTCAATTAACCCCGTTGTGAACCTCAATCACCAACGCGACGTAAACATGTGTTGCGTTCTAAAAATAGGAAAGCACTTTCTCTCTGCATAATTCTGCAGATGCTAATAACGTTGCTCCCCGTAGGTAGCAATATCGTTGTTGTTGATATTTACGGCTTGGGGGCTATTTTCTTATTTAGCAAGTTTGAGCTCAATCGGTTCGAGTCTATAAAGGACACACTCATATATATGACACTTCCCGTGGGTAGCAAGTTTGAGCTCAATCGGCATTCCCTGGAATTTCCCGTAGATTGGCAGATTCCAGTAGCTTTATAACGGTATATCTGGGGAGAAATCTGATGCTATATTCGTGATTATCTGGGATAACTATATACTGTAAAAAGAAAGCGCGCCATCCGTGCTCGCAGGGTTGGTCAGAAACAAATGTTTTTTAAATTTAATGTATGTTCCGTATATCTCTCTGCAGATGCAAATAACGTTGAATGGCAAACAGACGCTCTTTATAGAGAAGCGTCAAAAACAAACGCTCATTAAATAATCACTTGATTAACCCACGCCGTGCCTTTGCGGTGATTTGAGATTGGAGAACGGGTGCTCTGGGCTTCTCTAAACCGCGACCACGGTCGTGTCGGTGGGATTTGACACTTACATAGGAAGTTTGAGCTCAATATGTACACGCGTTTTGGATTCTATGAAGTACACACATATATACACACACATATATATACGAAGTCTCAAAATATATAGTATAGATAGATGATATTTGACATTGAATTGTCCTGTGATTACATAAATAATAAAGGACCATTGACTGTTGGTTATTTGTAAATTATAAAGAATTTGGAGACAGAAAGCCACATGTCCAATCATTGTTAAAATTTGACAGGCACCATTCTGAAATGACCAGCTCCATCCATTTGGTGCCTGTCATTTTGACAGGCAGTAAAAAAATATTTTGAGCCTTGTTTGGGTGACCTCTAGATGGGAGCCTCCTATTTTGATGGAAAGTTAAAAAACATGGCTGCCGGCAGCCATCTTGGATTTTACTATTTGTATGACTAAATTCTTTGACACGCTACAGACCATATCCCTCATCCTATCATCACCAAACTTCAAATGGATCTTCGGGGTGACCTCTAGATTGCAGCCTCCTATTTTGACTAAAATCCATTAAAAACATGGCCGCCAGTAGCCATCTTGGATTTTACTCTTGCATGACTAAATCCATTGGCACACCCTACAGACCTCATCCCTCATCCGATCATCACCAAAGTTGAAACTTCATATGGATTTGGGAACATTGATTATGCAATATGTCGTCTGCCAATTTGGGGAAATAGAGAAACTAAACTAAAAAAGAAATATAATCTACATGTATGTGAAGTAGTTTCTATAGAAATTTGATAATAAAGAAACTTTCCACAGCAGATGAGGCCTAAGCAGAATGAGGTCCCCAGTGGATGAATTAAGTGATGCTAGCCCGCTATGCTGGATATCGTCACTAAATTCACCCTCTGGGGACCTCATTCTGCAAATGGCAGGCACCTTATTCTCAGCCCTAAAGAGGGTGGTATTCAACAGAACAATATCGAAGGTATCGCTACCAGATTTAAAGGTTATCTATCGAAGGTATCGCTATCAGATTTAAACTTTTTAGTTCAGTACACAAACTTCAAGTTCATGTCTGCTTTTTGGGCACTCTGTTGAATTCACGTCTTATTATTTAAGATTGCAGACTGTCCACTCTATGCCATGGTATCGCAGGCTAACTTCACTGAAGGAAGAGCATCATTTCCACCTCGACCAGAGTATCTTGCTTTTATCCAAATGCGACACAAACTCGACTTCAGTTTTAAGGTATAGTTTAGTTTTCTTACATGTTTGTCTCTTCCACTTCTTGGTGTGAATGACATTGTTTCAGCCCAGTTCTTCAACAACAATATAAAAATTTCTCTTTTCCAATGCACATTTCAATTGTTATTCCCAAAATACACAAGAGAAACGTCTTGTTATTACAAATAGTTCACTTAAAAAGTTTTAAAGATAGGTCTCCAATTGTAAAACATGCACACATCAAAGCTGGACAATTATTCAAAAATAGCAACATTTTCTGTCCCAGTTCATTTGAACAAAAACATTTCAGAGTGACCATTATTAGCTCAACTTACTTTGTAAGTTTGAGCTATTGCCATGGGTTGGCGTCCGTCGTCCATGTGTCTGTGCATGTGTCCGTCAACAATTTCCTTTGGCGCGGGCTACAGGTTGTACCTTTGGTCTGATCTAATTGAAATTTGTCATGAATGTTGACATTGACATGTAGATGGGAACGAGTCATTTTGGGGTCATTCGGCAAAAAAACATGTCCGCTGGTGGCCATCTAGGATTTCAAAATTAAATCCATTGGCGCGGGCTACAGGTCGTACTATTCGTTTGATCATCATGAAATTTGTCATGGATGTTAATATTGACATGTAGATGGGAACGAGTCATTTTGGGGTCGTTCGGCCAAAAAACATGGCCGCCAGCAGCCATCTTGGGTTTTACTCTTTGCATGACTAAATTCTTTGGCGCGGGCTACAGGTCGTAGCTTTGGTCAGATCATTATGAGAATTGTCATGGCTGTTGACATTGACATGTAGATGGGAACGAGTCATTTTTGGGTCATTCGACCAAAAAACATGGCCGCTGGTGGCCATCTTGGATTTCAAAATTAAATCCATCGGCGCGGGCTACAGGTCGTACTATTCATCTGATAATCATGAAATTTGTCATGGATGTTAACAATGACATGTAGATGGGAACGAGTCCATTTAGGGTCATTCGGCCAAAAAACATGGCCGCCAGCAGCCATCTTGGATTTTACTCTTTGCATGACTAAATCCTTTGGCACAGGTTAGACATTTTAATTAGCACCTTTCCTATTCCTCCATTTACTGTCAACCATTAAATTATTCCCCTACCTAAGTTGAGCTACAGTGTCATTGACACTTTCATGAAAATATGCTACAAATTAATTAAGAGTCGAGGATGCATGCTGAATACACACGCATACTCAAAAGAACCGCAGGTATCAACGTGAAAATTATATTAAATAGAGTTTATGACTCGATCCATGAACTCAATTACGATATAATCAGAAGTTTCGGGTTTTGTCACGTAACCACAATTAAATAACGGACGGTGGATTGGGATATTTTGTAAAAAAGCGCACGCTGTGCAGAAAAAGAACATTGTTAATGTTCTTGTTGTTAGTTCAGAATATACTAATAGTATAGCATAATGATGATATGAATGTGATATTATTCACAAAATACGCTTTCTGTCCGAGAAAATACAGGTCGACTGTTGTTTAGTTTCTCGCAAAAAGCGCAGTGGATTGTTTATTAGCAGAGTTACGATATTGGGCCATTTCCTTCTTTAGATTCGCGCGCTTTATACGTCTGTTGTAACACACTATATTAGACTCAATATAAAAATCTGAGTGTATGTTCACACACACTTATCATTCTTTTTTTCAGAATTCAGTTTTCCTCTATGGTTCATCTTGTCATTTGAAAATGGCCAAAGAAGCTGGCCTCAAGTATATAAAAGTAAGAAATTATTCTCATTAACTATTTATTTATGGTTGAGACAGGATAATTCTAAGGCGTGAAGGGTTTATATTTAATTTATTTTATACAAGAGTTCTGACAAACCAGTATTATTCAACCTACTATCATAACCAGTTTATTATGACTCCCTCCCGCCCCCCTGCCCTTGCTCAAAATTTATTTTTGGGGGGACTATAGAAACGGGCTCCATCTGTCCGTCCGTCCATTCATTCGTCTGTCCGTCCGTCCGTCACACTTTTGAGTACTTTCATGGTGTAATCATCTCCTACAGATTTCATCCCAGAGATTTGAAACTTCAGAATATTGTTGCCCATATATTGAAGATGTGCAACATGTATATAGATGGCGGCCAAATTATTTTTTAATGGAGTTATTAACCCTTTTCGACTTTCTTTTTAATTTCTTCAACAAAGCGGCATCGACTTGCCACCTTTTCGGGGGACACTGTGGTCTGCTGACCTTTTATTCAATTGGCTAACAGTAAATCTTTCAATATTGAATGCTATGCATGTACAATAAATATTAATTTGACTGAAGATATAATACAGGGAGAGCATTTTAAGATTTGAAAGTAAGATATTACTTTTGAGAAATTGACTTGTGCATTGAATTTTCAAAACTTTCTCGAGAGATGTCCTTTGAAGTGCCCGTTATATGGAGCGAGTGATACACCATACCCCCCTCCCACCTCCCACCCAACTTTTGGCATATCAGGATTTGATTTTGATTCTCACACCCTCAAACTTGTGAATCAGTTTTGATTCTCGCAAAATTGGATTGATTTTAAGGCCTGATAGGGAGCCTCGCATTATGCGAGGCTCCCTATCAGGCCTTAAAATCCATAGGCTCGCATATATTTTAGAATGCATTGGCCTAACAATATTTAGGCTATATATAGCAGATATGGCACAGTAGCATGTTATATATATGTCTCCGAAACATGCCGAGCATTGCTCTTTGAACACATCTGGGACTATACAACATACAAGGCGTCTATTTTTAGGAGCAAATGAAAGTTTTGAGATAGTGAAAATTTATTTGGGCTTGGGTGGGATTCGAACTCCGGCCCTGATACTGAGCGGGCCTTGCGACTCAAAGTCCAACGTCAATACCACACGGCCACCAAAGTTACCCCAAAAAAGGAAGCTCAATTGGCCGCTGTATTCCAACGTCGCACTTAGGACATTATATGCACATTTTAAGGTCTCTATTGTCTAGCTGAACAATATTTCACTGTCTCAAAACTTACATTTGCTCCTAACAATATTTACCTTGACTTTGTAAGCCAGTGCATTCCCTTATTTTTGCGAGGCTCCCTATGTCACAGGATCCATAATGCTGCACCAGCACAGCTTCCGTCATGAAAGGATTAACCCTTTGAGTGCCAGGGGCCGATCTCATCGGCCCTAAACCTACAAGATAAGTCTGTTAAAAAAGAATATAAGAATAAATTATTAAAATTGTAAAAAAAAAAATAACAAAAATAATTGTTAGGCCAATGCATTCCCTTATATATGCGAGGCGACCTATGGTCGACTCGCATATATAAGAGAATGCATTGGCACAGGGTATATGGGTTGATACAAAAATCGACCTGGCACTCAAAGGGTTAAGCATCGATATGTGAAGTCATTTAAGTGCTTTCTTCAGTGAACAGTAGACACTTGAAACACATAATTTATATATTTTTACTCATGTTTATGTATGGACAACTGGTTTATTTTCCCTTACATCCACAAATTCTATTGCAGTTCAGCAAGATTCTTGGATACCCCAATTTGGTAAGTTTTTTTCATCCAGAGGAGCAAAATATCATGTTAATCTACTTCATTCTTCAATGTGTGTTGTGTTCATCCTGTTTTGGTTTCCGGGTGATAACTTTAGTTACATTTAGTGTTGTGTTTGTCCTGTTTTGGTTTCCGGGTGATAACTTTAGTTACATTTAGTTGTGTTTGTCCTGTTTTGGTTTCCGGGTGATAACTTTAGTTACATTTAGTGTTGTGTTTGTCCTGTTTTGGTTTCCGGGTGATAACTTTAGTTACATTTAGTGTTGTGTTTGTCCTATTTTGGTTTCCGGGTGATAACTTTAGTTACATTTAGTGTTGTGTTTGTCCTGTTTTGGTTTCCGGGTGATAACTTTAGTTACATTTAGTTTTGTGTTTGTCCTGTTTTGGTTTCCGGGTGATAACTTTAGTTACATTTAGTTTTGTGTTTGGCCTGTTTTGGTTTCCGGGTGATAACTTTAGTTACATTTAGTGTTGTGTTTGTCCTGTTTTGGTTTCCGGGTGATAACTTTAGTTACATTTAGTTGGGTTGTGTTTGTCCTGTTTTGGTTTCCGGGTGATAACTTTAGTTACATTTAGTTTTGTGTTTGTCCTGTTTTGGTTTCCGGGTGATAACTTTAGTTACATTTAGTGTTGTGTTTGTCCTGTTTTGGATTCCGGGTGATAACTTTAGTTACATTTAGTTTTGTGTTTGTCCTGTTTTGGTTTCCGGGTGATAACTTTAGTTACATTTAGTTTTGTGTTTGTCCTGTTTTGGTTTCCGGGTGATAACTTTAGTTACATTTAGTGTTGTGTTTGTCCTGTTTTGGTTTCCGGGTGATAACTTTAGTTACATTTAGTTGTGTTTGTCCTGTTTTGGTTTCCGGGTGATAACTTTAGTTACATCTAGTGTTGTGTTTGTCCTGTTTTGGTTTCCGGGTGATAACTTTAGTTACATTTAGTTGTGTTTGTCCTGTTTTGGTTTCCGGGTGATAACTTTAGTTACATTTAGTGTTGTGTTTGTCCTGTTTTGGTTTCCGGGTGATAACTTTTGTTACATTTAGTTGTGTTTGTCCTGTTTTGGTTTCCGGGTGATAACTTTAGTTACATTTAGTGTTGTGTTTGTCCTGTTTTGGTTTCCGGGTGATAACTTTAGTTACATTTAGTGTTGTGTTTGTCCTGTTTTGGTTTCCGGGTGATAACTTTAGTTACATTTAGTTGTGTTTGTCCTGTTTTGGTTTCCGGGTGATAACTTTAGTTACATTTAGTGTTGTGTTTGTCCTGTTTTGGTTTCCGGGTGATAACTTTAGTTACATTTAGTTGTGTTTGTCCTGTTTTGGTTTCCGGGTGATAACTTTAGTTACATTTAGTTGTGTTTGTCCTGTTTTGGTTTCCGGGTGATAACTTTAGTTACATTTAGTTGTGTTTGTCCTGTTTTGGTTTCCGGGTGATAACTTTAGTTACATTTAGTTGTGTTTGTCCTGTTTTGGTTTCCGGGTGATAACTTTAGTTACATTTAGTTGGGGTATTTCAGTCTCAGTACAAAGTTAATCTTGATGACGCTAAAAGGATATCCAGGTAGCTCGAATGACAGCGTGTTTGTTTGTGACCAAGGACTGACACTGCGAGCGTAACATCCAGAATGTCCTAATATTTCTAATTGGACTTAAATATGAATATGTACACGGAGTGGAATCACGTGGTTTCGTTTCGAGTTGATGAGTATCACGCATTCAATACGGCCGAGGTGACCACAATCGCGACAAGAAATGAGGAAAATGGTAATAACCTATGATAATAATATATTAGGTAGTATTTTGGCAGTACATGTACCAGCATATCCTATACTATTTTTCAAACAAGCTGATACGTCATTTGTGTCGCAACTCAGTCATTTGCTCTAACATTCTAACCAAAGTTGTCAGTCGAGGATTCTCCTAGATGTATGGACTTGCGTATTTCACGAACATCCGACTGGCAACTTTGGTAAGAATGTGATAGAAAACTACTCAGTATTTTCAAACAAATAAGGCATCAACTTGTTTTTAAAATAAACTAGCATATGCTCATAACAGTCAAACTGCTATGTTTTGTGTCAGTTCCTCGTATGTTATGTTTTGAATGTGTGGTGCTCACTAACCTCTAAACCAACCACTGGTTCGTTTCTATATCCCCTAATTTGCAGAAGATAAAATTCATAATCGAGGTTACTAATGGGTGAACATCAGCAGCTTCAACTGGTGAACTTCCATCTGATCCTAGCTCTCCCATAGCAGTTGAGGACTAAGCAGAATGAGGTTCCCAGAGGGTGAAATTGGTGATTCTAGCCCACTATGCGGGATAGCAGCACTAAATTCACCCTCTGGGGACCTCATTCTGCTACATATAACTGTTGTGTGATTTGTTTCTCAGGCATCAGGAGATTTATCTCATCTACGGATCCCCACAGACGCGCCCCTACCTGACAAGGAATATACAGAAAATCCTCACGGTAGTCACTCATCACCACAGATTCCCATGTTTGACAGGGTACATGACTCCTGTTCAGGATGCCTGAACACGGACCTGGGAGTTGGACGTAATGAGTACTTATTCTTCGCTAACAAAGAAAACATTGAGAGGTAATGTTTTTATTGTAATTTAAGTTGGTTATTCTGTTTAATTGAGAACGGCTAACTTCAGTTTTTATCCCCCGCAAACAAAGTTTGTTGGGGGATATAGGAATGGGCTCCGTCTGTCTGTGAGTCCGTGAATCTTTATATCTTTGTCATTGTCAGTCGGATTTTAATGATCTTCTGTATGCTGATGTACCAACATGGGGGAAAGAGTATTAAAATGTTGGCTGGCACTATGAGTTAGTTCATAAGAAATGATTCCGAGTTAACTCGTAGTGGTGTCCATATCACATTAATAACAACAGTGCAGTTTGAAATCTTGCTAGGACACTCCAATTTACCAGGACCTTTTCCGGACGTCCCTGATCCATGGTAGACATGTGCAAATAGACCTTTCCCGGATAATATAGAGGGCTTTCATTGCATAAATCAGTAATCTGTTAGCTCTAGATTTTTCAGGTCTCATTTGAAGCTATAGGCCTATACTGATAATAAACCCTATTGTTTGAGGGATGGGTGCAAGACACTGAAAGTTCCGCTAAATATCTAAGTTTGAAAGAACAGAAAGAATATTATATTATAGACAATTTTGTTTTTATACCAATCATAAATATTACGTACATTGCATGTTATTGTCATGTTAGTACTCTGTGTTATGTAAACAAACCACATGTTATCTAAACAAACGTAAGTAAAGAATACGCGATACGCAAAACACTCAACACTGGGAGACCACACTAAACTTTGGTTAGAAATGCCACCAAGTTGTTTACAACATACCGGTATTGTGTTTGCTAATCCTCGCCTCTCAAGATTTCGGTGTTGAATGGGTCACAGTGAATCACTCTCCAAAAAAAATTGCCATGGTGTTCAGTGTTTTATTTATCGCTCACTATTTATGTGCTGTATATAATATAAACAAATGTTCAGCTAACACAAAGTGTGTTATGTGGATAATATCACATTCATACTAGCATTATACTATACTACTTGTATTAGTATATTCTGAAGGAAATTTTCATAATAACACTGTTATTTCTAAATTATAACCTATAAAGAAGACCATCTGTGCCTTTAAATCTTTCATGACAGGAGCTGCGCTGGTGCAGTATTAAAGATCATGTGCCAGTGCTTTCTTTTATATATTCATAGGGAGCCTTGCATATGTAAGAGAATGCACTGGCTTACAAGGTCAAGGTAAATATTGTTAGGCCAATGTATTCTCTTATATATGTGAGGCTCCCTATGGGAGACTTGCATATATAAGAAAATGCATTGCCACAGGATTTTGCAAAATTTCCGGAATCTCCAGTCATGAAATGGTTAAAGTCGTCTGATACAAGGATATTTATTTATAAAATTGCAGCTATCAAAAGATTTACTGTGAAAATGCAACAAGAATTGGTGAAGATGGCAGCCGTTTACAGAACATGATATGGGAGCGACACAAAGAAACTGAAGGAAAGTCAAATGATGACGAGTCTGTCGAAGCATCAAACAGGGCATCAACATCCACGGCCTCATCCAGGACGAACAGGTCAACAACGTCATCACGAGAGTTGCCTAGATGGATGCAAGACCGAAAAAAATCAAAGGCAAAGGCTGACGAAGATCAACCACAATTACTTAAAAACAAGTAAGAACTTAAATGTTTAATTGGAAATCTGTGGAACATATAAAATAGAAGGTTGTGGATATAGTGTATCTGAGGTCCCCAGTGGGTGAATATAGTGATGCTATGACGCACAGTGGGCTAGCATCACAAAAGTCACCCTCTGTGAACCTCATTCTGCTTAGGTGTCAACTGCTATAGGATACCTGGGATCAGATTGATGTTCCCCAGTTGAAGTTGATGATGTTCACCCATTAGTCACCTCGATTATACATGCAAAAGTAACTAAAAACATTGTTAATTTTAGACTATAGTTACTTCCCAGAAGATGAGGCTTAAGCAGATGAGGGCCACAGAGGGTAAATTTGGTGATGCTAGCCTGCTGTGCGGGGATGCATCACTAAATTCATCATCTGGGAAACTCTGCAAATGTCAGACACACTGTATGTAGGCTTGTGTGGGTTCCTGTGACAGTCTCTTTAAAAGGCCAATTTTACCCACTTTATCTTCTATGAACAACAGGAAATTCTCAAGGTGACGAAACATATCGACTCCAAACATGGAGTGCATACCTGGTATCTTGGTAACCTTTTGTGAGAATTTAATATTTAGTAGTATTTTTTAACCCTTTACCCAACAGAACGGCCCTGTGCCAATGCATTCTCTTATATATGCGAGTCGACCATAGGTCGCCTCGCATATATAAGAGAATGCATTGGCTTAACACATTAAAAATTATAAAATTGTTAAAGAATGTAAGAAAAAATGGTAAAAAGTGTTAAAAAAAGATTTGTTTTAGGCCAATGCATTCTCTTATATATGCGAGGCGACCTATGGTCGACTCGCATATATATGAGAATGCATTGGCACAGGGCATAACTGTAACTATCACAATGTGGTCAAGGAGCCGGTTCCAATGATATCCATATTTGTATGGTTCTATTGAGACAGACCGAAGATATTTTAGGCTGTTGAAGCTTTATTTGGCCGGTTTTGGCCGTTTTGTTGGGTAAAGGGTTAAAACACGATGCAAATCAAATAATCAGCAATAAATATGTTGGCTGCTAAATACTAAAATATAATGTTTCCTAGATTGTGATGAGTAATTTTATCTCATTAAGTTATACATACGTCACCTGTGGTGTCACTCTATCCACACTGTTCATGCACATTAACTTGTGTTAGACTCTGATCTGATCCAACTGATTCGATTCGATTCAAATCCGTCGGGAGATTCCTTTATATATTGGTTACTCTATTTATTTCCTCCATTCATTTCATGAAAAATTAGGCAAATACACGTGTATTGCATTGTTTGCCTCAAGTCAATACCCAAATATGTGGCAAAAGAGTTATCACAATAGAGTAACAGAGTTATCATGCTTTCGAAAAATACTATAGTTCCGTCGCCAAGTTAGCTGCCTTTCATGTTTACTTTGTTTTTTTCCATTTTTATCTAACAGCTCACTCAGGGGCAGACAACTAGTGTATGTAATGACAGAAGATGAACTAGTAGAGGCAGCTACTGACATACTAAAGCAGGTATGAGTTCAACTTACCACGTTTTTCATGGGATGTGTATCCAATCGGCCTTTTATTGTACCCCGTAACAAAGTTGGGAGGGGGGTATATAGGAATCAGCTTGTCCGTTCTTCTGTCTGTCCCATGGACTCAACTTTGTCTGAGCATGTACTCCTACATTTTTCAGTCGATTTTTTTTTTTAACTTGGCACAGATATTAAGTACCATGGGAACATGTACACCTGCAATTATATGATGTCTGGCTGACTTTTTATACGCCCTTTTGAAAAAAAGGCCGTATTATAGTATTGGTCTGTCCGTCCGGGCGTCCGTTAACCTGTTGTCCGGATGATAACTTTAGTTAGAGTGAACCAAAATTAGTAAAATTTGGTATGTGGGTTTATTAGCCGAAAAATAAGTTCAAGTTCGAATTTGGGTTCCGCCCGCCAATTTTTACCGGAGTTATGCCCCTTATTTAACGTTTTTTTACCGGAGTTATGCCCCTTTTTTAACGTTCTTTGAAATTTGTTGTCCGGATGATAACTTTAGTATAGTTTATCGGAATGAATCCAAATTTGGTATATTACTTTCTCCCACCAAAACACAGGTCAAGTTCGAACTTGGGTTCTGTCTGACCATTTTTGGTAGAGTTATGCCCCTTTTTCGACTCAGAAAATTCAGTTTTTCTTATGTTTTTTGGTTTCCGGATGATAACTCGATTTTGGAATGTTTATACGCAAAACCCGTAAGTTTGTGGATTACAGCTCAAGTCCGAATTTCGTTTTAATCCGATAATTTTTGCGAGAGTTATGGCCCCTTTTTTGACGTAATTTGACTTAGAAAATCCATGAAATTTGTTGTCCGGATGATAACTTTAGTTAGAGTGAACCGATTTCAATCAAATTTGGTATGTGGGTTTATTAGGAGAAAAGACAGCTCAAGTTCGAATTTGGGTTCCGTCCGCCAATTTTCACCGGAGTTATGCCCCTTATTTGACGTAATTTGACTTAGAAAATCCCTGAAATTTGTTGTCCGCATGATAACTTTACTAGAGCTTATCGGATTCAATGATAATTTGGTATATTACTTTCTCCCACCAAAACACAGGTCAAGTTCAAATTTGAGTTCCGTCCGCCAATTTTTACCAGAGTTATGCCCCTTTTTTTATCAGTTTCCGCCGACCCAAGAGAGGGCGTATATTGCACACCCAGCGTAGCTCTTGTTTTTAATGGAGTTACTCCCCCTTCACAACATGCATAATTTTGTCTGAGTTTGTATTCCTTGTGTTTTGTTTTGAAAAACAAATATGTTAATATGGCTACCCTTAATATACCTCAATTGCGCTATGGAGGTGGTATGGTGGTGCTGCCCGGGGTGGTATGGTGGTGCTGCGGGGGTGGTATGGTGGTGCTGCGGGCGTGGTATGGGGGTGGGTAGTCTTAGTCCCATTTGGAAAGTCCCACCTCCTGTTTTTTCTGTCATACCAAATGATAAAAGATACATAGATCTTTATTATTTACATCATGAAATGAATTGTCAAGCTGCGATAAGGCAAAGACTAACTGATTGACCTTGAACTTCTAAGCAGATTTTGGCAACAATTGTTCTTTGGAGAAATGAAATCAAAATTACAGAATCTGCTTTAGTCAGTCTATTTGTTAACATACATCGATCTGTGTTTGTTTGCTTCAAAAACAAACATCAACCCATTCAGTATCTCTTAATAGAGGGGTGTCATAAATGAAACAAATAATTGACTGGCATTGATGAACCATGATAGATATGATGTTCATATGCAGCAGACCTCTGGCATCGCAACTGATATAACAGGACTCAATGAGCACATTACTGTAGGTATTTGAAGGAATAATGAAGTCTTGGTAGTATTTTTAATCAAAAACGATTGCGACATCATCTGATGTTATTCACAAGGGCGGCGCATTCTTAAAAGACCAACTTCCAGTGTAAATAATGCAGATCGGCGACTGATCAGCACAGTTTAACTATGATAAGAGATCGATCAACTCAATATTTTTTGTTTCGGTTTTTGCAGTTTTTAGCTCAACTTACTTTTGTAAGTTTGAGCTATTGCCATGGCTTGGCGTCCGTCGTCTGTGTGTGCATGTGTCCGTCAACAATTTCCTTTGGCGCGGGCTACAGGTCGTACCTTTGGTCTGATCTTTATGAAATTTTGCATGAATGTTGACATTGACATGTAGATGGGAACGAGTCATTTTGGGGACATTCGGCCAAAAAACATGGCCGCTGGTGGCCATCTTGAATTTCAAAATTCAATCCATTGGCGCGGGCTACAGGTCGTACTGTTCGTTTGATCATCATGAAATTTGTCATGGATGTTAACTGGTTCAGTGCTGAAAGCCCATATTTGGACCCTATGTAAGAGTGCTGGAAGCCCAGATATGGGCTTTGACAATGACACTGTCTTGTTTAGTCAACTATTGTTTAGTTTAATCATTTAAATAGCATTTGTCAGGTAATATTTCAGAAATATTGTTACATATATAATTAAATTGGAACATTGTGAAGTTTGAATGGATGCCGACCAATAAAATTGTCAGAAAAGGTACTTATATTGCGAAAAGTTTGAGAAAAATTACAAATGTTTTGCCCTAAGGGCGGCCGACAACCAAGCTCATAACCATAACCTAATCAGACACCCAGGCCCATATCGATAAACTACTTTGACAAACAGACAACTAGGCTCATAACCATAGCCTAATGAGACATCCAGGCCCAAAACCATTGCCTAATGAGACATCCAGACTCATAATCATTGCCTAATGAGACATCCAGACCCAAAACCATAGTCTGATGAGACATCAAGTCTCATAACCTAATGGCTAATGAGACATCCAGGCCCATATGTATAGCCATAGCCTGAGTCATCCAGACTCATAACCATAGCCCATTGAGACATCCAAGCTTATAACCATGGCCTAGTGAGACATCCAGGCTCATAACATAATCACAAATGCATATACCAGTATATGGGGGTCAAATTTGAGAAAAGAGTGCAAATTATCAACTCCGAGCATAAAATTCAATAATTTTCTATTTGTTTAAATATATATACGCATTTTATTATGTGTATGTAGGATATTTAGCAGCGAACCAGTTAAGTTAATATTGACATGTAGATGGGAACGAGTCATTTTGGGGTCGTTCGGCCAAAAAACATGGCCGCTGGCAGCCATCTTGGATTTTACTCTTTGCATGACTAAATCCTTTGGCGCAGGCTACAGGTCGTAGTTTTGATCAGAACTTCATGAAATTTGTCATGGATGTTAACAATGACATGTAGATGGGAACGAGTGATTTTGGGGTTGTTCGGCCAAAAAACATGGCCGCCAGCAGCCATCATGGATTTTACTCTTTGCATGACTAAATCCTTTGGCGCGGGCTACAGGTCGTACCTATGGTCTGATCTTTATGAATTTTGTCATGAATGTTGACATTGACATGTAGATGGGAACGAGTCATTTTGGGGTCATTCGGCCAAAAAACATGGCCGCTGGTGGCCATTTTGGATTTCAAAATTCAATCCATTGGCGCGGGCTACAGGTCGTGCTGTTCGTCTGATCATCATGAAATTTGTCATGGATGTTAATATTGACATGTAGATGGGAACGAGTGATTTTGGGGTCGTTCAGCCAAAAAACATGGCCGCCAGCAGCCATCTTGGATTTTACTCTTTGCCTGACTAAATTCTTTGGCGCGGGCTACAGGTTGTAGCTTTGGTCAGAACTTCATGAAATTTGTCATGGATGTTAATATTGACATGTAGATGGGAACGAGTGATTTTGGGGTCGTTCGGCCAAAAAACATGGCCGCCAGCAGCCATCTTGGATTTTACTCTTTGCATGACTAAATCCTTTGGCGCGGGTTACAGGTCGTACCTTTGGTCTAACCTTTATGAAATTTGTCATGAATATTGATATTGACATGTATATGGGAACGAGTCATTTTAGGGTCATACGGCCAAAAAACATGGCCGCTGGCAGCCATCTTGGATTTCAAAATTCAATCCATTGGCACGGGCTACAGGTCGTACTGTTTGTCTGATCATCATGATATTTATCATGGATGTTAATATTAACATGTAGATGGGAACGAGTCATTTTGGGGTCGTTTGGCTAAAAAACATGTCCGCCAGCAGCCATATTGGATTTTACTCTTTGCATGAATAAATCCTTTGGTGCGGGCTACAGGTCGTAGCTTTGGTCGGAACTTCAAGAAATTTATCATGTATGTTAACAATGACATGTAGATGGGAAACGAGTCATTTTGGGGTCGTTCAGCCGAAAAACATGGCCGCCAGCAGCCATCTTGGATTTTACTCTTTGCATGACTAAATCCATTGGCACAGGCTACAGGTCATACCTTTGATCAGATCATTATGAGATTTGTAAAGGCTGTAGATGGGAACAAGTCATTTTGGGGTAATTCGGAAAAAAACATGGCTGCCGGTGGCCATTTTAGAATTTACTCTTTGCATCAATAAATCCTTTGTCACACCATAATCACCACATCCCTGATCCGATCATTATGAAACCTGTTATGAATGTTGATATTGACATGAACATCTAGTCTTACTTAGACATTTCAATTAGCACTTTTCCTATTCCTCCATTTACTGTCGACCATTAAATTATTCCCCTACCTAAGTTGAGCTACAGTGTCATTGACACTTTCATTTTTTACATGGTCGATAAATTTAGTAGGGTCAGAGGGATGGACTAGGGGCGGGCTGATTATCAGAACCATCACCTTACAGCCCTTAGAGAAAACTACTTACCTTACTCGTATTTAAATTCACGCAGTACTATTTTTCGCGCATCGATGGGGTGCGCGAATTTAAAACTGAGCGAAAAAATAGTACGACTCTTGAGTTTATACTAAACCACAGGGAAAATCAGAGGACAGTATATGTTATTGAGTTAAAAACATTGCAGA
Organism: Siphonodentalium dalli; assembly: GCA_032622095.1. NCBI lineage: Eukaryota > Metazoa > Mollusca > Scaphopoda > Gadilida > Siphonodentaliidae > Siphonodentalium > Siphonodentalium dalli. The sequence continues at coordinate 32,138,192 of CP136062.1, forward strand.
AGGTTGCACTGAATATAGAAATGTTTATTATATTTACATGCGGGTAGGCGATATCTACACCATTATTCATTTCTAAAACCATGGTGCAATCATCGAGGGCACAAAATCATATCTCGATATCCACAACGTGACTTAATCTGATTTAAATATTGAAGTCAGCGGTTGTTGTTTTACTTCTTTCGAGTATAATTTCAATGATGTCCATAACAATTTGAATATCAGTTACAATCTGCTTGATGTTAATTTTCGTCGTCGTGGTCTTTAATATACACATGTACCTTCGGGAACGATTAAGAACTGAAACTGTCACAGATAAAAAGTTTTTCACGATTATATATTTGTCAGTTTTGAATTCGCGCACCACGGTGAGCGAATTCAAAGTGCGCGAATTCAAAACTGAGTGAAAAATAGTACTGCGCGAATTTAATATGAGTAGGGTATGTGTCAAATGTATCTTTCTTGGTTTGTTATACCCCCCCCCCCCCCCCCCCCCCCCCCCCCCCCCCCCCCCCCCCCCCCGCAACGACACAAATTTGTCCGGAGTTTTTCTCAGTCGTTTTTTGATCAATTTCCGTGAAACTTGGCACAGACATCAACCACCATGGGAACTTGTGCATCTGTGATTATGACGTCTGTTGGACTTTTTGTAGTGGAGTTATCCCCCCCTTTTTCGACTTAGAAAATTTTCACAACATGTATACTTTTGTCCGAGCTTTTATTCCTACATTTTTCAGTCAATTTTTTTAAACGTGGCACAGATATTTAGTACCATGGGAACTTGTGCACTTGCGATTATGACGTCTGTCCGACATTTTTTGGTGGAGTTATCCCCCTTTTTTTATTTAGAAACTTTTTTTGCAACATTCATAATTTTGTCCTCCGAGCTTTTATTCCTACATTTTTCCGTCAATGTTTTTTAATCTTGGCACTGATATTTAGTACCATGGGAACCTGTACACCTGCGATTATGACGTCTGTCCGACATTTTTTGGTGGAGTTATTCCCCTTTACAACTTAGAATTTTTTTCGCAACATACATAATTTTGTCCAAGCTTTTATTCTTACATTTTTCGGTCAATAGGTTTAAGATTAGGGTTATGGTTGTACACCTGCAATGGAACTGTTATTTTATTATTTTAACTAAATGTTTACTGACATGTGAAACATCTTAGTATTTTAAAAACAGGGGGGTATTCGTAGTCCCATTGGGACAGTCACACCTCTAGTTGATTATAGTTTGTTTATTGTAGGCAGGTAAAACAGATATCATTGAGAAAATCAAAGAGCAGTCTATCTCGAATGACCAACTCAAAACGTCACCATCTAAGTCACCTGGCCGGTTAATTCCAGCTGATATATCAGCACTCAGTCATCATGACGAGGAAATTGGAAGGGGTAGAACCCAAGGCAAAGGGACCTCACCCAGTCATCCAGCGAGCAAGAAATTAGCAGACGGTAGAAACAAAGTTATAAGAAATGAACGAAGCAGTGGAAAGAATGAGGGCAGAATCCAGGGACAAGGAACATCACTCAAGGAGACAGAGATCCAACAAACACCAGATGGCGATGATGAAGGATTTGTGTGTCCCACTCAGACATTGCTGGACGATATATTCACTGATAAAAGCTATTCAAAGAGAAGACGAAGGAGTCCTCGTAAAAAGGTTTATAGCTGTAAATTCACGGATTACTGTAAAATAATTGTCGCTTAACCATTATGGAGCTTCCTGAAATTTTGCGGAAACCCTGTGCCAATGCATTTTCTTATATATGCGAGTCTCCCATAGGGAGCCTCGCATATATAAGAGAATACATTGGCCGAACTATATTTACCTTGCAAGCCAGTGCATTCTCTTAAATATGCAAGGCTCCCTATGGGAGTCTCGCATATATAAGAGAATACACTGACACAGGATCTTTAATGCTACACCAGCGCAGCTCCCATTATGTAAGGGTTAATTGTCCCCCGACGTTTCCGTCGGAGGACTATAGAAATGACCCTCGTCCGTCCGTCCGTCCGTGCGTCCGTGCGTCCGAGATTGGGTACCTTCATGGTGTAATCAACTCCTCCTACAGTTTTAAACGTAGAGATTTGAAACTCTGGGATATTGTTCCTAACATGTTGGTGATTTGCAACATCTATAAAGCTAATCAAAAATATAATTTTTTCCATATTTTTGGGGGGGTTTTCGACTTAGAAAATTTGGAACATTTTTGCCTTTTGGATGAGATTGGGTACCTTCATGGTGTAATCAACTCCTCCTACAGTTTTAAATGTAGAGATTTGAAACTCTGGGATATTGTTCCTAACATGTTGGTGATTTGCAACATCTATATAGCTAATCAAAAATATCATTTTTTCCATATTTTTGGGGGGTTTTTGACTTAGAAAATTTTGAACATTTTTGCCTTTTGGATGAGATTGGGTACCTTCATGGTGTAATCAACTCCTCCTACAGTTTTAAATGTAGAGATTTGAAACTCTGGGATATTGTTCCTAACATGTTGGTGATTTGCAACATCTATATAGCTAATACAAAAATATCATTTTTTTCGTGTTTGCATGCATTTGTTCATCGGGTTGTTTTGTCCAAGAAATTTTGCGGTGGTTTGCAACATCTATATACTGTATAACATTGTTGCAAATAGTATCCTACAAACAAATCCAATCATGAAGTTTACCACTCGAGTCGGGGGACATGTGGTCTGCGACCTTTTATTAGCCATTAAAGTGATTTGAAACACTGATGCGCCTCACAGCAAATAAACTTTCTCAACGTAGGTATGTCAATAAAGTTTGCAGCAAAATTGCGAGAACACAACACCATTATTTCATATACTATTAAATTAATTAAAGTGATGCTCAGTTGACAAAATCGTTCTCATTTATTTATTGGTGATTTGTTCAGGACAAATGAAGATATCTCTTTAGTTCAGATGTTGAGCTCCATGAAAGGGCATTGCCGATGTTTATTTTGACAATAACATTCTTCAAATGGTTGTAGTGGCTGTGTCATAAAATATCAGTTTTAAGTAGTGAAATAATCATTTATATAGATAAACTAAACTAAATAAGAAGAAGAAACTTTTGTCTAGAAGTTTCTAAAGTAGTTAAAAAACCTGTTAACCCTTTACCCAACAAACCGGCCAAAACCGGCCAAATAAAGCTTCAACAGCCTAAAATATCTTCGGTCTGTCTCAATAGAACCATACAAATATGGATATCATTGGAACCGGCTCCTTGACCACATTGTGATAGTTACAGTTAGCCCTGTGCCAATGCATTCTCTTATATATGCGAGTCGACCATAGGTCGCCTCGCATATATAAGAGAATGCATTGGCCTAAAACAAATCTTTTTTTTAACACTTTTTACCATTTTTTCTTACATTCTTTAACAATTTTATAAATTTAATGTGTTAAGCCAATGCATTCTCTTATATATGCGAGGCTCCCTATGGTCGACTCGCATATATAAGAGAATGCATTGGCACAGGGCCCTTCTGTTGGGTAAAGGGTTAATTTTATAATAAAGATACTCTCCAGATAAGATGAGACTTAAGCAGAAGGTGAATTTCAACATTTTTTATAATTTTCAGAAGGAGGGTACCTTCATGGTGTAATCAACTCCTCCTACAGTTTTTATTATCCTAGAGATTTGAAACTTCAGAGTATTGTTACCCACATATTGGAGATGTGCAACATGTATATAGATGATTTTTTTTTTTTTTTTTTTAGGGAGTTATTAACCTTTTTCGACTTAGAAAATTTCAACATTTTTTATAATTTTCTGTATGAGGGTACCTTCATGGTGTAATCAACACCTCCTACAGTTTTGATCGTAGATATTTGAAACTTCAGAGTATTGTTACCCACATATTGGAGATGTGCAACATGTATATAGATGAAGGAATTTTTAACCCTTTCGACTTTGGAACATTTAAACATTTTTTTTAATTACTTTAACAAAGCGGCATCGACTTGCCACGTTGTCGGGGGACACTGTGGTCGGCTGACCTTTTATCATTATAATTACCATGTTGTTTGCATCATCCATAGAGCACATGAGTGTATTTTGCACTAATCTATGGCTCAAATTCATTCATTTGTTGCATATATTTTGTTCAGTATAAAAGTAGATGGTCCCATAATTGGCCTGATTTAGTGTATAGTACCCCCTTTAAATAAAATTGTCACTGGTGTGTAAATATTAAAAAATGGCCATTTAATTATACCCCACTCTTGAAGAGGGGTATACTGGATTGACCTTGTCCTTCTGTCCGTCCTGACATTTATCCATTAGTCCGTTCGTCCGTCCATCTGAATGAAATTTGGTATGGATGTTCACCACTATGAGGGCATTCAACAGGGTGTTCAATTGTTTTGTTTTTTTTCGGAATTTCCATTCTAGAGTTATTCATCTTTGTTTATCTGGATTTTTTTTTTTTGGTCTGTCCCATGCAGATATCTCCACCACCAGTTAACAAATCTCAATGAAATTTGTATGGATGTTCACTACTATGAGGGCAATCAGTTGAGTGTTCAGTCGTTTTTTTGTTTGGTTTTCTGGCCTTGTTTTATCAAACATCAAGAATGTTGGTGTGTCCCAATTTGTGTGGTTCCATGCTCAACAAAGTTTATCCAACTGTGCTGCATTTATACACTTTGATATTGCACAAAAAATTTACATCAATTTCTTAAATGTGAACCTAATTGTTAAAATTTTCTCATTTCTTTTTGTGCAGAAAATGACAAGCATTGGATTGTTGGATCAGCTCTCAGAAAAATGTGATTCATCGGAACATCCGCAAGCAGTGGGCAAGAAGTCATCATCTAAAACCAAGAAAGCTCAAAACTTCTTTGATTCATCAGAACAGCCTATGACAGAGCAGCAATCATCAACTAAAAATTCGAACCGTTGTGGCTCACCAGAGAATGATGGTGAAGCTACCAAGACCAGAAAACCCTCTAATCCATACTACAGCTGTGATCTGTTCACATCGGAGGAGCAGCCACATGTCTCGAAAGATTCGCAAGTTAGGCCGTCACATTCAGATCTGTTCACATCGGAGGATGCTGGTGATGAGCAGCCACATGTCTCGAAAGATTCACCAGTTAGGCCATCACATTCAGATCTGTTCACATCGGAGGATGCTGGTGATGAGCAGCCACATGTCTCTAAAGATTCACCAGTTAGGCCGTCACATTCAGATCTGTTCACATCGGAGGATGCTGGTGATGAGCAGCCACATGTCTCGAAAGATTCACCAGTTAGGCCATCTCAAAATTTGACCAATGTGACACCAGTCAGCCCAAAGAGACCAAGGTAGCTATAAACCTACAGTAATGCCCTAAATAATCGACTCCTTAACCACAGCAGAATTATGGTAAATTTTTCAGGATTTAGTCGGAAATATGGCTTGTTGCCGTTCTCACTGAGAGGTTTCCAATGAATGGCAACAAGCCATATTTCCCGGCTCTGGTTAAGGAGTCGATTATTTAGGGCATTACTGGAACTAAAGTCCAAATGGAACTAAGGATACATTATCACTTGGCAGGCAGAAATTATTACATATAAGTTAACCGTTTCATGATGGGACATGCGATGGTGCAGCATTGAAAGATCCTATGCCAGTGCATTCTATTATATATGCGAGTCTCCCATAGGGAGCCTCGCATATATTAGAGAATGCACTGGCTTACAAAATCAAGTTAATATTGGTAGACCCGCATATTCTGTTATATATGCGAGGCTCCCTATGGGAGACTCCCATATATAAGAGAATGCACTGGCACAGGACTTTCACATAATTAAGAAAGCTCCAGTCATGGAAGGGTTAGGATACCTGTACACTTGGCTGGCAGAAATGATTACAGATATAGTAATGACCTAAATAATCGACTCCTTAACCACAGAATTATGGGTAATTTTTCAGGATTTAGTCGGAAATATGGCTTATTGCCATTCATCGGAAAGCTCTCACAGAGCTTTCGTGAGAGCTTTCCCATGAATGACAACAAGCCATATTTCCGACTAAATCCTGAAAAATTACCCATAATTCTACTGTGGTTCTAGTGTCGATTATTTAGGGCATTACAGTAAGTTAATATGAATGAAAAGTTATCCTGGAATCCATCATTCTCGGAAATCTAATGATTAGGATTTAACGTATTTTAATCCTCCTACAAGGCTGAACCAGATGTGTTCAAATTACACTGATCTAAAGGCCATATTACACTGATCTAAAGGCCATATTACACTGATCTAAAGGCCATGTTACACTGATCTAAAGGCCACATTACATTGACCTAAAGGCCATATTGAACTGATCTAAAGATCATATTACACTGATCTAAAGGCCACATTACATTGACATAAAGGCCATATTAAACTGATCTAAAGGCCATATTACACTGATCTAAAGGCCATATTACACTGACCTAAAGGCCATATTACACTGATCTAAAGGCCATATTACACTGATCTAAAGGCCATATTACACTGATCTAAAGGCCACATTACATTGACATAAAGGCCATATTAAACTGATCTAAAGATCATATTACACTGATCTAAAGGCCATATTACACTGATCTAAAGGCCATATTACACTGATCAAAAGGCCACATTACATTGACATAAAGGCCATATTAAACTGATCTAAAGATCATATTACACTGATCTAAAGGCCATATTACACTGATCTAAAGGCCATATTACACTGATCTAAAGGCCACATTACATTGACCTAAAGGCCATATTGAACTGATCTAAAGATCATATTACACTGATATAAAGGCCATATTACACTGATCTAAAGGCCATATTACACTGATCTAAAGGCCACATTACATTGACCTAAAGGCCATATTGAACTGATCTAAAGATCATATTACACTGATCTAAAGGCCATATTACACTGATCTAAAGGCCATATTACACTGATCTAAAGGCCATATTACACTGATCAAAAGGCCACATTACATTGACATAAAGGCCATATTAAACTGATCTAAAGGCCATATTACACTGATCTAAAGGCCATATTACACTGACCTAAAGGCCATATTAAACTGATCTAAAGATCATATTACACTGATCTAAAGGCCATATTACACTGATATAAAGGCCATATTACACTGATCTAAAGGCCATATTACACTGATATAAATGCCATGTTACACTGATCTAAAGGCCATATTACACTGATCTAAAGGCCATATTACACTGATATAAATGCCATGTTACACTGATCTAAAGGCGATATTACACTGATCTAAAGGCCATATTACACTGATCTAAAGGCCATATTACACTGATCAAAAGGCCACATTACATTGACATAAAGGCCATATTAAACTGATCTAAAGATCATATTACACTGATCTAAAGGCCATATTACACTGATCTAAAGGCCATATTACACTGACCTAAAGGCCATATTAAACTGATCTAAAGATCATATTACACTGATCTAAAGGCCATATTACACTGATATAAAGGCCATATTACACTGATCTAAAGGCCATATTACACTGATATAAAGGCCATATTACACTGATCTAAAGGCCATATTACACTGATATAAAGGTCATATTACACTGCTCTAAAGGCCATATTACACTGATCTAAATGCCATGTTACACTGATCTAAAGGCCAAGTTACACTGATCTAAAGGCCATATTACACTGATCTAAAGGCCTTATTACACTGATCTAAAAGCCAAGTTACACTGATCTAAAGGCCTTATTACACTGATCTAAAGGCCATATTACACTGATCTAAAGGCCATATTACACTGATCTAAAGGCCATATTACACTGATCTAAAGGCCATGTTACACTGATCTAAAGGCCAAGTTACACCGATCTAAATGCCAAGTTACACTGATCTAAAGGCCTTATTACACTGATCTAAAGGCCTTATTACACAGATCTAAAGGCCATATTACACTGATCTAAAGGCCATATTACACTGATCTTAAGGCCATATTACACTGATCTAAAGGCCATATTACACTGATCTAAATGCCATGTTACACTGATCTAAAGGCCAAGTTGCACTGATCTAAAGGCCATATTACACTGATCTAAAGGCCATATTACACTGACCTAAAGGCCATATTACACTGATCTAACAGCCAAGTTACACTGATCTAAAGGCCATGATATTGAGATATTTTAACCCTATATTTACCAAATGGATTCTCCCATCAGTTGTAAAATTATATATGGAATGGTCTATTATCTGAAGGGATGTTCAGGAAATATAAGCAGACGACAGATAATACAAGTGCAAAAGGATCCATATCTCTGTGAAAGTAAGTCCAACCAACCTCCGAATGCAGGTTCACCACTATCTATGTCACTAGCCACTACAAATGCACCTGAAATGCAAAATATAACCCTTTCTACTGAAAACTGGTTTCCATAAAAATTATACAATTATACATGAAAATTTTTCACTTCAGACCTGATGTAAATTCAGAAGCTCGTAGAGAAACAGCCGCTAGAAATAATCAGTCAAGACCAGACCTGTCCTTTCTCGATGAGATATTCTGAAGCAGCAAGCTCGTAGAGAAACATCCAACAGAAAAGCCGTCACCTGTCCTTTCTTGGTCGAAATTTTGTGAAAACATGCAGCCTTCATCATACACTGCAGCCTTCATCATACACTGCAGCCTTCATCATACAGCCTTCATCATACACTGCAGCCTTCATCATACACTGCAGCCTTTAGCATACACTGCTAAGCAGGATATTCTCCTCAATACAGAGACCACCCAAAAGATTTCAAATTGTGTTTTTTTTATATCAGGGAGAAGAAACAACATCACCCTTATGTGATCCAATAAGTATTATGCAACACAAGAGCACATTTATAAAACCATTATAGTGAGTAAGAACACCATTATTATCTGGGCCATATGCATACTGGTATTTTAGAGAGAAGTCACTTCTCCCTAGGACAAAAATAGTGAGAATATGGATATTTTAGGGAGATATCTCCCATGTTGTCCTCTAGGCTGGTCGCTGATCACCCTCTTGAATGACAACAACCGCAAAAAAATAAATATCACAAAAGTTGAATTTCTTTTATGTCAAAGAAATATGATAAAAACCAGTTGTAACATTCACAGTTAAATTTAAGAATGGGATGATTGTGTCTAAATTTGGAAAGTTTTGTTGCATTCTGGGTAATTGTTAAACAGTTAGTCTCCCTCTAGATCTGCCGATATTACAAGAAAATAGAAAAAATACTGAAATCTTATAAATACTGAAGTCTTATAAATACTGAAATCTTATAAATTCTGAAATCTTTTGAGAGATGTTTTACAAGTTCTTGACACTCAGAATTTTTATTTTAAAGATGTTCTATCTCTTCCTATAATAAGTTTTATATAGTTTCCAGGGTATAAAATAATAAATATGAATCGAAGACGCCTATAAATATGAATCGATGACACCTATTAATATACATTTTATTTTGAATTTATCACATCCATGAGACAGTTTTAGGGGCTATTTTAGAACATAAATCTATGTAAAAAGTTTGGAGCATACTAAGAAGGAGAACTCTATTAGTACCCTTAGTCATGGCAAATTGCATTTCAACTAGATTTCACCACGATCTTAGACAAATAATATGCCCAATCTTCATCTTCAGTTTTATTCACAGAAAAAGATATTTGTAGTCTTGGAATCAGGTTTTATAAGAATTATGTTGTTGTTGTTGTTGTAATTGTGGTCCGGAAGAGATAGACCATCTGTACGTACAGGGTACGATATAGAAAAGGTCGTGATCAAAACAAATTATTTTAATAATTTTTTTTTTATACCGAACTTTGTTTTTATTTTAGTATATATATGCTCATTAAACTTTTGTTTTATTTTAGTATATACATGCTCATTAAATTTTATTACATCACAATCTTATGTCAAACCTCCACTTTGATTTCAACTTTAACATCCAGTATTTTTTTATGAGAAACACATTTTGGGTCCATCTATTTTGTATGGTAACTTCAATAAAGAGTGATTATAGCCTGTTATGAATTTATAGGTATCATCACAGGTATCATCACAGGTATCATCACAGGTATCATATTTTTTATCTTGACTGGCTAATGAGAGATACCACCCCTAACTCGGCTGATGATTTCAACTTGCATCCAATACTTTTTTCAGAGAAACACTTTCTGCAGATAGATAGATAGATAATTTTTTAATGGCTAAAAGATGCAAAATTTGCAGACATGAGCATAAGCATATATACAAAAGTGTAAACACAGAGTGTGACATTCATATAGAATAAATATAAAAAAGTATAGATATATAAATATAACAAGAATGCAGCTTGACAGTTCTGTAGAGGGACAAGATAGTGAATAAACCTAGCTTAGTAATGACTACTAAATAGATACTCATACCTGTATATATATACAACATAAAAATCAACCCGTGCTATCCCACCCTCCTCCCTCAACAGGACTGTCATGTTGCTTAAGAGATACTAGTAATAGAACCAACAGCTCTTCGCCACCTGCATATACACACTGCTGCCATGTATGGCCGGCTTTAGACTGGCATGTCCATGACCGAAAGATGGAATCCCTAAATACAGGCAGCAGTGACAATATATGCAGCTGGCCAAGTACTGTCATCGTACATAGAAAGATAGAGAGGAAAATAGAGTAGTAGAAGAGAAATATACATATGAATACGCTCGTCTGACAAGTCATGCCATCGATTGCCATCAAGGAGCGCACAGGAAAGCAAGCCAAAGCTTGCTTATTTCCACTGTGGTCCTTAATGGTAACCGACCACATGACTGACCAGGCCACAGAACAAGTTCTCATAAGGTCGTACGGTATTATTAATAGCATGATTCAGATTCACACCATTAATAATATACAAAGTCAGATTCCTCAGTACCTAAAATTTTATCGAATAATTCCTGTTTTATTAGGTGATTCCATGTAGCCAAGTTGCAGTTTGGTTCAATATATTTTACATAATTATTCCACAATGTGATTCCTGTGTAGAAAAAGCTATTGTAACCAAATACCCTAACATGAGGCACAGATAATCTAAAGATTCCAGACCGGAGATTATATTTACAATGAGTGTTCGAAAATTGGAATCCATCTCTTAGGTATGTAGGAGCTTTCCCATCTGTTATATTTTTCATGATAGTCAGCTTTCTTTGGGAAACTCTGGATTCAACCGGAAGCCATTTAATGGTTTTAAACTCTTCATAACCTATATGTGAAAATCTATCCAAGCTCAGAACAAACCGGATTAATTTGTTTTGAAATATTTGTAGTTTATTTTTGGTAGTTTTACTCAAAGAGCTGTACCAAATAGAGGATGCATAATCGAGGTGGCATTGAATTAATGAGTTAGCAAGTAGTTTCTTTGTGAAAGGGGTTAGAAAGTCAGCCTTTCTATATAAAAATTTGAGACGAGCAGTTACTTTATTTAGTACCTGTTTGGCCATTTGTTCCCCAGTGAGACTTTCATCGAGACAGGCACCCAGATATTTCACCTCCTTGACGGACTGAATATTGATACCATTGCAGCAGATTGCAAGTTCGGGACATTTATTAATTTTGCGTTTGGAGCCAAATAAGATGGATTCTGTTTTGCCTAAATGAAGTGACAATTTGTTGTCGACTAGCCAGTGGCTTAGTGATGTTAATTCAGTACTCAGCTGATCTGCTATCACTTTTGAATCATTTCCCGAGACTATCAAAGCTGAGTCATCTGCATACAGTAGTAACTTGCAATTTACGGCTGCAACGGCATCGTTCACGTATAATAAAAACAGAAGAGGTCCCAATATTGACCCTTGAGGGACACCACACGTGATATTCATAGCATGTGAGTGTGTTCCACTTATGTCAGTAATTTGGGTCCTGTCTGACAGATATGATGAGAACCATGTTAAGGTGTTATTATCACTGCCTACAGCACTTAATTTGTCCAAAAGGATAGTATGGTTCAGTGTCAAATGCTTTCTGGAGGTCAATAAAGACCATTCCAGTAAGCGATCCTTTATCCATGTTCCTTCTAATAGAGTCGGTGAGAGAGATAAGGGTAGATTCGGTTGAGAAGCCAGCTCTAAACCCCGATTGATGCTCATATAATAAATTATTCTGTGTTAGGTATTCTTCCATTTGTTTATAAACAATTTTCTCCAGGATTTTGGAAGCCAGATTTAGGATGGAGACCGGTCTATAATTACCAGGTGAAGTTTTTTCATTTTTATTATAAATGGGAACCACTCTTGCAACTTTCAAATCGTTTGGAATGATCCCGTAGTGTATTGTCAGATTTATAATGTGTGTCAAGGGGGAATAAATTAGTGAAGCGCAATCTCGAAGAAACCTTGCTGGTATCAGACCTGTATATCAGGTCCGTCTGTCCATCCTGGTTCCCATGCAGTCACCTGGGGAACATCCACACCAAATATGAATCAATTCAGTCTTATGGTTCTGGAGAAGATGTTTAAAGAATTGTTGATGGACGAGGAGTGATTCTTTTTTGGTTGAGTTATTTATGTAGGCAAAGAAAACAACGAATACTCGCTTTGATGCGAGATATCTTGACACAATTTTCAAGCAAATTATGACTTAGGTTCTGTTAATGTGGCAGTGAAAGTGTTTAATATTAGAGAGATACATGTACATTATAGAGTGACTCCCTTTGGACAGAGTACAATATAGAGTGACTCCACTTGGACAGAGGTGAAAGAGACGTTTTCGGAGGTCTAAAATTGAACTGACGAATAATTGATTCAGGCTAGCTAGAGGGAAGGTGACCGCGATGTTTGGCGAGCATACATATATAAAGGTGAGCTCTGCTATTTGGTTTATATTGTACTCTGTCCAAGGGCAGTCACTCCATAATATACAAGCACCTCTCTAATATTAAACACTTGCCAACAGGTTTGCTGGATTTACAGCATTTTTTGGATTTGTGAATTCTCAGTCTGTAGAGTTATTTTGTAACTCCAGTATTAGTTGAATTTAAAGATGCACTCTCCGTTTCAAGGGTCCCTGTATCATCCAGTTACAACAACCGAATTTCATAAAAAGCTGATTTTGTTTTGTATCTCCAGTAAAAAAAAATTAATTTAAACCTTACGTGGTTGGAGCTGAAATTTTGCAAAAACCCTGTGCCAATGCATTCTCTTATATATGCAAGTCTCCTATAAGTTAATACATTGGCCTAACAATATTCACCTTGACTCCCTATGAGAAACTCATATATAAGAGAATCTTTAATGTTGCACCAGCGTCATGAAAGGGTTATATAACACTCCCAAGCAGACGAGTCATCAGTGCATTGTTCTGTTTGGGGCTCCATAAAGGGTTAAATGTTATTTGGAATGATTACAGGACCAGGAATCAACGTCCCCAATGAAGTCTCTAACCCAAAGCGGAACCTACATCACCAATCAAGTCTCTAACCCAAAGTGGAACCTACATCACCAATCAAGTCTCTAACCCAAAGTGGAACCTACATCACCAATCAAGTCTCTAACCCAAAGCAGAACCTACATCACCAATCAAGTCTCTAACCCAAAGTAGAACCTACGTCACCAATCAAGTCTCTAACCCAAAGTGGAACCTACATCACCAATCAAGTCTCTAACCCAAAGTGGAACCTACATCACCAATCAAGTCTCTAACCCAAAGCGGAACCTACGTCCCCAATCAAGTCTCTAACCCAAAGCAGAACCAACGTCCCCAATCATGTCTCTAACCCAAAGCGGAACCTACGTCCCCAATCAAGTCTCTAACCCAAAGCAGAACCTACGTCCCCAATCAAGTCTCTAACCCAAAGCAGAACCTACGTCCCCAATCAAGTCTCTAACCCAAAGCAGAACCTACATCCCCAATCTAGTCTCTAACCCAAAGCGGAACCTACATCCCCAATCAAGTCTCTAACCCAAAGCGGTTTTGATTTTAAATTTGTTTAAAACATATTATATAGACATTTGTCTGAAGGGATAAACTAGTACACGAGCTGTGGAAATTCACAACTTAAATTTACAAGGGAAATAGGTATGGATTGTCTCTAACCCAAAGCGGAACCTACATCCCCAATCAAGTCTCTAACCCAAAGCGATTTTGATTTTAAATTTGTTTAAAACATATATAGACGTGTGTCTGACGGGATAAACTAGTACACGAGCTGTGGAAATTCACAACTTAAATTTACAAGGGAAATAGGTATGGATTGTCTCTAACCCAAAGCGGAACCTACATCCCCAATCAAGTCTCTAACCCAAAGCGATTTTGATTTTAAATTTGTTTAAAACATATATAGACGTGTGTCTGACGGGATAAACTAGTACACGAGCTGTGGAAATTCACAACTTAAATTTACAAGGGAAATAGGTATGGATTGTCTCTAACCCAAAGCGGAACCTACATCACCAATCAAGTCTCTAACCCAAAGTGGAACCTACATCACCAATCAAGTCTCTAACCCAAAGTGGAATTAACCAACGTCGCCAATCAAGTCTCTAACCCAAAGTGGAACCTACGTCACCGATCAAGTCTCTAACCCAAAGTGGAACCTACATCACCAATCAAGTCTCTAACCCAAAGTGGAACCTACATCACCAATCAAGTCTCTAACCCAAAGTGGAACCTACATCACCAATCAAGTCTCTAACCCAAAGTGGAACCTACATCACCAATCAAGTCTCTAACCCAAAGCGGAACCTACGTCCCCAATCAAGTCTCTAACCCAAAGCAGAACCAACGTCCCCAATCATGTCTCTAACCCAAAGCGGAACCTACGTCCCCAATCAAGTCTCTAACCCAAAGCAGAACCTACGTCCCCAATCAAGTCTCTAACCCAAAGCAGAACCTACGTCCCCAATCAAGTCTCTAACCCAAAGCAGAACCTACATCCCCAATCTAGTCTCTAACCCAAAGCGGAACCTACATCCCCAATCAAGTCTCTAACCCAAAGCGGTTTTGATTTTAAATTTGTTTAAAACATATTATATAGACATTTGTCTGAAGGGATAAACTAGTACACGAGCTGTGGAAATTCACAACTTAAATTTACAAGGGAAATAGGTATGGATTGTCTCTAACCCAAAGCGGAACCTACATCCCCAATCAAGTCTCTAACCCAAAGCGATTTTGATTTTAAATTTGTTTAAAACATATATAGACGTGTGTCTGACGGGATAAACTAGTACACGAGCTGTGGAAATTCACAATGTACATTTAAAAAATCAGTAATCGTCAAAAACTCATAAAGATAACTTAAATTTACAATGGAAATAGGTATGGATTGTGCCCCGATATTGAATATCAAAAACACCTCAACCATTTAATATTTAGGTCAGCCAGCTGGGTCAGCCACTGCATGAGTTCCAGATTCTTGGAATATCAAAGTACAGCAGGTTTACTGTTTTTTTTCTGCTGACTTGGAGGTGGTTAGCTACACAGTCACAACAGACTGATTGGTAATAAGGCCAATAGGACATAAAATATTCAAGTAAAAATCTTAATGTCAGTTATTTATTCAAACTCAACGTGATAAACAAAACAATAACAGCAAAGTGTGTAAACAATATAGACTTCTTTGGCCATGCAAAGTCAATTTCCCCGTTTCGCAGGACAAAATATTTTGAGAATCATGGGCGCGCACCTATTTATATATATTGTTTTATTTCTGAAGCACATGCCAATGAAGAATTCCACATCCGCTAGCTCCGGTTCTAATTTCAGTTGCCCGTGGCCATTCTTTCCTGAACAGATGTCCGTAAAATTTAGATTCATTTTATTTATTTTGTCAAATATGGCTCAATTAAAGATGCATTATCCGAATTAATGCTTGCAAATTACTATTTCCTTGGCTTCGGGGGTCAAAAATAATTTATTCGTGTCAAGGGACCCACCCATCAAAGTTGAGAGTGATCAGATATCAATTTTTGAAATCTGTTATTTGTCACCACCGATAATTTTTCCGTGGCCCAGTAAAAGGATGATGAGAAGATGATGTCAGACCAAATTGCGGATGAAGATGGATAACTCTAAAATCAAGAGGCTTATTTGTGTCAGATTTTTTGAAAAATCAGCAAAATGTTGAAAAAAAATTTGATAAATAACAGGTTTTGGGCAATTTTATACTATTGTTGACTGTGGTTAGCATTATTTTTGGACAATTACTCGATGCTGATAACTGAAGCGGCATTTGAAATGAATCGGGAAATGGGTCTGTTCGATCTCACTTCCACGCCTGTTTGTATAAATAAAATATTATTTAATACCGATTAAAACATTCCTAGACAGAATGTATTCAATGTACGGAAATTGACTTTGCATGGCCTTACTATCTGATGTATGCTTTCATAAAAATCTAAATATAAAACCAGTAAATCTACACAAAACAGATTTTAAACGTGACAATTCTTTTAACTTGAAACAGGTTCTCATAGGACGGCATTAATTTGCATCTGATGCAAAATCAAAATATTTTATAGTCAGTTGAAAAATGCAAAACTGTCAGATTTTTCTGAAAACTTAAAACCCTCATATAAATTTTAATATTTTTCTCGCATTAACCCTTTACCCAACAGAAGGGCCCTGTGCCAATGCATTCTCTTATATATGCGAGTCGACCATAGGTCGCCTCGCATATATAAGAGAATGCATTGGCTTAACACATTAAAAATTATAAAATTGTTAAAGAATGTAAGAAAAAATGGTAAAAAGTGTTAAAAAAAGATTTTTTTTAGGCCAATGCATTCTCTTATATATGCGAGGCGACCTATGGTCGACTCGCATATATAAGAGAATGCATTTGCACAGGGCATAACTGTAACTATCACAATGTGGTCAAGGAGCCGGTTCCAATGATATCCATATTTGTATGGTTCTATTGAGACAGACCGAAGATATTTTAGGTTGTTCGAAGCTTTATTTGGCCGGTTTTGGCCGTTTTGTTGGGTAAAGGGTTAAACAACTACTCCAGAGAGTTTGAGCAAAATAATTTTCATAGCATTTAGTTGTAAGGTAATCAGCCATATTGGAAGCAGTATTGATTGTCGTTATATTGCCAGCCTCCGTTGTTGTGTGAATGAGTTATTTAGAGTGATTTTTTTTTTTTTTAAAGATGAAAGCATTTCTCAAGTCAAAGAGAATTGTCATGTATGTGGTGAGTAAATTTTTAAAATGACTAAATCCACACTTTATACAAATAAATACTTTATACAAATAAATATGTATAAATAATTAACAATAATAACAATAGATAAAAATTGAAACAACTGTTAATTTAAAATATGTGCTTTGGCTTTATTATAAAACAATAAATGGGCAGACCAAACCCATATTTGAACTTGACCTGTGTTTTGAACTGGTAAACTTACATACCTAATTTGGTTTCGATCCGATTGCCCAAAATAAAGATCTCATCCGGACAGACATCGGCTATTTTAATAGTCCCCCAAAAAATACTTCATTCTCAGGGAATGAACCTGTACCTTTGACATATTTATTGACCTCTGATAAATATGTAACTATGTAACTACATATTTAGTGTCCTCTAGATTATTCCATGATCCCATACTTCGGGGTCTTTCAAATTGTGGATACGTATTACACTGCATTGAGGAGTTTTCTATTGTGGCAAACAATGAAGGTAAATTGAACCGGTTTATATCGTATAACTTTAATCATGGATTGCTCTACAAATATTCTTGTGATATATCCACGTGAACACTTTACATTTACAGATGAGTCAGGTGACTTCGCAGAATACAGAACTGTGAACTTCACAAGGCTGCATGATTTTAAGATTTTGAGACTTGACCCTTTCATGACTGGAGTTGCGCTGGTGCAGCATTAAAGATCCTGAGCCAGTGCATTCTCTTATATATGCAAGTCTCCCATAGGGAGGGAGCCTTGCATATATAAGAGAATGCACTGGCTTACAAGGTCAAGGTAAATAGTGTTATGCCAATGTATTCTCTTATATATGTGAGGCTCCCTTATGGGAAACTTGCATATATAAGACAATGTATTGGTGCAGGGTTTTCGAACATTTTTAGAAAGCTCCAGTCATGGAAGGGTAAAGAGAAATAAAATACAAAATGTATGACATAAGACAAGGAAGTGCCATCAGGATGCTGGGAAGAGAACAGCATAGGAGACAAAGATCGGCTTCTTTAACGTCTCTAGCTTTATAACCTGTGAATAAATAAATTTATACATTAGTGCCAGTAATTTACATTAAATTCAATGCATCATCACTGAATAAATAAATACATTAGTGCCAGTAATATACATTAATTGAATTTCACATATCATTTAGGCTCCGAGTCAACCAAAATTTTCCTTTCCATTGTTGGCAATAATCGAGTATTGACCATCATCACAACCAGGTCTGGCACACCCTGCATTCAACTATTAAAGTTAGATTCAACTACAAGGTGCAAAATAAGTGCACGGATACAGACAATGACCCACTCAAAATTGTCGTATTCAATATATGACTGGCACATTTTTTCTCTGGTCGGACATTATGTCCATTGCACTTTTATTCCTGATATTGCTCAAGTTACTGAATTCAAGTTAAAGTAATAGGTAAGAGTTGGCTCTTGTTACGTTATCAGTCGCAAACATGAAGTTACCGCAATTCAATTCCAGTTCCAAGAACGGGCACTAAAAATAAATGTGGTAATTCCCCACGCGGAACAAATGTATACCTGTACTTTGTGGTAGGGAATCGATATACCAAATTTCATCAAGTTATTGACCAGAAATGAAATATGAACAGCAAGTTTTGAAATAGTTTGTCTGTCATTTGCAGAATGATGTCCCCCAGAGGGTGAAATTAGTAACACTACACAGTACAGTGGGCTGGCAT
The DNA here is from genome assembly GCA_032622095.1 of Siphonodentalium dalli. Classification (NCBI taxonomy): domain Eukaryota; kingdom Metazoa; phylum Mollusca; class Scaphopoda; order Gadilida; family Siphonodentaliidae; genus Siphonodentalium; species Siphonodentalium dalli. The sequence continues at coordinate 32,157,096 of CP136062.1, forward strand.
CACTAAATTCACCCTCTATGAACCTCATTCTGTTAGGCCTCATTTTCTGGGAAGTATTTTAGTCTCAAATTAACATTGTTTTATGTTACTTTTTCCCCTTCAGTTTCTAGATACCCTAATTTGCAGAAGATAATATAAATTATCGAGGTGACTAACGGGTGAACTTCAACTAGGGAACTTCAATCTGATTGTAGGTCTCCCATAGCAGTTGAGGCCTTAGTAGAATGAGGTTCCCAGAGGGTGAATTTGGTGATACTAGCAACATAGTGTCACTAAATTCACCCTCTGGGGACCTCATTCTGCAAAATTGTAGTGCAAATGTCACTAATTCAAGGCTTGATGAACACCTAGGTTGACATAATATGTCCCGTTTTAACCCTTTGAGTGCCAGGTCGATTTTTGTATCAACCCATATTTTTTTACAATTTTAATAATTTATTCTTATATTCTTTAACAGACTTATTTTGTAGGTTTAGGGCCGATGAGATCGGCCCCTGGCACTCAAAGGGTTAAAAACGTATTAAAATTAAATCTAATAAACAACCTACCTCACTCTTACTGACTTTGTCTCCCAGACCAAACTTCTGTGTGAGCACACCGGTCGTAAAGGACTGTAGCTCCCCGCGATCGAAGTACTGAACTGTGATGCTGTATCTGACGTCTCGATCGGGGCGCATCGAGAAGGTGTGTCTCTCACACGCTCTAAAACTCAAGATAGGGTCTCCGGGCTTCAGCCTCTGTAAGCAGTCAATAAAGGTCATTCATAATAGGGCTGTAACGATTCATCGTGACTTCAATGTCGATACACTTTCAAATTATGCGAGTATCGTGTTATGTGTATCGTGATACAGGAAATCACATAATTTCTGAAGATGGCCATGTGTAAAACAGCAAAACCTGCAATGTTCTCTCAGGTTTACATGTCTATAATGTTCATTTTAGCTAAAAGTGAAAACTATCTCCAGTTACAAATAAGTTGATTCTGATATTTGAGAACACTAATTTAGCGAATTGTGATACGTATCGTATCATTGATCATGTATCATGATTCATTTTGTATCGTGACCATGTATTTTGCTACAGCCCTAATTTATAATGAAAAAGTTTTGAAACATCTACGATTATGCTCTTGTGTTCCAAATAGATGTGCATGCATATTTATTAATTTACAAGAACATTTCCACCCTGTGTTTTGCCGTGTCCTTGATTCAGCTTAGTTTTTAATTAGTACCGCTCACAATGACTGCCCAGATTATGCATTGTGATATGTAGAATACATGGCCTAACAATATTTACATTGACCTTGTTAGCCAGTGCATTCTCTTACCGTACTGACCCGCGTTTAGGCCCAGGGGGCCTTTGTTTTATTTGAGCTCAAAAATCAAAGTGGGCTTAAACTCGGATATGGCCCTTTGCAAACCAAAAATCCTAAGAAATCGGGACAGTAAAACTAATGAAAGCCGATCGAACGCCGATTATTTGGGAAATATACCCGCCTTCCAGATTAAGCAAAGGTAAGTATAAGTTACTTTGAGAAAGTAATTTTTCAATTAAATGTGAATATTAAAATATTATAATAACACTTTAAGTCTTGTAGTTTTATTGCCCAAAATTCCCATGTCAAAATGACACTATTATGTAAGCGGCATTGTGGGTTATGGGTAAATCCCTTATCTTATAGTCTATAGTTTATATCAATGTTCAGACTTAATCCGATTAGGAAAACAATAAACCCGGTGCTTTATTCGTGATCCATTGTCCACATAGATGATGTTACAATAGCGACTAATTGCATGTTTAACAAAAGCCAGTGAGTGTAATTATTTAACAGTACTGACAAAAGGCCGTTGTATTTCTGCTAAAACGTATAAAACAAGCACCATTCGGCAAACCTCGACAGATTCCTTCACCCTTGGCCCCCAGAGGAGTTCAGAATGAAAAAGCACGTGTTTGAATATTTAGAGTTATCGCTCCTGAACTGTTTATACTGTAAAACGTGAACAAAATGCAGTTTAAAAATGTTAATGTTTATTTTGGTTTCGAGTGAATAACGTTGACGTAGTTTGGAAGACATTGTTGTTGAATGACAAGTTTCCCCCTTCTGCTCCATTATTATACCCACTTTGTGTTTACATAACCAAGAAGCCAGTTCTTTGTGTTTGACCTACGTTGTCACTGAACACGAAAAATATGTTTTTACAGTACTGGAGTTGAACAGGTGCGCTTTGATTAAAGTATTGCACGTGCATGGCTTTTAAAGCTATATGCTGTTAGCGACTGGGTTCTTTTGTATTTTATGTCTGTTAACGTTTGGTTTCCCCAGGGAAGTATAATTGAATAAACAAATGAGAATTTAAAATTCACTTTATTTTATTTCATTCAATATTATCACTTACCTACGAAGTATAACTTTCCATTTTTCGTGGCATTCTCGCCGTCACCGATCGTTTGCGAATATACTTCCCGTTATATTGGAACTATTTATTTGGGGAGTATCATCAGCAAATACTTACTTACCACTGCTGGAATTGACCAAATTTGGGGTGGGCTTAAACACGAATATACCCCTGTGCATGGAATTTGGTCAAAAGATATGGGTGGGCCTAAAAACGGACATGGGCTTTGAACCGGGTCAGTACGGTATGTAAGCAAGGCTCCCTATGAGAATGCACTGGCACATTGTCTTTAATGCTGCACCAGCGCATCTCGATCATGAAAAGGTTAAAGACAAAGCTGCGGCATTGGTCCTTTGATAGAGCATGGGAGACTCATATACAGTAATGCCCTAAATAATCGACTCCTTAACCACAGCCGAATTATGGGTAATTTTTCAGGATTTAGTTGGAAATATGGCTTGTTGCCATTCATCGGAAAGCTCTCAGTGAGAGAACCATATTTCCGACTAACTCCTGAAAAGTTACCCATAATTCTGCTGTGGTTAAGTAGTCGATTACTTAGGGCATTACTGTATGTAAGAGAATGCACTGGTAATGGGAACTTTAATGCTTCACCAACGCAACTCACATCGTGAAGGGGTTAATTAAAAAAAAAAAAAAGTTATTCATGAAGAACATACCTGCATGAAGAAGGTGTAGCTTCCGTCTGCTGATTGTCGATTCGCCTTCAACTCGAAATGGAACCCGTGCAGCGAAAGTATCTCAGAATGATAGTGTGGCTCCTGGTGAGAAATAGAAGAAGTTTTTATGCTTATAAGAACCAGTCTGAGTTTAGTGTGCCTGTCATTTGCAGAATGAGGTCCCCAGAGGGTGAATTTAGTGATGCTAGCCCACTATGTGGGATAGCGTCACTAAATTCACCCTCTGGGGACCTCATTCTGCTTAGGCTTCATCTTATCCGGACCGTTTCTTTATTATCAAATTTCTATACAAACTTCTACACATAGATTTCTTTTTTAGTTTAGTTTCTCTATATCCCCAAATTGGCAGATTACACATTGCATAATTGAGGTTCCCAATGGGTGTACATCACAATATTCACCATTTGGGAACTTCGATCTGAGTCTTTGTCTCCCATATCAAATGAGGCCATGCAAAATGAGGTCCCCAGAAGGTGAATTTGGTGATGCTAGCCCACTGTACTTGGTAGTGTTAAATTATTATAAATTCACCTTCTGGAGACCTCATTCTTTAACCCTTTGAGTGCCAGGTCCGATTTTTGTATCAACCCATATACCCTGTGCCAATGCATTCTCTTATATATGCGAGTCGACCATAGGTCGCCTCGCATATATAAGAGAATGCATTGGCCTAACAATTTTTTTTTTTTTTAAATTTTTTTTTACAATTTTTTACAATTTTAATCATTTATTCTTATATTCTTTAATAGACTTATTTTGTAGGTTTAGGGCCGATGAGATCGGCCCCGGGCACTCAAAGGGTTAAATGACAGGCACAGGCTTGTATAAGAATCAAGAGAAGAGATTGTTTTTTTGATAGTGACTGTAAAACCAGATAAGGACTAATTTTCAGAACCCTTAAAGCCCTACATTCAAGTCTGGAAATAGTGTGTCTGACATTTACAGAACGAGGTCCCCAGAGGGTGAATTTAGTGATGCTACCCCGTAAAAATTGCTCCAAATATTATTGAATTTCTATTCAATAACTCTAATGTGAGGAAATTTAGACACATGACCTGGGGGTAGGTGCACTCTCACAATTGACACCAAAACATTGAAGGTTAGCAAAATATTAGAACACTCGTTAGACCTAAAAGATGTACCTCATCTATAACAAATCCTTGTCGAACAGCAGATATGGTGAAATTCTTCATAGCCGACATATCCCCTCCTCCTTGTAACTGAAAGTAAATCATAAATTATTGATTGTAAAGCATTGATCAACACAAGACATGAAAACTTCACTTTGAACACAGAGTGTGATGAAGTGCAACATTTAAAAATTGAACAAGAGTATCGCTAGAGCGTGGCAAAATACGCCCATGGTAATTCAAACAAAGGGCCATCACGCTGGTGGAGATTAGTGGGCGGAACCCAAATTCAAACGTGACCTGTGCTAGTAAACTCACATACCAAATTTTGTTCCATTCAGTCCCAACTTACTAAAGTTATCATTCAGAAACGAAAAATGAGTGCAAATTCCAAATAAATGGGCCATAACTCTGGTGGAAAATGGGGGGTGAATCCCAAATTTAACTTGACCTGTATTTTGTGGTAGTAAACCCGCATATCACATTTCATTCCATTCCATTCAATTGAGACATCATCCAGAAACCAAAAGAGAACGGACAAACAGACAATTACATTTTTTTTTAAAGGGCGTATGTAATATATAATATGTCCAGAGGTGCATATTGGTACCAAGCCTGAGTTTAGTGTGCCTGTCATTTGCATAATGAGGTCCCCAGAGGGTGAAATTAGTGACGCTATCCTGCATAGCAGGCCAGCATCACTAAATTCACCCTCTAGGAACCTCATTCTGCATAGCCTCATCTGTTATAGGCGATATAGACTCAGATTGAAGTTCCCAAATGGTGAATATTGTGATGTACACCCAGTGCTCCCTTTTGGTCCCCCATTCTGCTCCCTTTTGGTCCCCCATCTGCTCCCTTTTGGTCCCCCATTCTGCTCCCTTTTGGTCCCCCATTCTGCTCCCTTTTGGTCCCCCATTCTGCTCCCTTTTGATATACAGAGTTGTAGTGGTTAGTGAAATGCATTCAACCACAATTAGAACCCCCACAACCAACGTGACCCCCAAACTGCCCCACTTTACAGAGTGGTCAGCAAGATGCATTCAACCACAAATCATCCCTCCCCTCCCTTTGATACGCACCGAGTGGTAGTGATCAGTGAGTTGTTCGATCAGCCATTTCTGAGGTAACACATTCATGATCTGCATGTCCTGTATATGTACAGCTGAAAAACAAACAGAAACAAGGTAAAGTGATGTTTCATAGTCGTCACGTCCAGAGGGGCTTATATTAAAATATCTAAGACATCGTCGGCTTTGTTTCTGTTCTTTTACAGATGATTTGTTTTACAAAGGGGCAAAAAATAAAACTAAAATTGGTTTAAAATTTTATATTATATTTCTTTCTATAAACATATAGCTTTAAATATTCGGGTGGCATCCTCTGTGGGTATAGGTGTTAAAATAGACACATCCACTAAAACAACCATAAACAGGAAGAATATTATATAAGAGACAGATGTTGTTCTTTTAAATACAAATCATAAATATCGCATACATTGCATGTTATTGTACCCTTGGTTATGTAAACAAACATCAAAAGCAATACGAAACTGATTGTTTATAGACAAAAACTTGGAACTACCATATCTTCCAATGAAAATGTTCCGTTTGTATTTTCAATCGACCCATTCTACCCGCTGTCTGTTCAAAATCTAGCTAATCCACATTACTTCATGATTGGGAAATGATCAAACAGAAAACGTGTACATAATATAATTGTTCTTGCATTAAAGAGATGAATATTTTTCAATCCAGTTAGTATTTTCTCCTAACCTATATATGGTAAAACATACCAAATAAGGCCCTTTTTATACGTCGCGCCAAACACGGGTCGCGCTATCTTCCCCTGGCTCGACATTGGCGCGTCTGGCTCGTGTTACGTTTGTTTGATTTATACGTCGAGCCAGCTGGCACGTGCTAAAATAATATATTTCGAACAATTTTAGCATTTCTGATACAAAATGCCGTTTGCTATAATCATTTCCGCGATAGTGTCCTCTGATAATGCACTATAAACTGGCCCTCTATACAGCGCATGAATCTCACAATTTACGCTTAAATTTCGTTGGTTTCAAAATCGGGATATTGTCATTCATTTCCCTTGAACCTTCGAATATATATCTCTGCAATATATTTATTACTAACTTTCGCGAAACGTCTTTTGTTAGTCGATACATGCATGTCCCCGTAGTAACGTACAATTGCCTTCAATGTATATTTACAACGGCCAAGGGTTAGCACGTCTGTGGCCCGATGCTGTTTTATACGACGTGCCAGACACGGGTCGCGCTAGGATGACCCAAGAGATAACGTAATGACGCCAAACACTTCAAATTGCTCTCCGCCAAAGGGGTCCTAAATGGGGAATGGTTTTCCCTGAATCATCTTAGCGCGACCCGTGTTTAGCACGTCGTATAAAACAGCGTCGAGCCCCAGACGTGTAGCACGTCGGCACCAGACGTGTAGCACGTCGGGTCGTGTCAGAGAAATTCTGACGTGCCAGTTGGTTTTATACGTCGTGTTCCAGTCGCGCTATCTTGGACTTTGTCATTTTCACAGTAATTAGGCTGGCGCGACCCGTGTCTGGCTCGACGTATAAAACGGGCATAAGGAATATTACTATGAGTCGTATTGTGGGTTGTAATTATAGGCGCATCAAATTAGAAATTTTACATCTGATGTAGAAAGCGCGCGAATCTAAATAAGGAAATGGCATGCAATACAAGACGGCTTATAAACAGTCCACTGTGCTTTTTGCGAGAAACTAAACAAAGCGTGTTTTGTGAATAATATCGCATTCATATCATTATGCTATACTATTAGTATATTCTTGAGGAAATTATCATAATTTGATCATGTTATTTCTAAATTATAACCTACTATGAAGGCCGCCCGTTGGAGAATTATTTCATCGGGTAGGCATAGCACTTACTGTCGGTTATTCCATGAAGCCTGATTGCCGAAAAAAGAGGTGAATATATCCGACCCTCATCTTCCAGATAAGATGGAGCCTTCGGTAAGCTGAAAATGAAGAAACGTATATCTCTTTACATGTTGCAAGCAGACAGATTCCTGGATATGTACTGAGTGACTGGTTGTTATTTACACATGAGATAGGAAGATATATATAAAAATTAGTTGTTAAAAAATAACACACGGATTGGCTGAGCCAATCATAGCAACCTGGAAGATGATCCAGTCTATAATGATAATACCCAATGTAGAAAGTTAGCGAGGTTTATAGTCAGACTGAGATTAGTGTGCCTGTCATTTGCAGAATAAGGTCCTCAGAGGGTGAATTTAGTGATGCTATCTCGCATAGCGGGCTATGTATCACGCTGATGTATAAAATAATTTGTAAGGAGTGAACTAATTTTATAACTTACATTCCAGGTTGAAACTAGAGGTGTGACTGTCCCAATGGGACTAAGGATACCCCATGTTTTTAAAATACTAAGATGTTTCACATGTCAGTTAAAATAAAATAAAATAACAGTTCCCGTTGCAAGTGCACAACCCTAACCCTAATCTTAAACCTATTGACCGAAAAATGTAGGAATAAAAGCTCGGACAAAATTATGCATATTGCGAAAATGTTCTAAGTCGATAAAGGGGAATGACTCCACAAAAAAAAGTCAGACAGACATCATAATTGCAGGTGCACAGGTTCCCATGGTACTAAATATCAGTGCCAAGATTAAAAAACATTGACCGAAAAAATGTAGGAAAATAGCTCGGACAAAATTAAACAAATTGCGAAAATTTTCTAAGTCGAAAAAGGGGGGATAACTCCAACAAAAAATGTCGGACAGACGTCATAATCGTAGGTGCACAGGTTCCCATGGTGGTTGATGTCTGTGCCAAGTTTCACGGTAATTGAGAAAAAAAAGGACTGAGAACAACTCCGGACAAATTTGTGTCCACGGACAGACGGACAAGCTGATTCCAGTATACACCCCCTAACTTCGTTGCGGGTGGTATAATAATTAAATGCATCATTTCACAACCATGGCGTGGCTTCATCTGTTGGATCCCAACTAAAACAGGCTAGCATCACCAAATTCACCCTCTATTTCTTTTATAATTCAGTTTCTCTATATCACCAAATTGGCAGACGTCACATTGCATAATGAGGTTCCCATTGGGTGTACATCAGAATATTCACCATTTGGGAACTTCAAATCTGTTCTAGGTATCCCATGGCAGATGAGGTCATGCAGAATGAGGTCCCCAGAGGGTGAATTTGGTAATGATAGCTCGCTATGCAGGATAGTGTACAAATTCACCTTCCGGGGACCTCATTCTGCAAATGACAGGCACACTAAACTCAGGTTTTTTTTATAGTCCAGTAACCACTCTACTCAAGAGTTAACCCTTTACCCAACAAAACGGCCAAAAACGCCCAAATAAAGCTTCAACAGCCTAAAGTATCTTCGGTCTGTCTCAATAACACCATACAAATACGGATATCATTGGAACCGGTTCATTGACCACATTGTGATGGTTACAGTTATGCCCTGTGCCAATATATTCTCTTATATATGCAAGTCGACCATAGGTCGCCTCGCATATATAAGAGAATGCATTGGCCTTAAAAAAACACTTTAATACTTTTTACCATTTTTTCTTATAATATTTTCTACATTCTTTGACAATTTGATCATTTTTAATATGTGTTAAGCCAATGCATTCTCTTATATATGCGAGGCGACCTATGGTCGACTCGCATATATAAGAGAATGCATTGGCACAGGGCCGTTCTGTTGGGTAAAGGGTTAATTGTTTCTGTTTTGTTTGTTTCCATTGTTTGAGCCACTTGAACACATCACGATGAGTTTTATTTAAAAAAACAAACAAACAAACAAATCCCACATAGGAGGTTAATTTCACTGGAAAATTATCCCTTAACCCTTTACCCAACAGAACGGCCCTGTGCCAATGCATTCTCTTATATATGCGAGTCGAACATAGGTCGCCTCGCATATATAAGAGAATGCATTGGCTTAACACATATTTAAAATGATCAAATTGTCAAAGAATGTAGAAAAATATTATAAAAATTGTTAAAAAATGTAAGAAAAAAGTATAAAATTGTTAAAGAATGTAAAAAAAAATGGTAAAAAGTGTTAAAAAAGAATTATTTTAGGCCAATGCATTCTCTTATATATGCGAGGCGACCTATGGTCGACTCGCATATATAAGAGAATACATTGGCACAGGGCATAACTGTAACCATCACAATGTGGTCAATGAACCGGTTCCAATGATATCCATATTTGTATGGTGTTATTGAGACAGACCGAAGATATTTTAGGCTGTTGAAGCTTTACTTGGGCGTTTTTGGCCGCTTTGTTGGGTAAAGGGTTAAATGTACATAGAAAACAGCTGACCCCCTGTTAATCATTTCTTTATTAAACACTCACTGACGAGTAGTTCCGTTAGGATAGTTCAGATAATAAGTTCGACAGACGATAGGTCTGAGTTTAGCATGCCTGTCATTCCAGAGGGTGAATTTAGTGATGCTATCCTGTATAGAGGGTTAGCATCACCAAATTCACCCTCTGGGGACCTCATTCTGCATCGCCTCATCTGCGATATTGACTCAGATTGAAGTTCCCAAATGGTGAATATTGCGATGTACACCCATTGGGAACCTCAATTATGCAATGTGCCAATTTGGGGATATAGAGAAATTAATCTAAAAAAGAAATAATGTGAAGAAGTTTCCATAGACATTTGATGATAAAGAAACTTTCCAGAGAAGATGGGGCCTAAGTGGACATGATTCGATCATTCTCCAAATGTCAGACACACTAAGCTCAGACTTGGAAATTTCATTGCATCATGAATCATTCTTCACGATTCGATTCAACCAATTTCCTCACACCAGTATCAGTGATATAGAAACAAGCTAGAAGGGGAAAAGTAAATATAAAACAATGTCAATTTGAGACTATAGATATTTCACAGAAGAGGAGGCCTTAGCAGAATGAGGCTCCCAGACAGTAGAATGAGGCTCCCAGACAGTAGAATGAGGCTCCCAGACAGTAGAATGAGACTCCCAGACAGTAGAATGAGGCTCCCAGACAGTAGAATGAGGCTCCCAGACAGTAGAATGAGGCTCCCAGACAGTAGAATGAGGCTCCCAGACAGTAACTCCCAGACAGTAGAATGAGGCTCCCAGACAGTAGAATGAGGCTCCCAGACAGTAGAATGAGGCTCCCAGACAGTAGAATGAGGCTCCCAGACAGTAGAATGAGGCTCCCAGACAGTAGAATGAGACTCCCAGACAGTAGAATGAGGCTCCCAGACAGTAGAATGAGACTCCCAGACAGTAGAATGAGGCTCCCAGACAGTAGAATGAGGCTCCCAGACAGTAGAATGAGGCTCCCAGACAGTAGAATGAGGCTCCCAGACAGTAGAATGAGGCTCCCAGACAGTAGAATGAGGCTCCCAGACAGTAGAATGAGGCTCCCAGACAGTAGAATGAGGCTCCCAGACAGTAGAATGAGACTCCCAGACAGTAGAATGAGGCTCCCAGACAGTAGAATGAGGCTCCCAGACAGTAGAATGAGGCTCCCAGACAGTAGAATGAGGCTCCCAGACAGTAGAATGAGGCTCCCAGACAGTAGAATGAGGCTCCCAGACAGTAGAGTTGGTGATGCTAGCCAGCTGTGAGGGATAGCGTCACTAAATTCACCCTCTGGGGAAATGATTCTGCAAATGACAGACAACACTATTTGCATGCTTGTTTTCCACCAACTTACCTGTTGAAGACACTTACCTGTTGAAGACACTTACCTGTTGAAGACACTTACCTGTTGAAGAACGACAGAACTGTGCTGTGAGAAGGGAAGAGCTGAATATCAGGGTTAATCTGGAGGAAGAGCCAGTAGGCGAGCGTTCTGTATACAGCGTACTCATTGGTTGTAAATAATCTAAATAAAATATAAAGGAAGAGTCAGTAGGCGAGGGTTCTGTATACAGCATACTCATTGGTTGTAAATAATCTAAATAAAATATAAAGGAAGAGTCAGTAGGCGAGGGTTCTGTATACAGCATACTCATTGGTTGTAAATAATCTAAAATACAAAGGAAGAGTCAGTAGGAGGGTTCTGTATACGGCATACTCATTGGTTGTAAATAATCTAAATAAAATATAAAGGAAGAGTCAGTAGGAGGGTTCTGTATACGGCGTACTCATTGGTTGTAAATAATCTAAAATATAAAGGAAGAGTCAGTAGGAGGGTTCTGTATACGGCGTACTCATTGGTTGTAAATAATCTAAAATACAAAGGAAGAGTCAGTAGGAGGGTTCTGTATACGGCATACTCATTGGTTGTAAATAATCTAAAAAAACAAAGGAAGAGCCAGTAGGCGAGGGTTCTGTATACAGCGTACTCATTGGTTGTAAATAATCTAAAAAACAAAGGAAGAGTCAGTAGGCGAGGGTTCTGTATACGGCGTACTCATTGGTTGTAAATAATCTAAATAAAATATAAAGGAAGAGCCAGTAGGCGAGCGTTCTGTATACAGCATACTCATTGGTTGTAAATAATCTAAATAAAATATAAATGAAGAGCCAGTAGGCGAGCGTTCTGTATACAGCATACTCATTGGTTGTAAATAATCTAAAATACAAAGGAAGAGTCAGTAGGAGGGTTCTGTATACGGCGTACTCATTGGTTGTAAATAATCTAAAATACAAAGGAAGAGTCAGTAGGAGGGTTCTGTATACGGCATACTCATTGGTTGTAAATAATCTAAAATACAAAGGAAGAGTCAGCAGGAGGGTTCTGTATACAGCGTACTCATTGGTTGTAAATAATCTAAATAAAATATAAAGGAAGAGTCAGTAGGCGAGGGTTCTGTATACGGCGTACTCATTGGTTGTAAATAATCTAAAAAAAATATAAAGGAAGAGCCAGTAGGCGAGTGTTCTATAATAAAGCAGACTCATTGGTTGTAAATAATCTAAAATACAAAGGAAGAGCCAGTAGGCGAGGGTTCAAACTGTATAGTGCGTACTCATTGGTTGTAAATAATCTAAATAAAACAAACGATGAGCCAGTGGCCGAGTGCTCTGTATACTTCATACTCATGAATAATCTACATACAATGAAGAAAGAGCAAACATGCAAGTGTCCCAGATAATTCTGGCGCAAAATAAAAATTCTAAAATGAGCTGCATTTTCATATAGGAATCCTGTTTACCAAAAAGTGGTCGCACATCGGGTGCTCGTATACCCCACATCAGGTGCTTGTATACCCCCATCAGGTTCTCATATACCCCAAATCAGGTGCTCATATACCCCACATCAGGTTCTTGTATACCCCACATCGGGTATTCGTATACCCCACATTGGGTGCTTGTATACCCCACATCAGGTGCTCGTATACCCCACATCAGGTGCTCGTATACCCCACATCGGGTGCTCGTATACCCCACATCAGGTGCTCGTATACCCCACATCGGGTGCTCGTATACCCCACTTCAGGTGCTCGTATACCCCACATCGGGTGCTCGTATACCCCACATCAGGTGCTTGTATACCCCACGGTGCCAAATTAAAACATGGGCAAAACAATAATATTTCTCGGACAACAAAGAACATAAAATGTAAACAACGTCATTGGATATTGGAAACTATCCTGGTTTGGACTGTTTCTTCAACCTTGGAATTCCACAAGACTGTTCAGAGTGATATGTAACGCATGTAACGATACAGTGAATGTAAGTGTAGAATCTTCTTTAATTGAGTAGAAATTGGGGAAAAATTGCGGGACACGAATATTAAGGAATTAAGTTTAGCTGTTAAAAACAGGTTTTGGACATCAGATAGAATTTAACATGGAACAAATTTTTTCTGAATTTGTGTTTGAATTTACCTGTTACAATTTATTTATCTGATAAAGTTATATTACATATGTTTCAGAATGGGAACTTGAATAAAATTACAACTTTTTTCTTTTAAAAATATTTCAGCGTGCTAAAATGGTGCTAAATCTAAGAAAAAAAGACTTTTTTATAAGACTCTGAGACCCATATATTAATTTCTAGAAGCCAACTGGTCAATTTTTTTTTCAAAATGAATAATTCAGAGGCATGTACAAAAATATTATACACAATTGTAATTTATCCAAGTTTCAATTTTTGTCAATATGGTTACGACACTTCTGGAGAATCATTGATTTACACATATCCAAGCTCATGAATTGTGGATCGAGTGAAGAAAGATATATATAAGATAGGTATATTAGATAAGTATATCACCTGCTTGACTTCGTTATCTTTTGTATTAAGGACATCGGCATTTCTCGAAGCTGAATCTGTGAAGACAGCTGAAAAATAAATGGTAATTAGTTTAGCTGAAAAGTTATTTTGAGGAAATTAATTAGGTGTTAACCCTTTACCCAACAAAGCGGCCAAAAACGCCCAAATAAAGCTTCAACAGCCTAAAATATCTTCGGTCTGTCTCAATAACACCATACAAATATGGATATCATTGGAACTGGTTCATTGACCACATTGTGATGGTTAGTTATGCCCTGTGCCAATGCATTCTCTTATATATGCGAGTCGACCATAGGTCGCCTTGCATATATATGAGAATGCATTGGCCTAAAAAAATCATTTTTTAACACTTTTTACCATTTTTTCTTACATTCTTTAACTATTTTATAATTTTTTCTTACATTTTTTAACACTTTTTATAATATTTATCTACATTCTTTGACAATTTTATCATTTTTAATATGTGTTAAGCCAATGCATTCTCTTATATATGCGAGGCAACCTATGGTCGACTCGCATATATAAGAGAATGCATTGGCACAGGGCCGTTCTGTTCTGTTGGGTAAAGGGTTAATAAAACTGAAATTTGAAGTGGAAATCATTCAGTTGTGAAGACACCAGAATTGTAGAGTTCAAGTATAAGAATTAAATTTAATTGCCAAAATATGAAAAAAAATAAACACATCACATCATTACACATCATATGCAAGAATTTTCTCATGGATATAATGTTCTGTATTTATTCAACACACTGTTACACTTGATAAGCCAAGTATTTGAGGATTGCTGATAAAGTTACTATAATGTTTATTTAATTTTGACAAAATAGTTGTTCGGGATGCTTGAGTCATGATATATTTTATCAAGTATTTTTCATTCTATTCTCAATTCTTTATTCTATTCTACACACTCCCAGACTTCGGCTTTCTCACATCAATTATACTCTAGCATAAATCTAGGTAATGTAGGTACTGTCCATTCGTAGCAGGAATTCGCTCCCACTTGATACTCGGAGAGCAGACACTGTTTCTGGTTTTAAAAAATCTCTTAAGACGCACTTATTTAAATTGTGTTTTAAACTGGATTAATTAACTATTTTTAGAACGAGCACCATTTATCTTATATTTATTCTGTCGTTTTATTAGAAACCTGTACTGTATTTTTAATCTAGTCTCACTGTTTCGTTGTTTTACTTTTTATTTTTTTTAACCTAGTATTGTTTTATCCTAGTTGTATACTTTTTGTATTTAAAATCACCTGTATGTATTTTATGTTGTGTTCTTAATATGACTGTAAAGCGCATTGAAACTAAATATTGTAGAATGCGTTCTTTAAATGTAAATATAATAATAATAATAATAATTCAAACTCAGCAAAAACCATGTGCCAATGCATTCTCATATATATGCAAGTCTCCCATAGGGAGCCTCCCATATATAAGAGAATACATTGACATAATAATATTTACTTTAACCTTGTAAGCCAGTGTATTTTCGTATATATGTGAGGCTCCCTATGGGAGATTCGTATATATAAGAGAATGCACTGGCACAGGATCTTTAATGCTGCACCAGCGCAGCTCCCGTCATGAAAGGGTTAAGGTAGAGTGGATGTAATTTACATTGTTACAAAGATGCTAGAATTAACATCAAAACAACAACATGTTTGTTCTCAGAAGTACAGTGTTATAGCTGTTCCATATTTACAAATATGTACGTCCCATATGCATCTCGTGGACGTAATATGACATACATGACCTTCGCCTCAACCATAAAACCGGAACTATAAAATAAAAGCATTATCACACATGACAAATACGCCCTCTATGTGCCCTAATAAAATAAACCTTCTAAGCCTGTATTTTTAATGCATGGATTCTAGGACGCGAGGCGTGTAATAAATACAGAATGACACAATGTGTAAATGGGTTTGCCGATATGGCTGTCGCGGAAGGATATAACTCGAGATACAAGCGCATCTCGTTCTATCCTTCCCAGACAGCATGAGTGTCGTATCGACAAACCCATTTGCACATCGTGTCGTTCTGTGTATTTAGGCATAAGTTTCAGTGATAACTTACTTTAGGTATAAGGTTGAGCTCCAGCCATCTTTCACAGGCACCAACTACGTTATCTTGTTTGTACTGGAACAAAATATCAAAATAAATGTATTCAGGGTTCTAAACCTCCAGTTACAACAAAATATCAAAATAAATGTATTCAGGGTTCTAAACCTCCAGTTACAACATATCAAAATAAATGTATTCAGGGTTCTAAACCTCCAGTTACAACATATCAAAATAAATGTATTCAGGGTTCTAAACCTCCAGTTACAGTAAAATATCAAAATAAATGTATTCAGGGTTCTAAACCTCCAGTTACAACATATCAAAATAAATGTCTTCAGGGTTCTAAACCTACAGTTACAACATATCAAAATAAATGTATTCAGGGTTCTAAACCTCCAGTTACAACATATCAAAATAAATGTATTCAGGGTTCTAAACCTCCAGTTACAACAAAATATCAAAATAAATGTATTCAGGGTTCTAAACCTCCAGTTACAACAAAATATCAAAATAAATGTATTCAGGGTTCTAAACCTCCAGTTACAAAAACATATCAAAATAAATGTATTCAGGGTTCTAAACCTCCAGTTACAACAAAATATCAAAATAAATGTATTCAGGGTTCTAGACCTCCAGTTACAACATATCAAAATAAATGTATTCAGGGTTCTAAACCTCCAGTTACAACATATCAAAATAAATGTATTCAGGGTTCTAGACCTCCAGTTACAACAAAATATCAAAATAAATGTATTGAGGGTTCTAAACCTCCAGTTAGAACATATCAAAATAAATGTATTGAGGGTTCTAAACCTCCAGTTACAACATATCAAAATAAATGTATTCAGCAGGGGCGCCGGAAGAGGGGGGGCAGAAGGTCAGCTGACCCCCCTGCCCTTGACCAAGGGGGGCGAGCGGGGGCAGGACTTGCCCTTTTTCTGGAGACAGAAAATGCTTTTTGTGTGTTTAATCTCATGTTTTTATAGCAAAATGTGACATTTTTGGTCCAAATACCACCAATTTCACAAGGAATATTAATTTTTTGTCAATTTTATCACATAAAAACAGACAAATACCATTAAAATAGGGATTTTTGCCACAATGAATTTATGGTTATTTTCCAGAGTTTGCGGAGAAAATACCCTTTTTTGCGGAAAAGTGCCCTTTTTGTAGGCTCTGCCCCCCCTGCCCTTGGATGCTTCCGGCGCCCCTGGTATTCAGGGTTCTAAACCTCTAGTTACAACAACATATCAAAATAAATGTATTCAGGGTTCTAAACCTCCAGTTACAACATATCAAAATAAATGTATTCAGGGTTCTAAACCTCCAGTTACAACAAAATATCAAAATAAATGTATTCAGGGTTCTAAACCTCCAGTTACAACAACATATCAAAATAAATGTATTCAGGGTTCTAAACCTCCAGTTACAACATATCAAATTAAATGTATTCAGGGTTCTAAACCTCCAGTTACAACATATCAAAATAAATGTATTCATGGTTCTAAACCTCCAGTTACAACATATCAAAATAAATGTATTCAGGGTTCTGAACCTCCAGTTACAACATCAAAATAAATGTATTCAGGGTTCTATACCTCCAGTTACAACATATCAAAATAAATGTATTCAGGGTACTAGACCTCCAGTTACAACAACATATCAAAATAAATGTATTCAGGGTTCTAGACCTCCAGTTACAACAACATATCAAAATAAATGTATTCAGGGTTCTAAACCTCCAGTTACAACATATCAAAATAAATGTATTCAGGGTTCTAAACCTCCAGTTACAACAAAATATCAAAATAAATGTATTCAGGGTTCTAAACCTCCAGTTACAACATATAGAATCTAATTTAACATTTCTTTATTAACCCTTTCATGACGGGAGCTGTGCTGGTGCAGCATTAAAGATCCTGTGCTAGTGCATTCTCTTATATATGTGAGTCTCGGATATATAAGATGCACTGGCTTACATGGTCAAGGTAAATATTGTTAGACCAATGTATTTTTTTATATATCT
This sequence comes from Siphonodentalium dalli, assembly GCA_032622095.1. Lineage (NCBI taxonomy): Eukaryota > Metazoa > Mollusca > Scaphopoda > Gadilida > Siphonodentaliidae > Siphonodentalium > Siphonodentalium dalli. Next base: position 32,174,714 of record CP136062.1, read on the forward strand.
GAGGCTACCGATGGGAGACTCGCATATATAAGAGAATGCATTGGCACAGGGTTTTAGCAAAATTTCAGGAAGCTCCAGTCATGAAAGGTTAAATAGTCATTGATGAGTAGTTGATTGTTCAACAAACGACATTTAAAGACCATAAGTTGTTTGTTGAACTTATTTTCTTAACAATTCCCTCCAATGAAAATGAATCATTCTGCACTTTTATTATCTTTTTGCCTGTCTGTCGTCTGCTTATTTTCACTCCGAAAATTTATTTTCACCCCTCAGAAGAATAATATACTATTCCAATGTATACGTTTATAACTGAGTGTGAATCCATTTAGTATAGAAAGCGTTAACACATAACTGTTGCCTTGTTCTGTTGAACAAAAATTAAAACTTTCAAAGTTCTGGTTAAAATTGAATGACTGCTGGGGCCAAACTTTATTTATAGTTGGCCTAATTTCAGATTCGTGTAAATTCCCAGAGCATGGTAGTGTGTTTTGTATATAATATACTAACCTTGGATCCTGTTTTGTAGTACTGGCAGACAGTTCTATGATTCATTGAGTTAAGCATGATCTGAGTACACCTGGTGAGAAAAAATGCTCCGACGGTCATGGGTGGATAACTTACATGCGATAAACAAAATAGTTCGTTTCTCAGGGAATTTCTATTTCAAAGTAACAAGGGAGACAGATATTTGTCTTTATTATTTACTTAATTTTATCATGTGCTTTTTAAAGGTCAATTAGAAAATATCTGAAACAGTCCGCTGATTCAGTGTCCATCTCGATTGAATGACCGATATCAGTATTGAATCGAATCTCAAATATTCAGTTAGCAAGAGCACTCAAATAACTCTCTATATTAATGGACAGAAGGACAAAACAAGTGTCCACTTAACCGCGGTGCGGTTAGCGTTGCCACCGCGCCGAAATGCAACTACACCGTGGCTCCACCAGCTAACTACAGTTGGGCCATGATGTACTTGCCATTCGGCCATGGTGTAGTTGTCGCGGTGTATGTTCATTAACCTGAAAAAAAAAACGATACAAACCAGAATTCTAACCATGGTGTACATGCCAATTGGCCGCGTTGTAGTTGCCTTTCAGCCATGGTGTACTTGCCGTTTGGCCGCAGTGTACTTGCCGTTCGGCCGTGGTGTACTTGCCGTTCGGCCGCGGTGCTCAACTGCAGTTACAAACTCTGACACCGCGGTCGAACGGCAAATACACTGCGGTGCCAATGGACACTTGTTTTGTCCAGCGGGGTATATATAAAATTCATGGGCAAGAATGTGCTACAAACATTGTTGTAAATAACTTTATATTTCAGAAATCTATTGATCAGAAGAAATAATTTTTCGATAAAAGAGAGATTGAATGTGTTTAATAATTTAATGATTAGCAGATACTGCAAAACAACTGGCTATATCCTTAATTAGTCAGGTCGTATATATCCCAATAAACCTCATCAGGTTGTATATATCCCAATAAACCTCATCAGGTCGAATATATCCCAATAAACCTCATCAGGTCGAATATATCCCAATAAACCTCATCAGTTCGTATATATCCCAATAAACCTCATCAGGTCGTATATATCCCAATAAACATCATCAGGTCGTATATATCCCAATAAACCTCATCAGGTCGAATATATCCCAATAAACCTCATCAGGTCGAATATATCCCAATAAACCTCATCAGGTCGTATATATCCCAATAAACCTCATCAGGTTGTATATATCCCAATAAACCTCATCAGGTCGTATATATCCCAATAAACCTCATCAGGTCGTATATATCCCAATAAACATCATCAGGTCGTATATATCCCAATAAACCTCATCAGGTCGTATATATCCCAATAAACCTCATCAGGTCGAATATATCCCAATAAACCTCATCAGGTCGTATATATCCCAATAAACCTCATCAGGTCGAATATATCCCAATAAACCTCATCAGGTCGATTATATCCTAATAAACCTCATCAGGTCGAATATATCCCAATAAACCTCATCAGGTCGTATATATCCCAAGGTCGTATGACGTATATATCCCAATAAACCTCATCAGGTCGAATATATCCCAATAAACCTCATCACAATTGATCATTGATAACATTTTGATAATAATTTTGGATGTCAGTCCCACAAATCGCTCGAAAATAAAACTAATCACAACTGATGAATCAAAATGTCCCATAAATGACAAAGCCTCGAGTTAGCTGTGCAGGATGGACATCTCTTATGTGATTTTTTTATTACAGGTGGGACTGTCCCAGTGGTACTAATGATATCCTGCAGTGCAGTTGGGCTACATTAACCCTTTCAGTGCCAAGTCCGATTTTTGTATCAGCCCATATTTCCTTGATCATTTTTCAAATTTATTGATTATAATAATGTGATACATTGATGGAAAGAGCTCTTAGAGCTCTTTCCATTAATGTATCACATTATTACAATCAATAAATTTGAAAAATGATCAAGGAAATATGGGTTGATACAAAAATCGGACTTGGCACTGAAAGGGTTAAAGGTAGCCATATTGACATATTTTTTTTTATTTTTAATTTGAGAAATAAAAAAACGTAAGCTCAGACAAAGTCGAAAAATGACTATAACCACTAAAATAAAGTAGATCAAGCTCATAATTGGAGGTGCATAGGTTCGTAGTGATAAATATATGTGCCAAGTTTTTAAAAAAATGAACGGAAAATGTAGGAATGGAAGCTCGGACAAACTTATGCATTTTGGGAACATTTTTGAAAACACATGCTGAAAAAGGAAGATAAATCCGCTAAAAAAAAGTCGGGACGGACCTCATAATCCCAGACGAACAGGTTCCCATGGCACTAAATATCTGTGTCAAGTTTCAAAAACATTGACCGGAAAATGGAGGAATACAAGCTTGGACACAATTATGCCAAATTTACAAAAAAAATAATTTACCAAAAAAATACTTCGGACGAAGTTGCGTCATGGATAACAGACAAGCTGATTCCTATATATATACCACCCCCATAACTTCATTACGGTGTTATAAAAAATAGTTTTTGAAAATATCAGAGAATGTAATGGCTTACAAGGTCAAGATAAATAGTGTTAGGCCATTGTATTCAATTATATATGCGAGGCTCGATCCCTATGAGGCTCGCATATATAAGAGAATACATTGGCACAGGTTTTTCGCAAAATTTCAGGAAGCTCCAGTCATGGAAGGGTTAACAAGCATACCAATCAATGAGTGCATCGAATCCGAGGATAGAAGCAGCCGCCAAAACCCCACATACATCTGGTAACTCAACGTCAAACTCATCATGGTACAGATTACCGAGTGCGATCGCCATGGCTGTAAAACAAAAAAATAGCTAAAATATCATTATGATAAACCTGTTTATATGAGATTGTATTGTTCAGCTCCTAGATCATATTATTGATGGAGAAAGACTCCTAATGGTGTCGAAACACAAATAACGATGGCTGTAAAATATCAAACACAATTGGTACAGACAAAATATGATATTGGTAAAGTTTAGGGTTGCATGCTACAAACAATTGCTGTACTGCATATTCACACATTGGCATCCTCAGTTAATTTTTTTCTTATAGATCAGTAAGGTACGTAGTTTTTATTTAAAAAAAAGTTTTAATCCAAATAATAATCTATTTCTTTTGGGGTTTTTTTGTCTTGTTACCTTGACATTGTGCTCACACTGTCAAAAGAAATCCTACCTCTATTCCAATTTGTCATTAAAAAAAACTTTGATAAGACAAGATGTAATAGTAGGTGCTAAACCAGAAATATTTGATGGCATACAATGTTTTCATAAATTTAATGAAGTCAGATATAAAAATTACTTCATTCTGATCATAGAAAACTGGTATCAGGCTTTAAAATCCATAAAATTTTGCAAGAATCCAAAATATAGCCATTCTACAGCAAATCAGCTGCTTTTACAAGAATCAAACTGAGAATCATGATTCTTGACAGATTTTAACTCGTTTGGGACGTGATTCTTTTGAGAAAACATTACTCACAGACAAGATTGTTTGCAGAAATGCTTACTTTTATATAATGTTATAGCAATTTATGCGTTCATTCAATGTTGGGTCAGACCATTTGCCATAGCAGAATTCTCCGCGTGACAACATATACTATATGGTTGATCATCCGTAGTCTATAAATCTTCTAGAAATTTTGGGTAGATACCATCAATTGCGACCGGTTGCCATAGCAACCTATTTTCAAAATTTATGCGTTTAAGAGCTGTAATTTCGCTATATATGACGATAAGTTTGCGACATTTTGAATCAAATATAAATGATTTCCAAATATAAATGATCCAGGAATATTTTGCCAACATCTGGAACTAACCTTGCTCGAAAATCACCCATCACCGACAGAGGGCCGCCATTCAAAATGGCCGACAAACCCCCGTTTTCTAACGATAAAATGGTTACTTTTATATCATTTTGTAGCAATGTATGCGCTAATTTAATGCTGGGTCAGACCATTTGTCATGACTAATTCTCCACGTGACAACTCGTAATACAGCACTGCTCAAATTAAGCGACCTTTTTTAACGAGGTGTACATGCGTTAGTACTGCGGTGCAATACCGCGATATACCACCGATTCGCGGTTGCATTACCATGCGCGTACCGCGGTACCACCACAACGTTCGTGGAACCACCACACTACCAGCGGTAACGAATGTTGGTAGCGCGGTGGCACGCGGTAATGCACCGCAAAAACGCGGAGACATTACCGCTATGCGGTAGCGTTTTTGTAATGAGGTTAATTACGGGATTCGATGTCTGACCGTCAATCTTCCAAAATAGGACGGCCGTTCTCACGATCTCCGACCATGATTGTGTACCGTGAAGTGTATTATTAAAATATTGAAATAGATGAAAGCCGAGTATCGGGAAATATACCGGGCTTCCAGATTAAGTAAACGTAAGTACAAGTTACTTTGAGAAAGTCATTTTTCAATTAATGTGAATATTAAAATATTATAATAACATTTCTAGTCTCGTTGTTTTATTGCCTAAAATTCCCATAAATGACACTATTTGTAAGCAGTGTGGGTTATCGGGAAGGGAACAAATGATTTTGGCCATTTTAGACAGCTCGATAAATCCCGTATCTGTAGTTTATATCAATGTTCATATGTATGTGATCCCCAAATTGAATGATAACGATACTATTTAAATAGTCCCCAGAATAAATATCGTTGTTAACTTTATTGACAATAATTAACTGCAAATCACAAACACCATTTATTCGTATAACGGGAATTATTGTGGAACTCCCGTATATCCAGGAAAAACAAATACATTCTGTGCAAAAGCACGTGTCACTGATTACGTCATACTGCAGCTGGCAGACTTTGTTAATATAGGACTTAAGATGTCGTCATGTCTTTTTATAACTGGCCTCAATGGGTGAAATAAATATTTGTGTTTTGTTGATTGTATTTTCATTACTTCAATGCGTCTTTTTGGCTTACATAATGCTCGTAGAAGGTACATGTAGTTCAGATATTTATCGATCTATTTTGGTATTCCGAATAATATTATGTACGAACCGCCACGTGGCTTTAAACAGACAAGTCTCATTCGAGCTTTAAAATGTTGTGCACGTAATAGCTATTTATAAATATTTGTCGCACAAAAGTGAGACAAACACTCTTTATTGCTACCATATCGGGAATAAACTAACAAGGACTAAAACACACCGAATTCGATCACTTAAAATAATTATGTTACAATGTGAACCTCTGTATATAACCAAACAAACATATTTAGAGGTCAACTTTCCAACACCATGAATGTTTTTCTTCCGAATCACGATTAGATAGGAATATGTGATATAATTTATACTGCAACCCGAGAACTACAAAGTCTACAAGTGCACGCCCTCGCCAAAAGTTGCAATTTCACATCAAACGATGCCGCCAGACATGCACTCGTGAGCTCAATGAATATTCACATAACAAAATCAACGACTGATTTGACAACGTTGTGTCTTTCAATGTTTGGTGTTTTGCGTGTGTCTTTTGTCGCGCACATTGATGATAACAACTTTGCTGCATGACATGTGTCACGATTTCTTAGTTATACATTTTATTCCCACCGACAAGAAATCTTGAGGCGTAAACGTTTGTAAATTGCTTTACTAGTTCACGCATGCGTACAATCGTACGTCTTGGCGACAATATACTATTTACGTGCCGATTATGTTTGGCATATGAACAAAACTATAGATTTGAACGAATATGAATGATCGCCGCCCTGGCCTCTAAGACTAAAATCGGACTATTACTAATGCACCGTCCCCGCTTGTTTCGACCAAATTCAGATAAATGGAGGATTTACTTCTCCCATTTTATAAGAAATTTAGATTTCGGAAACACAAACAAAACAAAAAATCCGCATGAGTGGAAACCGATATAGGAATCGGGTGCGTAAATCATTTGACGATATGTAAGATAGATGCTAACAACAAAACTATTACTCCACGGTGTTTTGCGTAATCCAGACGCCGTAAGCAACTATAGCTGAGTTCAAAAACCGCCGACGCGATTAAACGTGATGTACATGTAAATTTGTAATATGCTACATGTAAACCCGACATGTTCATGTACTTTGCCCATATGTAATCCGAATGCATTATTATTCATTTATATTCATTACGTATATATAATTACGTGCAGCTTACAGGTATTCATTCAATACAAAAGTTATTCATAATCATTTACCTACCGTGTAACGCTTTGTTTCAGTCGTGTTCTCTCCGCGGTGGAGGGCCGTTAGCGGTAATTTGAACGCGGTTACGAAAAAAATAACGCGGTGTACGGCAGTAACGACACCAATAACGCGGTGACCTGCAGTAACCAACGGTAAAAACACCGTACCAGTAGCGCGGGTCAACCGCCCTCCGCCGCGGTACAAAATGATAACCGCGGTAGTTTGGTGGTATCACCGCGGTAAGTACCGGCTCATAACCTCGTTAAACAGGTCGCTTAATGAGAGCATAGCTGTATATGGGTGATCATCCGTGGTCTATAAATCTTCCAAAAATTTTGGGCAGATACTACCAAATTGCGACCTGTTGACATGGCAACCAATTTTCAGGCTGCATTTGGGGCTGTAATTTTGCTATACGAGATGTCTGTGTGCGACATTTTGAATAATATGTGATTAATTTAAAAAAAATAGGATCCAGGAATATACTTTAATTTCTCTCGCTTCTTGTTCCTTCCGCTGAAGGGGTCAATATTCACCTGCCATGGTGATTGCCAACCGAAAACTTGTCTACGCGTCTACGTCTTAGGCTACTGGGCGCCGCCATTTTGGAACAATGAAGTCACAAATCACGGCACGTGACCACCACGTGACGCCAAAAATAGGTTACATCTTCCTGGACCCCTCACTGTGTGATCGGCCTATATTGAATACATGGTACTATGCGCAAAACATTTTATTATAAAAGATTCATTCGCTGATAACAAGTGCATGAAGTGGGAAACGGATATATCCGTTTCCCGCCCTGTAGGTAATGTTTTGGGAAACGGATATATCCGTTTCCCGTCCTAAACGAGTTGAGGCCTGGGTATATTCACTTCAAGTGACTCATAAGGCTTAAAGACCTTTGTTTCCGCTAACCTGACTGACCCTGTTTTGAACCGCTGAGTCTACACATTTTATTGTGAATTTTTTTAGTTTTTAGTCTATTACAAACATCTTTTGAGGAGTTAAAGGGGTACTGTACCCCAATTTCAATAAATTCCTGGTGACAATAGCGATCTAATATGAATATTATATTATAAAATAACTAATTTGAGTCGACGATGTCTACTGAAAACGTTCCGGTTAACAGGCTATCGTAAAAGTAAAATTGAATTATTTAATATAAATTCATTTATGGCTGGAGTCATAAAATGGAGAATTATGCCATTACGAGTTACCGTTCTTGAAATCGCATATGTTGCGTGTCTTTTATCGACGGCCGTTCGCGAACATTATTGAGTTGCAAACAAAACATGTTACCTGCAAAAGAAGGCCCGTTATAACCGATTCGGGAAAAAAGGAGAAAGAAACAAGTCATAAAGCGTCAAGTATTTTATAGGGAGTGAGATTGTTCTATGGAAGAGATTGAATGCATCAATCGAAGCTGTGAGCAATGAACTTCCGGTTCTTCCTGCGACCTGCGTCTTCTCCGGTGAAGGTCAAAAACATGGCGCGTAGTTTGAAATCGTAATATTTTTGTTTTCTAGATCAATATTTTCTTCGCTAAATTAGGTTTATACGAAACTCATATAACACGAACACAATCTAACTTGAAAGTAATTTCAATGGGAGTAAATAAAAAAATCGCCTATCTTTGTGTACAGTACCCCTTTAAAGACTGATGTGCATCATATATGTGACCCGCCATATAAAATCCAGTCGGAAGTCGGGATTTTTTTACCCTGTGCCAATGCATTCTCTTATATATGCGAGTCGACCACCCATACAGAGCCCCAGACAAACATGAGCAGACGACACTCTTCTATATGCTTCTATATATGTGTGGGGCTCCCTGCAGGGTAATGGATGTTTTTTATTTTATGTCCTAAAAATTGTAAGAAACATTTATTTAAAAAACATGATAAAAAATTGTTAGGCCAATGCATTCTCTTATATATGCGAGGCGACCTATGGTCGACTCGCATATATAAGAGAATGCATTGGCACAGGGTAAAAAAATCCCAACTTCCAACTGGATTTGATATGGCGGGTCACATATGAACTCTTTAAAATGAGGTTGCGTATTTTAATTAATATAGTTCATGGTAATTTAATTGAAGTTAAACTTGGAACTTGAATTGTTTTGTCTACACATGTAGCATTATTTAGCTTTTAAGAGAATTAAATGATGTCGGTCATGTTTGAAAATGAATCTGATTTGTGAGATGTGACAAGTCCAATAAAACAACATAATATATATGATATGATTCAATTTTCCCATGTAACTATGTCCCTACATGTACTTCAAGTTTTACCTACCTGCCAACCCTAATTTATTTCTGTCCATTTGCAGAAACATTTTTTTTTTAGGCCTAAGCTAATGCAATAAAAAAACCTAAGGGATGTTCTATTGTTTACACTTACATCGTTTTAATATAAACGGGTCTTCAATATCCAGCAATATCGCTGTCACAGTCCCAAATCGTTTCTGCGATATATGTGCCGGGTGCTTGATGTCCTTTTTGGCACTGTCTTTCCGTTCCTCGACCATACTAAGCTCCGAGCTTAACTCTTGGTATTCGTTACTATAGTAATTACTCTTCTTAATGTACTTGTCGAGTGTTTCAGAGGCGGGACTTCTGTAGTATCGGCGAGGTGTCGGGTCGTCCGCCATTTTCAGTAGATCTGAGAGAACTGTTGCTTTCTGTAGGAAGGGTCGATGAAGTTCCCAATCCATCCCGAGGCACCGTAGAAGCACATCTGTAATAAGAATGTTAGGCTTTAACCCTTTGGCGAGTAGAACAACATATATGTTGCCATACGGTTCGCGAGTGGAACGACATATATGTCACTGTACGGTTTGCGAGTGGAACGACATATATGATGTTTCAGGAAATGTCATTTTTATGTAGACATAACTTCAACATGTAGACATAAACAGAAGCTACACATCAATTAAAACAAATTATTGGACCCTTTTGACCCAAATTTTTTAATAATTATTGCTGTGACGTTGGCATTAAACTCAAGCATGACGTCATGTATATGACATTATAAATACACTCCAAAGGGTTAAGTGACGTTTAAGGCACGGGTGGCCTTCACGACGGCATCGCATCTGTTAAAAGAACCATAAACAGAAAGAATATTATAATATAGATAGACCTTGTTCTTATACCAATCATAAATATCGTGTAAATAGTATGTTATTGTCAAGTTCGTTCGTTGTGTTTATAGAGCCCATATACAGAATGAGCAGGTGATGCCACAGTGTCCTGGGCCCACAAACAAGGTACCCTGCCTTGCTCACCGGAAGCTTATATTATGCTAATGATGAACAGACAGTCTGCCGTAGGAGCAGTTTTAGCCAGTCAAAAATAAAGATAGTGTAAATAAAATTGTAGAGAATCCTGAATATCATGAATTGATTACATGATGGTATACACTTACAAAGCCCAAAATTTACAACTATAAATTCCACAACAGTCGTAGTCAGGTTATATTGTTTATATAAACATCGGAGGTGCCCTTGTTGTTAGCGGGAGGTATCGGAATCCACCGAGATCGCATCGGGCGCATAAATCCCTATATTTTACAGATTTCCGCGTTATCATATATGTGTATTTTCATATTAAATATCGGTATACACAAATTATGGCATCCAGGTGTGACATAAAAATATCTCGCGGAAAACAGACGCAAACGGACTGTTCTGTTACAGTACTGTATCAAGAGTATGCGATAAGCAAAACACTCAACACCGGGGAGACCACACTAGCTGAACTTTGGTTAAAACTGCCACCAAGTTGTTTACACTATATATATATATATATATATACCAGTAGTCAATTCCGCTTTATTGCATAGCGTCGGTGCATGGCCTTTCCCATGCAATTTACCGAATATGCATAAAGCCGAAATCGCCCCATCACCCCATTTGAGGTTCTTAGATTTGTTTAGTTTGTACCGTACGTAGTACCACGAAATGGCGAAATCATTAGGTTGCTGTATCATATTTTCATCTCATACCTTGTTGTAAATTACTATTATGTCAATAAACTGATTCATTAACATCTTTATTTGTTGTTGCATGTTGACTTTTTACCCCTTCTCATCAACATTTTTGGCGATTTTTGTATGCATAAAAACGGAATAGAGTCCGACCCTTATGCAAATAAACGATTAAAAAATAGTCTTTTTATGAGAAAATGGTTTGGTGCATGCATATTTTATGCAAATAGCCGAAATATGCATGTAAACGATATGCAATTAACTGAACTTGACTGTATAGCGCTTGCTAATCCTTGCCACTCAGTGTTGAATGGGTCAATGTGAATCACTCTCCTAACAAAATCGCCAGGGTGTTGATTGTTTTTCTTATCACTCACTATCTACTTGCTATATATAAACAAATGCTCGACTCACACAAAGTATGTTTTGTGGATAATATTGCATTCATACTATCATTATACTACCTAGTATATTAGTATATTCTTGAGAAAATTTTCATAATTGTTAACTCTTTTAGTGCCAGGGGCCGATCTCATCGGCCCTAATTTTAAATGAATTTTTTTGTTTTTTTGTTTTTTTGGGTTAGGCCAATGCATTCTCTTATATATGCGAGGCAACCTATGGTCGACTCGCATATATAAGAGAATGCATTGGCACAGGGTATATGGGTCGATACAAAAATCGGACCTGGCACTCAAAGGGTTAACTCATATCTTAAAATTATAACCTACAACCAATGCCATCCATCCAAGGGCTATTCAGACGACGATCAATTTAGGACAAACATATTATCACTGAGGTATTCACACAGCATTGAGCGACGACGCGATCAGTGCATTTACTCCAGTGTTTTCGTTTCTTTTTCAATGACAGAGATAGACGAAGTCACCGGATGTGGAATTTATCAACATTGCTAAGTTAATTCATTGCAAACAGAATGGCTACTTCAAATTCAACATACCCTGTAGTATAGCGGAAATATAAAGTATGAAGTATTATATAACAAGACTCGGCATCATACAAAACACACAGAGAACGTATGGAATATGGATGGATATTGCAATCAAAAGACTATTTCAGTGCCATTGACTCGACGTGTGTTGGACTAATGAGCCTACAGTCCCTTGTGGAAAACTACCACATATTTACTATATGTAATGATCACTTGCTGCCACGTTGCCATTTGAAGACGCAAAACAAACGAGAAGATCGACCCCCTAGGATCACGGAACTTGCACAAGAAACTTGCAGTTATCGCGAGGGTCGCATCGCCGTCTGTAATGGCCTTAACCCTTTACCCAACAGAACGGCCCTGTGCCAATGCATTCTCTTATATATGCGAGTCGACCATATGTCGCCTCGCATATATAAGAGAATGCATTGGCTTAACATATTAAAAATGATAAAATTGTCAAAGAATGTAGAAAAATATTATAAAAATTGTTAAAAAATGTAAGAAAAAATTACAAAATTGTTAAAGAATGTAAGAAAAAATGGTAAAAAGTGTTTAAAAAAGTATTTTTTTAGGCCAATGCATTCTCTTATATATGCGAGGCGACTCGCATATATAAGAGAATGCATTGGCACAGGGCATAACTGTAACCATCACAATGTGGTCAATGAACCGGTTCCAATGATATCCATATTTTATGGTGTTATTGAGACAGACCGAAGATATTTTAGGCTGTTGAAGCTTTATTTGGGCGTTTTGTTGGGTAAAGGGTTAAGGACTACAGATACTCTAATTATAGAGCAGAAAGTAGCAGCAGTACAAAAACAAATTTTGTTAAAGACATATTATGTACTTGTTCGTGTGCGTGAAACTGATAAGTTAGTACTCAGGCGCTATGATAACTGGAGGAATGTAACATTCTACTAAGATCGCCAAAATTTGAAGCAAATCAACCGTACCACCCCATAGAAAACATCGTCAGAACTATGCTCAATTGTAAATATTTACTACTCGATTCATGAAGTATCTATCGGTGATAAATTAACGAAAACAAGTTCGCCGTCGAGGTGTGTGTTGTCAATTTGGATATACTGTTTGTAAAAATTACTACTTTGAACAAGATTATTCTCCATTTTAATTTGATCACCATACAGAGTGTTTCACATCACTGTAATATAAAAATCTTTAACCTGAGCACATGTTTAGCTCCGATATAGGCTACTAATTTGGGCATGAAGTTTTCTTGAGAAAATTTAACAAAATATTGGAATTATTCAGCCAATATAGGCACGCATCAGTGATGGTTATATAAATTTTTCTATACATTGTCGTTTATCCAGTAATTACCCCAAAAAAATTGGTATCTGTGGTCCTTAACCCTTTCATGACTGGAGCTGTGCTGGTGCAGCATTAAAGATCATGTGCCAGTGCATTCTCTTATATATGTGAGTCTCCTCTGGCTTACAAGGTCAAGGTAAATATTGTTGGGCCAATGTATTCTCCCTATGGGATATATATATATAAGAGAATGCATTGGCACAGGGTTTCCACAGAATATCAGGAAGCTGCGGTAATGAAAGGGTTAATATTTACACTCACACATGCATTCGTACTGTGGAACATGAATGCAGGACGTTGGTTGGTCGATATTACGTCACATGACGTCGCGTGCTGACCCCCAACTCGCATCCATTTTTGTGTAGATGCAACTTGCACCGAGCCACGATAATAACGTTGGAAATGGGCACTTAAAACTCATTTAATCTGCCAGTTGACTCGGTTGAGTGTAAATATAAGTAATGGATGTTGATTTTGTTGCGTTCCATAGAGTATACTTGCATCCATACTCTATGGAACGCAAGCAAATCAACAACCATTTCTTAAATAAATTCAATGGCCTGAGAGGCTTTGTATACAATATTATTGTTTGGGCGCGACTAAATACGCCCATACCTCGATTATGCATTTTGTGTCGTCTGCCAATTTGGGAATATAGAGAATATAAACTGAAAATGAAACTTTCTTTTAAAAGTAGTTTCTACTTAACCCTTTACCCAACAAAACGGCCAAAAACGCCCAAATAAAGCTTCAACAGCCTAAAATATCTTCGGTCTGTCTCAATAACACCATACAAATATGGATATCATTGGAACCGATTCATTGACTATGTTATGCCCTGTGCCAATGCATTCTCTTATATATGCGAGTCGACCATATGTCGCCTCACATATATAAGAGAATGCATTGGGCTAAAAAAATCTTTTTTTAACACTTTTTACCATTTTTTCTTTACCATTCTTTAACAATTTTATAATTTTTTCTTACATTTTTTAACAATTTTTATAATATTTTTCTACATTCTTTGACAATTTTATCATTTTTAATATGTTAAGCCAATGCATTCTCTTATATATGCGAGGCGACCTATGGTCGACTCGCATATATAAGAGTATGCATTGGCACAGGGCCGTTCTGTTGGGTAAAGGGTTAAGGAAACTAACTAACTTGTTAATTTGATAATAAAGATGCTTTCCAGAGAAGATGAGGTCTAAGCACAATGAGGTCCATAGATGGGGAAATTTAGTGACGCTAGCCCACTAGCAATGGGCAGGGTTATATATATAGCATCACTAAATTCACCCTCTGTGGACCTCATTCTGCAAATGTCCAGCACCATATTTTGAGGCCTGTGCAGTACATTGCAGTGTTATGAGAGGTATATTTGCAAATTGACATGGTAAGCTATCATGGCTATCATAATCCTATGGGAAAAAAGCAATATTAGATCATATAAATAGTGTTAGTTGAATAATGAGTGGAAATGAACAATTACCCGGACGTATATAAATAGTGTTAGTTGAATAATGAGTGGAAACGAACAATTACCCGGACGTATATAAATAGTGTTAGTTGAATAATGAGTGAATATGAACAATTACCCGGACGTATATAAATATTGTTAATTGAATAATGAGTGAATATGAACTATTACCCGGACGTATATAAATAGTGTTAGTTGAATAATGAGTGGAAATGAACAATTACCCGGACGTATATAAATAGTGTTAGTTGAATAATGAGTGAATATGAACAATTACCCGGACGTATATAAATATTGTTAGTTGAATAATGAGTGAATATGAACAATTACCCGGACGTATATAAATAGTGTTAGTTGAATAATGAGTGAATATGAACAATTACCCGGACGTATATAAATAGTGTTAGTTGAATAATGAGTGGAAATGAACAATTACCCGGACGTATATAAATAGTGTTAGTTGAATAATGAGTGGAAATGAACAATTACCCGGACGTATATAAATAGTGTTAGTTGAATAATGAGTGGAAATGAACAATTACCCGGACGTATATAAATAGTGTTAGTTGAATAATGAGTGAATATGAACAATTACCCAGACGTATATAAATATTGTTAGTTGAATAATGAGTGAATGTAAACACTTACCTGGACTAACAATGATCTTTCCTTCTACTAGTTCTAGATGAAAATGAGATGAGATGATGAGTATGAAAAGAAAAATTAATATATTTATTACTAATTAATTATTACTAAATAATCAATGTACGCTCCTGCAAACTTTTGAGATTCAATTCCATGTGAAATTGTGCAAAAGGTTCTATTCCATTGAAATAATCGTGAAGATTCAATAAATTATCGAACCCTCCGGGTCCCTCCCGGGAGACTCGTGCGACTTTCTCAAATATATAATCGAAAAAGTCCTTAAAAGATTTTGACTGTATCTTGTTTAACAGAACGAAAATAACCACATAATTATGTATGAATCATAAGGTTAAACACCATTCTGGGCTCCTCGATCCTTGACCTCCAGGTAACTGTGCATACTGAGTGGATTTATATTTCCCACAGACCAGACGATTATCATCATTCTGCACAAGATAGTCCATTCAGGCATGTTGTTACAGTAATGCCCTAAGTAATCGACCCCTTAACCACAGCAGAATTATGGGTAACTATTCAGGATTTAGTTGGAAATATGGCTTGTTGCCATTCATCGGAAAGCTCTCAGCGAGATATGGCTTGTTGCCATTCATCGGGCTTGTTGCCATTCATCGGAAAGCTCTCAGCGAAAGCTTTCCGATGAATGGCAACAAGCCATATTTCCAACTAAATCCTGAAAAGTTACCCATAATTCTGCTGTGGTAAAGGAGTAGATTATTTATGGCATTACTGTATATATGCAAACTGACATGGTATCATGGCTATCATAATCCTATGGGCAAAAAGCAATATTAGATTATCTGAATAGCGTTAGTTGAATAATGAGTAGTGCTGGGACGGTTGGGGTTTTTTCCTAACCGGTTAACCATGGGCATTAACCGAACCCTAACCGGTTAACCGCGACCAGCATTACCCTAAGTATGAGGTTGAATACACTGGTCACTATATCGGCAAAACAAGTGTTCATTACGCATCCCGGAAACGTTGATATACATGCGATCACAAACGATGTCTTGGTCGTACAATGCTTTCCCGCTACAGCGATCAAATAGTTGTAAATGTGTATAAATTAATTCAGTTTTGAGCCCAAACAAACTAAAATATAATATGTATCAGTGGTGCGCTAGTATATCGGACATATCGATGTTTACGGGAGTGCCGCACCGCATATATAAATAACGCTTGCTTCAAGTTGCAAAACCTTCAGCGACGAAATATAGTTCTTCCCTCGTGTGTTATATTCCGGGCACGATTAGCCCAAACAAGGTACTGAAGGTAGGTATACTGTTGTTTAGTAATGTTTACTAGTGTTTGGGTATAGGCAGGTATGTATTAATCACAGTGGCTACACGATGTTACTTCAATTATTTAATAAACAAATTCATACAAAATTAAATCATCGTGATTCATTACGCAAGCCCCAGCCAGTGTTTAGGAAATAAAGTTATCGAATACATCACTAGATATACTCCGAGTTCCCACTCCCAGTAGGCCTATGTGTTTTTTACTGGATGTGCGACTTCATATTGGATGTTGAACCAGAATAAACGAATCGCGTTCGGCAGGCCTTGTATATATACCGCCCATTTCTTCTTTTTTTTTCCGTCATCTTCAATTAGGACTATATGTCCCCAAACGTTCGATTTTCGTTTTTGTAGGTCTTCTGTCATCGCTTTGAGATGAACTAATGGTAATGACATTATGACAGGGGCAGTTTCGAGAAAACAGACATACTATTGATGACGTAGTAATATAATAGTTTAGACTTGATTGCTTTGATGTATGCCGCGGTGCGCGTGGAGCCGGAACGTCATGTATTGCCGCCAAAGGAAATTGGCATTGAATGTTTAACAAGTGATTCACAGACTGACACAGAGTGTAGTTGTTGGTTTCATGTCTAGAAAAGCTGCCAGTGATTAAACAGGCATGTGTTGTGGGGTATATGAATACAAATTCAACTGTCCAAATGGCTTCTAAGCGGCTTCTTATTACTTACTCTCATTACTTAAACTTCCGTAAATGATTTCGGCAACATTTACACGGAGTACTACGTTGATAGTACGGTCGTTATCAATATTACGGTTATCCGGTTGTGGCCTCCTCCAACCGGTTGACACGCGTAACCGAACCGTAACCGGTTATCCGGACAACCGTCCCAGCACTAATAATGAGTGAATATGAACACTTATGAGGACGTATATAAATATTGTTAGTTGAATGATGAGTGAATATGAACCCTTATCATGCTGGCCTGTTATGTTAGCTTGACCAATGAGATTGTAGATCTACTGACACACCTTGATTGACACCGATACCATATTGAAAGCCCCAGGGGGTATATGGATTCATATGGAGTCGATAAGACGCCATCTTGTTTTTCTTGGAACCCTGCCACCTCGGGGATATTTTCGGTGTAGTTTGACGCCAAGAAAAGGGAAATCTGTCGGAAATCATGTTCTGCGAATTTAAAGACATGGTAACATGTATCAAAACCCCATGTGATATATTTGAGGAATTCTAAAGATTTGTAAATTAATTATCAAACTCAATTTGTTGTCCTACTTCTAGTGTTTAGCTATTGCTAGACTCAATGCGTTGATGTTCAACACTGTGATACGTCACTGTGACATTACATAAGACAAGAGGTACGCTGTCGCGTGGCATTTGCCCCCGACCGTAGCAATTCGGATTAAGCATGGTCCGGAAACCCAAAAACAATCATCACTTCTAGAAATTCCGGAAACCCAAAAAGAAGCGAAAATTCAAATTTTCTAAGTTGAAAAAAGGGCCATAACTCTGGCAAAAATCATCAGATCATACCCAAATTTGCACTTGACATGTATTTTCATAGAACTGATCCAAAAATACGGGATTTGCAATCGTACCACCAAAGCTCACGCTATCATCTGGAAACCAAAAAAACAAGAGAAAAATTGAATTTTCTAAGTAAAAAAAGGGCCATAACTCTGGTGAAAATGGGTGGACGAAACCCGTGCTATGCATGTAGCTGTTCCCCCATGCTGCTCTATCACCATACCAAATATCAGCTAAATCTGCCAAGCGGTTGCTGAACAATAATGCAAAATGTTTGTACGGACGGACGGTAAGAAGTACGTACGGAGACGTCGACTATATACCCGCCGACTTCAAGATGGGGGCATAATAATGGCCATTGACGACATATTTTATACTAGATTACTGAATTCCATACAAGTAATTAAAATTCTCACCTGGGAGGCATGACAATTACCCGGACGTATATAAATATTGTTAGTGGAATAATGAGTGAATATGAACAATTACCAGGACGTATATAAATATTGTTAGTTGAATAATGAGTGAATGTAAACACTTACCTGGACTTACAATGATCTTTCCTTCTACTAGTTCTAGATGAAAATGAGATGAGATGATGAGTATGAAAAGAAAAATTTATATATTTATTACTAATTAATTATTACTAAGTAATCAATGTAGTCTAGGCTCCTGCAAACTTTTGAGATTCGATTCCATGTGATATTGTACAAAAGGTTCTATTCCATTGAAATAATCGTGAAGATTCAATAAATTATCGAACCCTCTGGGGTCCCTCCCGCTCCGGGAGACTCGCGCGACTTTCTCAAATATATAATCGAAAAAGGCCTTAAAAGATTTTGACTGTATCTTGTTTAACAGAACGGAAATAACCACATAATTTTGTATGAATCAACAGGTTAAACACCATTCTGGGCTCCTCGATCCTTGACCTCCAGGTAATTGTACATACTGAGTGGATTTATATTTCCCACAGATGTGTCACCAGCCGATTATCATCATTCTGCGCAAGATAGTCCATTCAGGCATGTTGTTACAGTAATGCCCTAAGTAATCGACCCCTTAACCACAGCAGAATTATGGGTAACTTTTCTGTATTTAATCGGAAATATGGCTTGTTGCCATTCATCGGACCGATGAATGGCAACAAGCCATATTTCCGACTAAATCCTGAAAAGTTACCCATAATTCTGCTGTGGTTGAGTCGATTATTTTGGGCATTACTGTACCTCCTTCTTGTCTGATTCATTTATCAATTCAATATTCCAGTATAATCAGCCAATATATTTTTAATTGACAAAATTACTTGTCATGTTTTTTTTTATAAATGCCGTTGATGAAAACAAATTGTTAATATTGCATAACTTTTGAAAAATCGTGATTCGCAGGAGCCTAATGTAGAGTGTTTGCCCTCCTGCCGTTAGCCATTTTAGGGCGAACACTGCTACCGTACCGGCCGGTGGATAAGTCGCATCTTTTTAACCCAATTTGCACTATTAAAATCCTCCTGCGACTTATAGATCGGTAAGTCAATGAGGGGCATATTTTCAGCTGAATTTTGAGGAATCAACTGCGATCACAGGTAAATAACGGGACAAAATGCCGACGCAAACTAACTGCAATGCGATAAAATAATATAATTCGGTATACAAAAAATAAATAAATACCCCATCCTCATATGTACTTTGTCTTTATTTTATTGCCTGTCCGACATTTAAAACATATATATCGTATTATATGTATTGATATCTAAGAATTCAACCGCAATTATAAACAGCAGCAAATTCACAAACAGTGGGCGTCCTTGACCAGACTGTGTAACACGTGTATGAGTGACCCACAATGACTGCGGTATGATCTCTTTGATGTCTGCAAACTTCTAGCAGATGACGTCACATCGGAATGTTTATTTAATGCCCTGGAATGAGCATAATAAAAGCCCTAAAGACTCTAAATGCATGTCTGGACAGCGTGTTCTCATATTTTAATGAGGCTTATGTGCGAAGCATGTACGCATAACATTTAATCCCCACGTAGTAGTTGACACTTAATACTGAAGAGTGCATTGCATCACTATTAGCCCAAAGCGTCTTCATTCATGCTTCGCGACAATTAGGTGACAACTAAATTAACGAGGCCATTATCCTAAAACAACAGTAAGCCGAGTCTCAGTTTTATATTCCTATAAATGATAGGATATTTTGTGTCTTTCCTCATACCTTAAAACTATTCAAACGACATCGTGCTTCATTATACCTATCAGTTTTCTTCGAATTCAAAATGGATAAACGTGGCATCAAAAGGAAACGTCTAAGTTACGAAAGTTCATACAAGTTGAAAGTGATAAAATTCGCAAATGAACATGGTAATCGCCCTGCAGAACGAGAGTTTGGTATTAGCGAGAAAATAATCATGGACTGGCGCAAAAAGAAAGATATGATTTTTGCCATGCGTAGAGACAAACGAGCAAATCGCGGCAAATTAAGCTGCATTCTGGCCTGAACTTGTGAAATTGAAGTCAAATGTTTCTGTTTTATTTATATTTAGTTATACAAGTTGAATTGATGATGAATAAATGTTAATTAATACATTGATTTTACTCTCAACCACCCAGAGTTAGTCCAAACATCATTCAAGTCAAAATAATAAGTTTTATAATCCATGTTCTCACACACTCCTAATGAAAATGAACCAATGTTATCTCCCCTGCTTGGGAATTCCCCCAAATCACATTGGGAATATCGGAAGCATTGGTGGAATGTTTGTTCATTTTTACGTCTGTGATAAATTCATTTTTTTTTAAATGCTTCCTCTGCTCTAAATAACTCTAAATCCAGGTCAATCTGTCATTTTGATGTTCCCTTACAAGCCACTCAAATAGGTGCGACGTATACAACAGAAAGAGCCAAAAGGCAACATTTTAAGCTTCAAAATTCAAATGGCGACTTATCCAACGATGCGATTTATCCACCGGCCGGTACGGTAATGTAGTCCGCATTGCACATATAGATGATAAGAAGTAAACTAATCATTTGATGAAGGTTCAATGTGTGACTTCAGCCATTTTATTCCTTAAATGATTCTCCCAGTTCTCAAAGTATAGACCAATATAGCCCTGTATAGACCTGTATAGACTATTCTTTGTTTGCAGGAATATTGCAATGTCAATAAAAATAAAAAATTATTTCATTGAGTTTGGATCAAGCCTGATTAGAGCGTGTCTGTCATTTGCAGAATGAGGTTCCCAGAGGGTGAATTTATTGACGCTATCCCACATAGCAGGCTAGAATCACTAAATTCACCCTCTGGGGACCTCATTCTGCTTAGACCTCATCTTCTCTGGAAAGTGTGTTTATTATCAACACAATATTCACCATTTGGGAACTTCAATCTGAGTCTGTCTCCAACAACAGTTGTGGCCATGCAGAATGAGATCCCCAGAGGATGAATTTGGTGATGCTAGCCCACTGTGCCGGATAGGGTCACTAAATTCACCCTCTGGGAGCCTCATTCTGCAAATGACAGGCACGATATTATCAGGCTTGTTTGGAATCAGCACATGGTGACCCGGTGTTTGTCACCCAATGTACCGACAGTATTATTAAAGGATTGAAAGGGTTAAAGGATTGATGTACAGTAATGCCCTAAATAATCGACTCCTTAACCACAGCAGATTTATGGGTAATTTTTCAGGATTTAGTCGGAAATATGGCTTGTTGCCATTCATCGGAAAGCTCTCACTGAGAGCTTTCCGATGATGTAACAAGCCATATTTCCGACTAAATCCTGAAAAATTACCCATAATTATGTGTGGTTAAGGAGTCAATTATTTAGGACATTACTGTAACTGTATGTAACTACCTGGACCCTGAGGGTTTTTTGTCTTCTTGGAGTGGTACAGAAACAGATCTGTTGGGGAGCAGGAGTCCGTTTCTTTTGGTTGGAATCTTCGTACTGTACCAAGTGTTGTCTTTGACCTTAAATGTAAGCGAATAAACATAGTGTCCCTTTCAACCACTGATTGGTCAGTACCAATGTAATAAAAATGTTAATTTAATATGGTGTTAATTACCCCATTAAATTAATAGAGGGTTATCACCATGCTAGCATTGTATCGATAGCAATTATATTTAATATATTTAACCCTTTACCAAACAGTAATATGTCTAATGTCATTACCCACACCAATACTGATAGGAGAGAACGTCGTCACCCCAGCCAACATAACTTTCTGGTAACGTCAAAGTTATAGGAAAAAATGTATTTAATTATTAAATCTTATGGTGGCTCTTGTTTATCTGCAAGGATGGGTTTTTTTTATTTTAATTAATTGGTAACAATTGATTTTCATATTTATGAAAGTCAAGTCCCCCCCCCCCCCCCCCCCCCCATTGGCAATGTGCAATTTTTTTTTATTTAATTCATACTACATCCATGGAGAACAAGGAGACACTATGGAGTTGGTAGGTATCTTTCCGGATTTTTCTTGACCCTGATTCGTTGCATAGAATTAAAATCAATTTCACATTGAAATGTATCAGATTCTGAATTTTATTGCTGTCATTTCATCAGATAGTAATTTCCGAAAATTTATCATATTATTGTGTTCAATTTATCAACAGAAATATTGCAAAACAAAAAACTCCGGAGATCTGGTTGTGTACGGTACTGCGTGAGACAACACAGTCGCCATAGTTTCTTTACTGTTAGCAATCACTTTCAAATAAAAAAAATGAGATCGTTTTGCAGTGCATTCCTTTAAATTTTCACATCTACATGTGCACCAATCACTCTAGTTCATGTCCATATGAATGCGTACCATACTTTGACATCGTTTAATAAAATTATCCCCCATTATATATTGCATATATAAATTTGCAAAACAGAAAACGTCGTCGATTGAGTTGTGTATTACGTAAGACGGTAAGGCAACACAGTTGCCGTACTTTCTTTACTGTTAGCAATCACTTACTAATAAAATAATGAGATCGTTTTACGCGTGCATTCCTTTAAATTTTCACATCTACATGTGCACCAATCACTCTAGTTCATGTCCATATGAATGCGTACTATACTTTGACATCGTTTAATAAAATTATCCCCAATATTTTATCAACAAAAACACCGCGAAGATTTTGTATGAAGTTTGACGTTGTAATCTCGATTTCCCGAATTACCTTCACTTTTCCACAATCAATAGCAAAGTGTTAACCAACTTCTATTTATTTGCATTTAATAATGTACCAACGAAATTCAATAAAATGTGGAAATGCATTGTGAAATTTATTCCAGTATTGTAAAAATCTGATTAACTGTTGTTGACACGTGATCACAAATAGTAACCAATGTAAACAAAACACAAGCCATGATCGTGAGGATACAGAAATACGTTGACGTAAATACTTCGACAATTACTCCGTGTGTCATGTATAAAAAAAGACATAAAAACAGCATTAATAGACTAAAATTTCAATTTTTTAAATCATAGGTTAGAAGTTGAAATGCTATTCAGTAACAATATAATGTTTAATATATCGGAATAGAAATATATATCGCAAGAACTATATATTCAGCGCTGACAACAACTCCTTCTGTGTACCTCACGAACGTAATGCGTACGTACTTCGAACTTGACCCAGTTTATTACGATATATCTTGGCACATTTACATGCGTAGATAATGTCCATCACATATTGTCATTTGAAAAAGATTGAATGGCCATTAAGGTCGATAACAGTGCTTTTCTCTTCGTGAATATATGAGATGCCAAACTAAATAATAGTTAGCAAGACATCGTATTGAATAAGGATGACGAAATATACTAAAAATAAATCACATTGAGACACAGGCGTTACCTTGACCTTGATGTAATGATGATGCAATGTATATCACAGTTAGTGCCAAAATACAAGGTGTGTACACAGTTAAACTACCGGTAATCGATATATTGTTTGGCCTATGTTCAACTTGTAACAAAGGACATACTAATAGTGCAATTTTGTTCGATTAAATGATAAATATCTCTTGAAAAATTATCGATAATTATAAGATTGAAATTCGCGCCCAGCTTGGATGGAACTTGGAAGCCACGTGTTCAGAAATTGGTAAACGCGCTGTTTGCTGGAAGCTTCTAATTAGTTCCTCGCATTGCTATTCAATACATTTTATACACTCTATAAAAAATATAATATTGTCAATATGATCATGTGAAGAATTAGGAAAAATAAAAAAATAATTGGAAACAGTTTTATTTGGGAATAGGCCTACGCAGCAGTAAGAACAAACACGGCGTCCTTAGTAACATCAGCATGTCGTCTTGCTCTTACCGTAGCTTCGTTAGTCAAATAATGTTAGTGATTGTTTTATATTTGGATGCATATGATATAAAAACATAAACAAGTCAAGTAAATATTTTATTGGAAATAAAAATAAAGTTCGAAAATAAATAAATGTCAGTTAGACGACCGTACACAGTTGCCCGAGTACGCTGATTTCTCTAGTCGACTTCAAAAAATAGCACCGCCGCATTCCACTTTTCGTTTGCGATTTTATTGACAACTATCGATTAAATTGTACAAAATCTTCCACAAAACCCCACAAAAACGTAACAATTAATAATGTAACATATATTTTATTATTTACATTAACAATGAAAGCAATTTGTTGTGTTATAATGCAATAGTTTTGTTGTAAACTATGACTGAAAAAAACCCAAAACTCCGGGCTCTCTGGGGCTCTCTGGACGCTACGTGGCAGGGCTCTCTAGGGTGTTCTGGACGCTACACGGCGGGGCGCTCTGGGGTGTTCTGAACGCTAAAGGGTTAATATGGTGTTAATTACCCCATTAAATTAATAGAGGGTTATCACCATGCTAGCATTGTATCGATAGCAATTATATTTAATATATTTAATATGGTGTTAATTACCCCATTAAATTAATAGAGGGTTATCACCATGCTTGCATTGTATCGATAGCAATTATATTTAATATATTTAATATGGTGTTAATTACCCCATTAAATTAATAGAGGGTTATCACCATGCTAGCATTGTATCGATAGCAATTATATTTAATATATTTAATATGGTGTTAATTACCCCATTAAATTAATAGAGGGTTATCACCATGCTTGCATTGTATCGATAGCAATTATATTTAATATATTTAATATGGTGTTAATTACCCCATTAAATTAATAGAGGGTTATCACCATGCTAGCATTGTATTGATAGCAATTATATTTCAGTGCAGCATGGTATAATATCCAAACTGCTGACTGAAACTCAAACAAAAGAAACAAATTCAGCTGAGTTAGTAGAAATTAATGAGGATCGAACAAGAGCATCGCTAGGGTGTGACAAAATACGCCCTTTAGCCATTTCGAATTGTACTACCGCAATGTAAAATAATCATTTGAGTTTACAAAGAATATCTTATATACCCCTAATTTCAATGGCAAAATGCAGTCAAATTCTAAGTAAAAAAATGGCCTTAACTCATATGAAAATAATTGGACAAAATCTATATTGCTATATTCGAACTTAGCCTGTAGGTTTAGCTGGGAAACACACATACCAGTTTTGGTCCAGATAAAATAGTCCAAACTGGAGTTATGGATCGGAAACCAGACGGATGGCCAGACATATGGACAGATGGACGCCCCAACAGACAGACTGACGGACAGACTGATTACATAATACGACCTTTTTTCAAAAGGGCATTTAAAAAGCTTATAAGTATAAGAAATGAATGTAGTTTGAGTGCATGTGTAGGATTGAGGGGTCTGTCGATGTGGCTTTGCAGTTCACACAATGCTCCAAACGACTGCAGGGCTATACCCTCCAATAAAAGGCACTCAAACTACATTAATTTCTTAACTCTTTCATGCCGGGAGCTGTGCTGGTGAAAGACCCTGTGCCAGTGCATTCTGGCACAGGCTGAATATAGGCTCCCGAAGGGAGGCTGTTTCAGCTAGTATGAACATAAACAATGCTAAAAATAATTATTTGTTTACTGACTGTCAAAATGACAGGCACCAAATGGATGGTGTTGGTCATTTCAAAATGGTGCCTGTCAAATTTTCAGATGTACTGTATGAGACAGTATTTAAATTTCCAATCGACTTATTATTCGTCAATGATTCCACCAATTGCCAGCTTGGAAAAACCCATGTTATTTTTGTTTTCAAAAGTTAAAAAACTTTACGTCGATTAATATATAACATGCAATTCGACATAATTATATTCACTATGAATTGATCTGAAATTAAAAATGAACTAGTTTTTACTTTCAATGTCCTATATGGCCAGAAGTGGCTCCATGGACAGATACAGATTGTTTAAAAAATTGCATTGGACAAAATGTTCAACAGATACAGAAGTGCACTGGACATAAGCTATTTTTCGTCGGACAATGACCGTGACCGGCCACTTATTTTGAGGCTTGAACATAAATCAGCACTGATCAATTTGCCTACATGGTCTTATGTTGAAAGCAAAACGCATTGTTACTTGATTAGGAAAGGATGCTGTACGAGGTGGGTTGGGCTTATCTACGAGGACCACCCCATGTTTTCTTTAAGGTAAAAAACCCAGACTGGGCTTATCTTCAAGGATGGGCTTACTGACGGGTGTATTTTCTTCAGCCAATATAAAAAAGAAAAGAAAAAAAAGAAGGCCTTGTACCAATTTGGTCACTGGGAGCATGAATTGAGACTCACTGTGGGTGATATAATTACCTTATGAGAGGAGAGCCTCTGTCACTGGTCTTACAAGCGTGAGTCATGGGCCTGTCATCGTAGATGCTGAATTTGTAAGGTTTCGACATGTCGCTGTTCATAGTCATCACGGGACTCTCAGCTGTAAATAAAACCAGTCACATGATAAATATATCAATTTATTACACACTTAGCTTGAATGTATTTCTCGGTGAATTAAAAGTGATAATGTCACACCTGTGAATTACGTCCCCGGTGAGCGCACGCGATCAGTTGATAGGGGACTATTTTGTCACATTTAATCTTAAGAATTAGCGCATTTTAGTTGTGGACATGCAGTGTGCAATAAACAGAATAAGAAATTGGTATTGATGATTACGATTATATTCTGACATATGTATATACAGGTATCTATATATACACAAGAGTAGGATGGATCTGTCTATCTATCTGTTCGCAATTTTTAATTTCCAACCATATTTGGTGTGGTGACTCGGGGTACCCGGCAGATGTTATAAAGGTGTTTGTTTTTAAAAAATTTTGATTTTTTTAAAATAAAATTTAATTTTAAAAACAAAAAGGTTTCTGTTAATTTGAGCAAGGAGTTCAATCTGAAAAAAAAATAAAAAATAAAATTATAAAAATAAAATTATATTTATATTTTTTTTTAAATCAAAATGTTAACCGATCAAAATGTATGAGAATTTTAGTGCACAGAGGTGCTGCTGCGATGTCTAAGATATGAATGTTCCGCAGGCCCCTCCGACGCTGAATAAAGCTTTCAAAGGGAGCCTCTTTCAAGTACATGTACCGGTAGTACATATATATTCATAGAGTAGTACATGTAGCTATTAATATGCTAAAGAAAACTGAGAAATGTCTGTTATGCTCACAGTAATGTGCTAGAGATTATAATATTTATATTGGGCCTAAAAAAAGAGTTTTGGTTCTCATGCAATTTTTTTTCTCCAAATCAGTGAGTTAGGGATGCTTTTATTTTTATTATTTATTATTTTCTGCACATAGTAACCATGGACAATGAACCTTTCTCTGTCTAGTAATAACCAGAAAATGTAGAGGGAACTGTTATGCATATATACTCATTTAATCTTATATAAAAAAATAGCACTGTATATTTGTATTACCAGTAATTTGACAGGGAAATTACCTAACATTATATAATGGCCCTGACTATTCACTATAGCTATTGTTGTCTATAAACTGATACCTCTCCATTCTAATATGTGATCCAGAATTTCATCAAGTGCCTTTGTGCAAATTGTCTGGAGTTAAAATTAGTAATTTAATTCACAATAACTAATTGTAACAAGAGCATTTTTTTTAAATGTAGTCATCTACTTCATGTTCTATTTCCACAAGTCACTTTACACACATTAAATGTACACTAATGTCCAATAGATATCTAGGGACATGTTGGTAAAAAGGTATAAAAAAAAATTCAAATTTATTTGTTATACAAAGTTTTTGGTTATAACAGCAGGCATCGAAATAAAGACACATGATGCGGATCTTTTTATTCAATGTGGCAGGGCCTGAGAACCAAAACCCTTTTTTGTGGCCTTATATACATGCATGTATATAATATACATGTATATGCTACTCCAGTTTTTCAAGCTCGTAGTAAATTACTAAAGATTATTTTCAGTGCAGTGCTAATATAGGTCTTGGTGCTCTAACAGGACATTTAGACGCTCACCTAGAAACCTGTTTTGGAAAAAGTTATCGCATGATCAGGGTTCAAGCTGTTGATGGCCAAATTAGCCAAAGAATACAGTAATGCCCTAAATAATCGACACCTTAACCAGTGAGACCTTTCCGATGAATGGCAACAAGCCATATTTCCGACTAAATCCTGAAAAATTACCCATAATTCTGCTGTGGTTAAGGAGTCGATTACTTAGAGCATTACTGTACACTAAATCTGACCATATAAAAGGAGATGGTCCCATAAATGGCCAGATTTATGGTACAGCCACCCCCCCCCCCCCTTTTAAGGATAAATTTTTCACTTCTTATGTGTTTTTATATTTACTGGCCAATCGATTGTGGGCCTCTGGAGTGAGTAGTAGTATTAGCAGTTTTCTTGCCAAGAACTTTTAAAAGAACAAGACAAAATTAATGCCATATTTGGATCGCTATCATAGCATGACAGTGCATATACTAACAAATATCCCTCTGTTAACAATCCTCCAAAAACATTTTTTTCAGGAGATTTGGGATAACATTAAATTTTCGTCGAAAGTAATAAAACTTTGATGTGAAATATGTTGGTGAACTTGTTTAAAAGGTAAATTTTGCTATTTCAACGTGACATATCCCATCATCATATACCGTGCAAGCAACTAAATCTACTCATATCAGTAGTCATAAACACACCTCGGTCATATCAGTAGTCATAAACACACCTCGGTCATATCAGTAGTCATAAACACACCTCGGTCATATCAGTAGTCATAAACACACCTCGGTCATATCAGTAGTCATAAACACACCTCGGTCATATCAGTAGTCATAAACACACCTCGGTCATATCAGTAGTCATAAACACACCTCGGTCATATCAGTAGTCATAAACACACCTCGGTCATATCAGTAGTCATAGACACACCTCGGTCATATTGGCCTACACAAACTCAATCATGTACCAGTAGGTCACTTTAAATTTAACCCTTTCATGATGGGACTCAGGGAGCTGCGCTGGCTCAACATTAAAAGACCCTGTGCCAATGCATTCTCTTATATACATGTATGCGAGTCGACCATAGATCGCCTCGCATATATAAGAGAATGCCTTGGCCTAACAATTTTTTTTATCAATTTTTCTTACATTCTTCAACAATTGTTACCATTTTTTTTCATTTTTCTTATATTATTTGACAATTTTTATAATTTTTTTTTTTAAATTCATTTTTCTTACATTCTTTATAAATTTGTATCATTTTTTTCTTATATTCATTGAAATTTTTTTTAATTTTTAATCATTATTTCGTACATTCTTTAACAATTTTTTTTCATTTTTTTTCATATAAAAAATATTAAATTTGATATGAATTCTCTTTTATATGTGAGGCGACCTATGGTCGACTCGCATATATAAGAGAATGCATTGGCACAGGGTTTTCGCAAAAAATTCAAGAAGCTCCCCCATCATGAAAGGTTTAAGGACAATGCCCCTGACTTTATGCTTATAATCAGGCTTGAGATTGCGGTGCTCTAAATGATTTACCAGTGATTATTTTTAGTACAGTACTACTGTAGTTCGTACTAGTGGCCTTTATTGCTTGTGAACTTCCAAGCAAGTCGCTGCCAAGTGACTCTGGTAAGCGCCATCTGTTGGTAGATCCAACCAGATTCCTCACCCTACACCTTGGACTGACTGGATGCTGAAATTAAAATTAAAAAGAAATTTACATGTACTTGAAGTAACTCTTTGATTCTTAAACACTCATTGACAAGCAGTTCCGTTTAGAATTATTCAGCCCACAAGTTCAACAAACAGCCATTCAACTTACTACAGTAATGCCCTAAATAATCGACTCTTTAACCACAGAAGAATTATGGGTAACTTTTCAGGATTTAGTCGGAAATATGGCTTGTTTTCCATTCATCGGAAAGCTCTCACAGAGCTTTCCGATGAATGGCAACAAGCCATATTTCCGACTAAACCCCTCTCGTAGGTGGGGGTTCGGGAAAATTGTGTATACTACATTCTAAACGACATGTTTTCCTGTGTTCTGGGCCAGTTTATGTAGCTTTATATTAGGCCTACCGGTATATGGAGCGAGTGACAGTAACAGAGTAAAGAACGACCATTAAGTGGCATTAACTCTAAATGAACTAGCGATGGCACAGAATAGCCTATACTATTAATATGACAATAGAACATAAAACACAAAGGTTTTCACCCTTGCACATGCATCCCCACCCTAAAGATGATCCATGTACCGGCCTGTCCGAATGATAATTGGGATATTTTCAAGCAGAAACGGTCAAAATGTGAAGCATATCATTCGCATCTTTGACATCCCAGCTCTGGTTTGGCGACATCTCATCGCAGGATCGAAACTGCTTTTCTATTGATGCACGCATTATCCGCCATCTATTTCAAACAAACTACCTAACGTCAAAAAGTGTCTACTATTTATGATAAAATCGGAAATGAATCAGAATTTCTATTAAATTTATCGGGGTGAGAGCAAGCTATGGTCGCTATCCCATTGAGGGAACATTCTGCTTTACGAAATTATGTTTTGAATATTCTGGGACTGCACATGCGTACAACTGTTATAGGAGAGCGTTCAAAAAACTCCCTTCGATGACCTGCATTGTAATTATTGCTCTGTTTATCCACATGCCAGCTATCCCATATGTCATATTCATTGCTCGGCCGATATCAGCATATTTAACGACATATTCTACTGTCACAAAGTTATTACATTTTAATGTTCAAGAAATTGAGTGCTCCCACCAGGTTGTTCTCTAAACAATTGTTCGCTTCACACCATATTCCTCATTCCAATTCTATGTGGAGCGTCACGCGAAATTTCCCAGGCTAGAAAGGCCCGCTTCCACATGAATGCTAGATGGGCGCAAATAAACTTAATCTCAAAACATTGAAATGAATTCTTATCTAGGTTCCCCAACAACAGAAGGCAGTTATACCACCAACTTCAGTGGCGGATCAAGAAAATTTTAAAAGGGGGCGCTATGTATTGCTGTATACATGTACCTATATACGACAATACGATGCGTAGCATCATCCGAGCTGCGATGCAGGGGGACATACCCCGGGAAAAATTTGTGTATACTACATTCTATAAGACGCATTTTCCAGTGTTCTGGGCCCAGCTTATGTAGCTTTATATTAGGCCTATATGGGGCGAGTGACAATAACATTCTTATGTAGCTTTATATTAGGCCTATATGGGGCGAGTGACAATAACATTCTTATGTAGCTTTATATTAGGCCTATATGGGGCGAGTGACAATAACATTCTTATGTAGCTTTATATTAGGCCTATATGGGGCGAGTGACAATAACATTCTTATGTAGCTTTATATTAGGCCTATATGGGGCGAGTGACAATAACATTCTTATGTAGCTTTATATTAGGCCTATATGGGGCGAGTGACAATAACATTCTTATGTAGCTTTATATTAGGCCTATATGGGGCGAGTGACAATAACATTCTTATGTAGCTTTATATTAGGCCTATATGGGGCGAGTGACAATAACATTCTTATGTAGCTTTATATTAGGCCTATATGGGGCGAGTGACAATAACATTCTTATGTAGCTTTATATTAGGCCTATATGGGGCGAGTGACAATAACATTCTTATGTAGCTTTATATTAGGCCTATATGGGGCGAGTGACAATAACATTCTTATGTAGCTTTATATTAGGCCTATATGGGGCGAGTAACAATAACATTCTTATGTAGCTTTATATTAGGCCTATATGGGGCGAGTGACAATAACATTCTTATGTAGCTTTATATTAGGCCTATATGGGGCGAGTGACAATAACATTCTTATGTAGCTTTATATTAGGCCTATATGGGGCGAGTTACAATAACATTCTTATGTACTTTGAAATTTTTTTAAATTGCTCAGATGCCACAAAACACTTTTTCTCTTAAAACGGGGCCCACGTCTTGGGATGTTGGCTTCGCCCCTTGCATGGCTATACGGTACATATTACATGGAATACCAAATTGAAGTAATTTAATTCAACCCACAGTTAAAATTCACATCTACGTTTGAGTAAAGTAAAATGTGTAAATTGCTGTACATCAGGGTTTCCGTTACTAAGGCTCAACGTCCGTGTAACGGCATCATTCCCCTGATATGTTTGAGACTTACATGTACCTAAAGTCAATAGCATTCTATCGTAAAAAAGTTTTTGACTGCAACGGGAGTTCGAGGGTTAAACAGAATACTGGTAAAAAGACGGGTCAATCGAGCACAGTATCCCGTGCAAAACATATCCTCCAATATTGAGATAAGGTCAAAGTAGCACCAATAATAGTTTCGTTAACCCGCGTGGGGCCCCAATAACAAACAATGACGCATGTGCTCACATTTCCCGCCAAAACTCAATTATATTTCATAACACGGGGCTAAAACTCTGTTCATAGCAGTGGCCCTAACTGTAGTTGTTGGACTAATGCATACTATTGAACAAGCTACGCGTTCCAAGTTTGAACGATTTCCCTACAATTCATATCACGCCATAATATCTTAATAGTTTTACGATTGACAGAATATATCCTTTCGGTTTCATTTTCACGGAAGCTACCTGTTGGAATTTTTGGAAATACTTAATTCAATTCTCCTTGTTAGGTATTATTGGTCATTGCATATACGCATATTAGTGTTTAAATATACCTGTCGGAATCTTATAAAATTGTAAACACTGTAACTCGTACATGTAGCTTGTTCATTTATTTAGTCTTCAATCTGACTGTGGTCTCACATGCGTAATTTCATAATCAATGCTCTGGATACCATCCAAAGAATTAATGCACCCACAGAAATGCGTAATCAACTTGCGTAAAATACATACGTGTAGCTTTGGGTTGCTTTGTGAGTATCTCAGTTGCAAGGAAATGACTACTTTTCAGTGACAAATACCAAAATTTTCTCTTGAGTCTTGACGGGACAAACCATGGTCGCGTTATATGTTTCCCCAACACTGCTGAAATACAGTACGGACTCATTTATTTTCCCCTGGCGGAAACCCTGATTTACATGTGCACTTGTATTAGCAGTTCTTCTGTCTGTCATCTGCTCTCATTTTTCATGAACACCCCCTCTAAATGAATAATGGACCATACCAATGAATACCTTCATAACTGATGGGAGAATCCATTCTGTAGAGTAAGGGCCACATAAGGGGTTAAATATTACATTACTGGTGTTACATGTAGTAGACTTTACAGAAAATATTTCTAATGTTGCTATAACCGAGAGATGGTAACCATCCCTATAATGACCCTATGATTTAATTGTTAACATGAACAATTGTTCCTTCCACAGTAATGTGCTTCAGAGGTCTCAAGTATTAAGCTTAAAACGTCAACAATAGGGACTTCAATTCACATATAGCTCTGTTGTGGACACAGGTATTCAGTTGACAATTATTTCGATCAAAATACACATCATTAGCGCTGTGATTGTGCGAAAGCTAACATCATTAATGGTGATTTTAAATCATCTGTTGGCATAGCGTACTACGGTAGTTCATGTAAATAACATTAATGAAGTGTACATTTCTATAAAAATAACAGGGGGTACTGTAGCCATGTTACTAGAGTACTGGTTCAACCAACTGGTACGGCGGTATCTGAATACCAATATTTGAAGTACACAATATTATAATATGACCATATACATGTTTTTGCTAACATAATTAATGAACCATAACTAAACCACACACATAAGGGTATCTCTGGATTTAAAAATTATGAATCTTGGATTTCGCAGATACCCAGATGTCGATTGACCTAATTTATACACAAAATAATGATTAGGGTCCACTCTTTTGGAAAACCCATGTTAATTAATCATAATCACCTCATGAAATAAAGCCTAATCACTGAGATTCATAATGTACTAGTAACGGCTAGTGATGCGGACCGGACCAGACCACCTTGTGTGGTCCGGTCCACTGCCAAGGCGGTCCAGTCCGGTCTGGTCCAGGCCATTCCGGTCCAGTACACATGCCTGGACTGGTCCAATCCACCTATAATAGGCTATATGTTAATGAATTCTCTGTTTTCTCAAAGTTTTTACTCTGTATAGTACAAACTATAAGGTTACTGAGTCCAGTGCATTGCAATGAGTCCATATATGTCAAAACTTACATTGTTTGCCGATTGTATGCATCATTGTCTGTCTCTGGTGGGATATACTGGGAACGATGCACGATAATAGTATTTCTAGTAATGCGAACATGCACTAATTAAATGTATTGGACAGATATATAGCTACTGTAGGGCCATAATGTGTTATAACCAATCTAACATAGCACTCAACTGGTCGTGTGCATGATTCGTATCATACTAATTTTCATTAAATTGATATTTAAACGAAATAACTCTACTGATGACAATTATACAAATGTGTACTGTAATATGACTTCTACATTAATATTGGAGTCTTGGAGATTGTGATGGCTGATTGTATAGTCCTGACAATTACAGTTATATACCTAAGTACAACTACTATTTGATTAATGTGACTGTCTTGTCTACAAAGTACATCTATACATTGTTTTCGTGGCATCAAATGTTTAATAGATATTAACCACTTGAATGCGTCAATTCATCGTTGCTAATTGATATGACGGCAAATACGCAATAATATTCGCGATAGTTTATTATAACTGAAGTAAAATAGTGGACCGGACCGGAGAGTACAGGACCGGCGACAAAAGCGGTCTGGTCCGGTCCAGTGACACCCGGTCCGGACCGGACCGCGGTCCACCCCTGAACCGCGGACCGAACTGGTCCAAAGCGGTCCGGTCCGCATCTCTAGTAACGGCCTGGTCCACCACCTCACATTTTTAACAAGAGCATCATTAGAGCGTAGCAAAATACGCCCTTTAGCCATTTCGAATTGTACTACCACAAAATA
This sequence comes from Siphonodentalium dalli, assembly GCA_032622095.1. Classification (NCBI taxonomy): domain Eukaryota; kingdom Metazoa; phylum Mollusca; class Scaphopoda; order Gadilida; family Siphonodentaliidae; genus Siphonodentalium; species Siphonodentalium dalli. Next base: position 32,210,083 of record CP136062.1, read on the forward strand.
AAATTAAAATATTTGAGATTACAAAAAATATCTGATATACTGATAAACATGTACCCCTAATTTCAATGCCAAAATGTCAAATTCACAGTCGAAAAATGGCCGTAACTCATGTAAAAATAATTGGAAAAAACCTATATTTGAACTCGGCCTGTAGTTTTAGCTGGGAAACACACATACCAGCTTTGGTTCAGAAAAAATAAACCAAACTGGAGTTATCGGTCGGAAAGCAAAATGTTATGAAATCGGTCAAATTCTAAGTCGAAAAAGGGCCATAACTCATGTAAAAATAATTGGACACTATTCAAACTTGGCCTGTATCTTTAGCTGGGAAATACACATACCAACTTTGGTTCAGATCAAATAATCCAAACTGGAGTTATCGATCGGAAACCAAAAATGTTAACGGACGGATGGACAAACAGACGGACACACAGACTGATTACATACATTTGATACGTTTTTTTCAAAAGGGCATATAAAAACCAATAAAACATAAGAAGCTGTGTCCAGGATATCTTTGACAGAGATACATGTACATGTATAGGGAGCCTCGCATATATAAGAGAATGCACCGGCTAACAGGTCAAGAAAAATATTGTTATGCCAAAGTATTTTCTAATATACCGGTATGAGAGGCGTCCTAAATGTATAAATGTAGGTTTGGGCACAATTTCAGGAAGCTCCAGTCATGGAAGGGTTAAATTACGGCAAAACAATCCGGCATGATAAAGTTCACTTCACACACCTGTGTGGTTTTGCATTTATTACATACCCGGTACATGTACTAGTAGGGAGATTCAATATTCTATGCCTTAACCCTTTACCCAACAAACCGGCCAAAACCGGCCAAATAAAGCTTCAACAGCCTAAAATATCTTCGGTCTGTCTCAATATAACCATACAAATATGGATATCATTGGAACCGGCTCCTTGATCACATTGTGATAGTTACAGTTATGCCCTGTGCCAATGCATTCTCTTATATATGCGAGTCGACCATAGGTCGCCTCGCATATATAAGAGAATGCATTGGCCTAAAAAAAATCTTTTTTTAACACTTTTTACCATTTTTTCTTACATTCTTTAACAATTTTATAATTTTTAATGTGTTAAGCCAATGCATTCTCTTATATATGCGAGGCGACCTATGGTCGACTCGCATATATAAGAGAATGCATTGGCACAGGGCCCTTCTGTTGGGTAAAGGGTTAAGGGATCGAGTAGAAACTGGATCCCTTACCTCTGCATCCACTCCCTCCCACACCTGTTACACCAGCGACTAGATTGATAAAACAGGTTGATATTATGAATCGAGCAACCACACATGCTGTGCTTCAAATTTATCAGCGACATAGTGCTAATAATAATTTATGTAACATCACGCAGTGATCACGACGGAGATGACATGCCAACTTGAATAAGACGTGACGACGTGGATTGTGCAAACTTGTCTGGATTCTGGCCCACAAATCCAATATGATGTCAGAAACCGTGTCATCATTTTTCGTTTTCATTAAGCTAATTTGTCTAATTGAAATTAATAGACCTACATGTAAATCATATGTGAATTCTTCGTAATTATTAGTTGTGAATTAGTTACTTTCATTTTCATCCCAATGCTTCATTCCCAATTCCGAGTTGTTTGCAATCTCCACACTGTTGCTAACCGGAAGTCACGTGAATATTTCTCCAAAATCCATACCCGCGATCTAAAAATAAATATAAGCACCCTTGGTGGTTGCTATTAAGGCTTCTAATATCAACATGTACCTTCAAATTCAATAATTTTTGTGAGAATCAAAGTTGATTCACAAAACTTTGATTCACAAGTTTGAGGGTATAGGAATCAAAATCAAATCATGATATGCCACAAGTTGGGCGGGAGCGGGAAATAGTACCCGTTCTATATTATGTCGGTTCAAGGGGCATCCCCCGGGAAAATTCAATGCAATAAGAGAAAATCCTGTGTCTGCTAGTGGCTTAATTTGGACTTTTCTCAGAAATTAATTTTGTCGATTTCTCAACTGTAATTTCATACATCAAGATCTTAAAATTTTACCCCTCTCCTGTATCTTCAGTCAAGAGAATTCAATGTGAAATTTACAGCAATGCAGAATTACAATTTATTGTACATGCATAGCTTTTATTGTTGAAAAAGTTACTGTTAACCAATTGAAAGAAACACCCTATGATATGACCATCTTTCTATCACAAAATAACAAATCAGAGATATGGTATGTACATATACAATGTATGTGTGAATTAGAGTTGATTTTCATGTTAAACTCTGCGAGTATCATTTGTGAGAATCAATTCTTATTCTCCTAGAAATTTTTAGTAAATTGATACACAAAAGACAAGTTTAAGTTACGTCACGGCTTCTAACACCAATCATGGACTAAATAGATTAATCAGCAGTTAACAAATGCCAGATAATAGTACAGTAATGCCCTAAAAATTGGCTTAGTCGGAAATATGGCTTGTTGCCATTCATTGGAAAGTTCTCAGTGAGAGCTTTCCAATGAATGGCAAAAAGCCATATTTCCGACTAAATCCTGAAAGATGACCCATAATACTGCTGTGGTTAAGACGACGATTATTTAGGGCATTACTGTACCAGCTGGACACCACTCTCCCCAGGTCTCCCCCACCTGATGTCAACGCCACTGAAAATATACATGTATATAACAGGTTTATGTCAAGGCTTCTATCACCAATAAATCAATTTAACCCTTTACCCAACAGAAGGGCCCTGTGCCAATGCATTCTCTTATATAAGCGAGTCGACCATAGGTCGCCTCGCATATATAAGAGAATGCATTGGCTTAACACATTAAAAATTATAAAATTGTTAAAGAATGTAAGAAAAAATGGTAAAAAGTGTTTAAAAAAGATTTTTTTTAGGCCAATGCATTCTCTTATATATGCGAGGCGACCTATGGTCGACTCGCATATATAAGAGAATGCATTGGCACAGGGCATACTGTAACTGTCACAATGTGGTCAAGGAGCCGGTTCCAATGATATCCATATTTGTATGGTTCTATTGAGACAGACCGAAGATATTTTAGGCTGTTGAAGCTTTATTTGGCCGGTTTTGGCCGGTTTGTTGGGTAAAGGGTTAAAGCAGTTAATCAATGCCAAAGAAGTAAGATACCGGTAATATTGGCACAAATGTTCAATGATCAAAGAATCGATACCAAACTAACGGGACAAATACAAATACCTGGTGCTCAATAATCAATAATCAAAGATCAATAATCAAAGATCAATACATAGTGAAAGGCTCAATGCTCTTGACTCGTGTTTAAATAACTTAATACTGTATTATACACGACCATATTTTTAATAAGAATTCAATGTTGATGTGTATCTTTATTGTCGTATTTCACTATGAAAGGTTCGTAAACCTATCGACATAATAGCCAGGTTAGGCTTAACACCCCAGTCGAGTGGGTATTATCAATTAAAATGTTACTAGTATTGTCAAGAAGTTAGTACTTTATGAAAGGGTTTAAGAATTAGGGGATTAATTAGAATCAGGTCCAAGGAGTTATTTGTGACCCGCCATATCAAATCCAGTAGTAAGTCGGGATTTTTTTACCCTGTGCCAATGCATTCTCTTATATATGCGAGTCGACCATAGGTCGCCTCGCATATATAAGAGAATGCATCGACCTAACAATTTTTTACAATTTTAATAATTTTTTCTTGTATTCTTTAACAATTTTATAATTTCACCCATACAGAGCCCCTGACAAACATGAGCAGACGACACTCTTCTATATGCTTCTATATATGTGTGGGGCTCCCTGCAGGGTAATGGATGTTTTTTATTTTATGTCCTAAAAATTGTCAGAAACATATATTTAAAAAAAATGATAAAAAATTGTTAGGCCAATGAATTCTCTTACGACTGGATTTGATATGGCGGGTCACATTTTGCCATTCCAAGCGATGTTCCAAGTTTTCATCACTGTGTATTACAATGTATTGTAATTTAAAGGACATGGCTTGTTTTACCCACAAACTACAGTATGTGTACACTATTTAGGATGACAGACCTACTGTACTGACCTAAGTAACTGACCCAGTAACTCGGGTTATTATGCATTTTTAACTGCGGTAAAAACCATAACTGCAGTTATCGGTTTTGTGACGTAAATAAACTCTGGTTATATTCTTAGACTGCCAATACACTGTTCATAGCTAACTGCTGACTATGACATACACTCTACAGTAATGCCCTAAATAGTCGACTCCTTAACCACAGCAGAATTATGGGTAATTTTTCAGGATTTAGTCGGAAATATGGATTGTTGCCATTCATCGGAAAGCTCTCACTGAGAGCTTTCCGATGAATGGCAACAAGCCATATTTCCGACTAAATCCTGAAAAATTACCCATAATTCTGCTGTGGTTAAGGAGTCGATTATTTAGGGCATTACTGTACACTGTATATAAATTTGTTGGAGCCGCAATTGTACAGGAAGTTACCATTTTATACCAGCTGATGATTTCATATGTTCTAACCACACAATCCTCTGGTTATCTCGTAGTTTATAACCGTGTTTAACCCTTTGATTGCCAGGGGCCGATCTCATCGGCCCTAAACCTACAAAATAAGTCTGGTAAAGAATATAAGAATAAATTATTAAAATTGTAAAAAATTGTAAAAAAAAAAAAAAAAAAAAATTGTTAGGCCAATGCATTCTCTTATATATAGGTCGCCTCGCATATATAAGAGAATGCATTGGCACAGGGTATATGGGTTGTTACAAAAATCTACCTGGCACTCAAAGGGTTAAAGTGTAAATGAAGTGTGGTCTAACCGAGGAGCCACCCCAGTTCAATGAGTCGTTTACTAACGGCAGTACAGTAAATGACTCCTACAATGGGGTGCACATCTCTTACATGTATATACTAGTATGTGAGTCTCCCAAAAGGAGCCTCGCATACATGTATATAAGATAATGCACTGGCTTACAAGGTCAATTTATATATTGTTAGGCCACTGTATTCTCTTACGGTACATGTACGGTACATGTATATATGTGAGGCTCCATATGAGAGACTCGCATATACATATACAGGTATAAGAGAATGCATTGTCGTCACAGGGTTTTCGCAAATTTCAGGAATCTCCAGTCATGGAGTGGTTAACCCTTTACCCAACAGAATGGCCCTGTGCCAATGCATTCTCTTATATATGCGAGTCGACCATAGGTCGCCTCGCATATATAAGAGAATGCATTGGCTTAACACATTAAAAATTATAAAATTGTTAAAGAATGTAAGAAAAAATGGTAAAAAGTGTTAAAAAAAGTTTTTTTTTAGGCCAATGCATTCTCTTATATATGCGAGGCGACCTATGGTCGACTCGCATATATAAGAGAATGCATTGGCACAGGGCATAACTGTAACTATCACAATGTGGTCAAGGAGCCGGTTCCAATGATATCCATATTTGTATGGTTCTATTGAGACAGACCGAAGATATTTTAGGCTGTTGAAGCTTTATTTGGCCGGTTTTGGCCGTTTTGTTGGGTAAAGGGTTAAACAACCAGATTGTGTGGTTAAAATGCATGTAATCATCAATTGGTATGAAACAGTATCTTCCAGTAAAATTGCGGCTCCAGCAAATTTATATACGGTATAAAAAGAAATTTGCCGAAGGTCAGCACTGAGCAGTTAGCTACCGGGTATAGTGTATTGGCAGTCATGGAATATACATGTACGGAGGTTTCATGTTGAATTCTTGTATTTTATTAATTGGATAGGGATAAATATATACACTGGTAACAATTATTAATATTTAAGTTGATTTTATTTGTAATTAAACATATCGTTCCTGTTTTGATGTGAACGTTCATGTACTCTTCTGAGTTGTCATCGCATGCACATTTTGATAGGAAATACTGGGTCAACAAGTAGCGACTTCTATACAGAAATCTACGGTAAATTGAGCATATACCTGTAATATAACATGTGTATTGGTTGTCAGCACGCAGGAATTCGTTCACAAGTCCACCCATACCTACTGTACCTTTATACTTACCCAAATGTATACTTACATGTATGTATATTGGTATATTAATGATGTTGTTGCTTCCAAATCAAAATATAATATAACACATATAACATATTTTGATATAATTATTACAATAGTCGGAATCGGCACCTGAATCGGACAATAGTGATCTCAAATAATCGACTCCGTAACCACAGCAGAATTATGGGTAACTTTTCAGAATTAAGTCGGAAATATGGCTTGGTGCCATTCATCGGAAAGCTCTCATCGGAAACGCATTTCTGTATACCTTTCTATATACCAATACATGTATACCGGTATGTGTGCTGAGTGTGAGTATAACGGTACTTTACCGGTTCTACTAGTACCGTACAATACATGTATACCGGTATGTGTGCTGAGTGTGAGTATAATGGTACTTTACCGGTTCGACTAGTACCGTACAATACATGTAGCAGGAGAAATTTAGGATGAGGTTTTAATAGGGACTTGAGCCAGACCTAACATCGGAAACCAGACGTACTGGCAAGTGAAGGTGTCGGAAACTTTGTGTAAACACTCCTTGTTGTCAACAAATACAAGCGTCTTTAAAAAATATCGGAAACCTTTAGCAAATCAATGAAGAATGTCGTTGTCTAATTAGGGTTTCTCCGCGACTATATACTCAGCATTAAACGCTGTGAAATTTATTTGTATTGTACTCCGTCTGAACAATTGAAACTAAATTAGATATTCAGCGTGAGTATTGATCAACCAGGAGGAAATCTGACAATAATGTGACACGTCAATAGCATTGGGAGCAGTTTCTTTTATCCAGGAGCAAGACTGAGGGCCAGGGAGAACTATAACAGCCTACTGGCTGATAGAACAATTGTCAACCTTACGAAGCTGTACGGTACTACCGGTACTGCTACCATTCAAGTGTCACGTTATTAGTGCTACCGGTACCTGCCAGTACAGGTACATGTAGATTTGTCACCAACAATAGTTATCCCTTTCATGACAGGAGCTGCACTGGTGCAACATTAAAGACCCTGTGCCAATGCATCTCTGTTATACCGGTATATGCGAGTTGACCATCAATCACCCCGCATATACTGGTATACATGTAAGAGAATGCATTGTCCTAACATTTTTTCTTACATTCTTTAAAAAAAAATTATCTTTATAAATTTTTCTTACATTCAATACAATTTTTATAATTTTTTCTTACATGTATATTCTTTAACAATTTTATCATTTTTCCTACATTGTTTAACAATTTTTTATTATTTTTTCTTACATTCTTTAACAATGTTTTATAATTTTTTTTTAAATTTTTTTTTACATTCTTTAACAATTAACAAAATTTTTACAAAATTTGTTTGGCCAATGCATTCTCATATATATGGTCGACTCACATTTATAAGAGAATGCATTGGCACAGGGTTTTCGTAAAAAATCATTTTGATTACAAAGCAGGGCTTCCGCTACATGTAGTAAGACTCGGATGCTGGTGACCAGCCTTATTGCCCTTCCCTAGCAAGTCTTAATCAGGGACATATCCAGGCCGTTTTTCATACCATTTACCGGTTTGGGCACCCAAACTCCATGCGCCCCAAATTTTTTTTACAAAAAAATATTTAATTTTCTTTTTTAATTCAGATCCCAATTCATATCATAACAATATATATACAATCTATATCTATATCTATATTTGCGAATGTCTGTCTATCTGTGTTCCATAGAAATTCACAGGGGGTCACCTAGATGGTACAAAAGGGTTCTAATAGGGGTAACTTTTTACGAGAAAGATAATGGCGAGAGTTAGAATTTTCTAAAGTGACGCCGTTGTTGTCAGGGACAGAAAAGGGGGAGGGGCAGAAAAAAAATGTCGCCGATTGCCACCAAACTTATATATATGAGGAATCTAATGGTGTGGTTTAAATATGTTAAAAGTCGCGCTGTTCGCGTCAGGGATGCCAGGAAGGGGAGAGGGGCAACAAAATTGATAAAATTATTTTAGCGCCGAATTCCACCAAATTGATGCACATTCTTCTGAGATCTTCTCCATGATACAAGGAATCTTATTATTTTAAAGACGCCAATTTGGTGTCGTTGTGATGACAGATTGGGGGGTGGTGGTGGGTGGGTACTAAATCTGATAAGAATTGGTTTAGTCGCCGATTGCACAAATTCATCCCCATGGTATGAGATGTCTAATGGCGTGGCTTAAAGCTGTCAAATGTGGCTTCATTCGAGTCAGGGGTGCACTGAAAGGGAGAGGGGCACCAACATTGATACACAATATTTTTAGCGCCAATTTCCACCAAATTGATACACATTCTTATCCATGATAGGAGAAATCTAATCGTGCGATTTTAAAGACGTCATATTGGTGCTAGATGGGGGTGGGGTGGGGTGGGCACTAAATTTGATAAAAATTTGTTTAGTCAAAACTTACAGATAATAATCTCCATGATATCAGGAGTCTAATTGAGTGGTTTAAAGATGTCAAAAGTGGGGCCATTCAAGTCAGGGGTGCCTAGAGGGTGAGAGGGACACAAACATTGATAAACAATATGCTTAGCGCCGATTTCCACCTGATTGATACATATTCTTCTCCGTGATACGAATAATCTAATCGTGTGGTTTAAATATGCGCCAAATTGGTAGCTTTTGGTGAGAGATATGCAATGGTGGCCCTAAATTTGATACGAATTTGTATACTCGCCAATTTTCATAAATTTTATATACATGTATATTCATCTCAATAATGAGTCTAAGTGTGTGGTTTAATGATGTCAAAAGTGGCGCCGCTTGAGTCCGAAATAGGGACAGGAGGGTCACCAAAAACTTATAAAAATATGCTTAGTGCCAATTACCATCAAACTCATACACGTTCTTCTCAAATGATACAATGAATCAAATATTTCCGAATATCTGTCTGTGTTCAAAACTTCTATATATAACTTTAAGGGTACAATCGAGATGGCACCAAGGCAGTCTAACAGGGGTAACTTTTTAAGAGTAAGATGATGGTGCGGTTTAAAATTTTCTAAAGTGACGTTGGTGTCCGGGGAGGGGCAATTTTTAGCACAGATTTGGACCAAATTGATATATTATCCTTCTCCATGATACAAGGAATATAAACGTGTGATTTAAAGACGCGAAATTGGTGCCGTTTCGGTGAGATGGGGGGGGCAATAACTATGATAAGGATTTGTTTAGTTGCCGATTACCACCAAACTTAAATATAATCATCTCCATTATATACATGTAGTGCATGCATGAGTCTAATAGACGTGGTTTAAATATGACAAAAGTGGCGCGGTTCAAGTCATGCATGAGGGGAGTTGCACCAAAGTTGATACAAATATATTTAGCACTGATTCCACCAAATACATGCACGTTCTTCTCTAATGATATGATGAATTAAATCACATTTGGGGTCGTTTGGGTCATGGATGGCGAGAGGAGATTCACTAGCATTTATAAGATTGTTCAATTCGCCGATATCCAACAAAGTTATACATAGTCATCTCCCAGGCCATCTCCATGTCGTTCTAAGCAGTTTTTGGCATTCCAATTTCACATTCTCGACAAATGGTGACCGAATTAAGTCACTTGAACAATTATATCTTCTCAACTGTCATATTTATATGGGGATGGAAATCAGGGCATTCCTATAATGATCTAGCAACACAGATACATAGAAGAAAGCATTAACGATCTCATCGGCCCTAAACCTACAAAATAAGTCTATTAAAGAATATAAGAATAAATTATTAAAATTGTAAAAAATTGTAAAAAAAAAAAAAAAAAAAAAAAATGTTAGGCCAATGCATTCTCTTATATATGCGAGGCGACCTATGGTCGACTCGCATATATAAGAGAATGCATTGGCACAGGGTATATGGGTTGATACAAAAATCGGACCTGGCACTCAAAGGGTTAAAAGTATATTTATATCAATCTATTTAAGAGATACATATATTCATTCAAACTGAGGGACCTTGAATCGTCAGAGGATTGCATATTAGAATGGCTCATGTATATATTACAAGAAGGTGACCCGACTTCGTCCGGGCTTTGACCTTGAATTGTCCATTTTGAAGGTCAAGGTCAAGTGGGGTCATGATTTGACCAGTCCAAAACACAGCCCGGACAAAAGTACCCGACAAACGTGCCTGTCGAAATCCATCCGGTTTTACCAGATTTGACCTCGAATTGATAATTTTGAAGGTCAAGGTCAGGTCGGGGTCACGATTTAACCCATCCAAAACACTCAGTGGACAATAGTAACCCTATGTATAAAATTTCGTCGAAACCCCATCAAAATTGGCGATTTTACCTTGAATTGACCCGATTTCAAGGTCAAGGTCACATCGCACAAATGAATATGCTTATGAGACTCCCCATACGAAAGTACCCCCACATACCAAGTTTCATCAAAATCCCGTGATATTCGGGAGTTTGACCTTGAAATGACCCGATTTCAAGGTCAATGTCATGTCGCACGGGCAAATTAATAGGTTTATGCCACTCCCCGGCCGAAGGTACCCCCACATACCAAGTTTCATCGAAATCCCGTGATATTCGGGCATTTGACCTTGAAATTACCCGATGTCAAGGTCACGTCGCACGGGAAAATTAATAGGCCTATGTCACTCCCCGGCCGAAAATACCCCCACATAACAAGTTTCATCGAAATCGGCTCGGCCGTTTTCGAGTCCATCGATTACAGACACACACACAGACAGACAGGTCTTCCAAAATATATAATAGACTAGCCGATGAGCCCGACGTTGTCCAGGCTACGTTGTCCGGGCTATTCAAAAACCACGATGAGCCCGACGTTGTCCGGGCTATTCAAAAACCAAATTTCAAGTCGATAGCTCTACCCGTTTCCGAGATCTGGTCTGCGCAGGTGCGAAGCTGGCGTCGCACGGGCTCGGCGACCCGATAAAATTCGTATCCGGGGCAAGATACATTCACATACCAAATTTCAAGTCGATAGCTCCACCCGTTTCCGAGATCTCGTCTGCGCATGCGCGAAGCTGGCGTCGCACGGGCTCGGCGACCCGATAAAATTCGTATCCGGGGCAAGATACATTCACATAAGCAAATTTCAAGTCGATAGCTCCACCAGTTTCCGAGATCTCGTCTGCGCATGCGCGAAGCTGGCGTCGCACAGGCTCGGCGACCCGATAAAATTCGTATTCGGGGCAAGATACATGTACATTCACATACCACATTTCAAGTCGATAGCTCCACCCGTTTCCGAGATCTTGTCTGCGCATGCGCTGCACGGGCGTCGCACGGGCTCGCCAATACGACAACGACCACTGCCTGGTCAAACTACACACACGTACCGAGTTTCGTCCCGATCGGTCGAGAACCGTAGATTTGTATTAATGACAGACAAACAGACAAACAGACAGACAGAGGTCTTCAAAATATATATGAGATAACACGATTGAGTCTCTCCCATTCAAAGGTAGTTTCCACAAAAAAGTTACAATTGCCCAGAGATATGGAAATGTACATGTAGATTGATTGATTGATTCGGGTTTTTTGTCGCTTTAGCCACTAAGGCCATATCACGACATTGCCATTTTTAATGGTGGAGGAAATCCGCACACTTACGGCTAATCTAACAGTGATTTCAATGGCTGATAAACTCATTATAAACCCTTATCGCCAGCGCTGGAAGGCGAAACGGCTTGGAGTTGTACCCCTAACCGATTGAGCCACCGAGGCCCTGGAAATGTAGAGCAGGCCTGTTCAAAAATGTGGTCACAGTGTGCAGTCAAATATGGTTACTTCTGAGATGAAAACGCAGTCCGTAGCACATGACTTTTCAGGATCCTCCAATATTGACCTCTGACAAGGGTATATCTGCCCTATACAGATGATTTCTTTCATTTTTTAGAACAGACTCATCGCCTAACATAAACAACTCAAAATCTCGCTGTGTCGGGCACATGACTAGCTGCTATACATGCATAACATCAATTCTTTTAAACTGAAAATGATTAGCCAGTACATGTATATAGCACCAGAACAGAGGAGCACCTGGACATATCTTTAAAACATCTGTATCTTCATGAAGATATGATAAACTAGATTGATTGATTGATTGATACATCTCTATGTAAAACACAATTGTCATCTTTTATTTTTTCGAACTAATGTGGTTATGATGTTCATGTTTCATGCTATAACGTCTGAAGTATAAGCAGTTGTAAATAAATAAATATTTATTTATTGGTGGGACGGATTAAACGCGATAAACAAAATGATAATCGCTCCGAGCTGACAAGGTGAGCCACTACTTATATTCCATGTGTAAGAATCATGTTTTGTGATGCCATTTGGATATACAATTTATGAGAATACGTGTAACACTTTGAAAGCAAGAGTATTCTCTATTCCCACCAAATATCCAGTCTATGGTTTCACATCACTTTAACCTGGGCAACGCCGGGTAACCCTGCTAGTATATTTATATATATTGACATTTAAGTTTACAAAAAGATCATACTGTAAAGTAATTTTGGCTTTATCTAGCTTTCATCTGTGAAAACTTCAAATAGTTTGAGTTCAGGTTTGTTATCATTCAGCCTTCAGACTTCAGTATTTCAATAAATTGTGGAATTACACAATAAAGTACAGAAACAGTGACAATTTGATCAAATCAACCTGGTTATCAGGTGGGATCTCATAATACCAAATGAATAATTAATATAGAGATTAGTACTAATAGTAATTACTAACTTAAAGGATTTATTCGGTCTAGAAACTACAAAACGCAATCGGAAAGCCCTCCCTGTTGTGATTAAAATGACCAAGTCCCATTACGATCGCATAATAAATAACATGTAAAATAAATAAATAATACCACCACCGGTATTCAGAGATTTCCGTGACTTGACTACGAGTGACGTAGTTGTGGGCCCACAAATTAAAAACACGGATTCAGAGCCGGAGTTTATTATGCTGACTACGATGACGTAATCGGAAGTCAGCCGATACTAAAATGCGTATGTGCGCGTGTGGTGTATAGATTACGTCGCTATTCAATGTGTTATCTAATTAATGAAGATAGTGTGGCCGCTTTGGTCGTTTATCTGGAATAGAAAACAATAATTATGTGAATAAAGCAATTAGTAGCGCCTAGAATGGTTGTTTTTGTAGCCATTAATAACATGCCGCCACGTGTCTGCTTTGTTAAATAGATGGCAGTAGTGCTTTGATTGTCTCGTATTCACTCGGTGATTTGTAAAATGCCCCAAAGTGAATATAAAGGGCGACGGAGGATCCCCATTCACCTGGTCATACATAAGAAGCCCCCAAATGTTATATAAACACTGGGCTGAATAATGTTAACTCTATTTAGGCGCTTTTGTTTTTGTTGTTTGTTCTGTGTTTTTTTTTTTCGTTGTTTTACTTTCGATATAAATATCCCAAGTATCTGTCATCTCCACATATGCCAAGATGCCTAGTAGATGTAGTGTGTTCGGTTGTGGGCGGGCTCAGTAGCGATCCATTATTAAGTAGCTCTAAAAAGACAACACAGTGTGTAATTTAGAACGCTCTTTATTGTCTACCGCTTTTGGGAGATGGAAGCATGGACGCTCTTTATATTTAAATGTCACAATACCACATACAAAATCACCCATGACATATTGAAATAGAGCACGTTCATAATTAAGTACGATCTTTATTGTCTATACCGCGATGAAAACATGGACGCTCTTTATTAGAGGCAATCATTGGATTTTTTCTAGGCTAACAATTTAAAAAATCCTCTCTAGAAAGTCAATATATGTCATCAAAACGTAAACAAAAATGAAAAAATAAAAACGAACAACAAACAACAGACACAAACTGAAAAACAATGCCAGGCTAGCCTTCAATTTAAAAAAATGTCGTTATGCCAAACTGCAGCCTAATTAATAATCATTGTAGTTTCGACAGTCTGTTGTGTATTCGAGTGAATTATTTTGTTTATGCACTTATCGATCTTGACTGGAAGGATTTTAGCAATCTGTTCAGTCGTGCACTTCTCCACACAAAATGTTTAGTGTGAAGAAACAGACAGGAACATTATTATGACGAATATAAGCCATCATGATATATGTACTAGTATAATAACCACCACCTTTTTAATCACACCCCATTTGTGTTTAAATTGTACTCCTATAGCGCACAACGGGATGACACTGGTGTGTAAACCAGCTTCCGAAATTGGTACCATACAACAAAGAAGCTATATGGCCTAACATGTATTCTTTCAGAAACAGTTAAATTAGTTTCGCACGAAATTCCGCTCGCTCATTATTGCATTTCTGCATAAATTAATCTCATTTCACACAACTTTTATCACCTCAAAGTGAATTTTAGCCATCATTATTCGTTATATAATCCAACATTCTTGCAAATCCAGTTCATAATTCAGCACATTCAAACAGTTTTATTCAAATTGACCTCTCAGTCAAATTCAAAATACTGACTCAAAGAGCCCTAGATTAGCTCTCAATGCAATGGATTTTCAAAAAATTTCCAAAGGGAAAACCCCGAATCCCCCCACCATCAGCAGGGGGACACCCCCTCCCGAACCTCCCTCTGCTTAGGCCTTCGGGATATGCCTCGGCATATCATTGTCCAAAAACAGGTGTCCCCAAAATATCCCTGGATCCTTCACTGTTAAAATCAAGTAAAAAAAAGGACAACTAGTCGCCACAAACTCAAACTATCAAAGGAGATTATAGTGAGCACTGGAACAGTTTTGTGAACAAGATTAAGTACTGGTACATGTATATACATGGTATTCCAGTTATATAATCCATTCCACAAATTTTTAAGTAAGTGTAATTATAAGTGAAGACATTTTATAAATTATCAATGGTGTATAAAGCGGTGTATAACTCAGCTGATATTCCCAATTTTGTATTTGGATGAAACACATTCTGAAAATCAGTCACTGCACAATGTTGAACTTACATTAATAGCAAGACACATGTATATTTTATGCATTTCACCATAGTTAAAGGTACTCAATCCGATCAAACTTCTCTCAATTACTATTTCAATGGCTTCGGGGGTCAAAAATATTTGATTCGAGTCGAGGAAGCCACCCATCAAAGCTCAGATTTATTAGATATCGATTTTAGAAATCTATTATTTTTCATTATCGGGAATACTTTCTGTCCCAGAAGTTTACCAAAAAAGCTGACCGACATACTCTCGATACTAAATTACAGTGAACAAAATATTGCTATACAACACATTTTGGGCAATTATATACGATAGTTCACAGTCGTTAGCATTATTTTTGGATAATTAATCGATTCTGATAACTAAAGTGACCTTTGATAAAATTTTGTTGTTGTTGGAATCTGTTGAGATGGGGACCCTCTGATCGGATTGAGTACCTTTAAAGTACATGTAAGTAACCAAAGTATGGTATATCTATATACCCAGTTTCAACCTGCTTTCTGTAATAGCTAGGAAATAGCTAAATTTTCATTTTCAAAATCCCAACTTCAGAGAACCAGAGTATTGTCAGCTAATGGAAAACCTGTAGCTGCTACCGGTATACTTACCCTTTCTGGCACCCTCCCATCAACAACCACTCCTGTGAGAGCTTTATGAGGTGCCAATGTGATAGCCCTGAAATTATAAAACAAAAGTTAAAGCCACACTGTATGCACTCTAAAATACATGTAAACCTAATAATATGTGACCCGCCATATCAAATCCAGTCGTAAGTCGGGATTTTTTTTACCCTGTGCCAATGCATTCTCTTATATATGCGAGTCGACCATAGGTCGCCTTGCATATATAAGAGAATGCATTGGCTTAACAATTTTTTATCATGTTTTTTAAATAAATGTTTCTTAAAATTTTTAGGACATAAAATAAAAAACATCCATTACCCTGCAGGGAGCCCCACGCATATATAGAAGCATATAGAAGAGTGTTGTCTGCTCATGTTTGTCTGGCACATACTTGTACAAAACACTTACAGCATTTTCAGCACTATATCGATGAATTTGTTAGGAAATATTTTGTGTCTGTATTTTTGAGATACATGTATCGCTTACCAAATTACCTGTATCCAATACGTTGACGTCACTTCCTGTCTATTGGGCAAGATATTGGAGATTTTGTATACCCTGGTAAATGTTTTGGAGATCCTGGGTACCAAAATCTACATTTTGAGGTCATATGGGCTCTCAAAATCATCGGAAACACGTGACCTTCAGTAATTCAGAATTATACGGTAGTTTAAAATAAAGTAAAACTGAGTAAACTTTGTATTACGTTCAACTTACCTTCATGTCTCGTAGTGTTGGAAAGTGTGGCGGAAGCTTATAAAGCCTTGTATTACACACAATGTTAACATGATAGACTTCTATAAAGTCTCTAATATTTATTCTATCATCTCAAGTGCAGTTCGATTCTCAAATTTGATTTTTTTTATCAGATTAAAAGACCATGCATTTACCACCTGAAGTGATACACTTTTCGTGACGGTGGGTGCACTGACATTGAGTCTAATTCTGCTGCGCCATCACAATTAACAGAGTAATGACAGGTATTCCAAAATAAACTTGTTCTACTGCAGACATGTTTAATATTAACTTGTTATTAAATAATATTACCTTATTTATCACTTATAATATGATCGCAGTGCTATGGAAAGTGAAATGAGGGATCATAAAATTTATTTTCGGATTCCCAATCGAGTGCACCCATGTTTTTCCACTGGGATGGAAACTTCGTCGTTTCGGATAATACCGGTACATATAGAAAAAATCCAGCAAGTTTAAAAAATAATTGATATTATGAATTTTAATGCTTAGATGAACGGGAATAAGGAACCCCACTTAGCCTATATAGTTTATTCGATAACTTCATGAGATTGCAGTCAAATACCGCGGGTGTGGCTTGTATGAATACCAGTAAGTGAATATTACTTGAATTTGCAGGAAGCTATTAATTTGCCGAGCAACGCATAGTTCGCTGCTCATTGGCTCAATTTCTCCTGTTTTAAATAATTTTAAGCATGAGAGTCTTTAGACCGTAAGTTGATTGAAATGAAATTTTATTTAGACTGACATGAATGTCTTACTGACATTTAAAGCAAGACAATTTAAACATATTAGTTTTTCTTTTCCAAAGGATAAAATGAAAACAACATAAGGTGAAAATAAAGCAGACATATACGAAAACCAGATGGTCGAATTTTCAAAATCGAGTTTAGATATAGAATATTATAGCACCGATAATTGTTGAGTTCAAACAAGACTAGATCATGCCATGAATCTCTGCTCTAGCTAACGCCCGTAGAGATCATATTCCACTAGTACAAAACTTGGAACTTTTTGAAGTTTTGACAGGGAACCCTATATAACGTCGAAAAAATAACACGGGAAATATATTTCTTAGTTATTATCTGTTCCTTAATAAGACCTAAAAAAAAAATACCTTTGTTTCCCCTAACCCGCCCGCACCTATTAAAACCTCCCGCACCAAAAAATAAAAAAAATTCGAAAATCGCTGCAGACACTGTTTGTCTCAGTTCGTCGCTTTATAATAGGCCCCGTTTCTAATGACTCGACTTCCGGACGCATTTCGTAAAATGGCGGCGACCATGGAAAATAAAAAATACATCGTTTTCGTTTAAATCTTCCATCAAAACAGGAATATTCACCTATGTCATGGCATCACAAACCATGGTTAGCAGCAGTGTGTTAGGGCTAAAGATTCTAAAATGTTCTCACATGGACGCGGTAAACAAATTTACCGTAGTTTCACATTCTAAGAAGTTTTTACACGTGTTTCAAGAACATCATACGGGTTTTACGGACAACGTTGTCGTTAAATGTAGTTTGGACTTGGATTCAAAGGAGTGTTTTGTTGGCGATATTTTGCAGACCGTTGCGTGCAGTGTGGAGAGCTGGGCGGTGCAATAAAAAGCTCACTAAGAGCACGTTATAAAACAGTTACCCCAATTTGTAAGCCTTGTATTGAAGCCGGACTTACTCCTGTGGTTGCCAGACCATATGGCAATTAAGGCATAGGGATTTTATACTGTACATCGATCAGCATATTGTAGCATATGTTGGTATAGGATATTTTTGATTGAATTGGTATTGAATATTTACTTTTATTGTACTTTGTGAATTTAAATACAAATAAATACTATGCTATTTTATGCCTTGTGTCTTGCTGATCTCCTTCCAATATCATAATATGAGGCTTCCAGCATTCAAATCACACCTGACATGTATATGAGAACTTTTGGGAGCAAAATCGCTCACACATTCACTTAAATTGTGAAAATTTGAGTTGAGACCTTCACCTGCAGTGAACTAAATTAATATTCATTATTAACGAACAGATACAAAATCATAGCCTACATGTAATTTATTCCCCTCATTATTTTTTCGATTTTATAAAGTTTGCTCGCAAAACTTCAAAAAGTTCCAAGGTTAACTTTTGTACTGGTGGAATATTATATAATTATGATCTCTACACTACAGGCGTTCCTCTTCTGCTTCTTCAATTTACAGCTCGCTGTCATTTACTGACAATTATGAGCCGGTCCAGGTGCTACCACGGCCGAGTAACTTTAGCTAGAGTAGCTCTCTAGTATTAAGTATAGACTTGAGAGTAGAGATTCATAATTTCATGGCATGATCTAAAACAAGCCATGTCTGTTTAATTATAACTATTTTATTGGAAATTGTCATTGCTAGCTCAGTCCTGTACAGTACAACAGTAGGTAAATTAAATAAGACACTATAAATTATAATTGTAATGCATGACTGTAGACAGTGTAGACTGTAGTGTGATAAGTGTCAAGACTTAGTCAGTCAGCTGTTATTACTATTACTACTATTACTATTACTATTAGCAGTGTGGTTTTGACTGTGCCGCGCGACATTAGGCCAATTTAGGGTATACTACAATTAGGCGAATATCAAGAAAGATCTGACGAAACAAACTTATAAAAAATATATAATACCTCGAGTAAGATGTCGCAGCCGACGGCGGCTTCGGTGGAATCGAAGGAAAGTAAGAAACTCCATTCCGAGAGGACGAAAACAAGCCGTGCGCCACTTCGGTCATGATGGAACTGTGATGCCCTACAACACCCACATTGATTTACATAGATCGCTATAAAATATAGTTCTTATTTAATTTAGTGGCGATTAAAGTTAGAAGAGAATTGGAAGTACTTTTTTGTATAAAACAACCATAGCACAATAAATATATTTTAATTAATGCGTATATCAGTTCATATATTGCCTAATTAAAATTTAGGCTCATGAATATAATAGTTCGTGTGGTTGCTACGTACGCGTATATTTCGCGCCATTTTCGAAGGAGATTTTTTAACCCATTTCATACCGAGAAGTGCGTCTATAATAAAGTGATATTTTAAAGTTGTGCGGGCTCGTTTTTAATATTCTAAACATTCTTTTTTATATTTGTCCTATTTATTGTGACCCACTAACTTAAGAATAACATAGATACACGTTAATATGTGAACAGCTAGGGATGTGGTGCTTGACATGGTTAGATGCATGCATCCATGGGTGTTGCATACACTACAGAGACGTGGCGACATGGGGTTGTGGGTGTGTTCTTGTAGTTTGATTTTCAAACAATATATTGGGCGGAATTATTTTTTTTTAACCAATATTTGCATATTTTCCTATTTTATTTCAACATTTTGGACTGAAATGGTCATCAGTCAGGGGGGGGGGGGTGGAAAAAAAAATTCCGGCACGTATGCCGGGGTGGGTGGGTGGTCAAAGCCAACAACAAGCAATTTTTTCCGCAACTAAAAAAAAAAATTCCTGCTTGTTTTTTAGTGTTTTGGCAATGAGTTGGGCTTCAAAACCACTTTGAATGAGAGAAATAATGTAATTCTAACTGGTAAACTGACTGCAGGCAGTTATCGTGTTGTATTTTGTTGCAAATTTTGAAATCCAAGATGGCCACTGGCAGCCATGTTTTTTTGGCCGAATGACCTCAAAATTATTCATTCCTATTTACATGTCCATGTTAACATCCATGATAAATAGTATATACAGAAATTTATATACAGCTGTTTACAGTGAATTCCCCCCGCAAATCTCTGTTTTAGTGTTAAAAGGGGGGTGGGTGTAAAAAAATGGTCGGAAAAAACTGCCGAAAACAGCCGAAAACGGAAAAAAATTTGGCGGTGGGGGTGGGTGGGTACAAAAAATGATCGAAAGGGAAAAAATGCCATACGTGCCTGAAATTTTTTTCCGACCCCCCCCCCCTGCATCAGTTGGAAATTGTCCAACCTTAGGGGGGTGACAGGTTGGAAATTTCCAACACTTGGAATTTGGAAAGCATGTGTCCTGGTCCCTCCCCCGCGGCCAGTCAAATTGTCATTGGAATTGTTATCAGATGGTAATTTTCCAACTTAAGTGGGGGTGTCATGTTTGAAATTACCAACTCTAGGAAGGCTTGAGCAGGGATGTGGCTAGAGGGTCTCCGCTGGGGGGTGTCCACCTTGGGAATTTCCAACTGCACCCCCTCCCCCCTAGAGTAGGAATCGCACCAACACAACTTTTTGCATAATTCCATTTGCACCCCCCCCCCCCCCTTGTACCTCACGCTCAGGCCTAATTTCCTATATATTCATAAGCCATGCTTCTATTTTCCCAGTATGAGAACATTAAGATATTTTAACCTGAAAATTGCCCCCCCCCCCCCAAAAAAACAACTAGTGATCTAATTCCAGACAAATGCACACAGCTACCGACAACAGACCAGGGAACACCAGGCCGACCATGGTTGTTTGACCCGGTGTGAGAAAATTTTGAAAACTATATACAAGAAAATCGCAAATCCTAGCATCTAGACTGGCCTCAACTGAAGCTTTCCTAGTGTTGGAAATTTCAAACCTCATGCTCCCCCTCAGGTTGGAAAATTCTTCAACTGATGACCATTTATGTCTACAAGTTTGACCAAATGTAGTAAAATATTGTTTTGCTAAACTAATTAGCAGTTTTGTATTGGCCATGTGGATGGGGCAATGACACACCGGGCCGACCATGGTTCGGCCTGGTGTGCGAAATTTTTGAAATCTGAACAAGAAAATCGCAAAATCCTAACATCAGACTAGCCTACTGTTGGAAATTTCAAACCCTACACCCCAACTTAGGTTGGAAAATTTCCAACTGATGACAATTCCAATGACAATGTTGACCAATTGTATGACAATATTGTTTTCTTAAATTAACTAGAAGTTTTTGACTGGCCACGGGGGAGGGACCAGGACACAAGCTTTCCAAGTGTTGGAAATTTCCAACCCTGTCACCCCCCCCCCCCTAAGGTTGGAAAATTTCCAACTGATGTCCATTTCTGTCAAAATATTTGACCAAAAATAGAAACATATGCAAATATTGGTCGAAAAACAATAAATTCCCCCCAATAAATTGTTTTATAATCAAACTACAAGAACATTTTCAACCTATTGTTGGTGTGAAATTTCGTTGTGTCAGGTATGAAATTTCCAACTATTGAAAATATAGCTCTCTGCTGGGGGTGAGACACCCCCCCCCCACACCCCCCCCCCCTCTAGCCACATCCCTGGGCTTGAGGCTAGTTTAGATGCTAGGATTTTTTATTTTCTTGTTCACATTTCAAAATTTTCGCATTGTAGGCCCGGTGTGTCATTGTCCCTCCTCCATAACTAATACAAAACTATATAACAATTAGTTTAACAAAACAGTATTTTACTACACTTGCATGGTCAAACTTGTGGACTGAAATGGTCATCAGTTGGAGAATTTTCCAACCTGAGGGGGAGTATGAGGTTTGAAATTTCCAACACTAGGAAAGCTTCACTGCTTCAGATGAGGCCAGGACCTAGATGCTAGGATTTGCGATTTTCTTGTATATTTTTCAAAATGGTCTCACACCGGGCCGAACAACCATGGTCAGCCCGGTGTGTCCTGCATCATGGTCTCTTGCCCGTAGCCGTGTGCATTTGTCTGGAGTTCGACCCATATATAGATGTTACGATTTATGCAATTTTTCAGGTTAAAATATATGAATGTTCTAATACCGGGAATACAGAACCATAGTTTATGAATATATATAGGATATTAGGCCTGAGCACTGTCGTGCATGGGATGGGGTGCAAATGGAATTATGCAAAACTTGTGTTTGGTCTGATTCTGATTCAACGGGGGTGCAGTTGGATTTCCCAAGGTGGACACCCTCCCAACGGAGACCATCTAGCCACGTCCCTGGTTGCACGCAGGACATAACACACGCGGGGCGCGCATGCGCATGCGGGCATATACAGTATAGGCATACCTTATCGACTTTTGATCCCAACTTTGGTAAAAATGTTCAACAGTTGGAAATTCCACGACTGACACAATATTAGTTAGAAATTTCAGACATAACAGGTTGAAGTTATATACATGTAGTTGGATTTTCTAACCAGCATGCATTTAATGTGGATTTTCTAACCAGCATGCATTTAATGTGGATTTTCTAACCAGCATGCATTTAATGTGGATTTTTTTTTAAACAAATGAATGTGAATATTTTCCTACTTTCGCAGCAGGTCGCCATATTGTCTTTAAGGGGGAGACGCACGTTTTGCATAAATCACAGTAAATCCAGCCAGAAATGGCAAGTGATTTTCAACAAAGAATTTCTCTGGATCTATCTGGTGAAAAATCTTGAATTTTACATATGATAATTTTCATTATATATAGAATCAGAGCAATTATAAAGAGACAATAACAATAATGGATTTTAATACATTTGAGAGGTTGAAAATATTTGTTTCGTTTCTGTCCCTTTAGGTACCGAGAACTGCCAGAAAAAATTATAATTTCAAACAACATGTCAACCATCAAATAGCTTATTGTCTTAACTCCACGAGAGGAGGCTTCATTTGTATCATAATGTTGAGTTAGCTTTTTAATTGCATATTATAGCATCATACCCCATGTATTATAATGAAGAATAAAGCAGTCACAAATATGCCAGCCCAATGAAAACAAATGTTCAAATGTGGTGCTGTCCACTCAAGCAGGGAACAATCAACATAAATTAGGCCACAGTGTTAAGAGATATGGTGGTCAGATTTAACTTGGTTATGAACCCATGACCCAGAACTCAACTGAGCCCAATTTTTCAATGACCAACAAGCATGGCAAATTCTCAATAATAAAAAAATATTTATGGTAGTTGTCTTTCTGAATGAAAATAATCATTTAATTTCATGAATCAAGAAAAATTAAGTCTCCTCTCATGATCTTCAGAGATGATATCATGTATATATGAAATGCACTTTCGAAAAAAATCTGTTTTACAGTAGTTCTCGGTACCTGAACACAGTGAAATTTTAAAGAGTTTCCATGCCATAAAAGTAAAGTAAATGAGATTATAATAACCAAATGTCCAATGGTTCTTATGTATGGTACCACAATAATCTCTTGTACAAAATTTCACAAAGATATTCCTGATAGATTTAGAGAAAATACATTTTGAAATACCAGGAAATTTTGGCAAAACGTGCGTCTGACCCTTAATGGCACGGGCGGTGTTCGTTGCAGAAATATTCATATTTGTTCAAATCGCCATCAACAGAAGGAATATTAAAATATATATAGTTTTGTTCATATATGCCAAACATAATCAGCGCGTACATAGTATATTGTCGTCAAGACATACGATGGTGTACGCAAACAAGATCATGTCCCTGTTACAGAAGTTGTGCTTCTGTTTACATAACACAGAGCAATTCTATTGGTTAATCACACACAAATGATATAAACGCTCTTTATTATTTCCATATAGGGAAAAGAGTAACAAATAACGCTCTTTATATTTACCATATCCGGATCTAAACAAAAGCCAGGAAACGTAACGTTTTTTGCTTTTGTTTACATTTATACAAAGGAAACAAAATTGACAATAACATACGGTTTATGCCATACTTCTTATTGGTATAAGAACAAGGTCTGTCTATATTTTACTATTCTTTCTGTTTTTGGCGGTTTTTGACGGAGGTGAATATTTTAACAGCATACCCACCGCCAACGCCGCCCGTATCTGTAAGCACAGCACAACAATAATTGATGTAAATACAATATATAAATTTTTCCTAATTAATCTTTGATAGATATGTTCAATGGAAAAAAATTGCATCACACATTTTCCGACCTCGCTATCTAGAGATCGAACCACCCACCCACCCCCGTCGCTGTATATAGGCCTATGACTATATATATGAAGACCCCCCCCCCTGGTCCATGTGGGTGCAGATCTGAATGTGAACTTCGGTCTGGTACAAGGGGTGGAGTGCAGTTGGAAATTATGTGCTGAACACCCCTCCTCCACCCCAACGGAAACCCTCGTAAAATATAGTGTGAGTGAACAACTCTGAGATCATAATTATGTACATCGTATATTATGTTAGCTTAGCCCATGTAGACCGGCACTTGTCTTGTACGTCACCGATCTTTTGTTTTACATTCTTTTTTGCTAAACCGCAAATCATTACGCCATATATATGGTACGTGTTTTCTGTGATCTTGTGCTGTCAGTGGAGACATGGATGTTCTATTTATAGAAATGTGATTTAAAAGGAACTAGCAATGTCCGTACCGGTTTGACTTTTGCAGGATGTATGTATTCGTCGATGTATCTTCGCGGATGTCTCATTGTTGTCATATGTCTTCGTTGGAATGTAGACCAAAGGTATATATTGCGAAGTATCCGGAGTGTATTTAATCCGATTAGTATATATATTGTCCGCATTTAGAGGTTTTCTGGTGTGGTGAATGGTAAACGTTCAGTGATTAGCCGCAGTTGTAATGATTTGAAGGATTAGTTGTTTTAACGGAATTCTGAGGTGGTGCTTTCATGAAACCTTGAAGGCATTATGATTAATTAGGCTCCATAATCGGTGGTGAATGAAACCTTATCGGAAATTATTTCATAATGACTCTCGAGATTGTTTGTAAATAATTCAGTGTTCAGCCGCCGTATATTGGCTTCTGTCAGTCAATTGCAGACCTCTATTTCGATAGAACTTAGAACAAATAACAAAGAAAAGATACATGCCAGCCGAAAACAATTCTAATTTCATATAAGAGAACCTAGAAAATAACAATTTAGTGTATTTGCCTCGAGCTTATTTATTTACCAATAATATATTGGTGCATCAACACAATGGCTGTTGCATGTTTGGCGATGAACCTTTCAACCAATTGGAACGCATGCATGCGCCCTTTGTGAATGCGTCATACATTATTATGTGTTTACATATTTCATAATTATCATAACTTTAGTTTGGCACGTCCGATTTTAACAATGTATAATGTGTTCATATGCGTTCTCACCAAGTACATACTATACACATATACACAAACATTACATGATCAACTATATATACATAGCCATTACCTATATAGACATTTTTCACAATCGCTACATTAAAACTCCAATATATTTTATATATGCCTAATAATATGATCTAGATGGCGTTACCATTTATGACTATGGTTTTCTTGTCTATATATAGGGGTTATATAGTTGTGCGGAGGCGCAAGTTATATCACCAAATTATTCGCGCTGTTCAAAGCACAGGTTACCATTTAGCCTATATGCTAACGTATACGTATACAGCTGTAACCGACGCCCCCCCCCCCCCACCCGCCACCATTCCACCCACAGCCCCCTGGGGGAAATTACTTAAATACCAATATTCTATGTATTGGTATTTTAGTAATATTCCCCGGGGGCCTGTGCTTCCCCATGCAATAACCGAGGGTGACGACCCCCTCCCCCTGGCATCCGGCATCCGGCTTAAAATGAACCCCGGCATCCGGAATACGCCATAACAGAGAGACGGCATCCGGAATACTATTTAATTAAATTTATTGAAAACAGACTCAGGAACGAAGTAAACGTTGGCACGAGGTATTGGAATTAGTCTCCGTATTGGCTAGTAATGATTTGATTTAGCAGCTTTACGGAAAGATTAAACTTTTTACTAAAGGTATGATCTACTATCACACATATATATACGCCCTGTATAACTTACTCGCGGCCATATTGGATCCACCAGATCCGGTTCCGTGGTTTTAGTGCTACAGGTCAAAGTTTTGGGGTAGCATTTCCATATACATGTATGACATATATGGAAGTTATGAATATTCAAAAGCTCGATATATGATCATATATGGAAATGCTACTCCAGAACTTTGATTTGTAGCAATAAAACCACGGAACCGGGGCTGCATGGAGGAATCTCTTATATAACGGAACCGGAACTGGTGGAACTAATATGGCCGGGAGTTAATGACATGACGTATTGTGTGGGGATGAAAGGCATAGACCATGCTCCAAATGACAGGAGTGGTAAAAATCTTCCATTTGGATACTCGGGATCTCTTGCTAGCCTCTTCAGTGCAAATGTGAACCTGTAGTTCGAGACTCCGAAAGGGGTACTGTACGCCATTTTCAATAAATTCCCGGTGATAACAACGATCTATTATCGATACTATATAGAAATATAAGTAATTTGAGTCGAAGATGTATTCTGTAAACGCTCAGGTTAATAGGCTATCTTAAAATTTAATAATTTAAAAGTTAATAATTTAATATAAATTGATTTTATGGCTCCAGCCATAAAATGGCGTCTCTTAAAATTCGAATTTCCGTGTACAAAACGTAATCAAATTATAATTGAGGGATACCGGATTAGGAAAACAATTGCACACACGATCGTTTGAAACATTATGCTTATACGGGGAGAAAACCCAAGCCATTCATTGACTAGTGACGGTACACTAACTTAAATGAGTATATGGGACTACTAACCATATAATATAATGTTTATTTGATTCATTTGGTTGAAAACTTTACAAAAATTACTCGACAACGACAATTTGTATTTTTGCATTCCGGTAAATTTGCCATCCGTAACAATACTTCGTACTCAACAAACTTTCAAAAAATTGAAAAGTTGTTACATTATTCTCCGACTCGGGGATTATAGAAACCAACAACAACATCTTGGGTACAGTACCCCTTTAACCCATTCGCCAAGTGCATATTCTTTTCTCAACACCGCCCTGATTGTACTTAGGATTGTCTACTTCGTTGAAGTTTAGTACAAAAACTGCGAGTTTCAGACATTTTAATGGTTTTATTAAATTGAAGTCGCATGCAGGCTTCTAAATACATTTTTTTTAAATTTAATAAAAGTTAATTACATATTGAATATATGATATTAAAAATTACCGTCAAGCAGACATCAGATGGGCGACAACTCTATCGGATAATATAACAAACCGATATCGCAGATCAGCATTGCGATTTATTTTAACAGTAGGCCTACCGTAGGTACTATATATTAATTATCACTATTTAGATATGTCAGAATTGATAACGAGACATATAATTAGCTAAATTGTGGATAATATTGTGTCCGAGCAAATAACTATAAATTAGCGGACGTAATTTGGTTGTGTTTTTGCTGTTAACGTCAAGAAAGATTATCAATGGAAGCATCCGGCATCCGATATATGTGCCCGACGGCATCCGGCGTACAGTGGTCTGGCATCCGGAATACGCCATAACAGACCCGGCATCCGGCATCCGAAAAGGGGGGTCGTCACCCTCATAACCGGAGCAAGTTATAGCGGGGGAAATGAGTTAAATGAATGACATGCCGTCCGTAATAACAGATGCCCCCACAATTTCAGATTTCAAAACGTATCTTAGAATAATTGACCCCGTCACTAGACCCCCGAGGTATTTCTACACGGGACGCAGGCAATGTAACGTACTTCACGCAAAATTACGGAACTATTGCAGTGATCTAAAGTCTGATAAATTCCAAAACTACATATCTGACAGCCCACTGGCACGTTGCGCATGCGGCAACCAATGCGAAGATGCATATCATTACCTTTTCATGTGTTCCCTGTACCAATCAGAACGAATAGAAATGTATCATTCGCTACACAGAGAAGGACTCAAATTAACACATATGAATGATTTACTTTCTGGCATCCAAAACATAGACATAAAACAAAATGTGAAGTTGTTCAAAATAGTACAACATTTTATTACGGAAACTAAACGTTTCTGACAAATGATATTAACTTAATTAATAAGTAGGACATAAATATGTTTATTGTTGTTTATTGCTTTTTTCGACCTGGTACTTGCTCGGCCATAACAATGTTTTAAATAAACACAATCGACGTTGGCACCCCCACCACCTTACATCATCCTTTCCTAACGATCCGCAAGATCATCATTCACCGGTCACCATTCTCTCACATTCCACACAGCTGTAAATAAGTTACTTATTGTGCCACTTTGTCAATTATGTAATTTTGTAACAATGTATACTGGAGAGGGGCTCATTAAGTTATGTAACTTGTGCCCCAATCCACTTTGTATTATTACAAATAAAATATGTTTTAAGTAAAGTAAATGAGTTAAATTATAGCGGAGGTCTGAACCAAAGTAGATTCTATAGAGTCGGCCAAAAGCTTTATCAGAGGAACCAAACTAGCCTCTACCGTCGGTCAAAAGCTAGCGGAGGAACCAAAATAGCTTCTATACCGTCAGTCAAAAGCTCTTCAGAACTTGTGTTTGTATAATGTTATTTATACATCCGACTTTTAAATATAATTTATCTTATCTTATCTATCTATCTATCTATCCTGTGCGTGTTTTCACACTCCTCTTGGTAAACCACAAAAATAATATTGAGGAAATAGTCCAGACATCCAACAATTTATTTCCCTGCACGGGCTGGCACGGGTAGGCCTACGTTGCATGATCGTCCGTTATATTTCCATGCAGCCAATAAAATATGTGCACTGCGCGCATGATGCCCGTCATATGCAATTGGAATTATTTTGAAGTACCGAAATCATGCAATCAAACCATGCATGCGGGGGGGGGGGGGGGGGGGGGGGGTCTTGTACAAATATATACAGACACAGGGTCGAACAAATTTATTTCCGTGACATGACCGCCCGTATACATGAAAAAAGGGGGATCTCCGCTGATATATGTGCAATTTGTTTCCAGGCCAACTTTTTGGGACCCCCCCCCCCCCCTCCCCCCCAAAAAAAAAGTTAATTAATGAAACAAAATTATAATATACTAGCCAGCTTGATTTTCCAGCGGCCATCTTGGATCTTTGATTTCAGTCTTTGCATGACTAAATCCTAATTCGGCTCACAAACCCTGCAGGCCAAATCCATCATCTGATCATGCATCACTAAACATCATATGGATCTTCGGGGGTGACATCTAGTTGGGAGCCATTTATTTTTTTTCGCCGAAATTCATAAAGAAAAAAAACATGGCAGCCGCCAGCCACATTGGAATTCAAATTTTAAAGATGCATTATCCGAATTAACGCTTCCAAATTACTGTTTCTTTGGCTTTGGGGGTAAAACAAATATTTGATTCGAATCGAGGAACCCACACATCAAAGCCCAGAGTGATCAGATATCGATTTTTGAAGTTTGTTATTTCTCGAGATGCCCAGAAAAACGTTGTCAGGTAAAGTGGCCACCCTGCCATGATGACTAATTTAACCCTCTCTGTAATTCATGCAGTGCATGTGTGTCACTGTTTAATACGCCCATTTAGACAACAAACGGGACGTTCTATGTTATTGGTCTGTCGTTTCACCCGATCACCATGAGTGCACAGTCTTGTGACATGAATTTGGGGAAATATGTCGTACATAATGGATTTGTGAGTGATTTTGCACTTGTGAGTTGCATCTCACAAATCATCACTTTGAAATGCGTTTAAATTGTATCTGTATGTGAGCTACAAATGAATTTCTGCCAGTCACCCCACACGGAAAAACGGACTTCACATTTTGTCCATTTCAAACGGACGGTGACCTCCAATACGCATTGTCACTGAGTGGCGGCCATTTTGGATACATCCAGATGTCAATATTAACATCCACAACAAATTTCATGATTATCAGACGAACACTCCGGCATGTAGCCCGTGCTAACGGATTGAATATTGAAATCCAAGATGGTGGCTGGCGGCCATGTTTTTTTGCAGAATGACCCAAATAATTAACAACTAGAAATTTCATGATGATCCGACCTGTAGCCCGTACCTAAGGATTTAGTCATGCAAAGAATAAAATCCAAGATGGCTGTCGGCGGCCATGTTTTATGGCTGAATGACCCAAAAATGACTCGTTCCCATCTACATGTCAATATCAACAGTTATGACAAATTTCACAATGATCCGACAAAAGGTATGACCTGTAGCCCGGGGCATTGCAAAAGGAAATTATTGACAGACGCACACACACAGACAACGGATACCAAGCCATGGCAGTATAAAGTTGAGCTAAAATTGGCCATTAGCGGCCACATTTTTTGGCCGATTGACCCCAAAATGACTCGTTCTCATCTACATGTCAATGTCAACAGCCATGACAAATTTCATAATGATCAAACCAAAGGTACGGTCTTTAGCCCGTGCTAATAGAAATTGTCGACGGACGTCTCCAATCACACATGGACGACGCACACACGGACGATGGATACCAAGCTAAACTAAAGTTGAGCTAAAAACGATGGTTCCATCTAAAGGTCACCCCGAAGATCCATAGTTTGGTGACAATCGGATAAGATATGTGACCAGTATGGTGTGCTAATGGAAATTGTTGATGGATGGACCGGTGCACGGATGGCTCGATGGACAGGTGCAAAACAGTATGGCCCCCTTTTAAAAATGAAAGTGTCAATGACACTGTAGCTCAATGTGTTAGTCAATGGAGCGATTAGGAATGCTTAAAATTGAAATGTCTAAGTAATACTAGATTATCAACATGCAGAGATATATATAAAATAAAATCCAAGATGGCCGCTGGCGGCTATGTTTTCCAATGAATTTAAAAAACATTTGATAGCTTCCATATAGTAGATCAAGTGCACAGTAGGGTGTGCCAAAGGATTTAGTCACGCAAAGAGTAAAATTCAAGATGGCTGCCAGCAGCCATGTTTTATGGCCAAATGACTCGTTCCCATCTACATGCCAATATTAACATCCACGACAAATTTCATGATGATCAGATGAACAGTTCGGCCTGTAGCCCGTGCAAATGAATTGAATTTTTAAATCCAAGATGACTGCTGGTGGCCATGTTTGTTTGCCAAATGCCCCAAAATGACTCGTTTCCCATCTGCATATCAATGTCAACAGCCATGAAAAATTTCATTATGACCCGACCAAAGGTACGACTTGAAGCCCGTATCAAGGGAGTTAGTCATGCAAAGAGTAAAATACAAGATGGCTGCCAGTGGCCATGTTTTATGGCCCAATGACCCCAAAATAACTTGTTCCCATCTGTATGTCAACAGCCATGACAAATTTCATGACCTGTAGCCCATGCCAAAGGATTTAGTCATGCAGAGTGTAACGAGGGGCCGATCACGATCGGCAGATGTTAACCCATCCCTTGGCGATAGTAAATTACTCTGATCGGAATCATAAATGAGAGTATTGATGTTGAATTAGAGTATACTGTTATGTACTATTATAGACAATGTGTTATGCACTATTATAGACAATGTACATAACACAAATTATTGGAATTTATGGGTCACTCGCATTTATATAAGAGAATGCACTGGAACAGACTGGCATCTCTATGAAACCAATAACATTTATTATGACCTCAGACCATCTGTAGAGTGATGTTCTATTTCTACTGTTAACAGCATGTGATGTTTATTGTTGAAACTTTTTTAAAATTAGATACCATAGCTTTCTTTATCTGCACATTGGCATAAGAGACATCAGAAAATAATATAGATATATTAAAATCATTTTAATAGCTAAGTAGTCCAAAGGCATGGGATGGAATTGTTGAATTGGGTTCATTGGGTTCATTGTCGCTCCAAACAAATTTACCAGTACATAACACACTATTTTGGACTGATTTAAACCAAATTTGGTGTGGTGACTCGAGTACCCCTGGCAAAGTTATAATGGTGTTAGTTTTTCAAATTTTGTTAACATTAAAGAAAAAAAAAATATTTTATTATATTTTTGGTTTTATTTATTTATTTATTTTTTAGTTTTTTTTTAAGTTTTGTTAAATTGAGCAAGGAATTTAATAAAAAAAAAATATTTTTTTAAGAGTGAATATTTTTTCGAAAAAGGGCCAAAGCTCAGTTAAAAATAGTCTGATCAAACCCATATTCAAACTCGATCTGTCTTTTGTGCTGAGAAATTCATATACAAAATTTGGTTCCGATCAGATAGAAAATGTTGGAGTTATCGCACCATGCGTAAAGTTTCTACGGACAGAAAGACAGACAGCCAACCGATCACGATCGGCAGATGTTAACCCGTCCCTTGGCGATAGTAAATTACTATGATCGGAATCATAAATGAGAGTTTTGATGTTGAATTATAGAGTATACTGTTATGTACCATTATAGACAAATGTACATAAAACAAATTATTGGAATTTATGGGTCACTCGCATTTATATAAGAGAATGCACTGGTACAGGATCTGTAATGCTGCACCACCACAACCTTGGGTTAAATGTGAAAAAGGTGACCTGGACATGGAATACTTGGGTTAAGAGAGTCCAATTTAAGTTTACAATGATAATATCTCAAATTCTACCAACAACACCCATCAAGATACAGACACCTCACTGCTGACCCATTAATATCAATTATATAGTACACTCCAATATTGTGAACTACACATGTGTTTTTTATCAGATATCAGGAGGAATTGACATTAATGGGGGATCCGTGCTGTATACAAAAACGGTTCGGTCGTGTAATGGCACCTTAACACTATTAGTTTATGGGTTCATTACTAAATATTTAAAGGGACATTGGGAACCTTTTAACAACTTGTATCATAATCATCAATATCTAAATGAAAACAACTGAAAGAGTCAATGACATTTTTTTAATTTTTATTATAAAAGTTAAAAATAAATATAAAAAAAATCCAAATAAAAACAAAATGGGTGGATCGTACCCATATTCGAACTTGATCTGTATTTCGAGCTGATAAACTCATATACCAAATTTGATTCAGATATGATCACACAAACTAAAGTTATCATCCGGAAACCAGAAATTGACTGGATTCTAAGTCGAAAAAGGGCCAAAACTCTAGCAAAAATGGGCGGATTGTACCCATATTCGAACTTGACCTGTATTTCGAGCTGATAAACTCACATACCAAATTTGGTTCAGATATGATCACACAAACTGATGTTATCATCCGGAAACCATTTCCCGACGGACGGACACCGGCTATTTTAATAGTCCCCTGAATTTTTTTTTCGGGGGACAATCAGACGAACAGTACAACCTGTAGCCCGAGCTAATGGATTGAATTTTGAAATAAAAGATGGCCACTGGCAGCCATGTTTTTTGCCGAATGACTTGTTCCCATCTACATGTCAATAGCTATGACAAATTTCATAATGATCCGACCAAAGGTATGACCTGTAGCCCGTGCTAAAGGAAATTGTTGACGAATCACACACACGTACACACACGGACGGCGGATACCAAGCCATGGCAATAGCTCAAACTTTACAAAGTAAAGTTGAGCTAAAAAGGGGGTACATGTATACTTACAATATATAAAAAGTACAATTCTCTTTAACTCTTTTGATGCCACCCGGCACCACATCAGGACGTCCCATTGCGATGATATTAGAATAAGCAGGGAATTGGCCAATGACAGGTTGAAACCTACTGAGAATTTTAAATGACAGGGACATGTGGAAAGTCTCTATTTCGGGATTAAGGATCCTTTTATTTATATCTGAGTTATGGAGGAACGGACTCAGTATGAGTGTTCATTGCTTCATATGTGCTCAACTCAGTGAGCGTGAAGAAATTCTCATCTGTTATCAAAATGGCTACAGTAATGCTCTAATTAATCGACCTCTTAACCACAGCAAAATTATGGGTAACTTTTCAGGATTTGGTCGAAATATGGCTTGTTGCCATTCATCAGAAAGCTCTCGGTGAATGGCAACAAGCCATATTTCCGACTAAATCCTGAAAAGTTACCCATAATTTTGCTGTGGTTAAGAGGTCGATTAATTAGAGCATTACTGTATGTATCGATAGGAGTGGCACATTAAGATGTCCCTCAACCAGATCAAGCTTGAAAATTGGTCCCGATTTTCGTCCATGACGGGGTTTGAAACCGCGCCAACCTCATCTTGCCCAGACTGTGATGATCGTATCCACAACCTAACGATCTCGTCTACGGGGACATAGGGAGACTCACATATAAAAGAGAAAGCATTGGCCTGACAATATTAACTTGACCTTGTAGGCCAGTACATTCTCTTATATATGCGAGGCACCCTATATGGGATACTTGCATATGTAAGAGAATGCACTGGAACATGATCTTCAATGCTGCACCAGCGCAGTTCCAATCATGAAAGAGTTAAAGGTACTCAATCCGATCGGAGGGTCCCCATATCATCAAGATACAACAACAACATTTCTTCAAAATACTCTTTAGTTATCAGAATCGATTAATTGCAACAAAATAATGCTAACCACTGTCAACTATGGTATCAAATTTCCCAAAAAGTGTTATTTATCAACATTTTGTTCAACGAAATATGGCCGTATTATCACTTGAGTATTCATGAAATTTGGCCGTATTACCACTTGTTTTTAGAGTTATCCATTTTCATCCGCAATGCTGACCGAGACACTCCTTTTGATGCCATGTTTCTGGGCCACAAACAATGGAAATAACAAACATCAAAAATCGATATCTGATCACTCTGAGCTTTGATGGGTAGGTTCCTCGACTCGAATCAAATGTTTTTTACCCCCGAAGCCAAATAAATAGTAATTTAGGGGAGCTTAATCAGATTGAGTGCCTTTAAAATGTTGAACCCATGACAATTATTATCACCCTTACAGAAAATTGTGGCATAAAATAATAGACATTTCTAGATGTTTCAGACGATTTTATTCAACCTGCACAGGGTGACAGAACAATTCAATCATAAATATTTATACCACAAGACATATTAATATTTTAGATATTCAACACAATATGCACAATGCGCACCACCAATGGCAATTTGATTGGTTGGCATGAGCGATGAAATGGTGAAGTTATTATCTTCATTCAACGTTATTTGTCTCTGGTGATGTAGCTATTCTATGACTACAATTCATGGTAAATGAGCAGCATGGTCTCATATAGAGTTGACCACAAAAAAAGTCGCTTAAAAATCTCCAGAAATATCATTTAACCCTTTCAGTGCCAAGTCAGATTTTTGTATCAACCCATATTTCCTTGATCATTTTTCAAATTTAATGATTATAATAATGTGATACATTGATGGAAAGAGCTCTAAGAGCTCTAATAAATTGGAGAGTTATTAATAATTAAAATAAGGACAAAGTCAATCCATCAATGTATCACATTATTATAATCAATAAATTTGAAAAAATAATTAAGGAAATATGGGTTGATAGAAAAATCGGACTTGGCACTGAAAGGGTTAAATACAAATATAAACAAACAAACAAACAAACAATGCTATTTAGCCGTTTTTAGGTGTGTTTTGTAGAATTTTGTATTCTGGTTGATCTTCTGCTGGAGGTTTTCCATATTTGGCATTCCACCTTTCGATGAACTCCATTTTTCGAATATCTCGCCTGGCAAAGTATTCCGGGTACTGTGCTTTTTCAAAAGGATGCCACAAGTCGAATACCTGGAAGAAAGTAATCACATGTTTCGTGAATTAACAATGAATCCATGGCACACACCTTAAATCCTTCTTATACAGTAATGCCCTAAATAGTCGACTCCTTAACCACAGCACTGAGAGTTTTCCGATGAATGGCAACAAGCCATATTTCCGACTAAATGCTGAAAAGTTACCCATAATTCTGCTATGTTAACCCTTTCAGTGCCAGGTCCGATTTTTGTATCAACCCATATACCATGTGCCAATGCATTCTCTTCTATATGCGAGTCGACCATAGGTCGCCTCGCATATATAAGAGAATGCATTGGCCTAACAATTTTTCATCATTTGTTATTATTTTTTACAATTTTAATAATTTTTTCTTATATTCTTTAACAGACTTATTTTGTAGGTTTAGTGCCAGGGAATCTTACGTTTTTCATGGGCATCAAAATTATTACTATGAATACTTGGTGATAGTTTTGAGTTATAACATGCCCCTAAGGTTTTATCCAGTTTGTTTTTAAATTTGCTATAGCATGCTTAAGCATACCCAAAAAAATTCAACCCAAAAAAATCTAAAAAAAACAAAAACAGTTTGTTTGTTTGTTTTTTTTATTTTTTTAGGGCCGATTTTACAGACCGTAAATTAGGGCCGATGAGATCGGCCCCTGGCCCTGAAAGGGTTAAGGAATCAACTATTTAGGGCATTACAGTACTACTAGTAAATGGATTCTTCCACTCAGTTATAAAAGTATAGATTGGAAAGGTCTGTTATTCATCTGGAGGGATTTCAAGGAAAAATAAGCAGACAACAGAATCAGATAATACAAGTGCATATGACATATATTTTTCCAATATCGATAAATGATTTTTCAAAGATCGCAGGTATGGATTTTGGAGAAATTGTCACGTGACTTCCATTTAGGAACTGTCTAGAGATTTCCAAAAGCGTGGAATTGGGAATGGACCATCGCGATGACAATTAAATTAGCTATACTTCACAACTTACATATAATTCCAGTCTGATTAAGGCCTATTAGTTTCATTTAGACCAATTTCGTTGGTTGTCTTAATGAAAACCAACAAAGAAGTCATGACATGTTTCTGACGTCATTTACGTCATTTGGATTGCACAATTAAGCAATGACACATCTTATCATGTCGTCTCCGTTGGGACCTCTGCATGTTAAAGACATATTATGTACTTGTTCGGGTGCGTAAAACTGATAAGTTAGTATTCAGGTGCTACGCCAACTGGAGGAATGTAGCATTCTACCAATATCACCGAAAATCTCAAGCAAATCGACCGTACTCACTCCATAGAAAACATTGTCTGAACTACACTAAATTGTAAATATTTACTACTGGAACCGGGACGCTTCTATCGGTGATAAACTAACGTAAACAATGTCGCCATCGGCAGTCGCTGCATTTAATTAATATATAAGAATAACGGTGTCTGTTGTCAATTTAGATACAATATTTGTAAAAATAACTACTTTGAACAGGATTATTCTCCATTTCTATTTGATCACCCTACCGGAGTGTTTCACATCACTTTAATTAAATAATTCTTTGCGCTAAGTAACCCTTTGAGTGCCAGGTCCGATTTTTGTATCAACCCATATACCCTGTGCCAATGCATTCTCTTATATATGCGAGTCGACCATAGGTCGCCTCGCATATATAACAGAATGCATTGGCCTAACAATTTTTCATCATTTGTTATTATTTTTTACAATTTTTTACAATTTTAATAATTTTTTAAAAATCAAAAAAAAAAAAAAAAATTTTTTATTTTTTTAGGGCCGATTTTACAGACCGTAAATTAGGGCCGATGAGATCGGCCCCTGGCACTGAAAGGGCTAAGTCACTGATAAAAGGCAAATTTTAGGCACACCTTGTGCGGTTGCTCCACTACATGTCACTTGCGATGCATATTGTTAGGAGTGAAATGTTTAGGTAATAAGTTCAACAAACTACCAATGGTCGTAAACGTTTGTGATGATCGGGTGAGGGATGTGGCCTGTATGGTGTGCCAAAGGATTTACTCATGCAAACAGTAAAATCCAAGATGGCTGCCAGAGGCCATGTTTTTCATCGTTGATAGCTCCAATCTAGAATCATGTGTCGATGAATTTAAACATGATATCCAAGATGGCTGCTGGCAGACATCAATGTTTAACGAGTTTCGTAAACAAAATTGATGGCTCTCATCTAGAGGTCAACATGAAGACCATATGAAGTTTGATCGGATGAGAAATGCGGCCTGTAAGGTGAACTGAAGAAAATTGTTGACAGACGGACACATAGACTAATGACAACCCATGACAAGCTCAAACTTGACCTTGTCAAGTTGAGCTAAACACATAATATCAGTGATACAGTCAAACCCCAAGTCATTGTCTGGTCCTGGCAGAGTCAATCAAATAAACACAGTTAAGTCAAAGTGGATAAGTCAAAATTCTCGTTTAAGTTATAACGAAATTTTGGCCCTGATGCGGACAATGCAAAAGTCACAGATAATGCGCTACTTGAAATCCATGTTTTTTCATTGAAACATACTGTACTGCCCTAAATAATTAACCAAGTACAGTAATGCCCTAAGTAATCGACCCCTTGACCACAGCAGAATTATGGGTAACTTTTCAGGATTTAGTCGGAAATATGGCTTGTTGCCATTCATCGGAAAGCAACAAGCCATATTTCCGACTAAATCCTGAAAAGTTACCCATAATTCTGCTGTGGTTAAGGAGTCGATTACTTAGGGCATTACTCTAACTGGGGTTATTATGTGTTTATTATCAGTCCTTCGATTTAGAAAAATGCTGGTGTGCAGATTATTGTGTGCCTGATCTTGGATCCAGGCGTACAATATTGCTTTGGTGCACCTGCCCTAATAGGAAATACAAGTTATAACCGA
This sequence comes from Siphonodentalium dalli, assembly GCA_032622095.1. Taxonomy (NCBI): domain Eukaryota; kingdom Metazoa; phylum Mollusca; class Scaphopoda; order Gadilida; family Siphonodentaliidae; genus Siphonodentalium; species Siphonodentalium dalli. The sequence continues at coordinate 32,248,837 of CP136062.1, forward strand.
TGCATGTGCATGTAAACATGTATATAATATATTAATACATTTAAATAACATTGCTTTGTGATATTTTAATACAATAGATCTTTAAACAAAATGTTTGTTGTTGGTTTACTCAACAAAAAGTTCCTTCCTGGGCAAGGCTAAAAAATAAGTGGTCGGACACGGACAATTGTCAGACACCAATTTCAAATTTGTATAGGTTGTCAGGCTCTGCTTCAAAACTGTCTGATATAATATCAAGTTGAAATATTGATGTATTTTTAAGGAAAATATAACTGGTAATGTGATATTTTGCAAAATAAATTGATATAGTGTGCTGTTAAATGAAATTTATTCCATTGGAGAGTAGTTCTTTTTTATTTTATTTTTCAGATATATGATTATATATGATTATAAGAACTTGGATGTCTACAAAATATTGGAATTGGAAAACTTATTGAACAAGTATTTCCTATAACCTTAGAAATGAGCATGAATTTGGCAAGCATGTTTGATTTTGTTGCCAGGGTGGGCAGATTTGCATTATTTATAGTAAAAAAGTGACAATTGAGAAGAGGAACATAATTGGGGGATAATAATCATTATTAGTTTCCCTTGGCATTATTTTTGGTGATAAAAAAGACATGTCAAGCCTCATTTTGAAATATCAGTCCATGTATGTTTGGTGCCTGACAAAATGTCTGGTTGTCTTAACCCTTTACCCAACAGAACGGCCCTGTGTCAATGCATTCTCTTATATATGCGAGTCGACCATAGGTCGCCTCGCATATATAAGAGAATGCATTGGCTTAACACATATTAAAAATTATAAAATTGTTAAAGAATGTAGAAAAATATTATCAAAATTGTTAAAAAATGTAAGAAAAAATTAAAAAAATGTTAAAGAATGTAAGAAAAAATGGTAGATTTTTTTTAGGCCAATGCATTCTCTTATATATGCGAGGCGACCTATGGTCGACTCGCATATATAAGAGAATGCATTGGCACAGAGCATAACTGTAACCATCACAACGTGGTCAATGAACCGGTTCCAATGATATCCATATTTGTATGGTGTTATTGAGACAGACCGAAGATATTTTAGGCTGTTTAAGCTTTATTTGGGCGTTTTTGGCCGTTTTGTTGGGTAAAGGGTTAAAGTCCAACCGAAATGTGGTCTAACTGGGGTGTCACCCTGGTTTGATGAGTCATTTACTTAGGGCAGTACAGGAGGAGTACAATAATTAGGATATAACTTAATCGTATTTAAATTCGCGCAGTACTATTTTTCGCTCAGTTTTAAATTTGCGCACTTTTAATTCGAGCACCATGCTGCCCGATTTCAAAACTGCCAATTTTTTTTTAGAAAATGTCCTGTGATCACAGTGTCAGTTCTTAATCGCTCCTAAAGATACATGTGTGTAGTAAGGACGATCACGACGGAAATTTACATCCGAGTAAAACATGACTGCATTATAATTCTGTTGTGAAGATGGGTGTATGGTATATGATCCATGTAATTATTCCGATAGTTAAGCAGTTATGTGGATCACTAAATTAAGCTCAACAGTAAAACCAAAACCGAGTAGGCTGATGACTTCCGAAAAAAAAAATAGTTTGCATTTGAAATAGTTGGGTTCACATAAATAACTCAAGGCTGAGTTTAGTGCAAGGTTGACCCTGTGCCAATGCATTCTCTTATATATGCGAGTCGACCATAGGTCGCCTCGCATATATAAGAGAATGCATTGGCCTAACAATTTTTCATCATTTGTTATTATTTTTTACAATTTTAATAATTTTTTCTTATATTCTTTAACAATTTTATAATTTCACCCATACAGAGCCCCAGACAAACATGAGCAGACGACACTCAGTACACATGCTTCTATATATTTGTGGGGCTCCCTGCAGGGTTATTGACACTCTGGATGTTTTTTTTATTTTATGGCCTAAAAATTGTTAAAGAATGTAAGAAAATTTTATTAAAAAAAAAATGATAAAAAAATTGTTATGCCAATGCATTCTCTTATATATGCGAGGCAACCTATGGTCGACTCGCATATATAAGAGAATGCATTGGCACAGGGTCAACCTTGCACTAAACTCAGCCTCCATGAATGGTTGTGGGTATGGAGACGTGCTTTCTTGCACCTTCACGCTGAAATATGTGTATTTTTTACAAGCATTAAAACGTAGAAGACTATACAATTATTTATCGCTTTATATGCTTTAAATGGTATTGAGATTGGTGGTTCGAATATGAATGTAATCACTCCAATCTTCCGTAATACATGTATATGCAACTCAGGAACATATAACCCTATTATTTTCCCATTAATATTATTTTGGTATAAATTCATGAGTCATACTATTTTTTGCTCAGTTTTAAATTCGCGCACGATGGGTGCGCGAAAAATAGTACTGCGAATTTAGATATGAGTAAGGTAGGTTATGTGTGCAAAATGTGTTTACAGTAATGACCAAAGTAATTGACCACTTAACCACAGCAGAATTATGGGTAATTTTTCAGGATTTAGTCGGAAATATGGCTTGTTGTCATTCATCGGAAAGCTCTCGGCCGATGAATGGCAACAAGCCATATTTCCGACTAAATCCTGAAAAATTACCCATAATTTTGCTGTGGTTAAGTGGTCAATTAGTTTGGTCATTACTGTATATGGGGCAATGATAACTGTTAAGCTATAAACTCACCACATCAGGTTTGAATCCTTCTCTACCATATGCATTGCCACCAGGAGAAAATGGAACTGTACAAAAAAGATCTCATAATAAAATGCTAAACAAATATTTCAAAATAATTTTTCAGTGCTGAGTACATGTACATGTACTTCTCAGACATAATGACAACAAGAGGCCAGTCACTTTTTGGCCGATTTTTAACCCATACCTTCAACCACACTGATGGGAAACAAGCAATCTAGAATTGATTATATGGGGTAATGATGATATTTAGGTTATCACCAACCTAAACTGTCTCATATACCCGATAAACTAAATGGATTTTTTTTACCCTGTGCCAATGCATTCTCTTATATATGCGAGTCGACCATAGGTCGCCTCACATATATAAGAGAATGCATTGGCCTAAAAAAAAATTATTATGTTTTTTAAATAAATGTTTCTTACAATTTTTAGGACATAAAATAAAAAACATCCATTACCCTGCAGGGAGCCCCACACATATATAGAAGCATATAGAAGAGTGTAGTCTGCTCATGTTTGTCTGGGGCTCTGTATGGGTGAAATTATAAAATTGTTAAAGAACACAAGAACAAATTATTAAAATTGTAAAAAATTGTTAGGCCAATGCATTCTCTTATATATGCGAGGCAACCTATAGTCGACTCGCATATATAAGAGAATGCATTGGCACAGGGTAAACAAAATCCCGACTTACAACTGGATTTGATATGGCGGGTCACATATATAATAATAATAATGTGTGTTTCGGAGATCTGTATTCAAGCTGAGCTACCTTCTCAGAGAAGACCATTGACGGCCCAGAGAAGGTAGCGAGACTTGGTTATCAACCTCGGATACCTACATGGTGGTGATCAGAGCTGTTATGTTTCACTGATTGTTCGTGCGACTCCCGGATTGCCATAGGCAGGGTTCGCACTGCCACTTGCCAAATTTGCCAATGGCAAAAATAATTCACATTTGGCAAAATATATTTTCATTTGGCAAAAGTTTTGGCAAGTCACTTTTTAATTCCTCAAGATAGTTGAAAAATATTGGCCAATCAAAACCATTCATTTCAGGAAACTCTCAAATATAATTACATTTGTGGTGTTTGATAAGGTCGAAGAAAAGTTAACTCCTTTAAGATGCAGTTAATCTGATAGCATTAGTAATGATGGGTGAGGGATTACCGGTATTTAGTGTGGTGTTTACATAGCTAATCCTCTTGTAATGTGCCTTTCTGATAAAGCAACCCGGTGATTGGTTTATTGTTGTATGATAAAACACAAAATAGAAGATAATGTCAGAATTTAGAAAGAAGATCAGAGAGTACAGAGTGTGAAGTGTAATTATATATCTGAACATGCATATAATTAATATCAAATAAACAAAAAATATATATAACTAATTTCAAGAAAATAAAAAGTATTTATACATAATATATGAATGTGAAAATATCCACGTGAACACCTGCAGTGGTCCATCGACCCGACGATCCACGTTGGAGATATCAAAAGCATCTCGGTTTATGATCTACCATGTCGGCTCAATATTGGAATGCTTTGGAACATCTTAAGTAAATAGTCATTGAAAGCGATTACTGGTTATTATAAATTTCTGAGCTGCCATGAAAATTTTCTTATTAGATAATTCGTCAGATCCCCATAGTAATAATTCACAAGTTATTGTTACATCAGATAGTGTAGTAAAAAGTTCTTCTCTGTGAGAGGTATACTGGGCACATTCCAGAAATAAATATCTAGCAGTTTCAATGCAACCACACATGCAATAAGGCAAGATTTTAAGGTGGTTATCTTTTAGATCACTGTTAAGATTGCGCTTTGAGTGCCACGGGCCGATCTTATCGGCCCTAATTTACGGTCTGTAAAATCGGCCATAAAAAAAATAATTGTTTTATTTTTTGTTATTTTTTTTTTTAGATTTTTGGCTTCTTTTTTTTGGGTTGAATTGTTTTTGGGTATGCTTAAGCATGCTATAGCGAATTTAAAAACAAACTGAATAAAACCTTAGGGGTATGTTATAACTCAAAACTATCACCAAGTATTCATAGTGATAATTTTGATGCCCATGAAAAACGTAAGATTCCCTGGCACTAAACCTACAAAATAAGTTTGTTAAAGAATATAAGAAAAAATTATTAAAATAATTGTAAAATAATAACAAATGATGAAAAATTGTTAGGCCAATGCATTCTCTTATATATGCGAGGTGACCTATGGTCGACTCGCATATATAAGAGAATGCATTGGCACAGGGTATATGGGTTGATACAAAAATCGGACCTGGCACTCAAAGGGTTAATATATCAGGTTTAAGATTGCGTTTGAAATCACATATTGACGTTGCTTCTCTTTAACTGAGTCTGGGAGTACATTCCACAATCGGGCAGTCGACGGAAGAAAGGATTGCATATAGTAATCATTATTACTATCAGGGGGCGTTTCATTGTATTCCTAGTGTTGTGGTCATGTAGTGGGTTACTTTCTGGGGGTACCATATTTCTAATATGAAAGTGTCAATGACACTGTAGCTCAACTTGGAAAGGGAATAATTTAATATATTACAGTCAATGGAGCGATTAGGAATGTGGAAAGTTGAATGTCTAATACTAGTTTATAGACATGAAGAGAAAAGTAAAATCCAAGATGACTGCTGGCGGCCATGTTTTCAGCCGAATGACCCCAAAATGAGTCGTTCCCATCTACATGTCATCGTTAACATCAATGACAAATTTTATGACGATCAGACTAAAGGTACGACCTGTGGCCCGTGCTAATGGATTAAATTTTGAAATCCAAGATGGCCACTGGCGGCCATGTTTTTTGTCCGAATGACCCCGAAATTAGACTAAAGGTACGACCTGTAGCCCGTGGTAAAGGATTTAGTCATACAAAGAGTAAAATCCAAGTTGGCTGCTGGCGGCCATGTTTTTTGGCCAAATGACCCCAAAATGACTCGTTCCCATCTACATGTCATTATTAACATTCATGACAAATTTTATGATGATCAAACTAAAGGTACAACCTGTAGCCCGTGCTAAAGGATTTAGTCATACAAAGAGTAAAATCCAAGATGGCTGCTGGCGACCATGTTTTTTGGCCGATTGACCCCAAAATTACTCGTTCCCATCTACATGTCATTGATAAGAACCATGACAAATTTTATGATGATCAGACTAAAGGTACGACCTGTAGCCCGTGCTAAAGAATTTAGTCATACAAAGAGTAAAATCCAAGATGGCTGCTGGCGGCCATGTTTTTGGCCAAATGACACCCAAAATTACTCGTTCCCATCTACATGTCAATATTAACATCCATGACAAATTTCATGATGATCAGACGAACAGTACGACCTGTGGCCCGTGCTAATGGATTAAATTTTGAAATCCAAGATGGCTGCTAGCAGCCATGTTTTTTGTCCGAATGACCCCAAAATGACTCGTTCCCATTTACATTCCAATTTCAACAGCCATGAAAATTTTTATGATGATCAGACTAAAGGTACGACCTGTAGCCCGTGCTAAAGGATTTAGTCATACAAAGAGTAAAATCCAAGACGGCTGCTGGCGGCCATGTTTTTTGGTCGAATGACCCCAAAATGACTCGTTCCCATCTACATGTCATTATTAACATTCATGACAAATTTTATGATGATCAGACTAAAGATACAACCTGTAGCCCGTGCTAAAGGATTTAGTCATACAAAGAGTGAAATCCAAGATGGCTGCTGGCGGCCATGTTTTTCGGCCAAATGACCCCAAAAGTACTCGTTCCCATCTACATGTCAATATTATCATCCATGACAAATTTCATGATGATCAGACAAACAGTACGACCTGTGGCCCGTGCTAATGGATTAAATTTTTAAATCCAAGATGGCCGCTGGCGGCCATGTTTTTTGTCCGAATGACCCCAAAATGACTCGTTCCCATCTACATTCCAATATCAACAGCCATGACAAATTTTATGATGATCAGATTAAAGGTACGACCTGTAGCCCGTGCTAAAGGATTTAGTCATACAAAGAGTAAAATCCAAGATGGCTGCTAGCGGCCATGTTTTTTGGCCGAATGACCCCAAAATGATTCGTTCCCATCTACATGTGATTATTAACATTCTTGACAAATTTTATGATGATCAGACTAAAAGTAGGACCTGTAGCCCGTGCTAAAGGATTTAGTCATGCAAAGAGTAAAATCCAAGACGGCTGCTGGCGGCCATGTTTTTTGGCCGAATGACCCCAAAATGATTCGTTCCCATCTACATGTCATTGTTAACATCCATGACAAATTTTATGATGATCAGACTAAAGGTACGACCTGTAGCCCATGCTAAAGAATTTAGTCATACAAAGAGTAAAATCCAAGATGGCTGCTGGCGGCCATGTTTTTGGGCCGAATGACCCCAAAATAACTCGTTCCCATCTACATGTCAATATTAACATCCATGACAAATTTCATGATGATCAGACGAACAGTGCGACCTGTGGCCCGTGCTAATGGATTGAATTTTGAAAACAAAGATGGCCACTGGTGGCCATGTTTTTTGTCCGAATGACCCCAAAATGACTCGTTCCCATCTACATTCCAATTTCAACAGCCATGACAAATTTCATGATTATCAGACTAAAGGCACGACCTGTAGCCCGTGCTAAAGGATTTAGTCATACAAAGAGTAAAATCCAAGATGGCTGCTGGCGGCCATGTTTTTGCCTGAATAACCCAAAAATGACTCATTCCCATCTACATGTCATTGTTAACATCCATGACAAATTTTATGATGATCTGACTAAAGGTACGACCTGTAGCCCGTGCTAAAGGATTTAGTCATGCAAAGAGTAAAATCGAAGATGGCTGCTGGCGGCCATGTTTTTTGGCCGAATGACCCCAAAATTACTCGTTCCCATCTACATGTCAATATTAACATCCATGACAAATTTCATGACGATCAGACGAACAGTACGGCCTGTAGCCCGTGCTAATGGATTGAATTTTGAAATCTAAGATGGCCGCTGGCGGCCATGTTTTTTTTCCGAATGACCCCAAAATGAATCATTCCGGTACAAATGTTGATGTCAACAGCTATGACAAATTTCATAATGATCCGATCAAAGGTACAACATGTAGCCTCTATTGTTGACGCCTTACGTACACACGCGCACACGCACACACGGACGACGGACGACAAAGCCATGGCAATAGCTCAAACTTTACAAAGTAAAGTTGAGCTAATAAGGTGGCGCCGTACCAGTTTTCATTTTAAAAAATTGAATTAATTTATGCTCCTTGCGTCTGTCGTCGAGATATTCCCATCCGGCCTCATCTATCAACTTGACATTACTAACACTTCGGGTTGCACCGGTAACTATTCTTGCAATTTCGTATTGGATGTCTTCAATATTATCTCGTAAGTAGTCCAGACAATTGTCCCAAACGGGGAGGCATACTCTAAAATTGATCGAATGAAAGTGAAATAAATTTTTTCGAGAGACTTTCTGCTCAGCCTATATTTAAAGCGTTTGATCATATTCAATTTTTTCCAGGCTTTCTGTGTTATTGAATTAATGTGTGTATTCCATGTGCCATGATCGTCAAAGGTTAAACCTAAATGTTTATGAGCTTTGACATCAGTAATTATGGAATTTCTCATAAATAAAATGGGGTGAAACGGTTGATCATTCTTGCGTGAAATTAGTTGTGTTTCAGTTTTAAGAGGATTAAATTTAACAAGCCATTTCACAGACCAACTGACTATCATTTCAATATCTCGGTTGATTATATCAGCGGCTATATTAGGATTCTCAACCGTAAGAAAGATAGAGGTGTCATCAGCAAAAAGGCGAATGTTGCTCACAAGATTTTCAGTTATGTTATTTATATATATTAAGAATAACAGGGGCCCTAGAAATGACCCCTGAGGGACACCAGCAGTAGTTGCACGCCATTCAGATAATTCATTGTCAGCCGACACCCTCTGCTTCCTAAGCTCCAAGTAAGAAACGAGAAGATTATATACTTTTTCCGTAATGCCAATTTTTTTTAGTTTGAGAAATAGCCCTTTATGCCATACCTTGTCAAAGGCCTTACTTATATCACAAAATACACAACGAACCTCAAACTCCAGGCGCCCAAAAAAAACAATTATTTGATTTTTTTCAATTTAGGTCCCAATTCATATCATAACAAGATACAAAACATTGGGCAAAAGCCGCCACGTGATAGTCCTGGAAAAAGTCATATTGGACTCCCGAAAGTCATATTGGACTCCCGACTGTACAATATCACTTTTTATTGGACTCCGTGACGTCACGAATTAACTCTATTGCGAAATGAATCGGTGAAATTGTGATGCGCGCGCAATACTGATGGATTTTAGCAGATGTTTCACTTCCGCATTGAGTTATTTTTCTCACTTCCGTGTTTACTTTTCCAAATCATGCTTTCTGATGATCAATATACAGGCTTTTATAGAGAATTAAGTGCCGACAAATACCAAAAATAACCACAAAAGTTTTATTCCCAAAATTTGGATAAACATACAGATGGATAATAAAAATGTCATTATACAATGTTTATGTACAGTATGAGTTTTTCTTGTACTCGTCCAGGTTGTGGTGAAAAGTCATATTGGACTCGACACTGGCGTGTCTAGTCAATATGACTTTTCATAACAACCTGGACTCATACAAGAAAAACACATACTGTACACAACATTGTATAATAACTTTATAATATTGACATAAGACATTTAAGTTTACAAAAAGATTTAAGTTTAACAGTTGGAATCATACTGTAAAGTATGTTTGGCTGTATCTAGCTTTCACCTGTGAAAACTTCAAATAGTTCGACTTCAGGTTTGTTATCATTCAGCCTTCATACTTCAGTATTTCAATCAAATACAGTACAGGAATAATTGCAATTTGATCAAATCAACCTGGTTATCAGGTGGGATCGCTCAATACACCAAACCAGGGATACTCTTGTCACACGAGTCTTGTGTGCCAAATATTAGCACAGGGCGGAATAATAGTACAGGGAGGAAAATGGGGACAAAATTAATATTAGTACAGGGTGGAATAAATATATTTTTTTTAATGTAAACACCATTTGTTGGGTTTTCAATTGTCTTCAAAGGACAATTTCAAGTCATTTTATTGCACAACTGATACCTAGTTTAGCCGTGTGTAATATCACCAATGCAGAGTTGTGAGTTTTGGGGAAGTTTGGGACTCCATGCATACTGCCCAGTTTGTTATTTCTGCTCGCGAATGTACATATACAGCATGCGCGACAGTCTGCAGACCACGTGGGAATTAAGACACCGGGAAGAGAGGTGTTTTAAATTGTAAAATCACCAAAGCGGTAATTGGGTCATGGAGGCAACTTTTAACACGCTGTGTCTAATGTTAAACACAGAGCCCCGAACCAGTGAAGCCATGCTCTATATCATCACTAAAACGTTCCATTGCGTCATTGGGATAACTGGTTAGCGACTGTTGCGAACCATGTGGTTCCCGTCATAGTACATTCAACAATCATTACTGAGTCACCAGAGATATGTGGGCTAAACAAAAGTAGACTCGTCCGCTGTTTTGTCGGAACATGATGCAAGCGTTTTTCCACGTATCCAAATATTTACAACCGGCCGACTGTCCCGCGAATATACACATTTGATGAAAAAAAAAAGATAAACGATAAAACGATAAACTGATTAGTTTGCCGAGTTCTTCGTGGACAGATCCATTGATTTTTAATAATCGTACAGAATAAGGATCGTACAGGGCAAATTTTTTATTGAAAATTAATAATCGTACATGTACGATTATTTGGCACACGAGAGTAGTATGCTAACAAACATCCAAAAACATTGATTCCTAGAAAATAGGCAACTTTATCCCAAAGTCTTTTAGACTGATGGGTATGGAATATGTTTATTAACTCAATTTGAAATGTTTGGGGGTGTTGATTAATATAAATTAAATGGCTTTGGACATATATTACAATTGACTGTTTCATACAAATTCTCAACAATCTGTTAAATTTTCTGATAGTTAGGCATGTAACCCCAGTATGAAAATTGGATGAAACATTGATAATTTGTGGGAAGGTGCAGGGAGGTGGATTTTTTTTAGCATGTCAATATTGTTCACATACAGGGAACTCATGCTTTAACGCAACATGTTATTATGGAATAACTACTTAATTCTACATGCATGTACTAACTTATACCAAGAATCAATCATATATAATAGTCCTGACTATAATTTGTAAATAATAATTTCATCTAACTGGAATAAAGTCTATATCAGTTTTATACAGGTATTGACTTAGTATGTTTGTGTCCAATGTGGGGAAGGTGGTGGTGTGGTGAAAGCTTCCCTAAGACGAAAGATTCAAGACAGCCACTCCTATATGCGAGATTTGTACAAAGAGCAGTCTGACTCCTGTTATTGCCAGGCCATATGATAAATAAAAACTAAAATAAAAGAATATAAAATAAAGTGCCTTGCAAGTTCGTTACAATATTATATATAGATAATAATAATGTATAGCATTTGTAAAGCGCCTTTCCCATGAGGCCCAAAGCGCTCAAAGTTTTACAATTATTACCCTGATGAGCCTGAACATTCAGTAACCATCTACTGCTCCCCGGGGACAGGGGGAGGTACAGCCGGGAGAATGCGAGGATACCATTTGGCTAGCATACTGACAAGATCTTTCACTGCTCATTATCAGGTACCCTTGTAATGCATGGGTGGTGCAAAGCAGACACAGTACGAGCGACCTTGCTCAAGGGTCACAACTTGGCGCGAGATTCAAACAGTGTACAATCCAACAATTGCACATCGCTCAAGTCGGCCAAGCCACTGCTGTGTGGAAACTCATAACAGACCACCAGCCAGCCGCGAACTCGCCTCGCTGTGTTGACAGCGAAGACAAGTCCAACGCGCTAACCACTGGACCACGGAGCTATAGATATACTATATATACATTATTACATAGTATATCTGTATCTACAAAATACATTAAGGGCTGTTATTACCTTGTGCGTTATGGAAATTAAAAAAAAAAAAAGGTTTACCCCCCTCCCCTAATATTTTGCCCTCCGTTACTGGAAACGAAGGTACCTTAAGATTAATATGAAGTTTGGTGATGATGGAATGAGGGACGTGGAGTGTAGAGCGTGCCAAAGATTTAGTCATGCAGAGTAAAATCCAAGATTGCTGCCAGTGGCCATGTTTTATGGCAGAATGACCCCAAAATGACCAGTTCCCATCTACATATCAATGTTAACATCCAAAACAAATTTCATGATGATCCGACCAAAGGTACAACCTGTGGCCCAAACCAAAGGATTTAGTCACGTAAAGAGTAAAATCCAAAATCCATGTACATGTAGTAAGTTTTTGATGCTAAAGTATGCTTTTCGTAACAGAAGGGCCCTGTGCCAATGCATTCTCTTATATATGCGAGTCGACCATAGGTCGCCTCGCATATATAAGAGAATGCATTGGCTTAACACATTAAAAATTATAAAATTGTTAAAGAATGTAAGAAAAAATGGTAAAAAGTGTTAAAAAGATTTTTTTTAGGCCAATGCATTCTCTTATATATGCGAGGCGACCTATGGTCGACTCGCATATATAAGAGAATGCATTGGCACAGGGCCAAAAGCTTGGATGTGATGCATCATATCCAAGCCTTGAAATAGGGTGTCTATCATTTGCAGAATGAGGTCCTCAGAGGGTGAATTTAGTGATGCTACCCCGCATAGCGGGTTAGCATCACCAAATTCACCATCTGGGTACCTCATTCTGCTTACACCTCAGCAGAATGAGGTTCCCAGAGGGTGAATTTGGTGATGCTAGCCTCTGGGGACCTCATTCTGCAAATAACAGACACACTATTTCAAGGCTTGCGTGATGCATAATATCAGACATTCGTGATGTGATCCATAGAAAATTCATGATGCATTGAAATCACGATGAATCATTGCAGCCTTATTAATACCCTTAGTAATTCCCTCAGCCCCTAACTGAGAGCTTTCCGATGAATGGCAACAAGCCATATTTCCGACTAAAACCTGAAAAGTTACCCATTATTCTGCTGTGGTTAAGGGGTTGATTATTTAGGGCATTACTGTATTTACATTTAATAGGTGTGTGGTGCCGTTTCTCGTCTAGCTCCTTCTCCCCGTCTTCCAGCAGTTGCTTGGCTTTGATTAAATTTAGCTCATCTTTGTGCTGGTCGAATCTTGCTCTCATAAGAACTGCCTCATATCGGAAGTCCAGTCTGAAAAAAATAATTTAATGATATGAGAGATGGAATTGATATTATAATTATAACTGGACCAGCATCTCATTCTTCATGGCAAGTGATCATCTTAAATGGACAAAAAAATTATGTATACTCAGGTTAACCCTTTACCCAACAGAAGGGCCCTGTGCCAATGCATTCTCTTATATATGCGAGTCGACCATAGGTCGCCTCGCATATATAAGAGAATGCATTGGCTTAACACATTAAAAATTATAAAATTGTTAAAGAATGTAAGAAAAAATGGTAAAAAGTGTTAAAAAGATTTTTTTTAGGCCAATGCATTCTCTTATATATGCGAGGCGACCTATGGTCGACTCGCATATATAAGAGAATGCATTGGCACAGGGCCAAACTTTTCTATTTTTCTGTTTTACAAATTTTTTGGACCTGTTTGGTCAGAAAAAAAATAAAAATAAAAATGCTTCAATCCCTTTTTTTTTACATTCGCAAAGGTGGTAATTGTGTTTTTTCATAATAATCTTGTCAGTCACTTAATTAATTACAGAGAACACATTAATTTGTGGAAGACTGTCAAGATGAGCAGGCCTTAAGATTCGACGAGAATCACCAAATCGATTCTAGTAATGATTCTTGCAAACGTTTTCCATTTTCAGTGCTTTATGACTAACTTGATTCGGCATTTGATTCTTGCAAAATGAAATGTATTTTGTGCCCTGATTAGACATTGACCCCATTAATTATAATTTCACCCATACAGAGCCCCAGACAAACATGAGCAGACGACACTCTTCTATATGCTTCTATATATGTGTGGGGCTCCGGCTCCCTGCAGAGTAATGGATGTTTTTTATTTTATGTCCTAAAAATTGTAAGAAACATTTATTTAAAAAACATGATAAATGAAAGTGTCAATGACACTGTAGCTCAACGTAGGTAGGGGAATAATTTAATGGTTGACAGTAAATGGAGGAATAGGAAAGGTGCTAATTGAAATGTCTAACCTGCGCCAAAGGATTTAGTGATGCAAAGAGTAAAATACAAGATGGCTGCTGGAGGCCATTTTTTTTGGCCAATTGACCCCAAAAGAACTCGTTCCCATCTACGTATAATTGTTAACATCCATGACAAATTTTATGAAGATCTGACCAAAGCTACGACCTACAAATTTCATGATGATCAGACGAACAGTACGACCTGTAGACCGCGCCAATGGATTGAATTTTGAAATCCAAGATGGCCACTGGCAGCCATGTTTTTTGGCCGAATGACCCCACAATGATTCGTTCCCATCTACATGTCAATGTCAACATTCATGACAAAAGATTAGACCAAAGGTACAACCTGTAGCCCGTGCCAAAGGATTTAGTCATGCAAAGAGTAAAATCCAAGATAGCTGCTGGTGGCCATGTTTTTTGGCCGAACGACTCCAAAATCACTCGTTCCCATCTACATGTCAGTGTTAACATCCATGACAAATTTAATAAAGATCAGACCAAATGTATGACCTGTAGCCCACGCCAAAGGATTTAGTCATGCAAAGAGTAAAATGCTGGTGGCCATGTTTTTTGACCGAATGAACCCAAAACGACTCGTTCCCATATACATGTCATTGTTATAATTCATGACAAATTTCATGACCATCTGACCAAAGCTACGACCTGTAGCCCGCGCCAAAGGATTTAGTCATGCAAAGAGTAAAATCCAAGATGGCTGCTGGCGGCCATGTTTTTTGACCGAATGACCCCAAAACGACTCGATCCCATCTACATGTCATTGTTATCATTCATGACAAATTTCATGATGATCAGACGAACAGTACGACCTGTAGCCCGCGCCAATGGATTGAATTTTGAAATCCAAGATGGCCGCCAGCGGCCATGTTTTTTGGCCGAATGACCCCACAATGATTCGTTCCCATCTACATGTCAATGTCAACGTTCATGAGAAATTTTATAAAGATTAGACCAAAGGCAACCTATAGCCCGCGCCAAAGGATTTAGTCATGCAAAGAGTAAAATCCAAGATGGCTGCTGGCGGCCATGTTTTTTGGCCGAACGACTCCAAAATCACTCGTTTCCATCTACATGTCAGTGTTAACATCCATGACAAATTTCATAAACTTCCGACAAACACAACGACCTGTAGCCCGCGCCAAAGGATTTAGTCATGCAAAGAGTAAAATCCAAGATGGCTGCTGGCAGCCATGTTTTTTGGCCGAACGACCCCAAAATCACTCGTTCCCATCTACATGTCATTATTAACATCAATGACAAATTTCATGATGATCAGACGAACAGTACGACCTGTAGCCCGCGCCAATGGATTGAATCTTGAAATCCAAGATGGCTGCCAGCGGCCATGTTTTTTGGCCGAATGACCCCAAAATGACTCGTTCCCATCTACATGTCAATGTCAACATTCATGACAAATTTCATAAAGATCAGACCAAAGGTACGACCTGTAGCCCGGGCCAAAGGATTTAGTCATGCAAAGAGTAAAATCCAAGATGGCTGCTGGTGGCCATGTTTATTGGCCGAACAACCCCAAAATCACTCGTTCCCATATACATGTCATTGTTAACATCCATGACAAATTTCATGATGTTCCGATCGAAGCTACGACCTGTAGCCCGCGCCAAAGGATTTAGTCATGCAAAGAGTAAAATCCAAGATGGCTGCTGGTGGCCATGTTTATTGGCCGAACAACCCCAAAATGACTCGTTCCCATCTACATGTCAATATTAACATCCATGACAAATTTCATGATGATCAGACGAACAGTACGACCTGTAACCCGCGCCAATGGATTGAATTTTGAAATCTAAGATGGCTGCCAGCGGCCATGTTTTTTGGGCGAATGACCCCACAATGATTCGTTCCCATCTACATGTCAATATTCATGACAAATTTCATAAAGATTAGACCAAAGGTACAACCTGTAGCCCGCGCCAAAGGATTTAGTCATGCAAAGAGTAAAATCCAAGATGGCTGCTTGCGGCCATGTTTTTTGGCCGACCAACTCCAAAATCACTCGTTCCCATCTACATGACAGTGTTAACATCCATGACAAATTTCATAAACTTCCGACCAAAACAACAACCTGTAGCCCGCGCCAAAGGATTTAGTCATGCAAAGAGTAAAATCCAAGATAGCTGCTGGCAGCCATGTTTTTTGGCCGAACGACCCCAAAATAACTCGTTCCCATATACATGTCATTATTAACATCAATGACAAATTTCATGATGATCAGATGAACAGTACGACCTGTAGGCCGCGCCAATGGATTGAATCTTGAAATCAAAGATGGCTGCCAGCAGCCATGTTTTTTGGCCGAATGACCCCAAAATGACTCGTTCCCATCTACATGTCAATGTCAACATTCATGACAAATTTCATGAAGATCAGACCAAAGGTACGACCTGTAGCCTGCGCCAAAGGAAATTGTTGACGGACCCACGGACACACGGACAACGGACGCCAAACCATGGCAATAGCTCAAACTTACAAAAGTAAGTTGAGCTAAAAAGCGTTTGTCTATGGTATAAAGAGCATTTATACTCTCATTGCCTTGATTATCTCTGGTCATTTTTCTCCTTTTGAGAAGAAAGGAGATTCCATTTTCACATCCTGGGGACTTTAAATCATTTGTAACACCCGTCTACGAGCGGTCTCTCTGGTATATCAGAAAGTATTGTAACACTTGTAACACATTGTAACATTTCGTTACACTGAGACGGTAGGAATAAAATATGCTGCGGTTTTCTACTCAGGAGACAGGAGTCAGGGAACTTTATATCATTTGTTACACTTATTTATAACACCCGTCTATGAGCGGTCTCTCTGGTATCTCAGAAAATATTGTAACGCATTGTAACATGTTGCTGCACTGAGACGATAGGAATAAAATATGCTGCGGTGTTCTACTGTTTTTACTAAATAACGGGTACCCTGCTGGACAAAACAAGTGTCCATTGCCACCGCGGTGTATTTACCGTTCGGCCGCGTGTCAAGAGTTCGTAACTGCAGTTGAGCACCGCGGCCGAAAGGCAAGTACACTGCGGCCAAACGACAAGTACACCACGGGCGAATGGCAACTACACCGCGGCCAGACCGCATGTACACCATGGTTATATTTCTGCTTTGTATCATCTTTTTTCAGTGTATTGAACGTACACAGCGGCAACTACACCATGGCCAAACGGCAAGTACACGGCAACCCAACTGTAGTTAGCCGGTGGAGCCGCGGTGTTGTTGCATTTCATCCGTGGTGGCAACGATAACCGCACCGCGGTTGAGTGGACACTTGTTTTGTCCAGCAGGGTATGTTAGAGTTACATTTCTTTGAAAAACTCAAAACATTGGGCGAGAAAATTTGTCGCCCAATGTTTTGAGTTTTTCAAAGAAATGTAACTCTAACCACAGTTACTGGACATAAAGTCCCAAAAATAAGGTTTTAATTAGAGGTGCCACGATTACTTATTTTGATAATCGGTCGTCAATAATCGATTATAATCGATTAATCGTACCTAATATCAACAGTGGAAGTACCGTATTCCGAAATATGGCCTATTGGGTGGGTGTTGGTTAAAAAAACGCGGCTGATGTAATATTTACGCTAATAATGTGCACCATAAACCACCGGTAATGACTAATGAGCACAATGTATTCAATACCAGCACATATCTCGTCGATGTCAAGGTTATAATAATTGTGAGTTCATTAGAACGAACATACCATTAATTTCAGTGTTATGAATAGCCAAACATACAAACAATATAAGAATAGGAATGCATGACGGACCGCCGGTGGTTCCTAAAAAAGGAATCAAATGTCACAGAAACTATATAAGTTTCAGCAAACTTCCAGAGTGCATAACAATCACAAAGGTGCCCCCCCCCCCCCCACCCAGAAATTTCATGACACAGAACAAGTTAAGTAATTATGATAGTAATAGTGAGTTTCATTTAGCAGTCACCACACGATAAGTGATAGACTGTACTAGTAACATATAAGTACCGGTATACTCTTGTTGTCAGACTCTCTCTGATGCAAGATCAAAGGTTGTTAAACCTTCGGTTGTAGATTATAAAACTGTAAAACAAACACGGTATTCAATAATACCCAGCAATTTCCGACGTCCGAAATAAATAACAGAGATTAATCGACTACGGAAATGGAAATCGATTATCGGCTTTATCAACGGTTCATCGATTATACGATTAATCGTGGAACCCCTAGTTTTAATCGAGTTTAGAAATCGGTATCCTTATAAAGAAGGCTCTATAAGGATACCGATTTCTAAACTCGATTAAAACCTTATTTTTGGGACTTTTATGTCCAGTAAGTTGAGTGACTGTGCTCTAACATACAAAGTGCCAGTATATAGCTTTATTATAGCCTAATATAGGCAGTACGTGTAACGGTGTATTATATCATCATTATTTAGATTAGTGTTGAAACGATTAGCGATTTTAAGGAATCGACTAGTCGCCAGAGGTAATCGACTACTAGTCGACTAGTCGGAACCCTTCTAAGAGTTCCCGTTTCTATGCCCATATGACGTATAAAATGGGCCATGTCGCCGGTAAACTGGAAATAAATAGGCAAGTCTTGTTCGAAAGTCTCGCTAACGAGATGTCGGGTGTGTTCTATTGTCTCTCTGAATTGGCACCTCATGTGTCACGGGGGATGGGGGTTGGTGGGGGTATGGGTATAAGAATGATCTAGATTTTATTCAGTTACTGAGTTGGCTTTACCAGCTTGATTTGTCGCGAATTATGTTTCGTATATCATTGAACTTAAAATGCGAACCTATATGCAAATCCATTTAACAGAATCAACAGATCACTCTTTACACTGATCTACACCACCGCAAATCACTGCTAGGTATTCCCTAAATGTACAGGTGATGTCAGGGGGGGGGGGGGGCGGAAAAAAACTGCAGACACAGGGTGGAAAAAACGTTTAATTAAAACGTTTTACCCCCCCCCCCCCCTCCCAAACAGCAAAAACTGCAGTTTTTTTCCACTGATCGTTGACTAATTTGAAGCCATTGTGTTGCATCGATCATTACTATATAGTATTACACGTGCGACAGTGAGAAGTTATCACTGGTCAATTGCGTCCCATGGAACTAGACAGTGTTCAGTCGGCAGCGACACTTTGAACATGTCTTTGATGATCAACATAAAAGAAACTGCGCCTACACGTGCATATATACATTGGGTTCAGTTCAGGTCATGACTCTACTGAACTAGTCATGACTCATGGTCATGGAGTTCACCGCCCTTGCATGGCTGGCAGTGGCATCGTTAAAGGAACAATACAATAATGCTTTAAGAAGTTAATATGTGTTAACTGTTACAGATTACATGATAATATGGCTGTGCAATGGCACTGCTGTCATGACAGCACATAGGTACTGCTTTTTCCCGACTAGCCGACTAGCAGATTTTGGGATCGACTAATTTAATAATCGCATCGATTTCGACTAGTCGATTAATCATTTCAACACTAATTTTGATCCACTTCATTGTTCAGTATTTCATTTCCAGGTGTTTTTACCAATACCCGGACATTGGCTACTTGACTATAACTTAGTATAACTTAAGTCAGTGTAAATATAAAATAAGCTGAAAATATGCAAGTTTTCTCTGACCTGTCCAGAAATTTCGAAAAGGTCATACAAATTAGTTGAAATAACCATAAAACTTTAGCTAAATAAGCAGCGATTTAGATCTCAACTTGGGGAATTATACCTGTCCACTGTTTCATATGATTGGAGATTCCGAATAGCAGCCTTGTAAAGCTGTTTCACCCGTTGAGCGTGAGTTACCAACCGCGTATTCAGATACGCCATCCCCCCTTTTCGTGCAATTTGGACTGAAACCGGAAGTGATGAATGACCCTGCTTTTGGGAAATTCCGGTTTTATAAATCGCGGGGAAAGTTGAACTTGAAATACTCTTTTGGTTGAAATTGAACTTGAAGAAAATCTCGCGTGAAAAGTTGAAAACTATTTCATAAGTTCAAGTACCGGTAACACGAATGAGGCGTGGGAACTATTCATGAGCGAGTCTAGCCTATATTATTTAAGAATTACTTATTACTGTTTTGACAAATAGAAACTGAAAATGAACAGTGATGAAATACATGTATCATTCGATTCATTGATCATTCACAATTAATTACAATTAAATCTCTGTTCAGTCTCACTAAGTTGACTAACTGTAAATGTAATTAGGCCTACTGTAATACTGTATCTGTGTATTCTCACTATAGGTATTTGTAGATTTTGTGGGGTCCTGTTGTATATAAAATGTTATTATTCGATATAAATATCAAATAAAACTTATTGAATTTGAATCAGCTGTTTTTGAAATTTATTTTTAGAGTTTTCAGTGCAGTCTGCAGGGTCCAATGATGCATGGCCATACAATTTACAAATCCGTAGCCAGCCACTAGCAAAGACAGTTCGTCATATATAATGATCGAGGGCATATTGGACGCGAGCTGCGAACGAGAGAAGGTGTCCCCCTAGTATCACATTGAGTGGGCCGGGGTTCAGGTTTTTTTCTGCGTAATTTATATCCGCCCTGACACAAAAAGTTGAGCTTTGATTTTTCCAAGTTTTTTCTCTCACAGATCTAGACTTGAATGGTAGCCTAGCTATTCTGAATGAACCCATTGTCTAGGTACGTGACAGAAATTTTCAAACTTCACGAAATATGAAGATACATGGCTGTGTTATATAGGAAATGAAATTTCCTTCAAAACGACACATCTTTTATAAAAATTGAGTCACCCATTCAACAGATATGGCCATTTATACCTCTTAAAAAGCCACATTTTTTCAGTCGCTGCTGCCATTGAGTAATTACCACTGACACAGTGTGACCCTGCAACGTCGCGCAACGGTGTGGACGACGTAAAAATTTAATGGTTTTAATAAGGGTTTTTTATGTGTCTTAAAAAACAAGGGGCCTTAAAAAGATATGTTGGCGTCCATAGAATTTCTTTAAATTTTGCCGATATATATAAAAGAATACATGTATCATATAATTATTATCTATTTGGTCCCAGCAATTATCCTTCATATTGAATTTAAAGGCTGAAATTGAACTTTTCCCCATTTCACTCATATCTCTATGGAATAGGTACTGTTTTTCGGTAAAAAAGACATTTAATAATATAATTTTCATCAGACATAAAAAAATTAAATAACAAATTAAGTCCAACACACAATAACCATCATCTGTATTATGCCAGTGTTTTGAATATACAGCACAAATTTTAACCAGCCAAAGTAGTTTAACTTTTATTGACAGAAAATCACAACATCATGACCTCGTTTTGTCACGTCCCTACATTGTCTTGTGGTGGAGTAACAGAATCCACTGGGCCAATCAAAATTCATGGTTCGAACCAGTACCACTGAGACAAGTGTGTGACCTGAAAACTGCTAAATCCTAATATCTATAGTAGTCTATCTGCAGGGAATTCCCCCATGATTCGTTTTTCTGAAGTTAATTATAAGTTTTTAACTGACCATATGGGAGGGACCAGGACACAATAGGCCGACCATGGTTCGGCCCAATGTGAGAAATTTTGAAGTCCGAACATACAAATTGCTAAATCCCAGCACCTATTGAGTAGCCTCGAAGTTTCCAAGTGTTAGAAACTTCAAACCTGACACCCCATATAAGGTTGGAAAATTTCCAACTACTGGTCATTTGGACCAAAAGTATTAAAACAAAATATTCCCCACTAAGATTGTTGGAAAATCGATCTACGAAAACGATTTCAACCTATTGTTTTGTGTGAAATTTCCGACTATTTTTGTGTCGGGCATGATATTTCGAACAGTTGAACATTTTGACCAAGGTTGAGGGACATATAGCTTAATTGGCGATCTCTGTAGTATTTGCGTGTACTAGTACGGGTCTCTGCCCTGGCTATAGGCTGATATGATATTCGACGGACGTTCGAAGGGATGTGCTTTACACTGCAACACTCTTTCGCCTTATGCATGGGTCTTTATATGCAGTGATTCCGTCAGGCTAATTTTAGTTGCATGGTTATGTTTTTGAACCATTGCAGATCGAATCCGGAGCCTTAATCTGCTGTCACAGACCTACCGCTGACGCATGCGGCCAATACATGGGGCTATCGGAAGTTTCAAACAATACATATATATCACTGTTTTGCGGCTGACACAGTTAAATGCATCTGATTTAACAAAGATGCGCTTAGCTGTGTCAACCGCAACCCCAGTGATATATGCATGGTTTGAAACATTGCGCCTATATAACCCGATAGCCGCATGCATCAGCAGCATGTCTGTGAATGCAGCTTTATACCGACATGGGTTGGAGGTCTATATTTATTGAATTTGTGTGCACAAGTCTCTACCGGTATCCAGACTAAGCCCGCATGTAGTATATATGACTATATTTATGTTTATATTACGTCATTCGTTCAAATGGAGGTCCCGCTCAGCAATTGCCGTTTGGTCAACTGCGGCACATGAAACGTTCGCCCGAACGGTAACCAGGAAAAAGGGCTGTTCGTTCGTAGGGTACGAACCCCCTTGGCTACGGGCTTGCCATTTGCGGACTGGGATCTAGTAAGATCCACCATGCACCCAATTTGTCCAAATTTTTTTCGGCTGATCGAATCCATGAATTCTTAGCCGCGGCAGGGATCTTTAACTTTGTTGCACATGGAACAGACATTTATAGCATTGGCTCCCAGGCTAATGTCATCCCTGGTGATGACATTACGAGAGGAGCGGTGGTACAAATTTCGCCCAGTACATGTACATGTTTTTTAAATTTTGTCCAAGATTTGTTAAATTTCTTTTGCTTCCGGAATCATTCTCAGAGCACTGATCGTGGTATTGATGGTTGTTTCGTGATGCCCATGGGGATGCAGATGGCAATTGACACAAAGTCAGACCGATAATAATGTCGGATTCTAATCCTCGGCTGGCTGACTCAGTGACTGCATTGGGCTATAGTCTACATGTACTTTACCTGGTGGACTTCATGGGGTTGAAGGCCCCCCAGATGGGGGTGGTGTGGTGGGGCATTTACTACAGTCTGCCAAGACCAATTTAAAGTATGGCCGAATAAAACATTGCTTTTAAATATATAGCCAGAGAGGCGGCAAATAGAGTGGTATGTGTCACATGTGTGATACTGGTACATGTACGGTACATGTAGCTGGCGTAAAAAAAAAAATCCTCACGATCTTACTATCGAAATAAACCACTTTATTATGCCGTATAGACAAATAATATCCAAAATCTTTAGTTGTAACTGTATTTTATTCACAAAATAGCTATTTGTACATGTAGTCTTGAGGTCAGGAATTATAAAAAGTTATGTTTTTGATGTAATTGTGGCTCAGAAGAGATGGATCATCTTTACTGTCAGAAAACCTAAATATTATATTATGTCCATTTTCATTTTAGAGTCAATGGAAGTCAATAACGCAACAGAATCAAACAGGGACATGCTGCAGGAAGCTGTGTTCCGACTCATTTCCCAAAACACAGACATTGATGCCCTACTCAAGGAGGTGATCTATTTTTATTAAGGGTTTCCAAATTTCCGTTAGAGAGAAAGACTGTTGGAAAAGAAAATTTGTGATATTGTCTGATATTGTGGATTAAAAGTAGCAATGGAGGTTTCCACACATATTAATTAGTGGGAGGAGTTTGCAGTTGCTAGGAGATATTAAGGCGTCTGCAGAAATAGTTTTGTTAGTTTTACAGCACCTATCTATATGCTAAAATACACCCAAGAACATGCATTATTGTGAAACAAGAAAATAAACAGCGTTATAATCATGGATGAATTTCCAACATCATTGCACAAATCAAAATTT
Organism: Siphonodentalium dalli; assembly: GCA_032622095.1. Taxonomy (NCBI): domain Eukaryota; kingdom Metazoa; phylum Mollusca; class Scaphopoda; order Gadilida; family Siphonodentaliidae; genus Siphonodentalium; species Siphonodentalium dalli. The sequence continues at coordinate 32,272,707 of CP136062.1, forward strand.
TAGTATATGATGATTTGATAGCAAAAAAGTTGTTTGAAAATAGGAAATTTAACACTAAAACTTTAAAGTATGCTCAAATATCACAATTATGGTGAACAAAGAATTTTCAATGCTGCAAGCGAATGGCTAAGTCGCCTATTGGTAGAAATTATATGTGACCCGCCATATCAAATCCAGTCATAAGTCGGGTTTTTTTTTACCCTGTGCCAATGCATTCTCTTATATATGCGAGTCGACCATAGGTCGCCTCGCATATATAAGAGAATGCATTGGCCTAACAATATTTTATCATTTTTTTTAAATAAATGTTTCTTACAATTTTTAGGACATAAAATAAAAAACATCCATTACCCTGCAGGGAGCCCCACTCATATATAGAAGCATATATAAGAGTGTTGTCTGCTCATGTTTGTTTGGGGCTCTGTATGGGTGAAATTATAAAATTGTTAAAGAATACATGTACAAGAAAAAATTATTAAAATTGTAAAAAATTGTTAGGCCAATGCATTCTCTTATATATGCGAGGCGACCTATGGTCGACTCGCATATATAAGAGAATGGCAGAATGCATTGGCACAGGGTAAAAAAATCCTGACTTACAACTGGATTTGATATGGCGGGTCACATATGCTAATATAAATGTCTGTTACATAAAGGTCCATTGCACATGAACATTTTTTATCAGCCTCACAAAGAAGAAATTTAACTTTAATATTAATGCATGTATTGTTCAGGTCTATCTATTTGTAAACATGTTTTATATAGTTACCGGGGTATAAAATATTAGATCTGAATCGAAGACTCCTCTCCGGAAATGCTTCTATCGATTAATATTAATTTTATTTCGAATATTTTCTGGTCTAAAAAGGTGTGGCTGTTTAGCTAACGAATAATAGTGGTTACTGTTTACAGAGACCAGAAATTTTATTGTGCAGTTTTGTCACAAATAAACGTTAATTATACTCATTATCGCTTATAACTATGGAATAAAACAATACAGCCAATCTATCTGGGACATTTGATATTTGGTGCGTAGCCATAGGAACAGCCTAATGCTCTATATCGCTATATGGTATCACCCGAATGGTCTGTTCTAAAAATAGACAAATAAACGGGCCCAATAAAATATTCAAAATAAAATCATTATTAATTGATAGAAGCCTTTCCGGACAGGGGTCTTCAGTTCATATTTATTATATTATACCCACGCAACTATTTCAAATTTGTTATTTAACCCTTTACCCAACAAACCGGCCAAAACCGACCAAATAAAGCTTCAACAGCCTAAAATATCTTGGGTCTGTCTCAATAAAACCATACAAATATGGATATCATTGGAACCGGCTCATTGACCACATTGTGATGGTTATAGTTATGCCCTGTGCCAATGCATTCTCTTATATATGCGAGTCGTCCATAGGTCGCCTCGCATATATAAGAGAATGCATTGGCCTAAAAAAAATCTTTTTTAAACACTTTTTACCATTTTTTCTTACATTCTTTAACAATTTTATAATTTTTAATGTGTTAAGCCAATGCATTCTCTTATATATGCGAGGCGACCTATGGTCGACTCGCATATATAAGAGAATGCATTGGCACAGGGCCATTCTGTTGGGTAAAGGGTTAAAGAGATAATCCATCTTTAATACATGTATTGTTCAGCCAAAGATAATAACAAAATAAATTTAATTTTTACCATAGTTATCAGTTTCTGTGAAGAAATGTATTAATCCTTCCATGACTGAAGCTTCCTGAAATTTTGCGAAAACACAGTGCCAGTGCATTCTCTTATTTATGCAAGTCTCCATAGGGACCCTTGCATATATAAGAGAATAAATTGGCCTAACAATATTTGCTTTTACCTTGAAAGCCAGTGCATTCTCTTATATATGCGAGGCTCCCTATCGGAGACTCGCATATATAAGAGAATGCACTGGCACAGGATATTTAATGCTGCACCAGCTAAAACTAATATAAATTGAGTTGTAAAATATTCTAGCAATTTATTATATTAGCCTTAGTGTTCATTGTTTCAATGTGCGTGAACAATTGTCATTTCTTATAGAAATGTTCACAAATCGATCAGATTGAGACGTCCCTCAATTCAGATCAAGCTGGAATGATTTTCATCCATGAATGTGCTATTTTTGGAAATACGACCTACCTACATTTGGTAGGGAATAGACAAACATACATGTAGGATATGATATATTACATAGTATTTTGGCAGCTACGAGCATATGCTATACTATTTATCAAACAAGCTGATACCTCATTGGTGTCCAAAATCACAGTTGTTTACTCTAACATTCTGACCAAAGTTGTCAGTCGAAGGATTCTCCTATATGTATGGATTGGTGTATTCCAGGAACCTCCAACTGGCAACTTTGGTAAGAATCCTCATATATTATGTTTTTGTGCGTTTGCACTCGCCTCAGCCATTTTGAATCCGTGGTACTCATCAACGTTGAAACAAAGTGATTCCCACCGTGGTAATATCAGGGCCTTGAGTATCTTTAACCCTTTCAGTGCCAAGTCCGATTTTTGTATCAACCCATATTTCCTTGATCATTTTTCATATTTATTGATTATAATAATGTGATACATTGGTGGAAAGAGCTCTAAGATCAAGGAAATATGGGTTGATACAAAAATCGGACTTGGCACTGAAAGGGTTAAGTTTAAAATTATTTGCTACAATCACCGATCGAGTAATTTATTTTAATTGGATTTTACTGTTTTTATATTAATCAGTTCAGGCTAAACGTCATGTCAATGTGTTATATTTCTTTGAATTCAGGGTTTCACAAGCCCTGTGGTCTAGAAATTACCTTGAAAATACTACCTTCAGAATACTATAACTTTATTTACCGGGTACATCCCCCTTACAAATGGATTACTTTCTGGTGCTTTCATCATATTCCATGTTCATTTTTGATTGTCGCATGAAATATATTTTACTAGTTACAAATTTTTGCATCGGGTCCGATGAATTTTCTCAATTGGGGGCGTCAGGGCAGTCGGTCAGGTCAAGGACTCAAGGAAATTTTGTTTCTTCGGTTATCACTATTTTAAAAAATCATTTCTATAATACAGTAATGCCCTAAGTAATCGACTCCTTAACCAGAGCAGAATTTTGGGTAACTTTTCAGGATTTTGTCGGAAATATGGCTTGTTGCCATTCATAGGAAAGCTCTCACTGAGAGCTTTCCGATGAATGGCAACAAGCCATATTTCCGACAAAATCCTGAAAAGTTACTCATAATTCTGCTGTGGTTAAGGAGTCGATTACTATGGGCATTACTGTAACTGATTTTGGGCTGTGCTGGTTTATAGTGTCTCATGACTTCTATTTTTCAGGCACACAGTGAAAGTGATGAAGTCCAGCTGGTAGCAGACAGTGAGTATATTTAAAGTAGTTATTTTTACAAATATTATATTTAAATTGACAACTCACACCGACATTCTTATTTATTATTTAAATGCAGTGACTGCCGATGGCGAAATCGTTTTCGTTAGTTTATCGCCGATAGAAGTGTCCCGACTTGAGTAGTAAATATTTACAATTGAGCGCAGTTCAGACGATGTTTTTAGACGATGGTACGGTTGATTCGCTTCAAATTTGCAGCTATATTAGTAGAATGTTCCATTCCTCCAGTTGGTATAGCATCTGAATACTAACTCATCAGTTTCACGCACCCGAACAAGTACATAATATATCTTTAAGCTCATCATGTTTTCATTGGAAAATTCCTCATGCTAAATCCACATGTGTCATTTAACCTTTCATGATGGGAGATGCGTCGGTGCAGCATTAATGATCCTATGGCAGTACATTCTCTTAATTTTGTGTCCCATAGGGAGCCTCACATATATAAGAGAATGAACTGGCTTACAAGGTTAAGGCAAATATTGTTAGGCCAATGTATTCTTTTATTCATGCAAGGCTCCCCCTGATGGCTAAATAAAGCGATATGGAACAATGCACACACTCCGTTTGGAAATAGAACATAGCTGTCTCACTACTGGATAATTGTAGTTAGTTATATTGGATGTACGTCTCTGGAACTCTGTTAAAATTAGGTTCTGTATTGAAGGGATTCCCTCCATGTCATTTGAGAGTGGCGCAAGACTGTGCGCGATTTCATTGGTTTATGGCATAGCATCACGTCATGTCAGAGATCAGAGGTCAATGACGTGTTGACAATTTTCTTATGGGAGACTTGCATATATTTAAGCAGGGTTTCTGCTACTACGGCAGGTTGGCCGTCCTGCGGCCTCATTCCCCTCCCCAGCCTTGACTTAATATTGGCCACAAAATAGCCAAAGACCTAGCTCAGTCCCCTTTTTACACAGGACGAGTGATCACCAACACTGATGATTAGCAGATTGCAAGGAATCCTGCACTTGGTGCCTGAATAATACATTATCAGTTGCGCAAACCGCATGCACAGTTGTCTACACCATCCTGGGTAACACTTTGTGAAGTTTGTCAGCAAATGATTAACAGTAATCAGCCTCTTGTATTTTAATTTACCGTAGATTTCTGTCTAAGTCCCAACTTTCTGACCCTCTATTTCCACTCAAAATGTGGATTATACTTTGGTAAGTTATTAGGGGGCTGAATTCTGAGCTACAACCATGAACACAGGTGAGGTTTGGCAGTTGTTGTGACGAACAGTGTTGACATTTTATCTCAAAACAAGGTCCGTATCAAAGAAATGTTCAATTAAAAATAAAAGAATTAATTTATTATAGTTATTATCAGTGTATTTATTCCCTATCCAATTAATCAAAATTATCCATTATACGAATCCAGCATGAGGTCATCTCCGTCTGAAGAATGGCTTTTGATTATACAACATACAACAATATGTTTTGATTGGTACTGTGAATGAAATACAAAGAAAGCATGCAGAACGTGAATATAGCTCTGATCATGACGTCACACTGGTTACTGCTAGAGTACACTTGACACTGAGTGTGACAATGTGTCTTTTGTTCCTTTGATGTCGGCTTTTAATACTGCTACTGTTATAAATGTTGTTGTATCCACTGTATATTGTGGTGTTACATGCTTTTAGTTCATCAATTGAGATCAAAGAAAGACGATCTGTTTTAATTTGGTTTCTATACGAAGCTTCAATGTTCCTGCTTGTTGTCTCAGGTGCAAGGAAAAGGCTCCTTTTCAGTGATAAAAATCCAAATTTTCTCCTGACAGGGCGCTGGGTATGTGATTCGCAAATGTGATTCCCAACCCCTAGCAGAAACCCTGATATAAGAGTACACATTGGCACAGGGTTTTCGCAAAATTTCAGGAAGCTTCACATCTACTTCTGCAGTTGGAAAATATTAAAACCTACCCTGTCGAAGTTATTTAACTGATAACAATAGTTTGCTTGAAAATATATAGACAATGGCTTATTGAAATCTTTAAATTACGTCTGGGCAATTTGGAAGGATAAAATAGGTCACATATGCATGTCGCGTCATCATTGTAATTCCTGCCTCATATTTGCTTAATTTTATCGGCGATATAATGCTAAGAATTAAAATGTACCATCACATAGTGGAGACGACCATTCTCAACAAATCGGCCATTTCCAGTTCAACTCTCTATCTACAGGTTTTATATTTTCTGAAAAAATCAGAAAAAAACTTCTCAAAGTTATAACAATTTTCCAGATGTTTTCATTTTTTTTCTCAGAAATGAGACAAACACTCTTTACTGTCCCACGAAATCAAAATTTTGGTAGATTTTAGAAATGAGCGGTGTCCGTCTGTGTTTCTGTCTCCGTGTCAGTTCTTCTGTTTGTTCATCCAACAATTTGTTGTCTGAATGATAACTTAAATGTTAAAGAAATATAAGAAATTCCGATCAAATTCATATTTGAATCCGGTCTGACCAGTTATGCCCTTTTTTACTTAGAATTTGCTGATTATTTTGTTGTCCAGATCATAACTACAGTTACTACAGTTATGATTATCCAATAGCTTTCAAATGTAGTAAGTGTATTAATCATACAAAAATTCAGGTCAAGTTTTAAATTGGGTTCGGTCCGACCATTTCTGATGAGTTTTTCGACTTAGAATTTGCCGGTTATTTTTCTTGTATATAATCAAATAAGTTAACAACATAGTCAGTTTCAAGCAAAATTTGATTCAATGATTGTTCCCAGAATCAAATTTTTCTTTTCTAAAAAAAGACACCAGTTAAAGATACGGGCAGCGTTGGCGGTGGGTATGGTGTTAAAATATTCACCTCCGTCAAAAACCGCCATAAACAGAAATAATAGTAAAATATAGACAGACTTTGTATTTATACCAATAAGAAATATGGCATAAACAGTATGTTATTGTTAAATGTTAAATGGAAATAATAAAGAGCGTTTATATCATATGTGTGTGATTAACCAATAGAATGCGCTGTGCTATGTAAACACAAGCAAAACTTCTGCAACACGAGCAGGCTCTTGTTTACGAAACTTTACGTACACCATCGTCGGTCTTGACGACAATATACTATTTACGCGCTGATTATGTTTGGCATTTGAACAAAACTATATATATTTTAATATTCCTTCTGTTGGTGGCGATTTGAAAAAATATGAATATTACTGCAACAAACGCCGCCCATGCCTTTAAATGAAGCCACCTCATTCAGGTGACCTGACTACTCTTATTTCAGCATGCATAGAATGCATTAAGAGCTCATTGACAGACGATGAGTTGGCTAGTGGTATCCAGGCTGCAAAGATCATAGTCGGGAAGCTTCAAGAGAAACTGAATTGTCTGGATGCCTCAACAGATTCTCTTAATAGTGAGGTAATAGAAATATTTGATATTTGGTATATGAGACTTGCAATGTCTTGATCGAGTTTGAAAACTGTAAATCATAGGAAATAAATCATGTATTTCAGCGCCATATGGATTATTTCTGCTAGAAATATTTCCTATTGGTGTGTTTCGATATATCTTGTCCCAATTTAAGTTTACATATAAAGAGTCATAAATTATGAAATAGACAAATCTGAAAAGTGTTGGTAATTTGTCTTTGCCGGCTAGCAAACAAAATATTTGTTGTTGGGCTTAACTTCCAACCTATTTTAACCCTTTGAGTGCCAGGTCCGATTTTTGTATCAACCCATATACCCTGTGCCAATGCATTCTCTTATATATGCGAGTCAACCATAGGTCGCCTCGCATATATAAGAGAATGCATTGGCCTAACAATTTTATTTTATTTTATTATTTTTTTACAATTTTTTACAATATTAATAATTTATTCTTATATTCTTTAACAGACTTATTTTGTAGGTTTAGGGCCGATGAGATCGGCCCATAGCACTCAAAGGGTTAAACCCCCCTAAACAACAGTAAACTAATCTTGAGAAATGTTCGTAAAATTATTCATAAAAAAGAACACACTCTCCAATGTCTCAGGAAGAGTTGACTTCTCAAAGCATTAAGTTTATTTTAAAGACAGTCAAAACTTGAAATAGTGTGTCTGTCATTTGCAGAATGAGGTCCCCAGAAGGTGAATTTAGGGAGCCTCGCATATATAAGAGAATACATTGGCCTAACAATATTTACCTTGACCTGGTAAGCCAGTGCATTCTCTTTCATATTCGAGGCTCCATATGGGAGACTCGCATATATAAGAGAATGTACTGGCACAGGGTCTTTAATGCTGCACCAGCGCATCTCCCGCCATGAAGGGGTTATTATTATAATTTATTACATGACTCTACCCTTATTCCATTCAATAAACCCATTCTATAAATTGTGATATTAAACGTTCGTTTAATAACAGGAAATTGTGCCAGGTGGCTTTTGACTTCTGGTTTGTCGTCTCAAAAATAATATGGCTTCCAATATTTTTCCAATAAACTATAATCAATGAAGAGTTTGAAAGTAATGTCATTAAACGTACGCCATTATATACGCCAAAGAGTCTTTATTTGTCTGGGACTATCTCTTTACGCGGCAAACAACTCATAGTTAAGTGAAACAGCATCGCAGGCCTTATAGATGCCGACGTTAGTTTCGCGTCCCATTTGTTGATTTAAGTATGTTTTGTTGAGGTTTTGGATCATGTAATAAATAGAATCTACAACTCGACCCAGTTTATAACAGAATTTACAAAACTCGTCCAGTAAATTAGGTCTGGACTCGTTTTGTAAATTCTGCTAGAAACTGGGAACTCATTGTACAGTAATGCTCTAAATAATCGACTCCTTAACCACAGCAGAATTATGGGTAACTTTTCAGGATTTCTTCGGAAATATGGCTTGTTGCCATTCATCGGAAAGCTCTCGGTATCTTTTCAGGATTTGGTCGGAAATATGGCTTGTTGCCATTCATCGGAAAGCTCTCTGTTACCCACAATTCTGCTGTGGTTAATGAATCAATTGTTTAGACCATTACTGTAGATCCTGTCTTTCCCTTCATTGCTTGTTATACATTTTCTACTTTTACAGTTACAGATGGAGATCAGGATTCTTGTGTCGTCGCTCAAGGATATTGCGCCTACAGCAAAGGAACACTTCACAAAATGTCTGTGCCAACTGGTAAGATGATTGATTAATGAATCCATTCTCCGATTGATCTATACATTTGAATATTAATTCCTGTCAATATACATGTAGTATGTGTTCTAAGGTATCAGTTTTATTCATTCAAATAAGCCCGCAATATGGCTTGATTTTTGGTCTGATGTAATTTGGCAAAAAATATTTTTATGTGGCAAAAATCAATTTGAGCTAGCGTGCACCCTGTCATATGCTAACTATAGGGTTGTAATGATACACTTGTTTATGATACGATATGAATCACGATACATGATCAATGATACAATATATATAAATTAGTGTTTCCAAATGAATACTGCCTGAATTTTCAGAAACAACAAGTTTATAACTGTAGGTATAGTTCATTTTAAAATAAAATGGAGTTTAATTGTTGGCTTGATGAGTCAAATATACATAGTATACATGTAAACTTGAGAAGAGATAACTGCAGGGTTTGCTGTTTTACTCTAGCCCATCTTCAGACATTACTTGGTTTCCTGTATCATGATACACATGACACGATACAATATATGTATCGTTTGAATGTGTATCGCGATATATTGAATTCATGATGAATCATTGCAGCCCTACTTATAACCTGAGATATTGGACAGCATTAGATAATATAACTTTATTTTCTAGAATAAGCTACCTTTGGAAACTCTATGGCTCATGCATGAGGAAGAACTTGTTACTGTCAGAACATATCTGAAAAGGTAAGTGATACAACCTCTGAACCACTCAAGTTCAAGGCTCCAAATACAGTAATGCCCCAAATAATCGATTCCTTAACCACATCAGAATTATGGGTAACTTTTCAGGATTTAGTCGGAAATATGGCTTGTTGTCAATTATTTAGGGCATTACTGTAAGTGGTCTGACATGGACAATTGTCAGATGCCAAATTCAAATTTGTATAGGTTTTCAGGCTCTGCTTTGAAAGTGTCTGACATAAAGTCAGGTTGAAATATTGATGTATTTTTAAGGAAAATATAACTGGTAATGTGATATTTTGCAAAATAAATTGATATAGTGTGCGGTTAACCCTTTACCCAACAAACCGGCCAAAACCGGCCAAATAAAGCTTCAACAGCCTAAAATATCTTGGGTCTGTCTCAATAAAACCATACAAATATGGATATCATTGGAACCGGCTCATTGACCACATTGTGATGGTTATAGTTATGCCCTGTGCCAATGCATTCTCTTATATATGCGAGTCGACCATAGGTCGCCTCGCATATATAAGAGAATGCATTGGCCTAAAAAAAATCTTTTTTTAACACTTTTACCATTTTTTCTTACATTCTTTAACAATTTTATAATTTTTAATGTGTTAAGCCAATGCATTCTCTTATATATGCGAGGCGACCTATGGTCGACTCGCATATATAAGAGAATGCATTGGCACAGGGCCGTTCTGTTGGGTAAAGGGTTAAATTAAATTTATTCTATTGGAGAGTAGTTTTAATTATTTGTTTTGCCAAAATCTGGGTTTTTCAGATGTTTGATTATTAGAACTTGGATGTCTACAAAATATTGGAATCGGAAAATTTATGGAACAAAGTTTTTCCTCCCTGTCGAGTTATAACATACTACTGTCCTGCATTCCATACAGTCATTTGTTCGTAATGATAGGCCTACCCTTACATGGTACTAGCAACAGTGATCAGAGCAGTTGAAGATTTCTATAACCTTAGAATTGAGTGTGAAATTGGCAAGCATGTTTTATGTTGTGGTCAGGGTGGGCAGATTTGCATTATTTATAGTAAAAAAAGTGACAATTGAGATAGGAATATAATTGGGGGATGATACATCATTATTAGTTTTGCTTGGCATTATTTCGGGTGATATAAAAGACATGTCAGACCTCATTTTGAAATGTCAGACCATGTCTATTTGGTGCCTGACAAAATGTCAGACAGTCAAATACAAATTATTTTAAGGCTTGTTCAAGTTCATGGGTTTTACAGAGTTAATTCTTTGTCTGCAGGAATATGCGATTTGACCTTTGCATGTTCGCATGGGTTGTACAGTAATGCTCTTAATAATCAACTCCTTAACCACAGCAGAATTATGGGTAACTTTTCAGGATTTAGTCAGAAATATGGCTTGTTGCCATTCATCGGATAGCTCTCGCTGAGAGTTTTCCAATGAATGGCAACAAGCCATATTTCCGACTAAATCCTGAAAAGTTACCCATAATTCTGATGTGGTTAAGGAGTTGATTATTTAGGGAATTACTGTATATGTATTTACTCACTATTCTTCTTTTTCCAGATAACTGTAAGCTATTAACTATTGGATGTAATCTTGCAAAATGTCTCTACTTTTTTTGTAACAGATTGTTTTTAACCTTCCAGTAAATGTGCTGACTCAGGTTTCCTACAGAGATTTCCTGACAAGATACTCAACATGTGCCGCTCTAAGGGAAAACCAGTCATTGCTAAAGGTATGTTGACTGGAGGAGGAAAATCTGTTATTCACAGAAACCTACATCACCAACCAATCTCTAACCCAAAGTGGATTTAATTTTAAATTTGTTTAAAACACATATAAATGTTCGTCTGACAGAATAAACCAGTACATGAGCTGCTGAAATTCACAATGCTCATTCAAAAATCAGCACTTGTTAAAACTACTATTTATAACTAAAATTTACAAGAAAATATGTGTCAATTGTGTCCCGGTTTTGAACATCAGAAACACCTCAAAAATTTAATAGCATGCACATAACCCCTTTCATTCGTAAGTACAATTAAACCTGCAACGACTATCTGGCTTACCCTGTTACCCACAGCATGAGTTCCAGATAGCAGCTATCCGAACATCTGAAGCAATGGTTTAGAGGTTACATTAGTGATGTAGGTTCCTGGCCCTGAACGTCTAAAGCGATGGTTTAGAGATTACATAAGTGATGTAAGTTCCTGGCCCTGAACATCTGAAGCGATGGTTTGGAGATTAAATAAGTGACGTAGGTTCCTGAATGCCTGAAGCGATGGTTTAGAGATTACATTAAGAGTGACATAGGTTCCTGAACACCAGAAGCAATGATTAGAGATAACATTGCTGACATAGGTTCCTGAATGTCTGAAGCGAAGGTTCCTGAATGTCTGAAGTGACGGTTTAGAGATTACATTAGTGACGTAGGTTCCCGAACGTCTGATGCGACAAATTTAGAGAATACATTAGTGACGTAGGTTCCTGAACGTCAGATGCGACAATTTAGAGACTACATTAGTGACGTAGATTCCTGAACGTCTGAAGCGACGTAGGTTCCTGAACTTCTGATGCGACGGTTTAGAGATTACATTAGTGACATAGGTTCCTGAACGTCTAAAGCGACGGTTTAGAGATTACATTAGTGACATAGGTTCCTGAATGTCTGAAGCGACAATTTAGAGATTACATTAGTGACGTAGGTTCCTGAACTTCTGAAGTGACGGTTTAGAGATTACATTAGTGACGTAGGTTCCCGAATGTCTGAAGCGACGGTTTAGAGATTACATTAGTGACGTAGGTTCATGAACATCTGATGCGACGATTTAGAGAATACATTAGTGACGTAGGTTCCTGGCTCTATTATTCTACCCGCAATGCAATCAAGGTTTGTGTAACACAATGCAATATGATCGAAGTGTGTTTTCCTATGATCTAAGAAGATTTAACTACATCTGTGTACGATAAAGGGATTACATGTTGAGATCCATATTTTAGCTTTTGAACTAGGGCCCGACGAATCGGCAATTTCAACATCGAATCGAATCTCGAATCGAATCACGATAATGATTCGAAATCGAATCGAATCTTGAATCGAGTCTTTTTCAAACACTTTAGTAGATTGGCGGTACCGATCAGTGGGGGGTACGAGCAAAAATGGGGGCAATTGTCCAATGATTTTATAACGTCAGTGAGATAACTCAGATTACGAAGGAGGTTCATTAAACTTAATTTCTATGACATAATATGAACAATATTTAATCAGGGTTTAAACAGTTTAATATATGAGAATGGAACGCCATCATTTCATATTTTGTAACACTGCCACTATGCGTGAAGTTCGTGAAAGTAAGCAGTTTGGAACTTTGGAGTCAATGGAGTCTGATTCGAGTCATTGCAAACGGAAACTCTTTTGTGCATTACGCTTCACCCTGTTGCGCACAGCAGGCACGCGCGATATCAAAATTGCGCGTCGTGATTTGGCAAACGGGATTACAGTATGTATAGTATCCCAACTTGGGCCTGTCCATCTGATCAATTGAGTTGTCATGAAAGCTAAATGGTCATCCGTATTCCATTTCCCGGATAACATATTCTGTATAAAGATGTTGATCGGATTTAGACACAACATGTTGGAGCCCAGAATGTTTATTTAATATATTTATATCGTGTTAAGTTTTAAAATTAAAAAAAAAAATATTATTTGATTGAGCTGAGTAATGCAATATAGGCTTTTCTGGTATAAGAATATCAAATACCGATATACAAATATGTCCCACAAGAAATTCACTTGCTTCTGCAGCTGGGGCTGGGCAAAATCGCGACATTGCTGGTTTTATGTTGTGGAGAAAACCCGTGTGCGCTGCGATTATGGTACAACCGTGATGAACACCCGAACCACCACAGACATACCAGCAGGTCGCACGAGTAACCCACTGACCTGCCACGAGTAACCCGCGCTGGGACTGGGAGGCCAATATATATATGAGCAGTGGGCTATTGGACAACTTACCCTGTACACATTGGACTACGGAGGTCCCAGTTGGTCGCGGAAGAAGCCTCAGGTTAAGTATTGGGGATATAATGAATGTTTTGTATATATAATGCAGTCTATTCTCGGCGATAAAGGACTTGTATACAACGATTCAAAATATCCCGAATCAAATGACTGCTTTCGAATCGAATCGAATCGGAACGTAAGATTCGAAATCGAATGGAATCTCGAAGCTTCGTCGGGCCCTATTTTGAACAAGTTTGCCATTATATTCTGCATTAAATTTTATTATTTATTAATGAAAATACAAGGATAAGTCTGTCCATCCCTTAACATTTTTGGTTTCTAGTTTGGATTATTTTGTCAAAACCAAAATCAGTATGTGTGTTTCTCAGCCAAAAGTTCAAATATGGATTTTGTCTAGTTTACAGCCCTTTTTCAACTTAATTTACCTGATTTAATAACTGTTTACAAGTAAACTAACAAACGTATTTAGCCATGCCCAAGTGATGCTCTTGGTTTTTTGTGATTTAACATTCTCAGAATTTTTCACTAATTTGAGTATTGACCTAATCCATTATTTTGGTGATTTAACCGTCTGAAAGTTTCCGGCTATTTTGACCCAGTCCATTACAGAATGACCTACCCGATTATTACCCGATCATAATTGTATAGGCCATTTTGAAATTATAATCAGGCTTGCATCTTTGTTCCATTTCAGGTATCTTTGCTGAACTTATGTCAATAGTCTATGTGAAATCTAAAAATTCAAAGGATCCAGTCATTAAGGTATATTGCTGAACTTATGTCAATAGTCTATGTGAAATCTAAAAATTCAAAGGATCCAGTCATTAAGGTATATTGCTGAACTTATGTCGATAGTCTATGTGAAATCTAAAAATTCAAAGGATCCAGTCATTAAGGTATATTGCTGAACTTATGTCGATAGTCTATGTGAAATCTAAAAATTCAAAGGATCCAGTCATTAAGGTATATTGCTGAACTTATGTCAATAGTCTATGTGAAATCTAAAAATTCAAAGGATCCAGTCATTAAGGTATATTGCTGAACTTATGTCGATAGTCTATGTGAAATCTAAAAATTCAAAGGATCCAGTCATTAAGGTATATTGCTGAACTTATGTCGATAGTCTATGTGAAATCTAAAAATTCAAAGGATCCAGTCATTAAGGTATATTGCTGAACTTATGTCAATAGTCTATGTGAAAGCTAAAAATTCAAAGGATCCAGTCATTAAGGTATATTGCAAGTTAATTTCATTACTGTTAAAGTAAATTAACTGTTTAAATTTTTCATCAATTGGCCAAATCCGTCTGCAAATTTGGTGTGGATAAGTGATCGATTTCCTCCCGATTTTGATAGATTACCAGCAATGTTTGTAGCCTTTAGGTATCAAGCCTGAGTTTAGTGTGCTTGTCATTTGCAGAATGAGGTCCCCAGAGGGTGAATTTTGTGACGATATCGCGAACAGTGGGCTAGCATCACCAAATTCACCCTCTGGGGACCTCATTCTGCATGGCCTCATCTGCTATGGGAGACATATATAGACTCAGATTGGATTGAAGTTCCCATGTGGTGAATATTGTGATGTACACCCATTGGGAACCTTGATTATGCAATGTGACGTCTGCCAATTTGGGGATACAGAGAAACTAAACTAAAAAAGAAATATAATCTATGTGAAGAAGTTTCTTTAGATACTTGATAATAAAGAAACTTTCCAGTAAAATGAGGCCTAAGCAGAATGAGGTCTCCAGAGGGTGAATTTGGTGATGCTATGGAGGATAGCATCACTAAATTCACCCTCTGGGGACCTCATTCTGCAAATGACAGCCACACTAAACTCAGGCTTGTTAAGTATTGACTCAGTAGAACTCATCATATGTTTGTTTTAACATAAAGAATGTTTTTTTATCCTTCAGGTTGCCACAAAGATTCTTGACCTCACTGTAAAAGGTTTGTACCAATTTCTGACTAAACTTGGAGTGATTTCCAATTATTGGTTGAACAAATTTAATGCCATGGAGTTTTTAGTCTTCGTGAATCTCACTATAAATTTCTTCATTATGTTCAAACCGAAGTTTATCTAACTGATGATTTGCAACCTTCGCTTCAGACGTTCGGATAGCTGCTATATGCAGTGGTACATAAACTACAGTAATGCCCTAAATAATTGACTCCTTAACCACTGCAGAATTATGGGTAATTTTATTAGGATTTAGAAAGGAAATATGGCTTGTTGCCATTCATCGGAAAACTCTCATTGAGAGCTTTGGAAAGCTCTCACTGAGAGCTTTCCGATGAATGGCAACAAGCCATATTTCCGAATAAATCCTGAAAAGTTACCCATAATTCTGCTGTGGTTAAGGAGTCGATTATTTAGGGCATTACTGTACTGTTTTGATTCTCAGACATGAAAGCCTTTTCTGCTGTTCATCAAATGCTTTTATTACATGATCCTACCCTTATTCCATTCAATAAACCCATTCTATAAATTGTGATATTAAACGTTCGTTTAATAACAGGAAATAGTGCCAGGTGACCTTTGACTTCCGGTTTGTCGACCTGTTAACATTCCGTACGCTACGTCTCAAAATACTATGGCTTCCAATATTTTTCCAACAAACTATTACGAATGAAGAGTTTGAAAAGTTATGTCATTAAATATACGCCATTAAATGCGTTAAAAAGTCTGTATTTATCTGGGACTATTTTGAATAGTTACGTGAAACGTCATCGCATGCCTTATAGAAGCCGACGTTAATTTCGCGTCACAATTGTCGATTTAAGTTTGTTTTGGATCATGTAATAAATAGAATCTACAACTCGTCCAGTAAATTAGGTCTGGACCTAGCCAAAGGCTCGGTCCAGACCTAATTTACTGGACTCATTTTGTAAATTCCGCTATAAACTGGGGACTCGTTGTAGATCCTCTATATATTCAATTCAGATCTTATGCCAAAATACTTCATCTTTGGTTTTCTTTTTCTGAGGTTGTTTCGGATGCCATGTGCTATTTACGTTGGTCTTAGAATAGCAAGGTGTGCTCGCCATAACAGGCCGGGTTTCGAATCCCACCAAATCCAAAAAATGCATGGAGTTGGTATTAAATTCTGTGAATCTATATATATACTTTGATTTATTGGCAGGTTTGCTGAGTAGCGATATGAATGAAATCATCGTGCCGTTTTATACTGCTGATCTCTTGGACAAATGTTCTCATGATTCGGTAAAACAGTTCTACATCCATCTAATATCTGTGATCACTAGCCATGACCCAGTTCTAAAAGGTATCTGAACCAAGGGAAAAGAAAAATGATTATGCTAAAGTCACTCATTGTTAATTTAATGTTATAGTTTTAGGTTGAACCGAATCTAAAACTGGCGTACCGACCTTGTTGTCGTAGACCTGTGATAGTGGACAATTAAAACTCAGTTAGTGGACATTATTATATTAAATCATCAAAGTGTTATTATAAGTATTTACCATCTGCAATATAAGATAATTACATAAAGAATTAAGTTTATATTGGAGATGGCTATACAGCACTCATCACTGCACCAATTAGCGGGAACGGAATAAAGTAATCCTATCAAAGAAATATCACCCCATGCACCTGAATAATGATGAAATTAATTATGTTCAATGTAAATATACATTTAGATATAAAGTGATGTGAAACACTCAGGCAGGGCGATCAAATAGAAATTGAGAATAATCTTGCTAGTAGTTATTTGTTACTAATATTAGTCCAAATTGACGATACACACTGTCATTCTTGAATATTAATTAAATGCAATGACTCCCGACGGTGAAATAATTTGCGCTAGATTATCGCCGATAGTTGCGTCCCGAATCGAGATGTAGGTATTTACAATTGGGCGTAGTTTAGACAATGTTTTTCTATGGAGTAGTATGGTCGATTTCTTTGAAATTTTCGGTGATGTTAGTAGAATGCTACATTCACCATGTTGGCATAGCACCTGAGTACTAACTTATCAATTTCACTCACCCGAACAAGTCCATAATATGTCTTTAAGGCTTTTAGCGCAGATGTCGGAAAACAATATCTATAATTAAACAACAAATAATTCTTATCAGTTACTATTCTAACACAGTAATAAAATGTGGTAGGAAAAAGTGATAATTACTACTGTAAATACTTTACAATGCTGATTGCTATGGCTAATTTCGAGGGCTGTTAACCCTTTACCCAACAAAACGGCCAAAACCGGCCAAATAAAGCTTCAACAGCCTAAAATATCTTCGGTCTGTCTCAATAGAACCATACAAATATGGATATCATTGGAACTGGCTCCTTGACCACATTGTGATGGTTACAGTTATGCCCTGTGCCAATGCATT
This sequence comes from Siphonodentalium dalli, assembly GCA_032622095.1. Classification (NCBI taxonomy): domain Eukaryota; kingdom Metazoa; phylum Mollusca; class Scaphopoda; order Gadilida; family Siphonodentaliidae; genus Siphonodentalium; species Siphonodentalium dalli. The sequence continues at coordinate 32,290,380 of CP136062.1, forward strand.
CTCTTATATATGCGAGTCGACCATAGGTCGCCTCGCATATATAAGAGAATGCATTGGCCTAAAAAAAATCTTTTTTTAACACTTTTTACCATTTTTTCTTACATTCTTTAACAATTTTATAATTTTTAATGTGTTAAGCCAATGCATTCTCTTATATATGCGAGGCGACCTATGGTCGACTCGCATATATAAGAGAATGCATTGGCACAGGGCCCTTCTGTTGGGTAAAGGGTTAAATATGCAACGTTTTATGTGTGTTTAGCACTTGGATTGTGTGTCTACATTTAGTCATTCATGGTCGTCCCGTTGTGTTTGATTTGCTCATTTTTGCGGGAGCCACTAAATGGTTTGATACAACCCGAATCCCAGTCAAAGGTTTTAAACCGGACTGAATCGTCACATCGGTTTCGAATCGAACCGAAGCTCAAACGGTCTGCAGGGCCCTACTATAGATACTTTTCAGAAGATGAGGCCTAAGAAGAATTAGGTCGCCAGTGGGTGAATTTGGTGATGCTGGCCTGCTGGATAGCATAACTATATTCACCCTCTGGGGACCTCATTCTGTAAATGTCAGACACACTATATCCAGGCTTGATTCCAGAAGGGCCCTGTGCCAATGCATTCTTTTATATATGCGAGTCGACCATAGGTCGCCTCGCATATATAAGAGAATGCATTGGCTTAACTCATTAAAAATTATAAAATTGTTAAAGAATGTAAGAAAAAATGGTAAAAAGTGTTAAAAAAAGATTTTTTTTAGGCCAATGCATTCTCTTATATATGCGAGGCGACCTATGGTCGACTCGCATATATAAGAGAATGCATTGGCACAGGGCATAACTGTAACTATCACAATGTGGTCAAGGAGCCGGTTCCAATGATATCCATATTTGTATGGTTCTATTGAGACAGACCGAAGATATTTTAGGCTGTTGAAGCTTTATTTGGCCGGTTTTGGCCGGTTTGTTGGGTAAAGGGTTAAGGAGTCGATTATTTAGGGCATTACTGTTCTTGTTTTTCTCATTCATATGTTTCCTAGTTCATATACGGTAACACTAGCAAGCTACGTTTGATTTAAATAAAGGCAATTGAAACTCATATTTAATTAATATCATAACAACTTCCAATATTAAATAAATGTAATAGCAGAACTATTTTGTTAACTACATTGTGGTTCTACTATGGGTATAAACGCTTAACCCATAGAATGACGTTTGAACATTTAACCCACAGTAGAAATTTATGCATGTACCCACAGTAGGGTGTAAAGATTAAATTTCCAAAATAGGTGTTATATATACACACACACTGAGATAGATTATTATGGTGTAAATATTTTTTCACATACAGTGTCTCAAGCCCTGAAGCAACAAGAAGAGTGGACATACGCCAAACAGCCGGAACACAATGTAAACATGTTTAAAGAGGTTAGTAACATATGCCAAACAGCCAGCACAGAATGTAAATATGTTTAAAGTGGTTAGTAACATTTGCCAAACAGCCAGCACACAATGTAAACATGTTTAAAGAGGTTAGTAACATATGCCAAACAGCCAGCACAGAATGTAAACATGTTTAAAGTGGTTAGTGACATTTGCCAAACAGCCAGCACAGAATGTAAACATGTTTAAAGTGGTTAGTAACATATGCCAAACAGCCAGCACACAATGTAAACATGTTTAAAGTGGTTAGTGACATTTGTCAAACAGCCAGCACAGAATGTAAACATGTTTAAAGTGTTGAGTGAAATATGCCAAACAGCCAGCACAGAATGTAAACATGTTTAAAGAGGTTAGTGAAAGAAATTACACTGCATTCTTGAAACGAACAGCGCACTCTTGAAATTAAAACTACCATGTGAGAGCAAATATAAAAAATGGACTTTTATCTTGTTGCGTTCCATGGAGTGGACAAAATAAGCAGCCGTTTCGAATATGATTACTGAGTGGAGAAGTTACTGCCCTTTCCTCAGAGTCAAAGTCTGACAGCATCAACTCTCAAACACCAGCCTGAGTTTAGTGTGCCTGTCATTTGCAGAATGAGGTACCCAGAGGGTGAATTTAGAGATGATATCCCGCATAGCAGGCTAGCATCACCAAATTCATCCTCTTGAGACCTCATTCTGCATGGCCTCATCTGCTATGGGAGACATAGACTCAGATTGAGGTTCCCAAATGGTGAATATTGTGATGTACACCCATTGGGAACCTCGATTATGCAATGTGTTATATGCCAATTTGGGATATAGAGAAACTAAACTAAAAATGAAATAGAATCTATGTGAAGAAGTTTCTGTAGAAATTTGACAATAGAGAAACTTTCCAGAGAAGATGAGTCCTAAGCAGAATGAGGTCCCCAGAGGGCGTTTTTAGTGATGCTACCCCACTATGTGGGATAGCATCATTAAATTCACCCTCTGGGGACCTCATTCTGCAAATGACAGACAGGCTATAATCAGGCCTGTTTGTACTTGTGAACATTTATTGAATAACCTGCACAGCCCACACATGGGGGCCCTACCAACTTCTAGCACACAAATAAAATGTGGATTTTGATACATACTGTGGTATATCTTACTCATCCATTTAATTGACAGCTTTTAAACTATCCATTTGATTCCTGAAGCATCAGTTTAGTGAACAATAGATGTGAACTTTGTTGGTAAATCATTTTTGATTTTCAAGATTCAAATGTTTATTGGTAAAAGATCCAATATCTGGATTAGGCCACACAAAAAAAAACAGATTGATTTTTCTGGCAATTTGTTTTTGAAAATCAGTGAGGGAAGGAGGCTTTTATTTAATTTTTGTAATTTTTGTATGCGCACAATTAGCATGGATTATGATACCATTCCTTGTCTAGTATTAGTCAGAAAATATAGAGGGAACTTTGTTATACATATGCACTCAATTAATCTGATATAAAAATTAAAATTTACTACCGTTATTTACTTTGTAAAGTTTGAGCTATTGCCATGGCTTTGTCGTCTGTCGTCCGTGTGTGTGTGCGTGTGTGTGCATGTGTGATGCGTCAACAATTTCCTTTAGCACGGGCTACAGGTCGTACCTTTGGTCGGATCATTATAAAATTTGTCATAGCTGTTGACATTGACATGTAGATGGGAACGAGTCATTTTGGGGTCATTCGGGAATAAAACATGGCCGCCAGCGGCCATCTTGGATTTCAAAATTCAATCCATTAGCACGGGCTACAGGTTGTACTGTTCGTCTTATTGTCATGAAATTTGTCATGGATGTTAATATTGACATGTAGATGGGAACGAGTCATTTTGGGGTCATTCGGCCGAAAAACATGGCCGCCAGCAGCCATCTTAGATTTTACTCTTTGCATGACTAAATCCTTTAGCACAGACTACAGGTCGTACCTTGAGTCTGATCATCATGAAATTTTTCATGGCGGTTGAAATTGGAATGTAGATGGGAACGAGTCATTTTGGGGTCATTCGGATGAAAAACATGGCCACCAGTGGCCATCTTTGATTTCAAAATTCAATCCATTAGCACGGGCTACAAGTCGTACTGTTCGTCTGATCATCATGAAATTTGTCATGGTTGTTAATATTGACATGTAGATGGGAACGATTAATTTTGGGGTCATTCAGCCAAAAAACATGGCCGCTGGCAGCCATCTTAGATTTTACTCTTTGCATGACTAAATCCTTTAGCACGTGCTACAGGTCGTACCTTTGTCAGATCATCATGAAATTTGTCATGAATGTTAACAATGACATCTAAATGGGAACGAGTCATTTTGGGGCCATTCGGCCAAAAAACATGGCTGCCAGCAGCCATCTTGGATTTTACTCTTTGTATGACTAAATCCTTTAGCACAGGCTACAGGTCGTATCTTTAGTCTGATCATCATAAAATCATGGCTGTTGAAATTTGAATATAGATGGGAACGAGTCATTTTGGGGTCATTCGGACAAAAAACATGGCCGCCAGTGGCCATCTTGGATTTCAAAATTCAATCCATTAGCACGGGCTACAGGTCGTACTGTTCATCTGATCATCATGAAATTTGTCATGGATGTTAATATTGACATGTAGATGGGAACAAGTAATTTTGGGGTCATTCGGCCAAAAAACATGGCCGCCAGCTGCCATCTTGGATTTTACTCTTTGCATGACTAAATCCTTTGGCATGGGCTACAGGTCGTACCTTTGGTCAGATCATTATGAAATTTGTCTTGACTTTTGACATCGACATGTAGATGGGAACGAGTCATTTTGGGGTTAACCGGCATTAAAACATGGCTGCCAGCGGCCATCTTGGATTCTACTCTTTGCATGACTAAAGCTATCAAATGTTTTTGAATTGTTGGAAAACATAGCCGCCAGCAACCATCTTAGATTTTACTTTTATATACATGTATATATATATCTCTTCATGTTGATAAACTAGTATTAGACATTCAACTTTCCACATTCCTAATCACTCCATCGACAGTAACACATTAAATTATTCCCTTTCCAAGTTGAGCTACAGTGTCATTGACACTTTCATATTACATTGGGATTTACCCTGACTATTCACAATTGTACTTATTATAAATTGACACCTCTCCATTATAACATGTAATCCTAAATTTCCTCCAGTGCCTTTCAATTGTTTTGAAGTTACAATTAGTACAACAGACTGAGGATCAGCTAATCATTTTCTTCAATATAGTCATCTACTTGATATTATATGTCGCTATTCGTATACATGATTAATACTCATTTAATCTTAATATAATTTAAATTTATGTTAAGAGTTCATGTATTTTGGAATTAAATTTTTTTTTTTTTGGTCATATTATAAAAAAATAAAAATAATGTCCATTGCAGGCCGTTAATTTCAATGCGGTGGTGCCTGATAATCAAATGCCTTTTTTGTTGGGCCTTATAACCAGGTTTTTAACATAAACATTCAAGCCTTGAAATAAGGGTGTCTGTCATTTGCAGAATGAGGTCCCCAGAGGGTGAATTTAGTGATGCTACCCCCGCATAGCAGGCTAGCATCACCAAATTCACCCTCTGGGAACCTCATTCTGCTGAGGTGTAAGCAGAATGAGGTCCCGAGAGGGTGAATTTGGTGATGCTAGCCCACTATGCGGGGTAGCATCACTAAATTCACCCTCTGGGGACCTCATTCTGCAAATGACAGACACCCTATTTCAAGACTTGTAAACATTCAGGCATTACACAACATAAATGAATAAATCTTCAAATAACAATGTATCAAAATCAAAGAATGAAAATAGAACCTTTGAATGTTAATATTGAGTGTTATTGTAGCTTCATATTTCACACATCAGTTGGTTCATATGGGGGTATGTTACAATATGTTGGACAATAATTGATGATAAAATAGTTACTTTATATGCCCGTATTATGTAATCAGTCTCTCTGTGCATCTGTCTGTCCTTCTGTCTAGCCGTCTGTCCGTCCGTTTACATTTTTGGTTTCCGATCGATAACTCCAGTTTGGATTATTTGATCTGAACCAAAGTTGGTATGTGTATTTTCTAGTTAAAGATACAGGCCAAGTTTGAATATGTTCGAGTTAGAATTTGACAGCATTTTGGCGTTGAAATTAGGGGAATATCAGATATTTTTCAAATGTAAGCTCAAAGTATTATTTTATGTTGTGGTAGTACAATTCAAAATGGCTAAAGGGCGTATTTTGCCACGCCCTGGCGATGATCTTGTCCACTTTGGTCTACTTTGATGTAATTTCCCCCCCAACCTTTCAGATTCTGCTTGTGTTCGATGCTCAAGAGGTTTTGGACAATCTAATCAGACTTCTAGAAGGTTCCGAGGTTAATTGGAGATTGACGCTCAGCTTCGCCGCTACGTACCTTGTCTGTTTCCCTGAGGCCTCTCAGCTGCTAGAAGGTAACTTGAATATAATGAATATTACAGAGGTTCAGATGTGTGTGTTATGATTTCCCATTTAAAATGCCAATGACTACAGTAATGCCAAAAGTATATGACCCTATAACCACAGCAGAATTATGGGAAATTTTTCAGGATTTAGTCAGAAATATGGCTTGCTGCCATTCATCGGAAAGCTCTCAGCAAGAGCTTCCCGGTGAATGGCAGCAATCCATATTTACGACTAAATCCTGAAAAATTTCCCAATATTCTGTTGTGGTTTAGCGTCTGATTATTTAGGACATTACTGTACCTCATGAGTCATGTGATCGTTCTGACTTCACCCACATGGTTGAGTTAAAAATAACACGTCAACCGTTTCTAATAATGACCAATAATAACAATAAAAATGACCAGTTTTATATAGCGATTAACCAATTACTTGCTCTAACACGCTTTTAAACATTACAATATTACCCAGTCAATTGTACAAGCCAACCAATTAACTGGCTGCAATCATTGCAGGTGCTGCTCTAGTTTGATCAGACCATGCTCTGGTACTCATCAGTATGACAAGCTGACTGGTACTTGGGTCACAACTTGGTGCAGGATTTGAAACAGCGAGCAATCCGACAATTGCATGTCGCTCAAAGCGGCCAAGCCACTGCTGTGTGAAGACTCACAATAGACCAGTGATGCACTGCGAACCCATATCGATGTGTTTACATCAAATACAAGTCCAACACGCTAACCACTAGACCACAGCAGAATTATGGGTAACTTTTCAGCATTTAGTCGGAAATATGGCTTGTTGCCATTCACCGGAAAGCTCTCACTGAGATGAATGGCAACAAGCCATATTTCCGACTAAATTCTGAAAAATTACCCATAATTCTGCTGTGATTATTTAGGGTCGATTATATAGGGCATTACTGTACTGTTTTGATTCTCAGACATGAATGACTTTTCTGCTGTTCACCAAATGCTTATATTCAATTCAGATCTTATGCCAAAATACTTCATCTTTGGCGGTGATGTTCTGCTTAACCAGAATTTTCAATGAAGATCAATCTTACACAAACGTAAATAATTACTTGTTATTTTCTTTTTGATTTTAGTGCAGATATCTAAGCTTTTATCTGAAGGACTTGATCGTGCTGAGATGGATCTGACAATAATCGCATTTCTGCTGGCTCGGCAGGCATGCTATGAGGGGCCCCATGTATTCAAATCGTATCAGAGCTGGTTCAATGTGAGTTATTGTTATGGCTCGTCAGGCTATGAGGGCATCATGTATTCATAGCTTATCAGAGGCGGTTCCAGATGAGATGATGATTGCAAAGGATTGTCTCATTTCAACCGTCATCTGCAAGTCTTTAAGTAGTGTGTCTGACATTTGCAGAAAGGGGCTCCCAAAAGGTTAAATTTAGTGATGCTATTCACATGGTGGGCTAGCATCACCAAATTCACCCCAAGGAACCTAATTCTGCTTTGGCCTCAACTGCTATGGGAGACCTACAGCTATGCTCTCATTAAGTGACCTGTTTAACGAGGTTACAGGCCGGTACTTACCGCGGTGATACCACCAAAATACCCCGGTTATCATTTTGTACCATTGCGGAGGGCGGTTGACCCGCGGTACTGGTATGGTATTTTTGCCGTTGGTTACAGCAGGTCACCGCGTTATTGGTGTTCGTTACCGCCGTACAACGCGTTATTTTTCTCGTGACTGCGTTCAATTTACCGCTAATGGTCCTCCACCGTGGAGAGAGAACACGTCTGAAACAAGGTCTCACACGGTGGGTAAATGATTATGAATAATTTCTGTATTGAATGAATACCTGTAAGCTGCCCATGATTATGTATACGTAATGAATATAAATTTTTATGAATAATAATGCAATCGGAGTACATATGGGCAAAATACATGAACATGTCGGGTTTACATGTAAGATATTACAAATTTACACGTACATCACGTTTAAACTCATGTCGTGTATATATATGAAATAATTTTATCAGAAAATCAGATTATTATAATATTTTGAACTCGGCTATAGTTGCTTACGGCGATTACGCAAAGCATCGTGGAGTAATAGTTTTGTTGTTAGCATCTATCGTACATATCGTCAAATGATTTGCACACCTGATTCCTATATCGGTTTCCACTCATGCGGAATATTTTGTTTTGTTTGTATTTCCGAAATCTAAATTTCTTATAAAATGGGAGAAGTAAATCCGCCATTTATCTGAATTTAGTCGAAACCAGCGGGGACGGTGCATTAGTAATTGTCCGATTTTAGTCTTAGAGGCCAGGGCGGCATTCATTGAAGAAATATTCATATTCGTTCAAATCGCCATCAACGGAAGGAATATTTAAAAATATATTGTTTTGTTCATATGCCTAACATTATCGGCGCGTAAATAGTATATTGTCGGCAAGACGTAACTGTACGCATGCGTGAAATAGTTAAGCAATTTACAAACATAAATTTGCGTCTGAAGATTTCTTGTCGGTGGGAATAAAATGTATAATTAAGAAAGCGTGGCACATGTCACATAAGTTGTTATCATCGCCAATGTGCGCGACAAAATACACACGCAAAACACCAAACATTGAAAGACACAACGTTGTCAAATCAGTCACGTGAACATTCATTGAGCTCATGTGTGTCGGGCGGCATCGTTTGATGTGAAATTGCAACTTTTGGCGATGGCGTGCACTTGTGGTTCTCGGTGGTTCGCAGTATAAATTATATTCACATATTCCTATCTAATCACGATTCGGAAGAAAAACATGCATGGTGTTGGAAAGTGGGAAAGTTGACCTCTAAATATGTTTGTTTGGTTATATACAGAGGTTAACATTGTAACATAATTATTCTAAGTGATCGAATTTGGTGTGTTTGGATCTTTGTTAGTTTATTCCCGATATGGTAGCAATAAAGAGCGTTTGTCTCACTTGTGTGCGACAAATATTTATAAATAGCTATTACGTGCACAACATTTTAAAGATCGAATGTGCCTTGTCTGCTTTGAGCCACATGGCGGTTTCCTCTCCAAAATACACATAATATTATTCGTAATACCAAAATAGATCGATAAATTTTCTACGAGCTTTATGTAAGCTAAACAGACGCATTGAAGTAATTCGGCGTCACGTGTGTAGTTTTACTGATAGCACCATCAACAAAACACAAATATTTATTTCACCCATTGAGGCCAGTTATAAAAAGACATGACGACATCTTAAGTATCCCGTGTCCTATACCAGCTGGTGTATGACGTTTACAGTGACACGTCCTTTTGCACAGAATGCATTTGTTTTCCCTGGATATACGGCAGTTCCACTTTGTGTCTTTTATTGCCAAGACAATAATTCCCTTTATACGAACAAATGGTGTTTGTGATTTCAAATTAATGAATGTCAATAAAGTTAACAACGATATTTATTCTGGGAACTATTTAAATATCGTTATCATTCAATTTGGGGATCACGTACATCTGAACATTGATATAAAGTATAGACTATAGATAGTACGGGATTTACCGAGCTGTCTAAAATGGCCGAAATCATTTGTTCCCTTCCCCGATAACCCACACTGCTTACAAATAGTGTCACTTATGGGAATTTTGGGCAATAAAACAACGAGACTAGGAGTGGTATTATAATATTTTAATATTTACATTTAATTGAAAAATTACTTTCTCAAAGTAACTTATACTTACCTTTACTTAATCTGGAAGCCTGGTATATCGTGAGAACGGCCGTCCTATTTTGAAAGATTGACGGTCAGACATCGAATCCCGCCATTAACCTCGTTACAAATACGCTACCGCATAGCGGTAATGTCACCGCGTTTGTGCGGTGCATTACCGCGTGCCACCGTGGTACCAACATCCGTTACCGCTTGCAGTGCAGTGGTACCACGAACGTCGCGGTGGTACCGCGGTACCCGCATGGTAGTATGACCGCGAATCGGCGGTAAGTTGCGGTATTGCACTGCGGTATTAACGCATGTACACCTCGTTAAAACAGGTCGCTTATTTTGAGCAGTGCTGTAGGATCAGATTGAAGTTCCCCAGTTGAAATTGGTGATGTTCACCCATTATTCACCTCTGTTATTCATTTTATCTCCTGCAAATTAGGGGATATAGAAACTGAACAGAAGTAACTAAAAACAATGTTTATATTTTGAGACTATAGATACATCCAAGAAAAATGAGGCCTTAGCAGAATGAGGTCCCCAGTTTCCTAATATGGAAATAATAAAGAGTGTTTAGATCATTTTTGTATGATTAACCAATATAATTTCGGTATGTTATGTAAACAGAATCACAACTTATGTAACACGGGCAGTCTCTTGTTTACGTACACCATTGTACGTCTTGACGACAATATACTATTTACGAGCTGATTATGTTTGGCATATGAGTGGAACTGTATATATGTTGGCGTTCATTCTGTTGATGGCGATTTGAACAAATATAAATATTTCTGCAACAAATGCCGCCCGTGACTTGAATAATGGTTGCATTAGTTGAAAATCGACTATAATCAAGATGGCTATTTGCATCGTTTTAGAAAAACCAGCGCAGTTATTATTATATTTTTCAAAAATATATATGTTCTTGAATGTTTTTTTTATCAAAACCGCTCTAGTTATCCAATCACCGTGAAAATTACAACTTTAGAAAAATAACGGTACTTTTTCGTAACGGAATCAGTTTTCCCTACCCGCATCATAGCAATTCAACATGACCACCGGCATCATAGCATATTAGCATGACCACTTGACCAGGGGTGGACACACGACAGCTCAGCTACAATTATTAGCTCAACTTACTTTGTAAGTTTGAGCTATTGCCATGGTTTGGCATCCGTCGTCCGTGTGTGCGTGTATGCGTGTGTCCGTGTGTGCATGTGTCCGTCAACAATTTCCTTTGGCACGGGCTATAGGTCATACCTTTGATCTGATCTTTATAAGATTTGTCATGAATGTTGACATTGACATGTAGATGGGAACGAGTCATTTTGGTGTCATTCGGCCAAAAAACATGGCCGCTGGCAGCCATCTTGGATTTCAAAATTAAATCCATTGGTGCGGGCTACAGGTCGTACTGTTTGTCTGATCATCACGAAATTTGTCATGGATGTTAATATTGACATGTAGATGGGAACGAGTGATTTTGGAGTCGTTCGGCCAAAAAACATGGCGCCAGCAGCCATCTTGGAGTTTACTCTTTGTATGACTAAATCCTTTGGCGCGGGCTACAGGTTGTAGCTTTGGTCGGAACTTCATGAAATTTGTCATGGATGTTAATATTGACATGTAGATGGGAACGAGTCATTTTGGTGTTGTTCGGCCGAAAAACATAGCCGTCAGCAGCCATCTTGGATTTTACTCTTTGCATGACTAAATCCTTTGGCGCGGGCTACAGGTGTCGTACCTTTGGTCCGATGTTTATGAAGTTTGTCATGAATGTTGCCATTGACATGTAAATGGGAACAAGTCATTTTGGGGTCAATCGGCAAAAAAACATGGCTGCTGGCAGCCATCTTGGATTTCAAAATTCAATCCATTGGCGCGGGCTACAGGTCGTACTGTTCGTCTGATTATCATGAAATTTGTCATCGATGTTAGTATTGACATGTAGATGGGAACGAGTGATTTTGGGGTCGTTCGGCCAAAAAACATGGCCGCCAGCAGCCATCCTGGATTTTACTCTTTGCATGACTAAATCCTTTGGCACAGGCTACAGGTCGTAGCTTTGGTTGGAACTTCATAAAATTTGTCATGGATGTTAACGATGACATGTAGATGGGAAACAAATCATTTTGGGGTCATTTGGCCGAAAAACATGGCCGCTGGCGGCCATCTTGGATTTCAAAATTCAATCGAATGGCGCGGGCTACAGGTCGTACTGTTCGTCTGATCATCATGATATATGTCATAGATGTTAGTATTGACATTTAGATGGGAATGAGTGATTTTGGGGTCGTTCGGCCAAAATACATGGCCGCCAGCAGCCATCTTGGATTTAACTCTTTGCATGACTAAATCCTTTGGCACGGGCTACAGGTCGGAACTTCATGAAATTTGTCATGTATGTTAACAATGACATGTAGATCGGAATGAGTCATTTTGGGGTCGTTCGGCTGAAAAACATGGCCGCCAGCAGCCATCTTGGATTTTACTCTTTGCATGACTAAATCCTTTGGCGCGGGCTACAGGTCATAGCTTTTGTCAGATCTTCATGAAATTTGTCATGGATGTTAACAATGACACGTAGATGGGAACGAGTCCTTTTGGGGTCAATTGGCCAAAAAACATGGCCACCAGCAGCCATCTTGGATTTTACTCTTTGCATGACTAAATCCTTTGGCACATGTTAGACATTTCAATTAGCACCTTTCCTATTCCTCCATTTACTGTCAACCATTAAATTATTCCCCTACCTAAGTTGAGCTACAGTGTCATTGACACTTTCATGTATTATTGTTTCAAACTGCTGAACTTCAAATGGCTGGTGTTACGTGCATGTTTCAGTTGGACGTTATGTTACAAATTGCTTGATCGAAGATTTCACAAACTATTTTCTCAAACATGTTTGGTTTCTTGAGTAAAAGGAAAGATCTATATCAACACAATTTGTACATTGTGCGGTCCTTTTTCTGATACTGTTGGTATATGTTTCTGGTGTTTCTGACGTATGTGATAAAATAGTGTGTATTCGCACACCTATATACCGGTATATGGATTGTTTCAAATTTCTCTTATATTCTATAATGCTAAATTTTAAATGGTGATGCCATACAGTGTTTGCACGAAGATGAACTTCCACACTTAGCACGACGTGTTATATAATAGGTGTGTTTGAAGTCGAAAATGCTGATAAATGTTATAGTAATAAACAATCTCAAACATCACCGTTCTGAAAATATATTTTAAAACCTTACTTGAATTTCGTAGTGCGACATCGCGTTATTTTGGCTGAACGAAATAGAGGATATATAGCGTTCTGAATTGATACCGGACAAATATATTTATTTATCTTCGCGAGCGACTAGCTGCACTTTCGACAGCGGAAATACATTATTTCTGGCAGTAGCAACAGAAACTCATTATCTCCAGAAACAATGTACTTTCGGTCACGACAAGTTGGTCGCGAAATTTTGTCCTTGGGCCATATCATGAGATATATCTGGTATCCACTTAAAATATTATAGATATCCTCTCTTTAATTGTCTTCTAGATAAGAAAAAAACAGAACACATTTGCTTTGAATTGTTTACAAAATACTTTTGGGAGTTGGTGACTTTTTCCAAATAAGACGGGTCTAAATCCTGAGCAAGGATCATTTGTATAAGACATATTTTATTGTCACAATGTGACATTCGTGTGCATACACGTCGTGGTCACTACACCTCATGTAATCTGAGTAAATAATCACATTTTGTATGGAATATTAAAAGCAACATTTCAGAGCTGACGAAACGCACAATACATATAGTTTAATATACTGATATTGAACTAATCCCAATGAAAAAGTCAAAGATACTAGCTTGCCCAGGGCTCTTATACTCATGTGTCGATTTTTCTCATAGTACGACATAGCTTATGCTCTTTATCCCCAGTTGGAGCTGTCACTCCAATAGATTACCCTCACTGCGTCAACACAGTAACAGGTTTACCACCATTTATGGAGCAACGGGATACTTTCGGACAAGCCAAATACTAATGGGGAAATAGCGTCTGGTACCTTATATATACCCGGGAACACATCGTCGGTATCATGTTATAGCTGCAGGGAAATGCCGGGGTGGCTTATACAGCTAGCGTGGGAACTAAAGAGTTAAAAAAAAAAAAAAATTAACAAGGACCCCAATCTAAAAAAAACACAATTTAATTAAAAAAATTTAATCAAACTTAAAATGATAAAAATGTGCACAAAGTGGCCACCTCTGTCTAAGGTCAAAATGTGTGTGAAGCGTACACAGGGGCCTGTACAGAGGCCCCACAGGTTCCTTTGTGCAGGGGGCCACAGGCCCCTCTGATGATGAATAAACGCTTTTTCAGCTAGTTTTGAGCTCAACTTACTTTTGTAAGTTTGAGCTATTGCCATGGCTTGGCGTCCGTCGTCCGTGTGTGCGTGTGTCCGTCAACAATTTCCTTTGGCGCGGGCTACAGGTCGTACCTTTGGTCTGATCTTTATGAAATTTTGCATGAATGTTGACATTGACATGTAGATGGGAACGAGTCATTTTGGGGTCATTCGGCCAAAAAACATGGCCACTGGTGGCCATCTTGGATTTCAAAATTCAATCCATTGGCGCGGGCTACAGGTCGTACTGTTCGTTTGATCATCATGAAATTTGTCATGGATGTTAATATTGACATGTAGATGGGAACGAGTCATTTTGGGGTCGTTCGGCCAAAAAACATGGCCGTCAGCAGCCATCTTGGATTTTACTCTTTGCATGACTAAATCATTTGGCGCAGGCTACAGGTCGTAGTTTTGATCGGAACTTCATGAAATTTGTCATGGATGTTAACAATGACATGTAGATGGGAACGAGTGATTTTGGGGTTGTTCGGCCAAAAAACATGGCCGCCAGCAGCCATCTTGGATTTTACTTTTTGCATGACTAAATCCTTTGGCTCGGGCTACAGGTCGTACCTTTGGTCTGATCTTTATGAAATTTGTCATGAATGTTGACATTGACATGTAGATGGGAACGAGTCATTTTGGGGTCATTCGGCCAAAAAACATGGCCGCTGGTGGCCATTTTGGATTTCAAAATTCAATCCATTGGCGCGGGCTACAGGTCGTACTGTTCGTCTGATCATTATGAAATTTGTCATGGATGTTAATATTGACATGTAGATGGGAACGAGTCATTTTGGGGTCGTTCCAGCTGGTCGTTCGGCCAAAAAACATGGCCGCTGGCAGCCATATTGGATTTTACTCTTTGCATGACTAAATCCTTTGGCGCAGGCTACAGGTCGTACCTATGGTCTGATCTTTATGAATTTTGTCATGAATGTTGACATTGACATGTAGATGGGAACGAGTCATTTTGGGGTCATTCGGCCAAAAAACATGGCCATTTTGGATTTCAAAATTCAATCCATTGGCGCGGGCTACAGGTTGTGCTGTTCGTCTGATCATCATGAAATTTGTCATGGATGTTAATATTGACATGTAGATGGGAACGAGTCATTTTGGGGTCGTTCAGCCAAAAAACATGGCCGCCAGCAGCCATCTTGGATTTTACTCTTTGGTAGCAATACACGATTTCCAGCAATTTTGCCAACCTGGGAGGGGTTACTGTACTTCAAATCAATGCTAAGCCATTATCGTTGGCATATATCCAATCGAGCATGTTTTAATTTCGACAGAAATTTTAGGTGTAATCATATAAATGTACTTTTGGTTCTTCGTACAGTTTGTCATTGAGTTATGCCCCTTGGTTAGCACACACGAACCGCTCAATTTTACCCATTTTTTTTACTCAAATTGGCCATTTTCAACCCAAAAACAGACCATGATAGAGCGAATGTCAGTAAATAAGATTCTTCCACCTGATAGAGCTATGCTAGAGCTGAGAAATATTTGAAATAGAAAAAAAGTTATCGTATCAATTTGAAAAAAAAGTCTTGCGAGCCCAGATGACAGAATTCAGGGGAGAGAAATCGGGCTATTTTCCTGTAATCAATAACACAGAGTTGGCCTTCACTGAATACGAAAACCCTGTTGCGTATCCAAATTTTTCACTTTTTTGAGAACTTTCCCAGGTTTGTAAAATAAATAAACCTTCAAACCAGTAATGACACAGTT
Organism: Siphonodentalium dalli; assembly: GCA_032622095.1. Classification (NCBI taxonomy): domain Eukaryota; kingdom Metazoa; phylum Mollusca; class Scaphopoda; order Gadilida; family Siphonodentaliidae; genus Siphonodentalium; species Siphonodentalium dalli. The sequence goes on from CP136062.1 coordinate 32,306,101, forward strand.
AACACAGGCTACACTGGCGTTATGCCCCCCAGATACTTATATTTCTATTTTTCAGACGACCTACAACCCGTGAAATCGTGTACTGCTACCTTAAAGGAAAAATAGAGTTATCCCCCTTCAACGCGCAAATGTCCAGTTAAGTCTCTGACGTACACCGATAACTTTGATATATAACACATATGGTGTTTCTTCAGTGCGAATGGGAAATAAGGTCAATATAAGTAGTGTGGTTTCAATAAAAATGAACCAAATTCACCCAAATTAATGGTTATAGCGAGAGAAAAAAAAACAGTTAAATTATAAATGTGACATCATGCCCACCACCTTAAAACTAAACATCCCAGTCAAAAAAGGCAGTCTGAATAGACATATTACATCTGTATTCTGCTGACCAAAGCATATGCACTGTGGTTATTTACTAGCCAGCCCCCCCCCCCCCCCCCCCATCCTCCCCCGCATATGTTAAGACAATGTTCTTGTCACCCCCCCCCCCCCCCCCCCCAAATATGTTATCAATCAATACGCCTATTCGTAGGTGGGTGGTATCTGAGGAGTTTCATTGTTGGGATGTTCCCTTAGCAACACATTTCGTTACATGCAAATCACTTTTATGTGGTCAGTCATAAACATGTAAGAACGCAACAAAATTCCAAACAAATCGTAGGGAATAACTAATGCATATATAATCACCCCTCCCCCAAAATGTGAACCATGTTTATTTGGCCGGTCGGTGTACATTCAATGACTTAATTGTCAAGTTGAAATCACACTATTTAATTATTTATGGAATCTTATATACCATTTTTATTGTGCTGGTGCTCACGCGCTGTTCGTGATAACTCAGTAGCTGACTTTACCCCCTCTCCAATATACATATTGACATTACTCGGTCAATCGGAAACACGACCAAGACTAAATAACCAACATTAATATGGCTTTTCACACCAGGTATCCAAGGAAATCCATTGTTGAAATGTTTGCGTGGCAACACGTTTCATTAAATTAATGTCAATTTTATGTAATTACACAAAACCGCACCACTCGAAACGAATCGTACAGAGTAACTGATGCATATATAATCACATAACCAACCCCCCCCCCCCCCCCCCCCCCCCCCCCCCCAAATGTGAACCGGAATGTTTTTTTTTTTATCGATAGCAGACATACGTTGAATTTGTTTTTTGCCCTGTCGGTGTGATCATCATTCAGTGACTTGTCAAGCTGGAATCCATACTATCAAAGTTTACAGCCTCTGATACAAATACTCTACAAGCAAATGCACCTAATTCCGAGAACAGTCATAAATAGAAACTGTCAATAGTAACTCAGACACGAAGATAGGAAAGATAAAATGTTTCAGTAGATTTTCACTAATTTATCCAATTTGATATGTCTCTTTAAGGTAGCAATACACGATTTCCAGCAATTTTGCCAACCTGGGAGGGGTTACTGTACTTCAAATCAATGCTAAGCCATTATCGTTGGCATATATCCAATCGAGCATGTTTTAATTTCGACAGAAATTTTAGGTGTAATCATATAAATGTACTTTTGGTTCTTCGTACAGTTTGTCATTGAGTTATGCCCCTTGGTTAGCACACACGAACCGCTCAATTTTACCCATTTTTTTACTCAAATTGGCCATTTTCAACCCAAAAACAGACCATGATAGAGCGAATGTCAGTAAATAAGATTCTTCCACCTGATAGAGCTATGCTAGAGCTGAGAAATATTTGAAATAGAAAAAAAGTTATCGTATCAATTTGAAAAAAAAGTCTTGCGAGCCCAGATGACAGAATTCAGGGGAGAGAAATCGGGCTATTTTCCTGTAATCAATAACACAGAGTTGGCCTTCACTGAATACGAAAACCCTGTTGCGTATCCAAATTTTTCACTTTTTTGAGAACTTTCCCAGTTTTGTAAAATAAATAAACCTTCAAACCAGTAATGACACAGTTAACACAGGCTACACTGGCCGTTATGCCCCCCAGATACTTATATTTCTATTTTTCAGACGACCTACAACCCGTGAAATCGTGTACTGCTTTGCATGACTAAATTCTTTGGCGCGGGCTACAGGTTGTAGCTTTGGTCAGAACTTCATGAAATTTGTCATGGATGTTAACAATGACATGTAGATGGGAACGAGTGATTTTGGGGTCGTTCGGCCCAAAAAACATGGCCGCCAGCAGCCATCTTGGATTTTACTCTTTCAATGACTAAATCCTTTGGCGCGGGTTACAGGTCGTACCTTTGGTCTGACCTTTATGAAATTTGTCATGAATATTGATATTGACATGTATATGGGAACGAGTCATTTTGGGGTCATACGGCCAAAAAACATGGCCGCTGGCAGCCATCTTGGATTTCAAAATTCAATCCATTGGCACGGGCTACAGGTCGTACTGTTTGTCTGATCATCATGATATTTATCATGGATGTTAATATTAACATGTAGATGGGAACAAGTCATTTTGGGGTGGTTTGGCTAAAAAACATGTCCGCCACCAGCCATCTTGGATTTTACTCTTTGCATGACTAAATCCTTTGGTGCGGGCTACAGGTCATACCTTTGATCAGATCATTATGAGATTTGTAAAGGCTGTAGATGGGAACAAGTCATTTTGGGGTAATTCGGAAAAAAACATGGCTGCCGGTGGCCATTTTAGAATTTACTCTTTGCATCAATAAATCCTTTGTCACACCATAATCACCACATCCCTGATCCGATCATTATGAAACCTGTTATGAATGTTGATATTGACATGAACATCTAGTCTTACTTAGACATTTCAATTAGCACTTTTCATATTCCTCCATTTACTGTCGACCATTAAATTATTCCCCTACCTAAGTTGAGCTACAGTGTCATTGACACTTTCATTTATATTTCAGCAATCATTTGGAGCTGCATCACAAACTCGAGCTGTCAATAAGAAATCCTTCATGTTCTTCGTTAAGTTTCTCACAGACATCGTTCCATTTGAGACGTCAGCACATTTGAAGGTAATTTAATAGTTTTGTGGGGATTATTGCTGAACTTGTAATGGGTATCAATCTATTGTGAGCAACAGATTGACAACAGCAACAGTACTTGAACATCGGTTCTGCCGAATGCCTTCAAACATTTCGAGCATGTTAGGCCAAAGATAATTAAATTTCTGGTTTGGTTTACAAGTCAGAAGAAATTAGTTGTCAGTATCACAGTGGGGCAAGCCTTGTAATAGGGTGTCTGTCATTTGCAGAATGAGGTCCCCAGAGGGTGAATTTAGTGATGCTACCCCGCATAGCGGGCTAGCATCACCAAATTCACCCTCTGGGGACCTCATTCTGCTTACACCTCAGCAGAATGAGGTTCCCAGAGGGTGAATTTGGTGATGCTAGCCCGCTATGCGGAGTAGCATCACTAAATTCACCCTCTGGGGACCTCATTATGCAAATGACAGACACCTATTTTAAGGCTTGGAGTACCACTCTTTCAAAATGTGCAAACACACAAAAACATAATAAATTGAGGAACTGACACAAAACAGCATTATGACTGTTACAAGCATAGTTTAATTTTGAAACAAGTTGATACATTATTTGTTCGGAAATATTGAGTAGTTTTCTATAACATTCTTACCAAAGTTGCCAGTCGGAGGTTCGTGAAACACACCAGTCTATACATCATCTGGGAGAATTCTTCGACTGACAACTTTGGGCAGAAAGTTTGGACACACATCAGGTATCAGCTTGTTTGAAAAAAAATAGTATATCATATGCTCGCAGCTACCAAGATACTATCTAATATATAATTATCCTAGTTTATCTCATTTGTCCTCATTTCTGGTCGCCTCGGCCATTTTGTCTGTGCCTAATTATTACGTGAAAAGAGGGTCATTGAATTATTATTAAAGTTACTACATGCTGTATCTAACGGTTATCCCTTTCACGCCTACAGTAATGCCCTAATTAATCGACTCCTTTAACCACAGCATAATTATTGGTATATAGTGGAGCCCTCCGTCCGTCCGTCCTTCCGTCCGTCCTTCCGTCCGTCCTTCCGTCCGTCCGTGCGTGCGAACGTTTCAACTCATAACTTTGGTTTTGCTAACTCAATTCCGTTGATCTTTGGTATGCTAATAGACCAGCCGGGGGGACAAGATTTCCCCATAACTGCGGTTTCGTCCGCCCATTTTTTTCCAGAGTTACGCCCCTTTTTGGACTTAGAAAATTCAGTTTTCTGTGGCATACGAACGTTTCAACTCATAACTTTGGTTTCGCTAATTCAATTCAGTTGATCTTTGGTATGCCAATAGACCAGCCGGGGGGGACAAGATTTCCACATAGCCGTGGTTTCGTCCGCCCATTTTTTCCAGAGTTACGCCCCTTTTTGGACTTAGAAAATTCAGTTTTCTGCTACTTTTTTTGGTTTCCAGATGAGAACTTGAATTTGGATTGTTTATTTGCAAAACCCGTTTTTTTGTGTATTACCAATATCGCAATACAGGTCAAGGTAAAATTTCAGTTCAATCGGATAATTTTTGTGAGAGTTATGACCCTTTTTCGACTTAAAAAAATTCAGTTTTTTTGTTTAGAAAATTCAGTTTTCCTTCTATTTTTGTGGCACCAGACCAAATTTGAAGCTAATATAGAACAACATGTGGCATTTTTATAACGCTTAACCAGAAAGTTTCTCTGATTGTACAGTCGGGGGGCGTTACCTCCGCCCAGCGGTGCACTTGTTGTATTTAATTGTTATCCATTTTCAGGCACATATTATGAATCCACCTTACGTTCCAGCCAAATGTCGTGACGCTTTGATGGATTACACCATATTAGCAAAGACTCGCCTCGCGGACTTAAAGGCAAAAGACGTTATTCAGTTTTTATCTAGTGATGTTAAAGAATGCTTACTGCCAAGACAATAATTCCAACTTAATTTTTTTCAACTTTTTTCGATTTGATTTTTGAGTATTTTTGAGTTTCAAAGTTGATAAGGATTTTTTTTAATTCTCATTTTGCTCATTCTTGCTTTAAATGATTCACTTTACGGCTTTTATTTTTGGATTATATTTTATTTTTGAGTATTGTTTTTAGTTTTAAAGTTGATAGGGTGTTTGTTAAAATTTCATTATGCTGATTGTTCCCTGAAATTTTTTTTGGGAGACAATTAAAATAGCCGATGTCCATCCGTCTGTGCAGAAAGTTTACGGATGAGAACTTTATCTTGGGCTATCGGATCAAAACCGAATTTGGTATCTAGAGTTTATCAGCTCAAAACACAAGTTCAAGTATGGGTTCGGTCCGCCCATTTTTTCCAGTGTTATGGTCCCTCCTTTCGACTTAGAATCTGTCTGCTCTGAAATTTTCCAGATGTTAACTTTTTTTGGGGTTATCGGATCGAATCCAAATTTGGTATGTGACTTTATGAGCTCAAAATACAGGTCAAGTTTGATTATGGGTGCAGTCTGCCCATTTTTGCTGAGTTATGGCCCCTTTTCGACTTAGAATTTTATCTTTTGCATTTCTGTTAAAATAGTCACATTCGTTCAAACCGCTATAAACATAAACATTCAGAATATTGAAATATAGAGAGATTTTGTTCTTATACCAATCATAAATATCGTGTATATAGCATGTTATTGTCAAGATCGTATGCTGTGTTATATAAACAAAACCCAAATTCTGTAACAGAACATTTGTATATAAATGAACGCTCGGAACCAGCCCAAACTTGGATGAAAATTAGATTCATGGCTGCATGCACAGTAGTTGCATTCAAATTACACTCAGTCTCATTTTAATCGACTCCATATTACCTGTTCAGAATCCAGCTGATGTACATTACTTCATAATTGGGGAATTATCAGACAGAAAAAATGTACCTAATAGAATTGTTTGGCTAAGAGATTAATTTTATTAATCCAGTTCGTATGTTCTCATAACATATATAATTACATTACACACAGAATAAGGAATTTACTACAATAGTATTGTAAATCACATCACACACCAAATAAGAAATTTACTACGATTGTAAATTGTACATAGTGAAATGCGCATGCATTTCTAAATAAGGAGAAGATGCAATAGTATGTCATACACAGAAAAGATAGCTTGTTTATCGTTATACAGTAATGCCCTAAATAATCGACTATTTAACCACAGCAGAATTATTGGTAAATTTTCAGGATTTAGTCGGAAATATGGCTTTTTGCCATTCATTGGAAAGCTCTCAGAGAGCTTTCCAATGAATGGCAACAAGCCATATTTCTGACTAAATCCTGAAAAATTACCCATAATTCTGCTGTGTTTAAGGAGTCGATTATTTAGGGCATTACTGTAGTTCTCTTAGGAAATATGCAGATTGTCAGATTCCGTTATTTTTTCCAGGACCCCATGGATTCGGATTCAGCGACTGTTGATGGTGGATCGGCTACAGTGGAGGTATGCCTCTATGTATAATTTTGATTTTAAACAGAATATTATGAACTCTAAAATGCGTAAATGTTTGTGATTCATTTGGAAAAGAAAGCGCATATATTCCAGTAAAGTATAGTGGGGGAAAACATTGGAGTTTCCTCTATATCACTGTTAATCTTTATAAAAAAAAACTGACTGTTAATGACTACCTTACTCGTATTTAAATTCGCGTAGTACTATTTTTCGCTCAGTTTTGAATTCGCACACGTTAAATTCGCACACATAGCTGCGCGAATTCAAAACTGAGAAAAATATTTCCGCAATATTTCTGTGATATTTTCGTATATCTTGGAGCTGATGACAGTTTCGGTCTTTATAGTATATGTGTAAATTAAACACCATCGCGGCGGATTTACATTGTGCAGACAATAAGCTAGTCCAAGTCTTCTCGTACTAAAACCGGCTAAGATATTGGGATGGAGGTGCCGGTCTTTAGTCCGAGTTCCAGGCCCATGCATTCTTATGACAGACTTAAGCGTTAGTGACCGCTCAAATAAAACCACAATTATATGAAATAAAATATCACAATTGCGACAATAAACGGATATTTTCCGCAGAAGACATGCTATTTTATCTGAAACCCACATCAGTTGTGAATTTTAAAACGGTAATTTAATGGCGAAAAAGAGACATTTACCTCAATGTTTACAATTTTTTTAAAGTATGCGAACTCGGTTGACCTCGCGAACTGTGTTCGGCATTTTCCGTTGAAAATATTCCGTAGATTTTGGACAACAACGCAAATTACGATGAATTCTCCATTGTAATCGTAATTATGTGTGTCAATAAATAAAATAATAAATAGATTAATTAAACATTGGAGATATAAATGTAATACACTAAATAAATGAACCTTAAGTTTGAAAAGTCCCACTAAAACGGAAGAACTATATTTCGAAACTGTGTGATTCGGTTCTCCGATTATTTTATCAACACAGATGTAAAAATGCACATCACACGCATGGCAAGTCAGACACAAGAGTTCTAATTTGCTCCAATTTTGACAAGTTGCTTGCGAAAATTGTCAACAAAACTACCGTTCTGATCCTCCATTATGTCATTAAGTTTTTAGTGCGGGAATTGTTCTGAAAGCACATAGAAAACTGGACTTTCGGGCGATCGGTTTTCGCCATTTTTGTTCGGAAAACCCGCGCTATATATAGAAACGGAAAGTAGAATTCCCAGAACAAACAGCGGATTATGCCGAACTTATTCGGACCACTTCGGCTTTCGGTTAAAACGTAAACAAACAGAGAAACAAATCGATGTTTGTGGCAATCAACCGGAATATTCTATGTGTAATTTAACATTAAAGTTAGATTATTATACACCATTATGACCATAAGATGTAAGCCTTTCCGATGTATATAGCATCATGTATTGATTTGCTAGGTAAATCGAGTAAAATACACCACAAATTCCCGCCACAGATCGTGGGCGTAAGTCGTGTCATAGGATTGGTATACAAGCGGTCTTGGACTAAAGACCGGCACCTCCATCCCAATATCTTAGCCGGTTTTAGTACGAGAAGACTTGGACTAACAATAAACTAGTAACTACATGTATCATAATTTTGTGGCGACCTGGGCTATTAGTATTTTTTATACAAGGATTTCATCAATGTCTATGTTACCATGATTTGTCGCTTGAATTGCGAGCAATGGTCTTGATAGCGGTTAGCCGAATGTAAGTATATGCATACATGTATAGGCGTAATTGTCTATTCAACCGTTCATATATGTAAACTCAGCAACATAGCACTCTTGTATTTCTTATGAACTGTGGTTTAGATTGAACTTGGCAGTCATACTATTTTTGGCTCAGTTTTAAATTCGCGCACCGATGGGTGCACGAAAAATATTACTGCGCGAATTTAAATACGAGTTAGGTATCGGAAATGTGGTCAAGTTTTTTCTTTCTTTCTTTATGATAATTTTTTTCAGAAACTACAGCTGGCTGAAGAAGACGTGAATAAATCGGTGGAGGTTTTTAATGAAACAGGAAAGATACCTCTGTCAGTCATGGAATCCAGGTGACTATAACCTCTGTTTTAACCCTTTACCCAACAGAACGGCCCTGTGCCAATGCATTCTCTTATATATGCGAATCGACCATAGGTCGCCTCGCATATATAAGAGAATGCATTGGCTTAACACATTAAAAATTATAAAATTGTTAAAGAATGTAAGAAAAAATGGTAAAAAAGTGTTAAAAAAAAGATTTTTTTTTAGGCCAATGCATTCTCTTATATATGCGAGGCGACCTATGGTCGACTCGCATATATAAGAGAATGCATTGGCACAGGGCATAACTGTAACTATCACAATGTGGTCAAGGAGCCGGTTCCAATGATATCCATATTTGTATGGTTCTATTGAGACAGACCGAAGATATTTTAGGCTGTTGAAGCTTTATTTGGCCGGTTTTGGCCGGTTTGTTGGGTAAAGGGTTAATACATGTATGTATAATAAATAAATCTGTTAAAGTTCTCAATGAACTGTAAATTGGTGTGGTTGTCAACTGGTTATAGGGCCTTGCAAATTGGGGATGGTGGAAGGGTGTTTCATTTCATATAGAATCTCAAGATGAATCATTGTATCGAGAGTGAAGACATCAAACTGATGAAACACTTAAATTTTGTCATCGTAATGATTAAAAATATCGTGAAGATATCAAAAGCAACATGAGAGCCATCAAGCCTTGGAATGGTGTCTGACATTTGCAGAATGAGGTCCCCTGAAGGTGAATTTAGTGACGCTATCCCACATAGTGGGCTAGCATCACCAAATTAACCCTCTGGGGACCTCATTATGCATGGCCTCATCTGCTATGGGAGACATAGACTCAGATTGAAGTTCCCAAATGGTGAATATTGTGATGTAGACCCATTGGGAACCTAGATTATGCAATGTGCCGTCTGCCAATTTGTGGATATAGAGAAACTAAACTAAAAAAGAAATAGAATCTATGTGAAGAAGTTTCTATAGAAATTTTATAATAAAGAAATTTCCCGAGAAGATGAGGCCTAAGCAGAATGAGATCCCCAGAGTGTTCACCCATTAGTCACCTCGATTATGGATTTTATCTTCTGCAAATTAGGGTTTATAAAAACTTAGCAGAAGGGAAAATGTAACTATAGATACTTCCCAGAAGATGAGGTCTAAGTAGAATGAGGCTCCCAGAGGGTGAATTTGGTGATGCTAGCTGACAGATGTGAATAAATGAGTGATTGATCTATATCATGTGCCTCTGAACTTTCACAATCGGCAAACCTCGTTAGTCTTCGAGGAAACTCTCCATACTGTATACCGAAATCTGTCATATTGAATGTAATTGCCACATGACTAGTTCCTGGAACAACGCAATCCAATATAAGTCATTGTTGCAGAGATTGGACATTATTGGGCGGTCTATTTTCGTAGATCATTTGTGAGAGTGGTATCAGTATCAACTGTACATGCCATCATTCATTAGTATACGAGGTCTCTTCACTCAAAAGTGTGGTCTGTACATTAACAGCATGGGAGTGTACATGATCGCAAAGATTTGATAAAATTTAGAATCGGGATACCTGATATCGAAAAAAGATTCGGATTCAGATCAATTTCGCAGAGCCCTAAGTGGTTAGCTTGATCATCTTACAGTAATGCCCTAAATAATCAACTCCTTAACCACAGCAGAATTATGGGTAATTTTTCAGGATTTAGTTGTAAATATGGCTTGTTGCCATTCATAGGAAAGCTCTCAGTGAGAAACAGGCTTTATACCTAATACAAAACAAAAACAAATATTTATTATATATTGTTTCCTCGCCATTTTCTCTTCCCATTCTATAGATCTCAGTTTCTCTATATTGTTTTATGATCTACAATAAGAGTTTTTAAAATGCAGCCTGAGAAGAATACAGCAATGGAAGCTTGATCGGAGTAAATTTACAATGTCTCTTAGATTGGTAGACTTATGGCTGAGTTACAAAAATATGATCTTAGTTATATATATTTTTTACACTTGTATGCGCAGTTTCCATTGAAAACACTGTTAATTAACCCTTTCATGATGGGAGCTACACTGGTGCAGCATTAAAGACCCTGTACCAGTGCATTCTCTTACATATGAGAGTCTCCTGTAGGGAGCCTCGCATATATAAGAGAATTCACTGGCTTACGAGATCAAGTTAATTATCGTAATTTTCGGAACCAATTGATTACTCTCTATATATATTCTACCCGTTTATTTCAATTATAATTTTATATGATCATTTTTTGTCAAAAAATCTATTCTCTAATATCTTTCAGTGATTGTGAACATAATCTGTATCTTTCAGCATATTTAAGAAGCCTTACTACATGGGGCGATTCCTGCCAGCATTACTCAAACCAAGACATGTAAGTATAGCAATGATTCCATTTGTTCCATTTTGTGTCCTTGAGTTGTCTGAGAACATTTTGAGAAAATGCACATATAAAATTTCTTTACCCTAGTATTAAATCCTGCTTTCTGACACTGACTCTTAATATTTGTGTATTTTATGGATCAGATGATATATATAAATTGGACGTATTTTCATAAGATTCGTCATATACAGACATTCTGTAGACTAAAATTTTGCATGTGGGGGTCTTCGAAGGTAAACCCAGTCACATGTTTTTGTGTAAAAAAAATTGACTGATGGGTGTATACAGTCAGGCCTCAGCCTAGGGGTTCAGAACAGGGAGACTTGAAGTCTCCCTCCAGGAAATTTAGGGAGACTTCAGGAAATTTAGGGAGACTTCAGGGAGAAGTGGAGACTACCGAAAATTGACAATTTTCAACTATCGCTTTATTTTATAACATCAATAAAAAATTTAAAAACATAAAATAAGAAATAAAACTAAAAAAATTTGACTTTATCTGAAATTAGCCTAATTAATTGTTATTTTACATTTAAATTTTTTGGAAATGTTTTTTGTAGCTCTCATTTAAGCAAGACAATTATCAAGTTACAGTAGTAGTTAATTTTTTAACTAAATGGAAGAAGTATTATTTCCTAGACTGCAGCCTGGAAGATACGTTTGTAGTATTGACTATTGTCAGATTGTACAGTCTGAATCATGATGCATGTAAGTTGTAACTTTGAAAGTTTAATTTGGTTACGGCTGTAATGTGGGTGTCCGCTAAAATAAACAATAAGGATTAACTAACAAAGGAGTTGCAAAAGCTTTTAGTTTTATTGCTAAAGCTTTTATTAATTAATGGCCTCCCTTAATTAATGCCAACATCACTGGTATAATCCGATTAAAGCAATAAACTTGACATTTATTTATTTACGGAAGCGGTCTCTTCCGTCAAAAAGTGTGACGCGGTCTCTTCAAAAAGTGCAACGCGTTACCGAAACGAACTTCCGAAGCGCCTGGTACATACTCTAATAATGTCGTATTTGTTTTATATCTGAAATGCGGGACAGCGGTCTTTTAAGTTAATTAAAACATTATTTGTGACACTCACGATGGTCAATAACAACACAGATGCTAAGTTGCTAACATCTCATCGTGTTTTCAGCGTGTCAAAACATTCGTGATTAACATTCATTGCCGCAAAGGGAACAACGGCGACTGAATAACAACACAAAATAATAGGTCATATTTTATTTTAAACACTTGGGACTTTGTCTCTGCATCGTCCGTTTCTTTTTGGGATGGCCGCCACAATTCATCTATATACGGACATGTCTGGGGAAAAAAACTAGAAAAAATAATTAAGAAAAAAAAAAAAAAATTTACTTAAAATTGAAGGCGACTTCGATTTCGCCTTAGAGCGACGATAGGGCGAAGTCAGCGACAGTAAGGCGAAAATCTCGCCTGAGTCGCCTTGTGAGCTGAGGCCTGTATACAGTAACCTGTCTCAAAGCGAATAATCAAAGCGATGGAAATTTATTAACCGAATTCACAGAAGTTAGATGAACTCTCTCTATTTTGACCACTTCAAGAAGAAACATAACATTTAACTTTAATTTACACAGCTTCCAGATAAGCCAGACTGCAGAATGGAGTTTATAGAAAATCTGAAAAGGTACGAAAATAAATGGTTATACTAACCAGATCAAGGTCAATTAGACGTCAAATATCTGATTGCACCATTTTTTCGGTAGATCATTTTCTAGCTTGATATAATCACATGTCTCTCCTTGTTAGTATTCACCAATTCCTGATAACTTTTTGAATTAGAATGGTCCCAGTTAACTGCAAGAAAATTCCCCGAATAAGTCAGCTCAGTAGCAATTCGGGTCTCCGATTCGTATATTTTCGAATCGGCTCTTTCTTTTCCATTTATGGTGACAAACAACTATTTTTTTTATTTATGGAGCTCAATTGATGGGGAAATTGCCGCATTGTACCGTATTTTCCCATATGGAGGTCTCGTCAGTGACGGTATGATGTAATTTAGAGTTTACACTAGTTACTCAATTATGTCCAATCGCAGTCTGCTGCCCTTTCACCGATGTGAGTATGTGACGTCATGTCATGCGCATTGATAATTATGCATGCCATTGTTTATGATACAGCTATTCAGCATACGTCAGTCCTCGAATCCTTAGAATGCAGTCATAGTCATTGGCAACTATCAAATTAATAAACACTATATTACATACAGTAATGCCCTAATTATTCGACTCCATAACCACAGCAGAATTATGGGTAACTTTTCAGGATTTAGTCGGAAATATGGCTTGTTGCCATTCATCGGAAAGCTCTCGGCGAGAGCTTTCCGATGAATAGCAACAGCCATATTTCCGACTAAATCCTGAAAAGTTACCCATAATTCTGCTGTGGTTATGGAGTCGATTAATTGGGGCATTACTGTATATATACACTACTAGAGTAGTCGAAAAGTGTATCTTCAGTAGTAATTATTCATTTGATAGTCAAGTTCTGTGCTTAGATGACATATATGTCCCATGTTATGCTAAGTGATTCGTTCAAAAATAGCAAACTCTGTCTTGGTTGGCTGTTTCATATTCGAGAAAAAAAGGTTCAGCTTTTATGACAAATAAGTGAAATAATAATTAGAAGGGCATCCATACAGTGCTTGTCCTGATTCGATTTGGGTTCAATGTCGACATCGGCCACGAGATTCGATTCGGTTGCCAAATTTCCGATTCGCAGGGCCCTAGGGGTACTGTACTTCAACATTCTGCTGCGCCATGGTCAAACAGCACATGAATGCTTGGTTACAAGATACAAAATGATCGGAGCATACACATGTCCATATTTTGACCGAATTGTCACCTCAAAAGTTGAATTATTTCCCTTGGACTTGCTATGCAAAATCCTCATTTTAACAATATTTTGGCCGAAATTGGCCATCTTTGGCCTCAAAACTAAAATGACAGAGCGATTGTCGGTCTATAATCACCTTATGAGCTGATAGAACCTAGATATATTAATAAATAAAGAAAAGTTATTGTACAATTTTGAAATTTTATCATGGAAGTCCAGATGACTGTTTTCAATGGAGAGAAATCAGGCTCTTTTCCGATGGAGTACCGTACAGAGCTGGCCCACACCAGATACCAATCACATACTTTGTATTCAAACATCATTCCATTTTGTATACTACGGTACCTTTATAAAATAATTAAACCATCAAAACACTTCTCCCATGAATAAAAAGGCCAAACTGACATTTATATCCCTTATATGCTTAAAATCCTATTTTTATTACATTGTGCTACCTCAGCAGAAGCACTTAGGGGCAAAAACTTGGTACTGGTAGTGTTAATGACAGATCTCATTACAGATGTGAAAGAGGCAGCATAAATCATATTATTTTCCTGAAAAGAAAACAGATAAATCAGTTTTTATATGTTTTTAAACAAAATGGACGTATGATGTTATTGGTCTCTCTGTCTGTCCATTCGCTTTTTTCATTTCGGATGATAACTTTAGCAAGTCTGAACTGAATGGAATGATATTTAGTTGTGAGTTTACTAGCCCAAAATGCAGGTCAGGTTCGAATTTGGGTTCCGTCGCCAATTTTCACCAGAGTTACAGCCCTTTATGTTGGAATTAAGTTCGAACTGAATGGAATGAAATTTGGTATGTGAGTTTACTAACCCAACATAAAGTTCAAGTTTGACTTTGGGTTCCACCCGCCAAAATTTTACCAGAGTTATGACCCTTTCTTGAAATTTCCATGGGCGTATTTTTAGTAAGTCTGAACTGAATGGATTGAAATTTGGAATGTTAGTTTACTAGCCCAAAAGTTCAAGTTTGAATTTGGCTTATTTTGCCACGCCCTAGCGATGCTCTTGTTGATACTGAATTTCGTTCTCAAATAAAATTGAGTTGCGACGACAACTGTATTTTATTTTCAATTTTAAATTAACATTTTAATTGTGACCTATATATTCACGCTAAATGATTTCCTAATTAGTAACTGCCAAAAATAGATTTAGTAAAACATCAGTCAGGATTGATAATTGATGGCTAAATTTGTTTTATACAGATCTGGAAAGATTCCGTCGGTCATGTACAACAACTACATAGCTGCTAGTAAGAAAGAGGCTGCTAACCTTTTAGAAGGTAATCATATAAGACTGGATCTTTTTTTTAATTTGATCCTCAAAATTTGACAAAATGTGATGCGTAATTTTGTGATAAAATTTTAACAGAAACTAAAATCGACATTTTTGTTTATTTTATATTCAAATTGGCAGCACATAAAGTCATTGAAAGATATGAATTATAAGTAGTGACTTATGTTTGCAGATCATTGATGATTGTTTATCTGTGATAAATTAGAGGACTATATTTTTTGTCTTAAGCCAGATCGCGCAATACTGTCTTATACGGTTGTGAAACCTCTCAGCCAACACCGTGCATGTATGCATTTTGCATGCATTTTTAAAGATTTTTATTTATTCAAAAGGCATAAAGCTTTAGTTTTTTTCATGTGATTTACAAGATCTTCAACTCATTATGTTGGGATATAAGATTTTATGAAACTCGTTTGATAAATTTGACTCACAACTCGTCTATGACTTGTTGGAGATCCTCTATAGATGTCTTTAACCCTTTACCCAACAAAACAGCCAAAAACGCCCAAATAAAGCTTCAACAGCCTAAAATATCTTATGTCTGTCTCAATAACACCATACAAATATGGATATCATTGGAACCGGTTCATTGACCACATTGTGATGGTTACAGTTATGCCCTGTGCCAATGCATTCTCTTATATATGCGAGTCGACCATAGGTCGCCTCGCATATATAAGAGAATGCATTGGCCTAAAAAAAATTGTTTTTTAACACTTTTTACCATTTTTTCTTAGATTCTTTAACAATTTTATAATTTTTTAACAATTTTTATAATATTTCTCTACATTCTTTGACAATTTTAAGCCAATGCATTCTCTTATATATGCGAGGCGACCTATGGTCGACTCGCATATATAAGAAAATGCATTGGCACAGGGCCGTTCTGTTGGGTAAAGGGTTAAAATGGCCTACTCAATAATTTTTACTTCATAAAATATAAACAAAACTAGCTCATCACTGGTTCCAAGCCTGCAAATAGTTTGTCTGTCATTTGTAGAATGAGGTCCCCAGAGGGTGAATTTAGTGACGCTATCCAGCAGTGGGCTAGCATCACCAAACTTACCCTCTGGGGACCTCATTCTGCTGAGGCCTCAACTGCTATGGGAGACCTAGGTTCAGATTGAATTTCCCCAGTTGAAGTTGGTCGTGTTCACCCATTAGTCATTTCGATTATGCATTTATCTTATGCAAATTAAGGGATATAGAAACTAAAAACAATGTTAATTTAAGACTATAGATACTTCCCAGAAGATGAGGCCTAAGCAGAATGAGATCCCCAGAGGGTGAATTTGGTGAAGGTAACTCGCTGTGTGGGATAGTGTCTCTAAATTCACCCTCAGGGGACCTCATTCTGCAATAGACAGATACACTATTTGCAGTCTTCACTACTTCTGTCTATAGTTTTGCATCTTGGCTCAATATGTTTTGCAGGTGTATTTACGATTGACGACAAAGAAGAGGATGAGATTTCTGGTTTAATGTTGGAACCATTGGAACAACTTGAGCATGTCTTAGATAAATTGATTTCGCTAATGTTCGTTTCCAGTAAAGATCAACGGAAATCTATGAAAGGTATGCAAAATAAATGCCTCAAAATAAGTAAGTTCTCCCTGACAAATTTAATTGTATCTCTAGAATCATGAGACACATTATCAGGAACTCCAACTCCCTGCACACATATACAATACATGGATGTATATACAGTAATGCTCTAAGTAATCGACTCTTTAACAACAGCAGAATTATTGGTAACTTTTCAGGATTTAGTCGGAAATATGGCTTGTTGCCATTCATCGGAAAGCTCTCGGGGAGAGCTTTCCGATGAATGGCAACAAGCCATATTTCCGACTAAATCCTGAAAAGTTACCAATAATTCTGCTGTCGTTAAAGAGTCGATTACTTAGAGCATTACTGTACATATATTATAATAATAATGGGAGCAAGTTTAGAACGGCCAGGACACTGTGGCATATCCCATTTCTCATTCTGATGTTGGCACCATAAAACAACTTGAGCCGATAAATTGATATCGCTAAGGTAGCATTACACGATTTATCAGGTTGTGGGGGGGGGGTCTGAAAAAGACAAAAAATAAGTATCTGGGGGGGGGGGGACATAACAGGCAGTGTACCTGTGTTAAATGTGTCATTACTGGTTTGAAGGTTTAATTATTTTACAGGATTTTCATATTCAGTGAAGGCCAATTCTGTGTTATTGGTTACAGGAAAATTGCCCAATTTATCTCCCTTGAGTTCTGTAATCTGGGCTTGCAAGACATTTTTATGTTTACCCATACCATAGTATGGTAAACATAGTGTCGTTGTCCGGATTGACCACTCGTCGTTAGTCTGTCCGTCCGTCTGTCTGTCTGTAGACACTTTACGCATGGTGCGATAACTCAAACATTTTATATCTGATCGAAACCAAATTTTGTATATGAATTTCTCAGCACCAAATACAGATCGAGTTCGAATATGGGTTCGATCCGAGTTTTTTTACGGAGTTATGGCCCTTTTTCAACTTAGAATTCATGCATGCTACCATAACTCAAATTTTTTTTATCTGATCAGAATCAAATTTGGTATGCAAGTTTCTCGGACCAAAATACAGATCGAGTTCGAATATGGGATTGATCCGATATTTTTAAAAGGAGTTATGGCCCTTTGATATAGAATTTCTGCATATTTTGATAAATCAACCATTTTTCAACTGATAAGAACCAAATTTGGTATGCGAGTTTATCAACTCAAAATACAGATAGAGTTTGAATATGGGTCAGATCCTGTTTTTTATACCAGAATTATGGCTCCTTTTAACTAAGAATTGAACAGATTTGAGATTTGCTTACAATATATAACTGTAGCAGCTAAGAGAGACTAGAGATAATCTCTATTATTGATACCTGGTAATGAAATCTGATACTCACTGCTGCACTTTAATAGCTATCTGTTGTTTATTGCATTTCCATAGTGTGTGGACAGTGACTTCTCAGGATTTATCAACTCCAACATAGCTCTCTGGTCTTGCGTGGATTTTGGGATTAATATTAACCCATTCCATAGACACATGATATCTGATAGGCAGATATTAAATTATATCTTTCACTTTGAGCCAGGTTCAGTAAGGATTTCTAAAAACATTAGAGGAAATGTCTTATTTTGAAATTCCCTCTATTGCATTTGGGGTGCAGGATAATAATTATGTTGCTTGTATTCTTGAGACTGACTTATTGTGTGGGCTTCTAAATCCATATACATGTACATGCATTTATAGACTATTTTGATCAGGTCATTAGTGTGATTAAGATCAACCACTTGCTATCTCATTTAATAACTCAAATATTTGTCATTGATTATATTATATTTCAAGTCATAGTTTATGATAACACTCCCCTAACCTGTACAGAGAGGGTCATTTGGTTTAATTGCTTTAAAATATTAAAAAAATTAACCCACCCATTCCATAGACATACAGTATGCTATCCAATGTATTAAATCTAATATCTTCAATCTCATATCCCTGGTGACCTCTAGTTATCTCATAATTATGCATTAAAGTATGTTATATCCAATCATTATCAATCATATTTTACGAAATTTTAAAAATAGTTTATCTTTAACTGTTTATGTAT
Organism: Siphonodentalium dalli; assembly: GCA_032622095.1. NCBI lineage: Eukaryota > Metazoa > Mollusca > Scaphopoda > Gadilida > Siphonodentaliidae > Siphonodentalium > Siphonodentalium dalli. Next base: position 32,324,778 of record CP136062.1, read on the forward strand.
GGTTCTTCTGCCTGACTATGGACTGAGCTCTATAAGACCATATATCTATTTTAAACTGACTTAATAGGTTGGAATCAAATGCCATATCCATGTTCATATGGAAGGTGCCCAATAAGTCTTATGCCACTTGTGAACTTAAAGGTACTCAATCCGATTTGATGGTCCCCATATCATCAGATTCCAACAACAACAGTTTTTTTGAAATTCCGCTTCTGTTATCAGAATCAATTAATTGCCCAAAAATAATGCTAACCACAGTCCTCTATAGTATAAAATTGCCCAAAATCTGTTGTTTATCAACATTTTGTACAATGAAATTTTGCTACTTTGTCATATATCTGACACAAAAAATCCACTTGATTTTAGAGTTATCCATCTTCATCGACTTTCATAATGCCACTAAATATTCCAGGTGGTTAAAGATAATAGATTTAAAAATTTTATATCTGCTTACTCTGAGCTTTGAGGAATGGGTTCCTCGATTTGAATAAAATATTTTTTACCCCCGAAGCCAAATAAAAAGTAACTGAGGGGTGCTTAATCGGATCGAGTAGCTTTAATTGTAAGGTGTGAATTGTTGAAAAGGTTGCTGTAAGGATTTATGAAAATAGCTAATCGCCAAGGTATGGGTTAAACATCTGCCGATCGTGATCGGCCTCTCGTTTTCAAATTGATATAACTTTTTTCTATATCAAATATTTCTCAGCTCTTGTTTGGATTATTTGATCTGAACTAAAGTTGGAATGTGTATTTCCCAGCTAAAGATACTGGCTGAGTTTGAATATGGCTTCCGACCAATTATTTTTACATGAGTTTCGGCCCTTTTTTTACTTAAAATTTTACCGTCTGTTAACATTTTTGGTTTCCGACCAATAACTGCAGTTTGGATTATTTGATCTGAACCAAAGTTGGTTTGTGTTTTTCCCAGCTAAAACTACACGCCAAGTTTGAATATGGGTTCTGTCCAATTATTTCCACATGATTTACGGCCATTATTCGTCTCAAATTTGACCGCATTTTGGCATTGAAATTAGGGGTATATCAGATATTCTTTGTTTGCTCAAATTATTATTTTGTGGTAGTACAATTCGAAATAGCTAAAGGGCATATTTTGCCACGGCACTAGCGATACTCTTGTTCATTTGTAGGAAATGTTCAGACAGCTCACAAAAGCAACATTTTTGTGGAATTGTGGCCCAGCAGCCTTTTTATTTATCAAATTTACATCATATAGCGGCAAAGGTATTTTTAAAGACTTCAAAATTATGTTTGTATAAACTGTTATTTTTGTTACATTTGTATGCGGAGAATTGACATTTGATTGAAATCAATATGTTTTATTCGATGAAATCTTGGGATTTATGAATATAATGTATTCCTTTTCATTCTTGTGCTGGAAAAATTAACTTCTTGAGAAAAATAGAATAAACCCACCTGTAAACTATTGTCACATAAAGTTGAGCTACTGTGTTGTTTACACTTTTATTTCTAGTTCCAGAATGTTTGTCTATTGTTAAAGAATCTATAAATAGCATCCTACACTCAGTCGATGAAGATACATCACTGGCTGTATTGGAGGTCAACATCGATGTTTTTCCAAACCAAAGACTAAGAGAGGTAAACTAGTATTCTGGACTGCAATAATGCTCTAATTAATCAACTCCTTAACCACAGCAGAATTATGGTTAAATTTTCAGGATTTAGTCGGAAATATGGCTTGTTGCCATTCATGGGAAAGCTCTCAGTGAGAGCTTTCCGATGAATGGCAACAAGCCATATTTCTGACTAAAACCTGAAAAGTTATCTATAATTCTGCTCTGGTTAAGGAGTCGATTAAATAGGGCATTACTGTAATCAGTGATTAGAGACGTACTATTATGAGCCTCTGATATCTTGAACATGTGAACATAGCAAAATGCTATGCAATTTCGAAAATTTAGTTGAATGTTATTTATAACAACAGGGCAGTTTTATATCCTAATGAAATCAATTGCTGAACTAATTTCATGCTTTTAGCCTTGAAATAGTGTGTCTGTCATTTGTAGAATGAGGCCCCCAGAGTGTGAATATAGTGATGCTTTCTCGCACAGTAGGCCAGTTTCACTGAATTCACCCTCTGGCGACCTCATTCTTCATGGCTTCATCTGCTATAGGAGACATAGACTCAGATTGAAGTTCCCAAATGGTGAATATTGTGATGTACACCCATTGGGAACCTCGATTAAGCAATGTGTCATCTGCCAATTAGGGGATATAGAGAAACTAAACTAAAAAAGAAATAGAATCTGTGTGAAGAAGTTTCTATGGAAATTTGATAATAAAGAAACTTTCCAGAGAAGATGAGGCTTAAGTAAAATGAGGTCCCCAGAGGATAAATTTAGTGATGGTAGCCCACTAAGTGGGATAGCGTCACTAAATTCACCCTCTGGGGACCTCACTCTGTAATGACAGGCACACTAAACTCAGTCTTGCATGGAGCAAATTAAGACTCGAGTTGAGATTATTGTCCTTTACAGGTTGTCGATGCTGTGTTGAATTTTTACTGTAAGGTTTCCAGTGTGGCGCATAAAAAATTGGAAGTTCATCTCGGATATCTGAGCAACTTATGTAGGATTTTAATGAGTGACTACAAACTAATTCCAGGAATCGTCTCTCGTATATGGGACCTAATCGTCAACCAGGTATGCTATATGTCAACTATTTTTATTTTATCTGACGTCAATGAAGCATGGGAATGGGTTCCGTCCATGTGTAACAATTTTTTTTTAGCTCTATTTCAGTCATCATTGGTCAGATTTGAAACGTTCTATGTTATGCATGGTGGAAAGAATATCCACCAGTTTTGTCCATTAATTGTTTGGCCTTAAGATTGAAAATTGCATTCACACTAAATATGCGGTGCGCTTGTAATGTGTAACCAATGCTTACAGTAATGCCCTAAATAATTGACTCCTTAACCACAGTAGAATTATGGAAATATGGCTTGTTGCCATTCATCGAAAAACTCTCACTGAGAGCTTTCCGATGAATGGCAACAAGCCATATTTCCAACTAAATTCTGAAAAATTACTCATAATTCTGCTGTGGTTTAGGAGTCGATTATTTAGGGCATTATTAAATGTATCTTGCATATTAAAAAAAATGTGAGGTAATATTAATTCTCACACCGCATGCTTAGAGTGGAATGGACTCGCATAATATGTTGTAGAAATACTGGCACCATTACACTTTACTGAATCTTTAGACGACATCCTGGTGGAGAGGACATTTATGTTTCCGTTATTGAACAATATAAAACAATCCAGAACAATCCTGCGATTATAATCAACAAATATTTTTTTTTTTTAATTGATATGGCCACAGCAATTTTAATTAGTTGGTTTACGAATATTTGGATGTCTTGATATACTAATTGCCAGTTATTCCACATGATCCTAGAGAACGCAAATCTTATAAACTTGAAACAATTTTTTGCGACATTAATCTTTCAATTATTCTCACTTTTCATTATATCATGAGTGATAGAACGGTTTGGTGAGAACACCATTGTGGGACAGGAACCAGTCTATAGGGCGAGCTGGGAGATATTTTCTCCCTGAAATGTGCCACTTCTCCCTATTTTTGTCCCGGGGAGAAGTGACTTCTCCCTATTTGTGTGCCAGGGAGAAGTGACTTCTCTCCCATATACCAGTATACATATGGCACAAGATCATATTTAAAGGATATTTACTGATTATAATGGTGTTCTTACTCGCTATACTGGCTTTATAATTGGGATGTTGTGTTGCATAATACTTAATGAATCATAGAAGGGTGATTTTGGGTGTAAATTGAACTTCAGGCATGGCTATTTCTTCCTGATTACAGTCCAATTCTCCCTAATAACCAAACAGGGAGACGTGACTTCTCCCAGATAACAGTCCACTTCTCCCTAATAACCAAACAGGGAGACGTGACTTCTCCCAGATAACAGTCCACTTCTCCCTAATAACCAAACAGGGAGACGTGACTTCTCCCAGATAACAGTCCACTTCTCTCTAAAAACCAAACAGGGAGACGTGACTTCTCCCAATTTTAAACTTCTGGGCTGATCCCTGATATTACCGAAAATAAAGGCAATTCACGGCCACTCATATACCAGTATACATATGTCCCAACATCATATTTAACCCTTTACCCAATAAAACGGCCAAAAACCCCCAAATAAAGCTTCAACAGCCTAAAATATCTTTGATCTGTCTCAATAACACCATACAAATATGGATATCATTGCAACCGGTTCATTGACCACATTGTGATGGTTACAGTTATGCCCTGTGCCAACGCATTCTCTTATATATGCGAGTCGACCATAGGTCGCCTCGCATATATAAGAGAATGCATTGGCCTAAAACAAATCTTTTTTTAACACTTTTTACCATTTTTTCTTACATTCTTTAACAATTTTATAATATTTCCTTACATTTTTTAACAATTTTTATAATATTTTTCTACATTCTTTGACAATTTTATCATTTTTAATATGTGTTAAGCCAATGCATTCTCTTATATATGCGAGGCGACCTATGGTCGACTCGCATATATAAGAGAATGCATTGGCACATGGCCGTTCTGTTGAGTAAAGGGTTAAAGGCTATCTACTGATTATAATTCGTGTTTTAACTCACTCTAATGGTTGTATAAATGGAATCGTCACTTTTGCGTTGCATGATACTTATTGGATCGTAGAAGGGTGATTTTGTGATGTAAATTGAACTTCAGCCATTGTTATTTCTTCCTGATAAAAGTGTCCACTTCATCCTATTAACCAAACAGGGAGAAGTGATTTCTCCCAATTTCTAACTTCTAGGCTGGTCCCTGTTGGGGGGGGGGGGGGGGTGTAATTTGAAATTTTTGTTTTGTTTTTCCACTTCGGAAAGAACTAACTAATCAAATTGGTGTTGCCTTTTCGTGTAATAATGTAATTTATCTACCATTTCCTATGAAATTCCATGATAAAATTAGCGATGATGAATTGGCGATAACAGCATCGATAACTGTAATCGTTACTGCAGTTGCAATACAAGGTGCTTGTGACGTCCTTGACTGTTCAAAATCATGAATGAACTGACGTCACGTGCAATCTGGTGAACATCAAAACACCAGTCCAACGTGTATTCATGCACACAAAAAACAAATAGTTTGTATCAGTATTTGATTGACTCCCATCTATAATATGTTAAAACATATCAGAAAGTAACTAATATATATCTGTTGAGTATTTATTATTTAATAATATAAAAAACACAAGTGTAATAAATTTTGTCCATTGAATTCAATTTCTGTTAGGCATATGCGCGGGCAATTACTGTTGGGAGAGTTTAGCAAATTGAACTAATCGTGTGACAGTTACACTTGCAGGTTTGGAGAATTTACTCAATAAAGCTAATCGTCAGGCACAATCAAACGATATTTGCTTTTAACAAAAGTCTTAAAATGTAATTTGTGTGGTGGATTCTGTCACACAAATGGTAGATAAATGTGTTATACACACAATGTGTTTATACTGATTCATGTAAGGTGACTCGATCGGCATGTTGTCATGGTCATATAGTGACTCGGCGACCATAAAAACGGGCCTTGTCGTGATACATGAATCGGTACAAACACATTGTGTATATAATACATATTTACATGTAGTTGGGACCAAAAGGAGGACTTGTGTCAAAAAATGTTCAAATCTGAAAGTTTTTTTTTTTAATTGTAGACTGTTGTGATGGAGAAACACCATGTAGTCGGTTTGGCCTCGTTCCTTGTTCATCTTGCTTCCAGTGACGTCAACATTATCCCAATCCAAATAAGGAATGGTAACGAGGCACCATGTTTCGTAAGAGACACCCATGGGCTTGTTGACTATTTGTGGGGTCAGTTACCTATCTCAGATGAACACACCTTCAAAACTAGCCTTAGGTGGGTATTTGTTTATCTTCATATCTTTCTTTATTAAATATTCATTGATGATTTCAGTAATGCCCTAAATAATCAACTCCTTAACCATAGCACAATTATGGGTAACTTTTCAGGATTTAGTCGGAAATATGACTTGTTGCCATTCATCGGAAAGCTGAGAGCTTTCCGATGAATGGCAGCAAGCCATATAATACATATATTACATAAATTTTTCCGCTAAAGGAAGCCATTCACATTGAACTATATGGATATATGTCCTGCTTTGTAAAACAGTAGGAAAGGGGTTAACATTTTGGTCGCCTCCTGACGTATGTGCTTGCAAGATTAGTCACGCATGAATGCCTCCAATATAACCAGCTGTACTCGATTGGATTCTTCAGTTTTATTTCCTACTGCGTAGCCGCTGGATGTATAAGGGAGTATGTCTTTGAACTCAACAAATTCACTTTGTCGATACCATATAGCTTCTGGTTGCCTACCCGTTCGTTTTTATAATAATCGGTTTAGAATTCAAGGACCGTTTCGCTTCAAACATACAATTGTTCTGTATTTTCAAAAAGCCCATACTTTTTGTCAATTCATATTATTTGCATCTTTGAATTGACGAATTCACCATAGAACGGCCATCGTTACAATGACTTAACCCTTTACCCAACAAACCGGCCAAAACCGGCCAAATAAAGATTCAACAGCCTAAAATATCTTCGGTCTGTCTCAATAGAACCATACAAATATGGATATCATTGAAACCGGCTCCTTGACCTCATTGTGATAGTTACAGTTATGCCCTGTGCCAATGCATTCTCTTATATATGCGAGTCGACCATAGGTCGCCTCGCATATATAAGAGAATGCATTGGCCTAAAAAAAATCTTTTTTTAACCATTTTTTCTTACATTCTTTAACAATTTTATAATTTTTAATGTGTTAAGCCAATGCATTCTCTTATATATGCGAGGCGACCTATGGTCGACTCGCATATATAAGAGAATGCATTGGCACAGGGCCGTTCTGTTGGGTAAAGGGTTAAGACGCACATAGATTATTGTGAGCAGTACATCTATGGAATTTCTTATAGAGCCGATAAGGTATGATAGAATTGGTCAGACCGTAAATGCCACGTGGTTCGCTACGCGAAGTCTCCTAATTTCGTGCGAATGTTATTATACTCGTGGCGTTTCAAATCGCGGAGTTTCTTTCAATAACTCCATCACTACTGACACTAATATCTATCATAATGTTTGTCGATTTAATATATATATTGTTGTTTATGCTCTAATGAACAATAGCTGTGATTCTAAGCCAGCCTGTATGAACCGATGGGCTTGCATTGCTCTCTGTTGCACACTAATAGTGATTTGTAGGGATTCAGGCTGAAATTAATAATAGTGATGGCAATTTCACTCCATCTCAGTTCCAAATTATAGTTATTTATATTGTGAATTTTCTCCAAAATTAACTCATGCCGACATTATTATTTGGCACCTGAGAGTAACGACTATGTTCGTTATGACCTGTACAGGTATGTTGTTGTGGGTGCAGACACTTTCCGATAGGGCTTGCACATTAATGGCTGACCCGGTGTAAATGCCTCGGCATGTTCATGTTAAAGAACGCTACTGGAGTCACCACAGGGTTATCAAGTTACTCGGCCGTGGTCTCTAACCGGATTGGTTCCTCCACTGATATATCTACAGATATATATTTTATTGACTAAATGGTGTCTCCTTCCGGAACACAAACATAACTTCCATCCTTCCTGTCCAGGTTTGAAGAAGGCGGAGGGTGTTAGGTTACTACGATTCTGGCTATGGATATGATTGGGACAGGGGAACCTGGTTTTGGGCATCATTTGACATCAGATGTCTGAATTTCGGCTTCATCAGTTCTTCCCGGGAGTCTGGAATGTTTGCTCTCCCAGTCGTACGATATTGAAAAAATTACAAATCATGGGCACTCAAATTTGCACTCTTCCCTCTTGTCGACATTCTGAAGGTGTCTACTCGTGGATTCAATATCTGCATAAATATTTTAAGGTTCTTTCGATCACTTCCCTCTTGTCGACATTCTGAAGGTGTCTACTCGTGGATTCAATATCTGCATAAATATTTTAAGGTTCTTTCGATCCTTTCCCCATCTTGGTTCAATTATGGGAATGTGAAAGTGTAATTTGCGATGGAACTATCCCACAATGACTTGTTACGATTAACTCTCCTTATGATTATATTTCGCTTTCCAGCCGTCCTTGGTTTATTTCCACTCATTGTCTATCATTGAATAGAATTCTCCATGATCACAGACTGCCAAGATTTAAAATCGTGGTGACTTGACCCCTCCAGTTAACTGGCCCACAGTAAAATTGCTGCTGTGGAATGTTCAATTCCCCATGCGGCCACGACGTTTCTCACGACATTACTTGTTACCGTGGCCAAATTTGAGGTGCCTGGATGAAGGCCCCCAATGAGAAATAACAGAAGGGGTATTCCAAGAAAGAGGGGGGGGAGACATTATTTATAGCAAGTAACCATATCAAATGTGAGCTTGGTACACAAACATGCTGTGCATACAATGCAGCATGCATTGTTCATAAAGGGCATGGTAGGAGTTTTTAAAGTATTCATTGACTAGCCGGAGTCTACATGAATTTCAAATACATACGAGTCCAGACCTTGGCTGTTTGCATTCTATTAATACCTTTCGTAGCGTTGATATGGCGACTAGACTTCACACATGAATGAAGCGCAGTTACATGGAAAGCATTTATATTGTCACGTTCCCCACGATCACTGCCAATAGTCTTTCCGAAAAGAGTCCATCACATGGCTCTTCGTACTTCTATTGCCCATATCAACTTGATTATCTGGCACATAGAACATATAATGTTCGTTTCACCATCAAGTCAATTAAATAAATGATAAATCAAAGTATTTTTAATGTAATCTGAGTTTTGGGATCCAAATTTCATGGTTTTGGCCATGTGGGCTCAGGGTAGGTCAAAATTACACCAATACCTAGTGCTAATATTCACATTCATTATGTTTCAGCCTGATGACGCAGTATATGAGGTATTTTTGTGCTTTCATGAAAGAGGAATCTAACAGCTTGGAAAAGTGGAGAAGACATATTGGAGTCCATCTTGCCAAAAAGGTGCACAACCTGTTTAACCCTTTGAGTGCCAGGTCCGATTTTTGTATCAACCCATATACCCTGTGCCAATGCATTCTCTTATATATGCGAGTCGACCATAGGTCGCATCGCATATATAAGAGAATGCATTGGCCTAACAATTTTTTATCATTTTTTTAATAAATTTTCTTACAATTTTTAGGACATAAAATAAAAAACATCCATTACCCTGCAGGGAGCCCCACACATATATAAAAGCATATATAAGAGTGTTGTCTGCTCATGTTTGTCTGGGGCTCTGTATGGGTGAAATTATAAAATTGTTAAAGAATACAAGAAAAAATTATTAAAATTGTTAGGCCAATGCATTCTCTTATATATGCGAGGCGACCTTTGGTCGACTCGCATATATAAGAGAATGCATTGGCACAGGGTATATGGGTTGATACAAAAATCGGACTTGGCACTGAAAGGGTTAAATATAAATATAATAGTTTAATTCAGTATGGTCCTTAACGCCTGAGCAACCTGTTTAACCATGTTTGATATATATCTGAAATTTTATTTAATTGTCATGAAATAAACTGACGCACATTTTTATTCACACTTGCGTGGACCTGAGACCTGTTTCAAGATCAAAATTATTGGTTCATCACTGTAATTGGTAAGCATGATATATAATGTATTACGTCTGCAAACTCAATACAAAATGTGACAGTGATACTTTATTGCACACCCAAGCCTTGAAATAATGTGTCTGTCATTTGCAGAATGAGGTCCCCAGAGGGTGAATTTAGTGATGCTACCCCGCATAGCGGGCTAGCATAACTAAATTCACCCTCTGGGGACCTCATTCTGCTTACATCTCAGCAGAATGAGGTTCCCAGAGGGTGAATTTGGTGATGCTAGCCCGCTATGTGGGGTAGCATAACTAAATTCACCCTCTGGGGACCTCATTCTGCAAATGACACACTATTTCAAGGCTTGTGCACACCCAATGGCTTATTTGTGCAAAATACAGAAGATTTCAAAACGTTCAATAAACAATTGTTTATTGTTCTTGAACAATACAAACTGATTACCTCAACAACGTCATTGGCGACTTCAACTTCAACAGAAAATTTCTTCACTAAACTATGAGGTATATATAGCATACATTAACACTTTCAGTGCCAAGTCCGATTTTTGTATCAAGCCATATTTCCTTGATCAGTTTTCAAATTTATTGATTATAATAATGTGATACATTGATGGAAAGAGCTCTTAGAGCTCTTAGGCAACAAGCCATATTTCCGACTAAATCCTGAAAAGTTACTCATAATTCTGCTGTGGTTAAGGATTCGATTATTTAGTGCAATACTACCGTACTGACCCGCGTTTAGGCCCAGGGGGCCTTTGTTTTATTTGAGCTCAAAAATCCAAGTGGGCTTAAACTCGGATATGGCCCTTTGCAAACCAAAAATCCTAAGAAATCGGGACAGTAAAACTGATGAAAGCCGATCTAACGCCGATTATTTGGGAATTTTTTCAATTAAATGTGAATATTAAAATATTATAATAACACTTTAAGTCTTGTAGTTTTATTGGACAACATTCCCATGTTAAAATGACACTATTATGTAAGTAGTCTTGACTGACAGCCGTCTTGTTCCCAAAGTGTTTGCTTGGAGTCAGGAATGCCCTGGTTATTATGTAAGCGGCAGTGTGGGTTATCTATAGTCTGACTATAGTTTATATCAATGTTCAGATTTAATCCAATCAGGAAAACAATAAGCCCGGCGCTTTATTCGTGATCCATTGTCTACATAGAGGATGTTACAATGGCGACTAATTGCATGTTTAACAAAAGCCAGTGAGTGTAATTATTTAACAGCACTGACAAGGCAGTTGTATTTCTACTAAAACGGCATTCTGAACTCCTCGACCTGTGACCTCTGGGGGCAAACGGTGACGGAATCTGACGAGGTTTGCCGAATGCTAAAACGTATAAAAAACGTATACAAACGCACGTGTTTGAATATTTTGGTTTCGAGTGAATAAAGTTGACGCAGTTTGGAAGACAAGTTCCCCTTTCTGCTCCATTATGATACCCACTGTGTGTTTACATAACCAAGAGGCCAGTTCTTTGTGTTTGGCCATATGTAGGAACACACAGGTCTACGTTGTCACTGAACACGAAAAATATGTTTTTACAGAACACCTATAGTTGGAACAGGTGCGCTTTGATTAAACTTAAATAGCCGCACATGGCTTTTAAAGCTATACGCTGTTAGCAAGTGGGTTCTATTGTATTTTATTTCTGTTAAACGTTTGGTTTCCCCAGGGAAGTATAATTGAATAAAGAAATGTGAATTTAAGATTCACTTTATTTTATTTCATTTAATATTATCACTTACCTACGAATTATAACTTTCCATTTTTCGTGGCATTCTCGCCGTCACCGATCGTTTGTGAATATACTTCTTGGAATTATTTATTTGGGGAGTATCATTAGCAAATACTTACTTACCACTGCTGAAATTGAAAAAAATTTGGGGTGGGCTTAAACACGAATATACCCCTGTGCATGGAATTTGGCCAAAATATATGGGTGGGCTTAAACATGAGCATGGGCTTTGAACCGGGTCAGTACGGTATATATTTATACCATTACAATTGATCTATCTATCTAACCTGTGTGTTATGTGTTTGTTTTTAGTTTTGGTATGTTGCATCACGACTGGATCCAGAGATATATGATAGCAACACGCCGCTGCTTAGTACTAATGACGAACAGTTGGCCAGGGAAATATACTTGTCGCCAACATTCAAAAATCTTCTCTCTGAGTATGAGGTTGGTGAAGTACATGTATGAATCTTTGTTTTCCCTATGTGCCTTTTGAGGAATTCTATCAAAAGTATGATCATATGGATCTTTGGGGTTACTGGGAGCTTACCATTTTTTCTGAGTTCTGGTAAAAAACATGGCTGTCAGTGGCCATCTTGAATTTCACATTTGAATTCACCGGCAAACCATGTAGCCAACAATTATTTGCGAAATGTTTTTAAAATTTAAAGGCATGTTCGGGATCAGCTCTAGATGGGAGCTATTGAAATAGAATGATTTTCGATGGCTGCTATCATGTTGACATTTAGTATTACATAGACATATATCAACTTTCCACATTCCTTATCGCTCCATTAACTGTAACATTTGACATTATAGCCTCTCTCCAAGTTGAGCTTCAGTGTCATTGACACTTTCATTTACGGATACCCTGTCTGATGTGGTGACCAGAACTCTCAGACTAATAACATAGTCGTATAAGAGCAACGTATTTTATCCCAAAGCGTTAACCAGATGCGTGAATTTAAGCCAAAATTGTGTACAAACGCAAACATGTTTGGTATCGAGATCACTACACCATAACGCATGACATTTCAGATAAGTAAGCTATACACTGATGTTGCGAAGTACTTAGATGAGATTATAAACATAATTATAAAGTACAATTATTTTGGTAGTAATGCTGTTTAGTTTGCAAATCAGTGTGCAAATAGGAATAATTTGCAGAGCAGAATCGTGGGAACTATAATTTTTGCCGGAAGGGATGCTCGAAGTGGATGTGTTAACTTTCTTTCCAACAAATTGATCGGCGAAGACTGTCGCTTATTTTGAAAACCCTCCGACCCTCCCCGTTTGTTTTTTTTTGTTTGTTTTGGGAATACACATTCGATTGATGTGTGCCCCCTTTTGGCCTACATTTATATGCGGTCATTGTGCCTCAAAACATTGTCACCGGCATGTTTGTATATGTTACTACTACATTTATTTTATCGGCTTCCTGTAAATAATTATGTTTTTCTAAACAGGTAGCTATGAATGCATTCCAGTTGTTGTCTTTCACTCTAACCCTGTGGGATAAACAGTTACATGTACAACAACCAAAATTAAACATTATGATTTGTTCATGTCCGCGGATATCAAAAAGTAATAAAGAGCATTGATAAACCTGTCATTTGCAGAATGAGTTTCCCAGAGGGTGAATTTAGTGACACTATCCCACATAGCAGCTATCATTACAAATTCACCCTCTGTCAACCTCATTCTGCTTAGGCCTCAATTATTATGGGAGACAAGCCTTGAAATAGTGTGCCTGTCATTTGCAAAATGAGGTCCCCAGAGGGTTATATTGGGACTGCGCATGCGTGACTGATTCCGAGCAAGCCAATAAGCGTTCGTAGGCGACCAAAAAGTTAACCCATTTCCTACTATGGTTTACAAAAGCAGGACATATATCCATATAGTTCAGTGTTCTGGCTTTCTTTAAGGAAAAATGTATTATACTTTTAAAAATAATATGTCAGGGGACGAAAAGGGGAGGGGTAGAAAAAATTTTGCAGCCGATTGTCACAAAACTTTTATATAATCATTCCCATGATATGAGGAATCTAATCGTGTTGTTTAAATATGTCAAACATGGCACCATTCGCGTCAGGGATGCACGGAAGGGGAGAGGGGCACCAATATTAATAAAAATAATTTTAGCGCCGATTTCCATCAAATTGATACACATTCTTCACCGTGATACAAGGAATCTAATTGTGAAATTTAAAGACTGCAAATTGCTGTCGTTTGGTTAAAAGATTGTGGGAGGGGCACTCAATTTGATCAGAATGGGTTTAGTCGTGGATTGCCACCACACTTATACAATATCATCCCCATGGTATGAGGAGTCTAATGGTGTGGCTTAAATCTGTCAAAAGTGGTGTCATTCGAGTCAGGGTTGAACTGAAAGGCAGAGGGGCACCAAAATTGATACGCAATAATTTTAGCACCAATTTCCACCAAAGTGATACGCATTCTTATCCATAATACGAGGAGTCTGATAAAATGTCAAATGTGGCGCCGCTTGTGTCCGAAATAGGGACGGGCGGGTTTCCACAACTGATAGAAATATGTTTAGTGTCAATTAGCATCAAATTCATACATGTTCGTCTCAAATCGTGCAAGTTAAAAACATCAAATTTGGTGCCTAGATATATTTGAAAATATATGTCTGTCTGTATGTGTTCTATATATAACTTCATGGGGTACAATCGAGATGGCACCAAGGCGTTCTAACAGTGGTAACTTTTTACGAGGAAGATATTAATGGTGCATGCTAAAATATTAGAATAGCTCATGTTAATATTATAACACAATTGAGTCTGCCCCATTCAATATAGTTCCCACAAAAAAGTTACAAGAGATATGGAAATATATAGAAGGCCTGTTCAACAATAGTGGTCATGGAGTCAGTGGCACATGCCTTTTCAGAATCCTCCAATACTGACATTTGACAAGGAAATTTCTGCCAAATATACAGAGGGTATATAGATTGATTGATACATCTCTATGTAAAACCCAATTGTCGTCGTTTATTTTTGCGAACTAATGTGTTTATGATGTTCATGTAATAACGTCTGAAATATACGCAGTTGTAAATAAATAAATAGTTCTTAATTGGTGGGACGGATTAATCGCGATAAACAAAATGTCAATCTCTCCGATCCGACAAGGTGAGCTACTACTTATATTCCGTGTGTAAGAATCATGTTTTGTGATGCTATTTGGATATATAATTTATGAGAATATGTGTAATGCTTTGAACAAGAGTATTCTTTATTCCCATCATATATCCACAATATGCAGAGGGTTTCACATCACTTTAACCTGGGCAACGCCGGTAACCCTGCTAGTATATTATATAAATGGTCATTTCGTCTTTCAGGACCTGCAGCTTTCCTTTAGAGATTGGCTGCAGTTGGAACATCATAGAACTTGCTTATGTTCAAATCTAAGGTAAGTTGTTGAAGCCCTAATTTGAGTATGTATTGTTTTCATATCATTGGGAGGAATGAGGGGAGCTGTAAAAATTTAGCTTTAAGACTGAAGACTCATGGAAAAACATTAAAAATTAATTTAATTTTTTTTATGATTGACTTATTTTTTTTTCCCGGTGATTTTTGGAGTGATCCTTCATTTGCAGACTTTGGTAACAAATATTAGAGAGAACTGCTGTGTAGGACTGTAGTTACTCGAGTTTTTCTCGAGCCCATCAAAATGACAGGCACCAAAGGTATGGTGCCATCATTTTAAAATGGTGCTGGTCAAATATTCGAGGTGTTGACAAAAAATTGCTCCATAAAATATATGTGAGCCTAATATGAGTTTTTCCGCCAAGGAAGGCCCTCAACTGAACTATATGGATTACGTCTCCGGCCTTGTGTCAATCAGGAGGGTTAAAATTTATTGCTGTGCCGACCCCACTCACACCCGTGTTCAGAAGAGTCGCGCATGATTACACCCGCATTCTATCTATTTTCTAGTCAGTTTTTAATTCCTCCTCGCCAGGACAGGATCGTTTCTATTTCTCAAGGTTGTATCTTTCTGTGTTGCGAGTTTATCGACTCAATATTTATTGTTGATATTACAAACTTGCAATTTATTGTACCCGATAGTTAATTAATATTTCTCACATCCGAAACGGGAACTTTTTCGTTTCATTGTATTCGTAATTTGTTTCCGTGTTTTTTGTTTTCCTCAAGACGGCTTTATCTGTACACAATTGGAATTAAGATTGCCATCTTGACAATGACTAAAGAGGCACATAGCTTACTTGTGGCGAAACCACATATTGCATTTTGTGCCACATATATGGCGTGATTACTATCATGACTTATAACTGAGGACGCAATGTAGTACGGTATGCGATATATCCTAATTTCGTGCTACACGTGTTCACTTTACATAAGTTTCCATCGACTCGCTTCGGTTATTTGGTAAGTTTCCGTTGCTTTGTATCAGAAAGTATACTGCCAAATCATACATGGAACTGCTCTGTTAATTCGCAGAAAGTTCCACAGGACAGCAAATATCCTCCTTTGTAATAATTTACATGAATAAATACGAAAGATAGTCCTTGTTATCATTCTTGAAATTCTGCCTTGTCTATCGCGATTAAATATCCTATAACTCATTGTATCATGAGTACAATAGTTACTAACACTCCGTAACAGGGAGATTGTATTCGTTATCACATATATAACCACACTTCAAATTGATGTGTTGTCTGATGATCTAAATATTGTGATGCATTCTTTACATTTATGTATGTACAGTTTGGGTTACTACGAAATATCGATCACCGACTGCAATGAAGTGAAAACGTTGTAACCTGACACTCCAGCTACACTTGGCTCACTTTACTTAAACAATGGTGATTCTACCCATGGTAAGAACATTTTGGAGCCATCTTGGATGAGACCACTGGCATACTTGTGGAGAGTAACCATCTCCAATGGGAACTTGGCAAATACGGGAAAGCTTTGTCTTCAATATGGAACACCTTGTTCATAAGGGCATGGTCAGGGTGTTGCAACGATTTATTGGGTTTCCAGCGTCGCACTGAATTTTAATTAGATCGATGTTTCTCCTTCTTATCATCCGCCAGATGATTTAAGATTTACGCCGCACATGGGTTGGCAATTAGAATTGTCAATCTTTGTGATGTAACGACTGTGATCAGAAGATGTCACCAACTCAAAACATCTGACCTCTTATCCTCAGACATTAGTGTTTGTCGATACATTCAATTTTTCGGTCCCATTGACATATTATGGTTTAAGTGCCTCAATGCCATCTTACCGTAGGACCTAATATGCCTCGGCATTGGCGAGCTTGCAATATGTATTGCACGCCGTAATAGTTCCATACATTGTACATGACAATCATATGGTATCAGGGCCTCATGTATGCTGTCAGAACTGACTATGCTTACATATGGTGAACAGTTTTCATCCCAATACTGACATACTTTCATCAGTGAATAATAACGGCAAACAGCGAAATAGAAAGAATAAATATTGTCATGTGCTCCAAATTCACTGCCAATAGTCTTTCCAATAGAGCCCATCACTTGGCTCATTAACTTCTATTTCCACCTATATCGAAACGATAATCTGCCAAATAGCTTTCACTCATGTATGACGCGCAGTTACATGCAACACATTTGTATTGCGCAGAATATCAGAAAGGACTGCATTTGTATTGTTACATGTCTAAAGCGAGATTACATGCACAGCGTTTATATTGCGCACATCTACTGCCAATATATTTCCAAAGAGGCCAAGACATGGCTCTTCGTCTATTGTCACATATCCAATGATTATCTGGCAAAACGATTCGATACAATCATAACGAAAATGAAGGCATTTGTATCGTCGTGTCCTAACGGAAACCGCCTAGTTCTTGCCCATGTGCATTCGGAACTCATCGTCCTCATCTACGAGAAAAGACAGTATCTTACCTGTCATAGCAGGTAAGATCACGTGGCCAGGGGTATAACGTGATTTTATATTAACCTTACTTTCTACTCAATAACTTACAGTGTGTATTGTATTATGTATATTAACCTTGCTTTGTTATAACTAACAGCATGTCTTGCAGTCGAACGTGATTCGAATTTGATGGTCACACACTGTGCGGTTTGCTCATTCACGGGTGTATTACCTGTTATAGTTGGGTGAGGGCATATTAGTCAATGATTACCTACTTTGAGCAACCGTACCAGTCTTTACCTCGGGCAGGACCAGTTCTGGCCACCCCGGTCCTGCTATGGCAGTGTGAACCAATGGTAGGCGGGTGCTGCAAGTGGTTGATTCGGGAAACCAATCTTCACGGGCGATTGCTCCGGCACCTTTCTCTCAGGTGCCTAATGGTAGTGTCAATACGATTATTAAATTTCAAGAAAATTCACATCGATACACTATTATTCCACATAGAGTGAAATTTCCATCAGTATTTGATTTCGGCCTGGATTCCTGCCACGAAGATCTGTTTTTAGGCCATCACAATTATTGGGCACCTGGGAGTAGCCTTTGGCGGCTGTTCTGGTTGGGGAAGACTCGTTGTCACGTGACGCTCTTGCTCTCATAGACATAGCGCACCAGCCAAATGGCCTTCTGACTCTTCCCCATGGTGCAGTGGCCCACATCATTACAAGATGGGGTCCAGTCGATCCCCTGGAATCGTAATACCTTCGGGATACATCCGGGCCTGCTCCTCCACCGTCATGTGATCATAGTGGTATGTCATTGACATTTATTCCAGTTTGGTCAGGACCACCTGCATTTGGGGCATTCCATGGAAGGGGCTTCCTCTGATCAAATGGCTCATCAGAACTTATTCCCTCTGGCCTTGGGGGGCGCAGCTTATTCTACATGGGCCATTGCTGATGCCCCAGAATTTGAGAGGGGTGACCTTGGACAGGACATAGCTCCTTATCCCAAATGCAAGAGCATTTGTCTTGCGCCGAACCATTTCAGAGTACGCCTCTTCCACAGTCTGGTATCCCAACTTGATGCAGCCAATTCTGTTGGCTGGCGTCGATCCTGACATGCTTCTCTGCATCACGTGGCGTCGGCAGGTTTGACGACGATGAGCTAGAATCGCGGGTCGACAGTGGGTCACCAGGCACACTGTCGGACGAGGATTCTGATGTTCCGCTGGTAAGTGATTTTGAACAGGATGAGGATACAGGTTGATATCTTATATTGCTTCATTTAATTCAACAATTTGGGATAAAGTACCAGTATTTACCTCAGTCAGGAAAGCTCCAGCACTGTAGCGTTTGGAGGATGTTCTGGGTGGGGAAGACTTGTTGTTTGCGTGCCTCCAAGAGCTGCTCCAGCCAACCAGCCTTCTGCCTCTCCCCACAGTGCAGTGGCCCACATCTCCACAAGATGGGGTCCAGTCGCTCCCCTGGAATTGTACACCTTCGGGATACCTCTAGGCCACTCCTCCAACGGTAGGAAAGAAAGGCTGAATGTTCTGGGTGAGGAAGACTTGTTGTTGCGTGCCTCCAAGAGCTGCACCAGCCAACCAGCCTTCTGACTCTTCCCCACGGTGCAGTGGCCCACATCTCCACAAGATGGGGTCCAATCAATCCCCTGGAATCGTAATACCTTCGGGATACCTCCAGGCCACTCCTTCACCGGTCATTTTGTAACTTTGATCATTCTGCTAAATTTGATCATTTTGAAATGTACCTGAATGTGCGCCATCATAGATCACTGATGCTTCTATGCTTGTTCATCAAGTACTCGGTGGTGTTCTCTAATCCCATATATACTGGTATGCAATGATACCTTGGATCATGATGGCGTTCCCTGCTCTCTACATTTTACGAGGCTGGAGTAAGGATTTGTGGCATGATATAATGAAACATCATACCTCGCTATGATATCTGCAGCATATCATTTTTATATCTGGTTTGTGTATCACAGGGAGCAAATTACTTTCGAAATTTTGATTAGCAAATAATCTCACATTGACATGATTAGATAGCATTTTTATAACATCATATATCCACATTTCAGTAGCAAATCGCGATGCGATTCCAGTTAATTTGCTCCCTGGTGTATCATTAGCATTCTGATATTTTATGGCATACACAATGGCTGCATGTGACATCAGTTCATAATGTGAACTGTCGAGAGAGCGAAGAAGATGATAAAGAAAATAGGATGAAGCGACGGAAGAAGTGAAGGAAAAGAAGTCTCTTCAAAAGTTATACTTGCTCGGTTGTCTCGCTAGCATGAATTATATGTCACTACCTGGGATGTTTCTTCCAAAAACAAGGGGGGGGGGTACACATTTGAGCAATGTCGGAATCTGAATTGGGAGCTCTTTCAAGTAACATAATCATATCTGATTCATGACTAAATCACATTTACATGAAACTTGTTTCGGAAGAGTACATTCCCATCGAATTTGGATATTAATTAACTTTATTGCTCGTGCCTCCTCCTGGGCTTGCATTCTAATCCATATAGTTCAGTTGAGGGCCTTCCTTGGCGGAAAAATATAATTAAAAAAATTAAAATTACCTTTTCCTTAAGGGAGGCCCGAAACTGAACTATCATAGATCCTCCCATGGTGGTGCCATTCCCAACCCCGCGACTCGCAAATCTCATGATTAAGTTGGAAATAAAAAACTGACTAGAAAATAGATAGAATGCGGGTGTATTCATGCACGACTAATCTGAACACGGGTGTGAGTGGGGTCGGCACAGCAATAAATTTTAACCCTCCTGATTGACACAAGGCCGGAGACGTAATCCATATAGTTCAGTTTCGGGCCTCCCTTAAGGAAAAAGTAATTTTAATTTAAAAAAAATTATATTTCTAATGTATAACATTTGTTTATAGTCTAGAAGTCATACATATGGCAGCGTGTGTTACTTTATGACATACATATGGTAGCTTGCGTTAGTTTATGAAGTCATACATATGGCAGTGTGCATTAGTTTATCACACATATGGCAGCATGCGTTAATTTATGTTACAAAATGAAACTTCAGGAAGCAGTTTTCTTTTGAAAAAATGGGAATGCGAGAAGCAGCAAAAGTTTAATCCGTGTTGAGGGAAAATCATATATTTTTGTACTCCAACCGTTGTCATTGAGTGACGATAGAGTCTATAGAATTTGTTCACACTGACTGAACTAAGCACATTTGAAGCAATGAACACTCATACTGAGTCTGTGCCTCTATAACTCTGATATATATAGGAGATAAACGTACCCTGTTTCATTGTACATTATGGGATTCGAGCATGAAAATAGTTTGTGAACGCAAGCCGGCGAGTTCACAAACTGTTTTCATGCTCGAATCCCAGAATGTACAACGAAACAGGATAAGTTTAACTCCATTGTAATTCAATATAGCAAGGAATTTGCAAAAAAACTGTATAAAAAGTATCATTTAGTCATTTTCAAGCCATGAATCGAGACTTTCATTTTGCCATTGTCACCGTGCACAAATCGTTGGGTTTGTTCATTGCATTACTCAGAACACTGCTCCGTAACAATTTCCTGTGGGGCGGGTTGGCTCGTTTCGCTACTCCATTCTGCGCCGATGAAATTTTACCATGCTACATTCAGATTTGATGCACGCTGAAGCGGCCGATGAACGGTATCTATAGACAACAACGCGCGGGTGTGCTCGTTTCACTACTCTGTTCTGCGGCGTAGAAATTTTACCGTGCTACATTCAGATTTGATGTACGCTGAAGCGGCTGATGTCAGTGAATCGAAAACTAAAGTTAGCCGCTCTCAGCCAATCAGAATGCTTGTTTTAGTGACAAATACTCAATGTACATTCATTCGGTCATTGACTCTCATCGTCTTTTATTGATTAGATTAATCGCATACTTGTCATAGTCACTTTGAAACAATGTGAGTTAAAAAGTTGGAATGCTAGATGAAACGGTACCGTAGTTTGTTGTTCTGCATGAGGAATTACCGTATATATTTTTAGTTTGTTCTGCGTGAGGAATTACCTTATATATTTTTAGTTTTCTGCGTGAGGAATTACCTTATATATTTTTAGTTTGTTCTGCATGAGAAATCACCTTATATATTTTTAGTTTGTTCTGCATGAGGAATTACCGTATATATTTTTAGTTTGTTCTGCATGAGGAATTACCGTATATATTTTTAGTTTGTTCTGCATGAGGAATTACCGTATATATTTTACCGTATATATTTTACTGTATATATTTTACTGTATATATTTTACTGTATATATTTTTAGTTTTGGTTCTTGAAACTGGAATTGAATTTAAGGTAAATTCGTGTTCGCAACCGATAACATAACAAAAGCGAACTCTGACCTATTACTTTATCTTCAGTGCAGTAACACGATCAATTTCAGGAAATACAATATGGCAGACATAATGTCCAACTGAAACGAATGTGTGTCGATCATATACGAAATGTTATGATTTTTGAGCTGGCCCACACACATATTTTGTGCCTTGGATGCACAACTCTACATAGTAAATATATCTGTCCATACGTCCATCAACAATTTCCTTTGGTACACCCAACAGGCCACATTCCTCATCCGATTGTCACCAAACTTTGTGGATCTTCGGGGTGACATATGCCAGCAGCCATCTTTAATTTCACATTAGAATCCATCCACGCAACTTGCAGCCCAAATTTATTGGAAAAATGTTTTGAAAGGTTATAGGCATGTTTAGGATCATATCTAGATTGGAGCTATTGAATTTGAAGATTTTCAATGAAATACATGGCCGCTGGCTGCCATCTTGGATTTTACTCTGTATCAACAAATCGTTCGGGAAACCATACAGCTCACGTTTTTTATCCCATCGATCCAAAACTCCTCATGGATCTCTGGGTGACATCTAAGTTGGAGCTATTGAAATTCTTTTCACCAGTGGCCATCTTGGATTTCACATTTGACTCTTGAAACCCTGTAGCTCTCAATATGGTTTGATCTTTTTGAAAATTCAGTCATTATTGGAAACAGTGTTTCTGCCGCATCTATTAATTCCTTTTGTTGCATTCATTAACCTTTTCAGTGCCAAGTCCAATTTTTGTATCGACCCATATTACCTTGATCATTTTTCAAATTTATTGATTATAATAAGAGCTCTTTCCATCAATGTATCACATTATTATAATCAATAAATTTGAAAAATGATCAAGGAAATATAGGTTGATACAAAAATCGGACTTGACACTGAAAGGGTTAAGTTTAATCCTTCCATTAACTGCAATACATAACATTTTCCAAATTATGCCCTATCTAAGTTTAGCTACAGTGTCATTGACACTTTTATTATTTTGTGATGTCTATTACCATGAGACCCATGTTATATCTGACTGCGAGGTTTGTCAATACTGGTACAGTAATGCTCTAAATAATCGTCCGACTCCTAATAACCACAGCAGAATTATGGGTAATTTTTCAGGATTTAGTCAGAAATATGGCTTGTTGCCATTTGTCAGAAGCTCTCACGGAGAGCTTTCGGATGAATGGCAACAAGCCATATTTTCGACTAAATCCTGAAAAAATTACTCTGAATTCTGCTGTGGTTAAGGAGTCTATTATTTAGGGCATTACTGTACGTATTCTCACACATTTCTTTTCAGTAATGAATATTATGATTGGATCATCGGAGATCACTACTTACCTCGGTATCGGATCAAATACGACAAGGATGCAGTATCACAGATGTTGTCTGACTTAGTCGCCTGTTTCATCGATGCAGCGAAGGAGTGAGTATGAGTCTATAGACTGCTTTACGAACCTGGCAATTGTTTTTTAAAGACATATTATGGACTTGTTCGGGTGCGTGGAACTGATAAGTTAGTATTCAGGTGCTATGTTAGCTGGAGAAATTTAGCATTCTACTAATATTGTCAAAAATCGCAAGCAAATCGACCGTACCACTCCATAGAAACCATCAATCGAACTATGCTCAATTGTATATATTTAGTTCTCGATTCAGGACGGAACTATTGGTGATAAACTAATGAAATATAATTTACCATCAAGGTTTACTGGATTTAATTAATATATAAGATTGAGTGTGTGTTGTCAAATATAATATTTGTAAAAATAACTACTTTGAGCAAGATTATTCTCCGTTTCCATTTTATCACCATACCGCAGTGTTTCATATCACTTTAATGATAAATGAAACAAAATTCACATGGAATTCGCAGCTGACATCTATGTAAATTCTTTGAAACAATAATAATTTGGAAAAAGTTGCTTAATCGATTTGGAACATATATCATAATATGATATTATGCCAAGCAATAGAAACAACCATGGCATGATGTTAAGGGGAAGGACCTTGCGATGGTTCATGTAAATAGTCACGAAACTATATGCCTTATGCATGGTAACGACGTGAATGCTTGATTATTCTTGTATAGTAGATCTTATTGGATGTGACTATAGACTTAGATGATTATGCCTACGAATTTAGCCTATGGTTTGGACCACGCCCTTTGATAATACAGGCCTATCATACAATAATGTACATAGTGAATGTTATACAGTAATGCCCTAAATAATCGACTCCTTAACCACATCAGAATTTCAGGATTTAGTCGGAAATATGACTTGTTGCCATTCATCGGAAAGCTCTCCGTGAGACAGTGTTGTTTGTATATGCATGCGTTTGCTGGTATCACAAAGTTTCTTAGCACAAGAGTAATGGTGTAAGTACTCTGTAGTCTATAGAAACCATGTGAATGCAGTCAATTTGATAAAATTCTAATCAGGGCAGCCGATTCTGAATCGCATCGAATTGAATCAATTTTCAGGGCCCTACCGTGGGGGTATGCTGGCACCCGAGGTACAAACTCGTGTTATTTTTATTTGATATTTGCATTTTTTGTTTTAGGGTTATCCTTTATTTATTTTAAATTTGAGTACCGCCCATGTTTCAACTTATAACAGTGGGCATATGCCAGCACCCAAGGTGTAACCTATTGTTTCTTTTATTTCATATTTGTCATGTTAAAGTGATATGAAACACTCCGG
Source organism: Siphonodentalium dalli (assembly GCA_032622095.1). Classification (NCBI taxonomy): domain Eukaryota; kingdom Metazoa; phylum Mollusca; class Scaphopoda; order Gadilida; family Siphonodentaliidae; genus Siphonodentalium; species Siphonodentalium dalli. Next base: position 32,349,246 of record CP136062.1, read on the forward strand.
TAGGGTGATCCAATAGAAATGGAGAATAATCTTGCTCAATTTTTTTTTTTTACGAATATTAATCCAAATTGCCAACACACACCGTCATTCTGAGCTATTAATTAAATGCACTGACTCTGGATGGCGAAATCATTGGTGTTTGTTTGTTGCCGATTGTTGCGTCCCGAATCCAGATGTAAATATTTACAATTGAGTGTAGTTTTGACAATGTTTTCTATTGAGTGGTTTGGTCGATTTCTTTTAAATTTTCGGCGATGTTAGTAGAATGCTACATTCTCCAGGTTGGCATAACGCCTGAATATTAACTTATCAGTTTCATATACTTGAACAAGTCCATAATATGTCTTTAATAAAAATTGTTTATGACATACAATTCAATCTCTGCATTGGATTAATAAAAAAGTTTCCTATTCAGACCAAGACAGAACAAAAGAAAAGCAGATGAAAGGGACCGACGATATTCCATGGTGCGCAGCTGCCACCAACACTCTAGCCATGCTGCATTCATTCCTATATTATTGGTTAGTTTGATATTTAAAGACATAATATGGACTTATTCAGGTGTGTGAAACTGATAAGTTAGTATTCAGTCACTATGCCAACTGGTGGAATGTAGCATTCTACTAACATCACCGAAAATCTTAAGCAAATCGACCGTAACACTCCATAGAAAATATCGTCTGAACTACGCTCAATTGTAAATATTTACCTCTCGATTCGGGACCCAACTACCGGTGATAAACTAACGAAAATGATTTCACCATCGAGAGTCGCTATATAAGAATATAAGAATGATGGTGTGTTATGTCAATTTGGATAAAATATTTGTATAATAAAACTACTTTTAGCAAGAATATTCTCCATTTCTATGTGATCACCCTACCGGAGTGTTTCACATCACTTTATGCACATCAGGGGTTAACGCAAGGTTAATTTTGTTTGGCTGTTATCCTATAGGTTACACACAACTAATTATTTTCCATAGGCGACAGTGTTAACTAAAAGTCCCGCCGGCCATGGGTTTGACCTATTTGAACTTCAAGTGGTCAATTTTCCCTTAGAACGTCATCTTCTGCACCAGTATGTGACAACAAACGCGCCCTTTTCGGTATTTTTTTCAAACGATAATCTTGCATTTCCACAACTACCCCATTTACTGCAAAAAAATCAGCATCATAAAAATACCCAGACCCCCTCCGTAACTTCTAGACGCCACCAGACTCTTCCTGGACATCTAAACATACACGATAGCCATATTTACGTAGGCTTTGATTAGGGCCCTGCGAACCTTATAATTTAGGTCGAACCGAACCTTGAAACCGAATCATCATCTTGGTTTCGAATCGAACCGAATCTCGAACCTCGAACCCAATTACCGACCGTGTCATTGAAGAGAGTCCAAGCGACGTACTCATAATACTAGTAGCCAGTTAGAACGTATGTGGATCATTATAATAGTACAATCAACGTGTTATATACAAATTTATCGTATACGATATAAGATAATTACATGTTGAAGAATTATTTTATATTGGAGATGAATGACAATCCGATAAAACGTTGATTTTATGTTCAGTTTATGTCCATACATTATATTACATAACCCCGATTAAAACAAATATCCGATTATCATTCTCCGTATATACCCGCGTCCGCTCACTGAGCATCACTCATGAAAAATCATAACTTATGACTTATTCTAACAGTAAGTGAGACAGATGTCTGATTGAATCATCGGTCAAGCTTCCAATAGTAAATATGTACAATGTAAACAACGCGATAAACGACGCATTGAACTCCTAACACACTGACAGCATGAACGCGCCACGTGGCATAACTCGGTAACTATTAACAGACTCGTCAATCTGTAACTGCGACAACACATGACAAAGATCAAAGCGTGCCGAAGTCGCGTTGTAGCAATTAAGTGTCATAAGACAAAGCACATCGGGTTACATAATCATGTCAATCATTTATGCTGATAAACAATGGCCACACCTTCTCCTCACTGTGATTGGTCGACTCCAATTGTTGACACAGAAGGCTGCCGGAAATACCTATTCACTTTCAGCCAGTTTACGGAATTCAAAAAAGCTTGTTCGATCTGTATTCATCGATAATCATAACTTATTGTTTCGTTTGTTAGGTATAATTATGTCCATTAGTAAAGTTATATGGAGAATAAAACAAACTTTGACGAGGTAGAACTTTGACTGAGATAGAAATGTTATAGTTTTACTAATTAATTATCACGAATTTGACATGTCCGACTGGACCGTTTAGCGGGAGCGGAATAAAGTTATGCCAAAAGACCCGTTCAATGAAATATCACCCAGTTACCCCGCCCGAGTAATGATCAAAGTAATTATGTCCAATGGTATCACACAGTTGTATGTAAACCAATTAATATACGGTATATAATCAATAAACATTTCCCAGTACGCAAAATTTGCCCATTTTGCGGGACTAAAGAAAAGGTTCGATATAAACGAATCCCGTCTAAGGTTTCGAACCGGACCGAATCATCACAGCGGTTTCGAACCGAACCGAACCTCGAACGGTTCGCAGGGCCCTAGCTTTGATTTTCTGTTCCTGATTAGGGATATTTCCCTCAATGATAATCAACCAATCAGCAGCCAGAATTTTTTTTTATGCTGACTCGAGTTTCCCTACACAAATTCAAGAAGAGTAACTCTATATAATTAGTTGTTTGTAACCTATAATTGAAAAGAAAATTGAAGTTTGATCGTGTAAACCGCGCCAATTTTACAAAAAAAGCTTTACCGTGATACAATAGAAATATAGGAGTCATTGGATATCCTATTATCTCCCAGCGGTCATTTAACCCACATACCCCGTTTTAAAATTAACAATTTTTTTGGGGTAAGAAATAACACCAGTAATCCTGATAAATCTGGAAGCGCAGTTTAGTAGAAAAGATACTAATGTCTCATGTTAGGCTTGTCATAGACATATATCTGCACAGTGTCGCATGTCCCATGTCCATCCACTCACTAATGGGGATATTATGACCATAAATGTGACCACACCCCAAATTCAGGGTTTTTCATCATAATTTAATTTGTAAAAACCGACTCGCGTGCATAACGCACACGATAGAAAATAATATGTATAAGTTTTGAAAACTAGTCACGTATATCTACCATACGTTTTAAGGAATTTATCTAATTTTGAACAATACAATGTTTAATTGCATTTGAAATAGACCCCCCCCCCCTCAAAATTTCACCATCCGATGATGGTTTGGTTCAATGATAGGCGGATGTCCCTTTAAATTTCAGTACTTTTTAGGAGTTTGAGTCGAATTTCTATCAGAGAAACTTCCATTACCTCGACCGTGCTATTTTGAACATTAAAGGTCCACCCATATGCACAAAATGGATGATTTTCAGAAAATTTCGCCTCCAGAAAAAGTTGAAGTTCCGGCGACAGATGGTTAATAAATGTCTCGAATAATCTGAAAATGGGTCTGTAGGGCGTGAAAATATAATAACTCAACAAAACGAGTCAGTCTTTGTTTATCAGTGTTCCCAAATTCGCTGCCCTGAACGATATTTGAAAAATGTGATTTTTTTGCCTATAGGTTACACACAACTAATTATTTTCCATAGGCGACAGTGTTAACTAAAAGTCCCGCCGGCCATGGGTTTGACCTATTTGAACTTCAAGTGGTCAATTTTCCCTTAGAACGTCATCTTCTGCACCAGTATGTGACAACAAACGCGCCCTTTTCGGTATTTTTTTCAAACGATAATCTTGCATTTCCACAACTACCCCATTTACTGCAAAAAAATCAGCATCATAAAAATACCCAGACCCCCTCCGTAACTTCTAGACGCCACCAGACTCTTCCTGGACATCTAAACATACACGATAGCCATATTTACGTAGGCTTTGATTTTCTGTTCCCGATTAGGGATATTTCCCTCAATGATAATCAACCAATCAGCAGCCAGAATTTTTTTTTATGCTGACTCGAGTTTCCCTACACAAATTCAAGAAGAGTAACTCTATATAATTAGTTGTTTGTAACCTGTATCCACGCCTGAGAATAAGGTGCCAGTCATTTGCAGAATGAGGTACCCTGAGGATGAATTTAGTAATGCTATCCCGCATGGTGGGCTAGCATCACCAAATTCACCCTCTTGGGACCTCATTTCGTGTCTACGCAATTGAACCAATAACTTCATATTACATGGGATATGTTGGGCAGGTGCATTGCCGTGCTTTTGTATAATCAATCAGACTATTTGGACGATGCCAATAGATTCTTTTTAGGCTGTTACAACTGCGTTTTGCATTCAATACTACCGGTTGTATTGCGTACGTTTATTAAAGCGTGCATATTGCGCTTAGATACTAGAACATTTTTGTTTGTTTTGACAATCGGTAAACGCCGATGTTCAACTGCGAGGTACGATTAATATCTGATGGGCTATTATCGGTCAATGGCCGATTCCGATTATCGGAACATCACTAGCATTCTCTTATATATGCAAAGGGAGCCTTGCATATATTAAAGAATGCATTGGCCTAACAATATTTACCTTGACCTTGTAAGCCAGTGCATTCTCTTATATATGCGAGGCTCCCTATGGGAGACTCGCATTCATAAGAGAATGCACTGGCACATGATCTTTAATGCTGCACCAGTGCAGCTCCCCTCATGAAAGGGTTAACTATGATTGAGCATTGCAGCTGATGTACCTGAACTGATATTTTGACAATGGTTTCCTGAAATTTTAGCACTTGGATTCAATCTACAACACAGAATGTTCAGAAGTGAATGAGGACAGACTACCATGGACATTAAAAGAGTTTCATAAGATGGACACGAGTAATCCGATTCCCACGGAATGGATGGTGTCCGAAGTTATCAGGTAAGATGGACACGAGTAACCCGATTCGCACGGAATGGATGGTGTCCGAAGTTATCAGGTAAGATGGACACGAGTAACCCGATTCGCACGGAATGGATGGTGTCCGAAGTTATCAGGTAAGATGGACACGAGTAACCCGATTCGCACGGAATGGATGGTGTCCGAAGTTATCAGGTAAGATGGACACGAGTAACCCGATTCGCACGGAATGGATGGTGTCCGAAGTTATCAGGTAAGATGGACACGAGTAACCCGATTCGCACGGAATGGATGGTGTCCGAAGTTATCAGGTAAGATGGACACGGGTAACCCGATTCGCACGGAATGGATGGTGTCCGAAGTTATCAGGTAAGATGGACACGAGTAACCCGATTCGCACGGAATGGATGGTGTCCGAAGTTATCAGGTAAGATGGACACGAGTAACCCGATTCGCACGGAATGGATGGTGTCCGAAGTTATCAGGTAAGATGGACACGAGTAACCCGATTCGCACAGAATGGATGGTGTCCGAAGTTATCAGGTAAGATGGACACGAGTAACCCGATTCGCACGGAATGGATGGTGTCCGAAGTTATCAGGTAAGATGGACACGAGTAACCCGATTCGCACGGAATGGATGGTGTCCGAAGTTATCAGGTAAGATGGACACGAGTAACCCGATTCGCACGGAATGGATGGTGTCCGAAGTTATCAGGTTTGTCCTCTTGAAAGTTTTCTTCCAGATTGCATCTTGCAGTATATCATCACTATTATGTTCAGACATATAATAGGCTGTCATATTCCACCATTATAGGCTGTCATGTTCATACATACAATAGGCTATCATGTTCAGACATATAATAGGATGTCATATTCAGACATATAATAGGCTATCATGTTCATATATATAATATGCTGTCATGTTCAGACATAGAATAGGCTGTCATGTTCAGACATATAATAGGCTATCATCATGTTCATACATATACTATGCTTTCATGTTCCAACATATAATAGGCTGTCATGTTCAGACATATAATAATTTTACAAATAAATTAATTTAATATAATGCACAAGGCTCCTTTGTGCAAGCTGGCCGCTCCGACACTGAATAAGTGTTCCCGATGAGATCCTGTTTCAGCTAGTACAGAATATACTAGCTATTTTCATTAATTTTATATCCAAATTGCAGGACACAACTTCATTCTTATGTATAAATAATATGGAGGAATCATTGCCATTTGTTTAACGCAAAAACATCGTCATCAACTCTGATCAACTGAGGAGTATTTGTTTACAATTGTGCATAGAGTTATGCCCTAAATAATCAACTCCTTAACCACAGCAGAATTATGGGTGATTTTTCTGGATTTAATTAGTCGGAAATATGGCTTGTTGCCATTCAGTGAGAGCTTTCCAATGAATGGCATCAAGTCATATTTCTGACTAAAAATTACCCATAATTCTGCTGTGGTTAAGGAGTCAATTATTTAGGGCATTACTGTATATTAATAACGAAAATGAGAACAAAGTCAATCTATTTTCACATGTATTTGTTAATATAGTTATTTCGCAGACTTTTATGTTATTTCGCATGAACCCAATTCGAAGCCCTTTAATTCCTTTAAAAAACAGACTTAGGAATTCATATATGCCTGCCATATGTTCTTTTTTATTTTTGGATACCAGAAGAGCAAAGTACAGTAATGCTTTAAGTAATTGACTCCTTAAACACAGCAGAATTATGGGTAACTTTTCAGGATTTAGTCGGAAATATGGCTTGTTGCCATATTTCCGACTAAATCTTGAAAAATTACCCATAATTCTGCTGTGTTTAACCCTTTACCCAACAAACCGGCCAAAACCGGCCAAATAAAGCTTCAACAGCCTAAAATATCTTCGGTCTGTCTCAATAAAACCATACAAATATGGATATCATTGGAACCGGCTCCTTGACCACATTGTGATAGTTACAGTTATACCCTGTGCCAATGCATTCTCTTATATATGCGAGTCGACCATAGGTCGCCTCGCATATATAAGAGAATGCATTGGCCTAAAAAAATCTTTTTTTAACACTTTTTACCATTTTTCTTACATTCTTTAACAATTTTATAATTTTTAATGTGTTAAGCCAATGCATTCTCTTATATATGCGAGGCGACCTATGGTCGACTCGCATATATAAGAGAATGCATTGGCACAGGGCCCTTCTGTTGGGTAAAGGGTTAAGGAGTCGATTACTTAGGGCATTACTGTAAGTCAATTTTGAATAGTGAACTTACAAAATATCTGAGTCTTGACCAAGCCTGAAATAGTTTGTCTGTCATTTGCAGAATGAGGTCCCCAGAGGGTGAATTTAGTGACACTATCCCACAAGACGGGCCAGTGTCATCAAATTCACCCTCTGGGAACCTCATTCTGCTTAGGCCTCAACTGCTATGGGAGACTTAGGATCAGATTGAAGTTTCCCAGTTGAAGTTGGTGATGTTCACCCATTAATCACCTCGATTATGCATTTTATCTTCTGCAAATTAGGGGATATAGAAACTGAACAGAAGGGAATAGTTATAAAAACAATGTTAATTTGAGACTATAGATACTTTCCAGAAGATTAGGCCTAAGTAGAATGAGGTGCCCAGATGGTGAATTTGGTGTGCAGGGTAACATCACTAAATTCACCTTTGGGGACCTCATTCTGCAAATGACAGACACAATATTTCTATAAAGCTTTAAGCTCACTGTTTTTTTTTTGAAATCTCTCGACTAATTATTTACATCGTGTGGCCAGTGAGAGTTAATGACGTCTTATTCTCTTTTTCTCATAGATTGTTCAAGTGGGTTTGTCCATTTCGTTTCCATAGCAACAGGCGCTCTATATCCCTCCAGCAGACCACACTTTCCTGTGTTCGGCAACTTTGCAATGGATTGTGGGTAAGTCACAATCTTCATAACTACTTACGAATGGCTTAATATTGATAAATTGAGAATAGCAACTACATGGAAAGCCCAATCTGACAGATAAAATATAAGACATATACAGGCCATAATGCCAAAATATATTATTTATTTTTTTTAGCCTGATCCTAATTATACCCACCGTGCGTGCTAGCGTTCATCCATACCAGATGGTTTCCGGATGATAATTTTTGTTTTAGTTACCTGGATGTTTTAAAATTACTCACATGAAAATATTGGTCAAGTTCGAATTGATTAATTGGGTTTCCGGATGATTACTTCATAGACTTCAAAGCCCCTCTGTTCGGTTTAGAGATGTGTTCGGTTTATAGAAAATCGCACTACGATCGGAATGTATTGACTTCGTTACTGGGAGTTTTCGAAGTACAACCAATCATTGTTGATTTATTTAACTTTATTCAATAAAGTACCAAATAAAATATAAATAACAATAGATAACACATGGCTATAATAAAATGCACCTAAACTATACCTGCATGTGTTTACTAATTAATCAACTCTTCCCTAAATGAGCCCTTAATAGTGTACATTGAAAACTGGAGGCAGGAAAATTACCTACGTGATGTCCATTGACAACGTAATGGGAATGTCTGCTAGTGCTTGCAAGTAAACAATTGGATTAACTGCTATCTTTGCATTAATCATAATGTACCCATAATTATGTCACAAAAGATCTCCATTAATCCTAAAAGTTGGGTCACTAGTGTCAGCCCAACTCATGGCAAAGTTCACACCAACTGCGCAACTTTTGAATTAATGCCACATTGTGTTGATCGGTACTGTAGATACAATTCGGAAATCAAGCAGAGCGTGACATGTCCTCGTGATGTAACACTGCATAGTTACTGCTGGTGATAAGATAAACTGGACAGCGATTCCTTTGAGGCTGTATTGGCCAAATGAAGTGTTAATACAGTATATACTAATGAATAGAGTTTAATACCACTTTGATTAGTGGTTGCTAATTATCAAATAAAATCACTTGAGTTTGAATTCAGCTGCCAATTAGTGAAGCACTGGGATGTTGTCAAAACATTGAGAGAAAGAATGTGTCTGCGCCGGGTATTTTACATATCAAATCGTAAAGTATTATACATAATTGGAAATGCAGTTTTTGATGGTTTGTATTGTCACCAAATCAGTTTTAATCCCTAGATCCCTACCAGCAAGATCTCAGCATTAAGTATGTCAATCTACCACATGTGCGTTCGTTCGGTTGGTATCGGTTTCCGCGTTCGGATTTCGGAGGTAAAAATTAATGTATTCGTTCACTTGTAGACTAGAAAAGCCATCCGATGTTCAGAGTACAGAGGTTTCGGATTACAGAGGTAATCATTAGTGACAATGCACTGGGGTAAATTCGGGACCAACCAGTTTGGAGAGGTTTCACTGTATTAGCTCAACTTTACAAAGTAAAGTTTGAGCTATTGCCATAGGTTGGCGTCCATCATCTGTGCATGTGTGCGCTTGTACGTCAACAATTTCCTTCGGCATGCCCCACAGGGCGCAACCCTCATCCGATCTTCACCAAACCTCATATGTAGCTTCAGGGTGACCTATAGATGGGAGCTATCGATTTTTATGTTTACCCATACCATAGTATGGTAAACATAGTGTCGTTGCCCGGATTGACCACTCGTCGTTCGTCCGTCTGTCTGTCTGTCTGTCTGTCTGTCCGTCTGTCTGTCTGTCTGTCCGTAGACACTTTACGAGTAATGCGATAACTCAAACATTTTCTATCCGATCGAAACCAAATTTTGTATATGGGTTTCTCAGTTCAAAATACAGATCTAGTTCGAATTTGGTCCGAATTTGGTCGAATTTGGTCCGAGTTTGATCCGAGATTTTGTTACAGAGTTATGGCCCTTTTTCAACTTAGAATTCACTCATTCTGCCATAACTCAAACATTTTTAATCTGATTGGAACCAAATTTGGTATGTGAGTTTCACAGCCCAAAATACAGATCGAGTTCGAATATGGGTTTGATCCGATTAATTTTAAAGGAGTTATGACCCTTTTTCAAGAAAAAACATTTAAAAAAAAAAATGGATTTATTTAGATTTAGCTCCTTGCTAAATTTAGCATATACAAACAGATACAAATATTAAATTTTGTTTGAACTTTAATAACAATAAAAAAAAAAGTTTAATAATAAAAAATATTGACACTTTCATTTATTTTAGTTTTATACGATTAATTAGGTGTGATATCCTGTTTTGAAAATATGAAGATTTTATTGCAATAGTTTCATGTAATATAATGATATCAATAAATTACCATGTGAACATCCAGAGTATATGAGAGGACATTTTATAGATGTTGTCATTCCAAGTGAAATCTGTTATGAAATGAGTGATGACATATTATACAGTGGTCTGGTGGTCAAGATAAACAACACTGGTGGCTGGCTGTTTGTTTATTATAACTGTCAAATTGATTTATGGCAGCATAAGACTTGTTTATCCTATTCTTGAAATTGCATTACAGGGGAGATAAGAGCCCCCACTCACCTATATAAGACTTAGTGTCTTCTAAATTCCATTAATTTGCTTCAAAAATAATTAACCCTTTCCAAGGTTTCCATAGACACATGCTATAATGTACATGGACTCTTCCTCATATCTCTTAATATCTGTTGGGTATCTTTGCACACTATTCACTTATATCAATTTTGGTTTTGACTGATTAATTGATTTTTGAAAAATATATTAACCCTTCAGACATGTGCTTTCAATTTGAAATTAAAATAACAGCTGATGACCAATATGATTTACTAGTATCTATGCAATGGGAATCAGGCAGATAAATATACATGACTATTGTAAGTGATGACTTGTTTTGAAAATCAATATGGTAGATGTTAGTGTTTCCAGGAACCTTATTTTCCCATTTGTTCATATTTTCATGGTTGATTGAATTTTAGGGACCACAGAGCACTTATAAGATTAACATTGAAGGTTGTGGCTTTTAGTGTCCAAGCTACTTGTAAAACATTGTAATGTGTGAAACCATTTAATTGAGGGCTAACTTACTTTCTTTTATATGAACTATTTAGTGGTCATAGGGGCAAGCATCCTCATCATATTATGTCTGTATAACATTATATAGATAATACTTTTGAATTGTATAAACTACATATATTTTTGAAAACCATGCATACACCTCTGTTATGAAACACTTAATCTTATTTAATACACAGGTCAGATCTGATCTTATATCTGTCCATGTTTGATAACGAAATAACTGGGGAGAATGGGGGAAGGGGGGGGGGGGTAATTAAAGTACCATTTAAATATGAGATGGAATCCCCTACATGTATGTCATTCTAAGCAGTCTGGCTTGTCAACAAATTATAATTTCTCTTTAGAAGTGAATAAATTTTGAATATCTGGCATGTCAAAAGTGTTAAAGATAGGGATTTATCACTTTTGCTTCCAATGAGTTAACTTAAACTCCTAAACATGTCCTCCGAAATCACTAAACCATTGGATCTCACAGTGAGAGGTCCCTGGGTGAATAGGGACAGAGTTATGAGATTTAAAACTACTCCTCCCCACCCCAAATACTTTAACCCTTCCTTAAGACAAATTATTTGAGCTTTTGATTTCAAGTTGGGTACTGATATATGGATTAATTCCTGTGATCATATCTTTGACAAATTATCAATTATGACTAGTCGCTATCGCCAAGGTATGGGTTAAACATCTGCCGATCGTTTTCTCAATTTCGATGAAAAACATGACTGCCAGCAGCCATCTTGGATATCAAATTTGAATCCATCGGCACACCCCACAACCTGCAAGTAACGTTCTCTTTCGCATGATGTAATTATTGCACACAACCCAACCTTAACCCTTTCATGACTGGAACTTCTTGAACTTTTACAAAAATCTTGTACCAATGCATTCTTTTATATATGCAAGTCTCCCATAGGAAGCCACGCATATATATAAGAGAATACATTGGCCTAAAAATATTTACCTTGACCTTGCAAGCCAGTGCATTCTCTTATACATATGAGGCTTCCTCTGACTCGCATATAGTAATGCTCTAAGTAATCGACTTCTTAACCACAGCAGAATTATGGGTAACGTTTCAGGATTTAGTCGGAAATATGGCTTGTTGCCATTCATTGGGAAGCTCTCGGGGAGAGCTTTCCGATGAATGGCAACAAGCCATATTTCCGACTAAATCCTGAATAGTTACCCATAATTCTGCTGTGGTTAAGAAGTCGATTACTTAGAGTATTACTGGCATATACCAGTATAAGAAAATGCCCTGACACATGATCTTTAACGCTGCCCCAGCACAGCTCCCGATGTAATTGTTGCAACACAACCCAAACTTAAATACTTGCCAGAAGTTGAATAAAATCTTAAAACGATAAGTTTAAAAAAAACTCATTCGTAAATTTGTTCATCAGTTTCTAGAATGGGAGAAGATCATTTTATAAGTAGAGAATATAGAGAATTGTTTTCTATTTCAGAGGAATTTTTGCAATCAAGGCGCTCACTTCCCACAGAACTTAACCAAGATGCTGGTGCAGGTGAGTTCGTTTTTTATATCAACCCAAGTCTAGGGAAATTTTTATGTTATTTTATTATCTTATTTATGGAATCACGTACATCTACCCATTTTGAAGAAATCACACCAAGCTTGGGGAAAATAGCTTCAAAAACACCATTGTTCAAATGATCAGTTTTGTTGACAGCTCTACCCCTTCCTCTTCTAGACTAACATCCAAAAATATAATATGGCGAAAACAAGTTTGAGAAAATCCAATCCCAAACTAAAAATCTGATTGATTTTTTCAACAGTGCTCAAAATGTCTGTCTCCTCGTCCAATCGATTTTGATGAAATTCTCATCAAATATCACATATTTCCCCATAAAATCTGGATACCAAACTGAGAATAGCAATTAGGGTGATTTAAAATAACACATATTGATCCTATTGTGTCTGTTTGTTGCAATAAATTCCAAAGATGAAAATTAATTGTCTACACTTCACCTGTTTTTAATTCTAAAAGATATGCTGACAAGCTATGCGAATAAGATAACATACGATTTGCTGCAAAAGTAAGCTGTAAGTAGCTGATATGCACCATTGATCTCATTACAGCTATTCGTGAATTTCAAAATGGAAGCTTCGTGAAATCAATAAAGCTTGAATATTTTCATTCATTAGATTGCCCCAAACATATTTTTGTTCTTGGGAAGTGGTGCTAGGTATATTTGATATACAGTTCCTTCGAGTATACTAGCACATCGCCATGTTACATTGCTAGAAATCACGTTTATTTTGAGTCAATAAATAGCTAGATGTCAGACGAGGACATCGGCAGTTTTCAAACTTGTTTTGCCTTATTATATTTTATGGATGTTATTGATGAAGAATAATATCTAAGGAAGGGGTAGAGCTGTCAATACATTTGATATTTTGAAAAAAATAGTCTTTTTGAAGCCATTTCCCCGAGCTTGGTGTGGTTTCCTCAAAATGTGGAAATGTGACCCTTCTAAAAATAATTTAATAAAATAAAAAAAAATGTTCCAAGACCCCTGTGGTGACATATTGTTTATAATGTTATTCATTCAATCTTTTCTAAAACTCCAGTTATTAACACACTAAATTGAGTAATGCTAGTAATTTCTAAATTCTAATGTAGAGAATAATAAATTGATTTTGATGGTTACGTAAAATAATTAATGAGGGTAGCCGGGCCTGGAGAAACTTGAGTGAGCGAGCGAACAAGGGTATTTTAAGAAATGACATGCAGATTGATTGGGGTCATTGGATTGTGACTGGCGGAGTAATTAAACAATTAGTGTGAACCCCTTCAGGATTCACACAAACTTAATTACTCTGCTGACTGCTGGTCAAAACCAATGACCACAATCAATCTGCAAGTCATATCAGTACATTTTAATAGAACATTAATCATGTGAACAACTTTTCAAAACTAACAAAACACTCGAAAGTAGCATATTGTTCAAATTCTAACACAGTATCCCAATAGCAACACACAGTGAGCGGGTGCACGTGATCGGTTTAAAGTGAGAGCTTTCCGATGAATGGCAACAAGTCATATTTCCGACTAAATCCTGAAAAGTTACCCATAATTCTGCTGTGGTTAACCCTTTACCCAACAAACCTGCCAAAAACTCCCAAATAAAGCTTCAACAGCCTAAAATATCTTCCGTCTGTCTCAATAACACCATACAAATATGGATATCATTGGAACCGGTTCATTGACCACATTGTGATGGTTACAGTTATGCCCTGTGCCAATGCATTCTCTTATATATGCAAGTCGACCATAGGTCGCCTCGCATATATAAGAGAATGCATTGGCTTAACACATATTAAAAATGATAAAATTGTCAAAGAATGTAGAAAAATATTATAAAAATTGTTAAAAAATGTAAGAAAAAATTATAAAATTGTTAAAGAATGTAAGAAAAAATGGTAAAAAGTGTTAAAAAAAGAGTTAAAAAAAGAATTTTGTTAGGCCAATGCATTCTCTTATATATGCGAGGCGACCTATGGTCGACTCGCATATATAAGAAAATGCATTGGCACAGGGCATAACTGTAACCATCACAATGTGGTCAATGAACCGGTTCCAATGATATCCATATTTGTATGGTGTTATTGAGACAGACCGAAGATATTTTAGGCTGTTGAAGCTTTATTTGGGCGTTTTTGGCCGCTTTGTTGGGTAAAGGGTTAAAATCAAACCAGCTGCCCATTTGTAGTAAACTGACCCCTTTCTGCAATACTTGAACTTAATTCTACATCAGGTTAGCATTTCCTAACCATACTTACAGGGTGCTTAGGCTGTGTGTACTAATTTTAGGCCACATACACCTTTGTTAATGCACCTTGGATGAAAGCCTGAGTTTAGTGTGCCTGTCATTTTGCAGAATGAAGTCCCCTGAGGGTGAATTTAGGGATGCTATTCAACATAGCAGGTTAGCATCACTAAATTCACCCTCTGGGGGCCTCATTCTGCATGGCCTCATCTGCTATAGGAGACATAGACTCAGAATGAAGTTCCCAAATGGTGAACAATGTGATGTACCCCCATTGGGAACCTCGATTATGCAATGTGTTGTCTTCTAATTTGGGGATATAGAGAAACAAACTAAAAAAGAAATAGAATCTATGTGAAGAAGTTTCTATAGAATATTTGATAATAAAACTTTCCAGAGAAAATGATGCCTAAGCAGAATGAGGTCCCCCAGAGGGTGAATTTAGTGATGCTAGCCCGCTTTGTGGGATAGCGTCACTATATTTACCCTCTGGAGACCTCATTCTGCAAATGACAGACACTCCATTTGCAGGCTTGCTCGGATATAACAAAACTTATAGAAACAAAATTGATTGTTTTGAAATCTTTCATGGTCCAACATATCTATTATTTGCAATTGATTTTGACACATCAAAGTTGTTGTTGAGATATATTTAAACCAGTGGAAAAAGACACGTAGCCAGCTTTTTAATTCGATTACAAATGTATCCAGCTTTTCACCAGCGATCACATTCGTAGCCAGCTTTTCTAATTCAATGCTCTAATGGCGCGAAATATGACGTCATCGCGTTCGGGACTAAAATTTTGACGTCATGCTCCAAAACTGACTTCTGTTGGAATATAATTCAATCATTCTAACGACATTGATCAGAGACCTCAGGTTATTAGATGAATTATTATCAAATTAATCATTCAAATTGTTTTTCATCCATCAACTCAGAAAAATGAGATTAACCTAATCGTGTTCATTGAGGCTCGCATGAAAAGCTGGCTACAAATGTGATCGCTGGTGAAAAGCTGGCTACGAATGTGATCGCTGGTGAAAAGCTGGCTACGAATGTGATCGATGCCTTGTGACAATGACCGCATTGGCCCAAGTTAACCATTAAAACACAACCCTTATCTATATTACGTGATCTATTTAATACTTAGACAAATTCAACTTTCCGTTCCATTGACTCTAACACATGAAATTATCCCCTCTCCGGTTGAACTACAGTGTCATTGACTTTCATTACTTCCCACAGAACTTATCCAATATTCTGGTGCAGGTGAGTTCGTTTTGATAATGAACTTTTGAATGTTTTGGGGGTAAGAACTGTCATCACTGACATTAACAAGATGTGATTTTTTTATATTTTCACATTTAACCATACATTAATGCTCTAAATAATCAACTCCTTAACCACAGCGGAATTATTGGTAATTTTTCAGGATTTAGTCGGAAATATGGCTTGTTGCCATTCATCGGAAAGCTCTCAAGTGAGGGCTTTCCGATGAATGGCAACAAGCTATATTTCCGACTAAATTCTGAAAAGTTACCCATAATTCTGCTGTGGTTAAGAAGTCGATTATTTAGGGCTTTACTGTAATCACTACAACATGTATTATTTACTACTAATGGGCAAAACATTGAACTAATCATTTTAAATTCTTCTTTTGGGACTTGATTGATCAATAATTAAGGTGAGGATCAGTGATGGCGAGACCTACAGAAAACTTGGGCATGACCTGTTTTTCGTTCACCGCATTTTCATTTTAGGTAACCTTCAGGTGAACTGAAGGTCGTTCACCTGAAATTTGCAGACCTAATATAGAGTGTCTTGACTGCAGCCATTACTGTTGCAAATCAAGCCTGAGTTTAGTGTGCCTGTCCTTTGCAGAATGAGGTCACCAGAGGATGAATTTAGTGACGTTATCCCACATAGCGGGCTAGCATACCAAATTCACCCTCTGGGGACCTCATTCTGCTTAGGCCTCATCTTCTCTGGAAAGTTTCTTTATTATCAAATTTCTATAGAAACATAGATTCTATTTCTTTTTTTAGTTTAGTTTCTTTATATCCCAAAATAGGCAGATGACACATTGCATAATCGAGGTTCCCAATCGCAATATTCATGATTTGGGAACTTCAATCTGAGTCTGGCTCCCATTGCAGATGAGGCCATGCAGAATGTGGTCCCCAGAGGGTGAATTTATTAATGCTAGCCTGCTATATGCGATAGCATCACTAAATTCACCTTCTGGGGACCTCATTCTGCAAATGACAGGCACACTGAACTCAGGCTTGTTGCAAATACAGTAATGCCCTAATTAATCGACTCTTTTAACCACAGCAGAATTATGGGTAACTTTTCAGGATTTAGTCGGAAATATGGCTTAACCACAGCACTGAGAGCTTTCCGATGAATGGCAACAAGCCGATTAATTATGGCTTTACTGTAAGTTCATGATGAAATACACAGCACCCTGTATCAGATTATAACCAATATCTGTATTTTATAGTTATTGTTTGTTGTGGAAAACATAACACTGGCTACTGTTGCAGTAGATTGTTTACAAACAATGATTCATGCCGCATCTTGTCACTTGAGGATTATTGATAATGAAAATATAAACAAATTTGTTTTATTCTTTCTTGTTTTGGTCGTAATGGTTTAACAAACTTTTAATGATTTTTCAGCTGTGTTGCCCACTTTGAGCACTTTAACATCATTTGATGACCCACCTTGAGCACTGTAACATCATTTGTTGACCCACCTTGAGCACTTTAACATCATTTGTTGACCCACCTTGAGCACTGTAACATCATTTGATGACCCATTTTGAGCACTGTAACATCATTTGATGACCCATTTTGAGCACATTACCATCATTTGATGACCCACCTTGAGCACTTTAACATCATTTGTTGACCCACCTTGAGCACTTTAACATCATTTGTTGACCCACCTTGAACACATTACCATCATTTGTTGACCCACCTTGAGCACATTAGCATCATTTGTTGACCCACCTTGAGCACTTTAACATCATTACCATCATTTGTTGACCCACCTTGAGAACTGTAACATCATTTGATGACCCATTTTGAGCACATTACCATCATTTGATGACCCACCTTGAGCACTTTAACATCATTTGTTGACCCACCTTGAGCACTTTAACATCATTTGTTGACCCACCTTGAGCACTTTAACATCATTAACATCATTTGATGATTTCATTTTGATTTCATTTCAGTCTAACTCTATGAGTGAATGTCCACAACAATGTGATGTGGAATGTTTTACAGAACTGCTCGATAGCTGTCCCTTACTACAGGTCTCCATGATGGTACGTTGTCCTGTCCCTTACTACAGGTCTCCATGATGGTACGTTGTCCTGTCCCTTACTACAGGTCTCCATGATGGTACGTTGTCCCTCGATAGCTGTCCCTTACTACAGGTCTCCATGATGGTACGTTGTCCTGTCCCTTACTACAGGTCTCCATGATGGTACGTTGTCCCTTACTACAGGTCTCCATGATGGTACGTTGTCCCTTACTACAGGTCTCCATGATGGTACGTTGTCCTGTCCCTTACTACAGGTCTCCATGATGGTACGTTGTCCCTCGATAGCTGTCCCTTACTACAGGTCTCCATGATGGTACGTTGTCCCTTACTACAGGTCTCCATGATGGTACGTTGTCCCTTACTACAGGTCTCCATGATGGTACGTTGTCCCTTACTACAGGTCTCCATGATGGCACGTTGTCCCTCGATAGCTGTCCCTTACTACAGGTCTCCATGATGGTACGTTGTCCCTTACTACAGGTCTCCATGATGGTACGTTGTCCCTTACTACAGGTCTCCATGATGGTACGTTGTCCCTTACTACAGGTCTCCATGATGGTACGTTGTCCCTTACTACAGGTCTCCATGATGGTACGTTGTCCTGTCCCTTACTACAGGTCTCCATGATGGTACGTTGTCCCTCGATAGCTGTCCCTTACTACAGGTCTCCATGATGGTACGTTGTCCCTTACTACAGGTCTCCATGATGGTACGTTGTCCCTCGATAGCTGTCCCTTACTACAGGTCTCCATGATGGTACGTTGTCCCTTACTACGGGTCTCCATGATGGTACGTTGTCCCTTACTACAGGTCTCCATGATGGTACGTTGTCCCTTACTACAGGTCTCCATGATGGTACGTTGTCCCGTAGCCTAGTGGTGAAGGTAGAGTTGACTGTGTACAGGAACAAATGAAGAAGCCAGAAGATTTGATAATTTTTATATTTTATAAGTCTCTGCCGGTAAGCACAGAGGAGTTGATTGTTCATTGGTCTAAGCAGGAGTGTCTCTGTATTTCTCGACAGGAGTAGTTATTCTAACGTATGGTGTATCATGCATCCAAATAAGGTCTGAGATACCATGATACCCTTGTCTATGACGTGTACATACTATTGTTTACTATAGAATGATATTGGTTTGATCCTTCCTCACTTATACAATGGTTGCTACCAGTCATTACCAATTAAGAATATCATCTTGTTAATTATGCTTGTGCGTTATTAACCCTATCATTACAATCACTGGGGAAAGGAAGTTTATCCTAGATCTGGGAACACATATAACAATAACTATACTATCTCTTACATGTATGTACTATCGGACAATGTCGCAACAGCGTTTCCTTTTTAGCTCAACTCGACAAGGTAAAGTTTGAACAATTGCCATGGATTGGCATCTGTTGTGCATGTGTGCGTCCGTCAACAATTTCCTTTGGCACACCCTACAGGCCTCATCCGATCATCACCAAACTGAATATGGATTTTCGGGTGACCTCTTGATGATCAATTTTTTCCGAAATTTATTAAATAACGTGACCGCCAGATTTAAAATTTTGAATCGGCACAATCTGCAGCCTGCATTTTTATGTTTACCCATACCATAGTATGGTAAACATAATGTCGACGTCCGGATTGACCACTCGTCGTGTGTCCTTCTGTCTTTCTGTCTGTCTGTCCGTAGACACTTTACGCATGGTGCGATAACTCAAAAATTTTCTATCCGATCGGAACCAAATTTTGTATATGAGTTTCTCAGACCAAAATACAGATCGAATTCAAATATGGGTTTGATCCGAATTTTTTTACGGAGTTATGGCCCTTTTTAGACTTAGAATTCACGCATGCTGTCATAACTCGAACAATTTTTATCTGATCGGAACCAAATTTTGTATGCGAGTTTCAGAGCCCAAAATACAGATCGAGTTCGAATATGGGTTTGATCCGATTTATTTTAAAAGAGTTATGACCCTTTTTTCGAAAATAAAATTTAAAAAAAACAAAAATCCGATGCTATAACCAAAGTATATTTTGTCCGATTGTGTTCATATTTGATATGTAGGTTTGTGATGACATGCCCCTCATCTGTATAGTTTTTGGTATTGATTGGTTGATCGGTTTAGAAAATAATTAACCCTTTACACACATGCTATCCAATGCAATAAGTTGAACATATTTCTTCTGATCTGCCTCATATTTCTTACCTAGGTTTTTCTTAGCACGTTCTTAGTCTGTATGGTTTTTGGTATTGTTTAATTAACCCTTTTCGCTCTTATGTTTACTTAGAATTCACCCAAGCTGTCATGACTCAAAACATTTTTCATCTGATCAGCACCAAATTTGGTATATGAATTTATCACCCCTAAATACAGATCGAGTTCGAATATGGGTTTGACCCGATATATTTTAACAGAGTTATGACCCTTTATAATTCAAGTAATTACTGTTGGGAATTTTAAGAGAACATATCTTGCAGACCATGTGTGTTATTGAAATGAGTTAATTATCACTATGGACATGCTATAAAGCCTGATAGTGGTACTGCTGGCTGGCAGGATTTGTAATCATATTAATGTCAAATTGATTGATGGCTATCTGGTGGAGTTCTGTTTTCTGTGCAATATTAAGTTAACCACTTTGCTGAAACAGGTTCATTACTAAAGTTTATGTAAACACTATAGGACACCTATTCTAAAATATTAAATTGGAATAGTCCATTGTTACTTTGTAGGGATGTTTTACAGACATTGTTGTCTACATACACTGTTGTCTTATCTTAGACAAAAATTAATCCACACATTCCTCAGTTCCATGATATGATGTCATTGCAAATGATTAACCCTCTCCACACATCATATGGTTTTGAAGCTTTTCATTTGATCATTCTCCTATATTATGTCCAGGTTGATGGTGATCCACTTTTGATTTGCATGGATTTTGGATTAAAATTAAACCATTCCATAGACACATATTATGCGATAGACAGATATAATATTATCCCTTTCACTTTGATCCAGGTTCAGTAAGGGTTTCAATAAATCACCAATTATATATTCATCATTAGAGGAAATGTCTTATTTTGAAATTCAGTTGCATTTGGACTCCAGGGTAATATTAATGGTGCTGGTATTCTTGAGACTGACTTATTGTATGGGTTTCTAAATCCAATGACATGCTTTGTATAGACTATTTTGTGTTTATCAGTTCATTAGTTTGGGTAAGATTAACCCTATTCTATCCGATTTGATAACTCAAATATTTCCATTGATTATGTTTATACATGTAGTTCTTGGCATAGTTGACAAGAACACACCCTAACCTGCATAGTGAGGGTCATTTGGTTTATTTGCTTAAAAATATTAACATCCTCCGCCAATCCTGTTGACGCAATGTGATAACTAAATATTTTTCACATGATCACTATATTAAGTGTGAATTGTTGAAACTTTAGCACTCATGAAAAGGTTGATGTAAAGATTTATAAAATTTATAAAAATAGCTAATCGCCAAGGTATGGGTTAAAAAACATCTGCCGATCGTGATCGGCCTCTCGTTTAGAGAAATGTTTTGAAATTTACAGGCATGTTAAGGATCACCTCTAGATGGGAGCTATCGCATTTGAATGATTTTCTTTGAAAAACGTGGCCACTGGCAGCCATCTTTAATTTTACTCTTTGTATTGTATGACTAAGTCCTTTAGCACACCCTACAGACCACATGCCTTATCCTATCATCACCAAACTGTATTTGGATCTTCAGGGTGACATCTAGATGGGAGCCATCAATTTTTTTCTGAAATTTGTTGAAAAACATGGCTGCCAGCAGCCGTCTTGGATTTCACTCTTTGCATGACTAATTATTTCGGCTCACCCTACAGGCCACATCCCTCGTCCGATCATCACCAATCTTTATATTGATCTATGTGGTGACCTCTAGATGGGAGCCATCAATTTATTCCTGAAATTTGTTGAAAAACATGGCCACCGGCAGCCATCTTGAATTTCAAATTTGAATTCATTGGCACACTCGGCAGCCTGCATATATCGGAGAAATGTTTTGTTTAGGATCACCTCTAGATGGGAGCTATCAAATTGTGATTCCCAAGGAAAAACATGGCTGCCAGTGGCCATCTTGGTTTTTACACTTTGCATGACTAAATTCTTTGGCACACACTACAGACCACATCCCTCATCAAATCATTGCCAGACTTCATATGGATCTTTGGGGTCCGAAATTTTTTCAAAATCATGGCTGCCAGCAGCCATCTTAGATTTCAAATTTCAATCCATTGGCACACCCTGTAGACGGTAGCCAACATTTATTGGTGAAATGTTTGAAATGAAAATAATTTCATGTGCACAATACAAACCCTTTACTTTTTTTATCATTCTATTAATTGCTCAGCAAAAAAATTACTCTTTCCCAAGTTGAGCTACAATGTCATTGACACGTTCATTATCAAGATCCTGTGCCAGTGCATTCTCTTATATATGTCAGTCTCCCATAGGGAGCCTTGCATATATAAGAGAATACATTGGCCTATCAATATTTAACTTGACCTTGTAAGCCAGTGCATTCTATTATATATGCGAGGCTTCCTATGGGATACTGACATATATAAGAGAATGCACTGGCACAGGATCTTTAATGCTGCATCAGCACGGATCCCGTCATGAAAGGGTTAATAATTACAGTAATGAATCTGAACTTGTTATAGGTGTCTGTCCGATCTCACTTTCGCTCATGTTCGTACAAAAAGTTATTGCTATTATTTCATACTGATTAAAAATTTCCCCTGACACATTAAACACAAATAAAAATGTTGAAGCTCTGGGTTTCTGGACCACTTTATGGGAGATGTTTTTCAGATTTATTAGCTAATTGCACTTAAACATAATACATTACACTTAAGAATGAATGAATTACATTTAAACATAATTCACTTACACTTAAGCATAATGTAGATTTTGATTTACCCTTAAGCATTATAGAATTATGACTATATTATGCTTAAGCATAATTAAATTGCGCTTAAGCATAATTCATTTACACTTAATCATATTTCATATACACTCTCATAGAGCTCCCCTCAAGCTGAAATGGATGCAACCACATTACTAATGCCAGTAACCTACATCAGATTATACCAATATATATACAGTAATGCCCTAATTAATCGACTCCATAACCACAGCAGAATTATGGGTAATTTTTCAGGATTTAGTCGGAAATATGGCTTGTTGCCATTCATCGTAAAGCTCTCAGGGAGAGCTTTCCGATGAATGGCAACAAGCTATATTTACTGTATGTAAGATAGCTGAAGATTCAATGTAATCAATTACACTTAAGCATAAATGAATTATGCTTAAGCGTAATTCAGATGTATTACGCTTAAGCGTAAATCATTTTCATTAAACTGGAGGTGTGTCTGATTCACAGGTGCATTATGGGAAATTAGAGGATGATCTGAATAGGAAACACTGGTCGATGCTACAGACAATGAGGAAGGCCAGGAAACTCTCGGAAGAAATGTAAGTTATGTCATTAAGGAAAGTTATGTCATTAATAGTCAAACACAGAGTTCGCTGGGAATTTTCATTGGGCAAATTTTTTGACATTTCTGAATTTTTTTCCCCTCAGTTTTGCAGGATCTTTTGGCCATTAAGTGGAAAACCCAAACACATATTAATGAAAATTTGGTATATCAAACCTAAAATAGCGAATATTGAAAAAAAAAGTCATATATAAATATGAAAATGAATAACCATGACAACTTCTCAGAACGACTTACATGTAGAAAATAAACAGAATGTGAACCAAATGTGAGCACTGAATATATACAGTAAATTACAGCCACTTCGTATAACATCAATGTAAATGGGCTCTCATTGGCTTATTGTGTGAGTTATGTCATTCTAAAAGCATAAATCAGTAAATTATTGACGCCTGATTAACCCTTTCAATACTAAATAATCATAATTTTTTTTTCAATTTGTAACCACCTTATTCCTGGCAATTAAAGGTGCATAATCTAATTAACGCTTGCAAATTACTATTTCATTGGCTTTGGGGGTCAATAATATTTGATTCGATTTGAGGAACCCACCCATCAAAGTTCAGAGTGATCAGATAACGATTTTGAAATCTATTATTTTACACCACCGATAATTTTTTAGTGGCCCAGTAAAAGGTTGATGAGAAGACAGTCTCGTACCAAATTGCGGATGAAGATGGATAACTCTAAAATCAAGTGGTTTTTTTTTTTGGACAGATATTTGACAAACCGGCAAAATTTCATTGAACAAAATGTTGATAAATAACGGGTTTTGGGCAATTTTATACTATAGTTGACTGTGGTTAGCATTATTTTTGGCATTAATCGATTCTGATAACTGGACCGGCATCAAATCGGATTGAGTACCTTTAACTTTAACAGTCGCTGAACATGTTAACCATTTCTATACTAAAATTAAATACTCATTGATGAGTTGTTGCCTTAGGAACTGTTCAGATAATAAGTTCAACAATGACCATATATGTCGTACGTTTATTATCTAAACATTTCCCACCAATGAATATGAATCCTTCTGCACTTGTATTAACATTAGCATTTTCGTTTGTCTGTCTTTTACTCAAGCCTTGAAATAGGGTGTCTGTCATTTGCAGAATGAGGTTCCCAGAGGGTGAATTTAGTGATGCTACCCCGCATAGCGGGTTAGCATCACCAAATTCACCCTCTGGGAACCTCATTCTGCTG
Organism: Siphonodentalium dalli; assembly: GCA_032622095.1. Taxonomy (NCBI): domain Eukaryota; kingdom Metazoa; phylum Mollusca; class Scaphopoda; order Gadilida; family Siphonodentaliidae; genus Siphonodentalium; species Siphonodentalium dalli. The sequence goes on from CP136062.1 coordinate 32,374,006, forward strand.
AGGTGTAAGCAGAATGATGTTCCCAGAGGGTGAATTTGGTGATGCTAGCCCGCTATGCGGGGTAGCATCACTAAATTCACCCTCTGGGGACCTCATTCTGCAAATGACAGACACCCTATTTTAAGGCTTGCTTTTACTCTTAAAACCTGAACATACAGTAATGCCCTAAATAATACTCCTTAACCACAGCAGAATTGTGGGTAATTTTTCAGGATTTAGTCATAAATATGGCTTGTTGCCATTCATCGGAAAACTCTCAGTGTACCTCCAAATGAATATAGACTAATCCAATGCATACTTATATAACTGACAGAAGAACCCATTTTGTATAGAAAGGGTTAAGAAAGGATGTAATTAGAGTAATTAAGTACAGTTGTGATCAGAAAGATAGTTACGTACAGTTGTGATCAGGAGGAATACTGTTTCCACTAAATTGTTATCGAAACACATAGATAATCGATCGATTGCTGGTTGAAAATTTTCTACTGTATGGATTTGAAGATATGCATTCACTATTATTTTTTTTTCTAGTTTTGCAGAAACAGCGACAGACAAGTTCAGCAAAATGTCCCCTCTAATATTGTCTGCAGCACTCTATAGTCTCATTCTCAAAAGGTATATAAATTCCTCCTCTAATACTGTCTGCAAGCCCGAATTTAGTGTGTCTGACATTTGCAGAATGAGGTCCCCAGAGGGTGAATTTAATGATGCTAGCGGGCTAGCATCACCAAATTCACCCTCTGGGCACATCATTCTGCTTTATATACCTCATCTTCTGAGAAGTATCTATAGTCTCAAATTAACATTGTTTTTAGTTACTATTTCCCTTCTTGTCAGTATATATGTCTTCTATATACCCTAAATTTGCAGAAGATAAAATGAATAATTGAGGTGACTAATGGCCAGGTGACCATCACCAAATTCAACTGGCCCCCCGGGAACTTCAATCTGACCCTAGGTCTCCCATAGCAATTGATGCCTAAGTAGAATGAGGTCCCCCAAGGGTGAAGTTGGTGATGCTAGCTCGCTGTGCAGGATAGCGTCACTAAATTCACCCTTGGGGTACCTCATTCTGCAAATGTCAGACACACTAAATTCAGACTTGACTCTGCAGCTCTCTAGAGTTTCATTCTAATTTTCATTCTTTCATTGACAGGTCTGAAAATATGGTGCCATTATCAGAATGAGGTCCCCAGAGGGTGGATTTAGTGATGCTACCCAACACAGCAGGCTAGTGTCACAAAATTCATCCTCTGGGGACCTCATTCTGTATGGTCTCATCTGCTATGGGAGAACAAGACAGAGATTTAATATCCCAGATCGTGAAGATGGTAATGTGCACCCTTTGAGCACCTCAGTTATGTGGCATCTGTCAATTTGGAGATATAGAGACACTAAACTGAAAAAGAAAAAGAAACTTTCTAAAGAAAGTAAAATATTTGCTTAATTTGATAATAAAGATTCTTTCCAGAGGAGATGAGGCCTAAGCAGATTGATGTCCCCAGAAGGTGAAAGTAGTGATGCTAGCCTGCTGTGCGGGGTAGCGTCGCTAAAATCAGTCTATGGGGACCTCATTTTGCAAATGTCATGAAAGAGAAACTAAACTGAAAAAGAAATAGAATCTTTGAAGAAGTTTCTATAGAAATTTGATAATAAAGAAACTTTCCAGAGAAGATGAGGCCTAACAGAATGAGGTTCCCAGAGGGTGAATTTAGTGATGCTAGCCCGCTATGCAGGATAGTGTCACTAAATTCACCCTCTGGGGACCTCATTCTGCAAATGACAGACACACTAAACTCAGGCGGCTGTGTTCTCCAATATTTGATAAATTCATAAATACAGTAATGCCCTAAATAATCGACTCCTTAACCACATCAGAATTATGGGTAAATTTTCAGGATTTAGATGAACTATGTCTTGTTGCCATTCATCGGAAAGCTCTCAGTGAGTTGATTATTTAGGGCATTACTGTGTATAAAACAATTTTAATTTATGACCCCATGTTCCTTTTTCCAGGAAATTGTTTCCTAGACATCTGCATACACTGGAAAAAATCAATGCCAAGGTAAGAGAATCATCGGTATTAAAGATACTCAATCTGATTCGATGGTCCCCATATAATTAGATTCCAACAACAACATTTTTAGTAATGCCGTTTCAGTTATCAGAACCGATTAATTGCCCAAAAATAATGCTAACCACTGTCAACTATAATATAAAATTGCCCGAAATGTGTTATTTATCAACATGTTGTTCGACGAAATTTGGCCTTATTATCAACACAAAGCCTCTTGATTTTAGAGTTATCCATCTTCATCCGCAATTTGGTCCGAGACCGCCGGCTCGTCGACTTTATACTGGGCCACTGATAAGTTTTGATGGTGAAAAATAATAGATTTCAAAAATCCATATCTCTGAGTTCTGATAGGTGGGTTGCTCGACTCGAATCAAATATTTTTTGCCCCGAAACCAAATAAATAGTAATTAAGGGGCCCTTAAGGATTATACATCTTTAATTTATCATATAGCAGTCCTTCGATTTTGAAAAAATGGTGGTGCGCAGTTTATTGTGCACCCGATTTTGGATCAAGGGGCACAGTTTTGCTTTGGTGCACCTAACAGGGAATTATAATATATTCCCTACCCGATGGCGATTTGGTAATTCTTATCATTTACTCTTTCATATTCCATAAGGAGTAGGACGGGTGTCTGTTCAATTGTAACTCGGAACTATTACCACACACATTGAACAGTACGCACAGGCCATTACAGATTAAAAAACACTCCAGTGTATAACCTTTGATGCTATGACTTCTACAGCGATCATTGTTATCCCAAGCACCGTGTTGCATTTTATTAAATCATTCAGTAAACTTAACCAAGATCGTGGGGTGCGCAACTTTTGCGCGATACTTTTCAATTCCAGGTGCGCAATGGTGTGCAAGAGCAATTTGTGCACCTGAAATCGAAGGACTGTTTCCACTATAGAGTTCCTTTCCCCTAACCCATGTTTCCCCTCTGATACATTCCCGTACCTGATCCACAGATTAATGCCTACATACAGTCATGCTCTAAATAATCGACTCCATAACCACAGCAGAATTATTGGTAACTTTTCAGGATTTAGTCGGAAATATGGCTTCTTTCCATTCATTGGAAAGCTCTCACTGAGAGCTTTCTGATGAATGGCAACAAGCCATAGTTTATTTCCGACTAAATCCTGAAAAGTTACCCATAATTATGCTGTGGTTAAGGAGTCGATTATTTAGAGCATTACTGTGCATCATCTGTGTATCTCCCACTAAATAAAACCAGCAGGGAATTATTAACAAAGAGAATGTTCGAAAACCGGCCAGGTCCGATAAAATTTGATAGAGTTATGGCCCTTAATTAGTCATTTTTCGTGAATTTTTAGCTCGTTAGCGCGATAAATTCAACAAACGTCCTCTGATTTGTTTAAAATTTTGAATAGACGTACTTGCCAAGAATATTTCGGACGAGTTCGAAAACCAGCCTGGCCCGATAAAATTTGATAAGAGTTATGGCCCTTAATTAGTCATTTTTCGATTTTACCTATTAATTAGTCTACCGATACTGATGCACACCAATTGGCGGTAGCCACCGGCGGTAAGCCACCGAAAACGAGACACAGCATCTCTGATGCCACCTCTTGTTTCTTACATTATTTAACAATTTTTATAATTGTTTTATATTATTTTTTCCGCCAAGGAGAAGCCCTCAACTGAACTATATGGATTATTATCCTCGGCCTTGTGTTATCAGGAGGGTTAAAATTTATTGTCCGTCTATTGCCTACTCCGGTCAATCAGTGCTCGGAATTAGCTACGCATGAATGCGTCTCGTGTAATTCTCGCGTGATTCTCGCGTTCTAACAATCCATCTAGTCAGTTTTTAATTCCTCCTCCAGCTATCGGACGCGGTTAATTTTAAGGAAGTATTATTCTGTATTGCGCGTTATCAACTCAATATTTATTGTTGATAACAACTTGCAATTTATCCGTTGCTTACCCAGTCTTTTAATAAAAAATTTACGAACTCGCAGAAACTCTTCGTTTCATTGTATGCGCGAAGTCCGTGTTTTTTATCGACACATTTCGTCTACGAATTTGTGATTGAATTTGACAAAAACACCGTTGGAATCACGTTGGCATATTCGCCATTGATGGCCATTTTGACTCAGATGCACATCGTTTACTTATGGCCAACCTATATTGCATTATTGTGCAATATATACGGTGGCATGACTCGTCGAATTTCGGAATCCACGTGGTGCGGAGTATGCGGAGTAGCCTAATTTCGCGCTACACATTCTATTTCCTGACGTAGTATCTTCGCCCCGTTCAGGTTATGTATAGGTTAGAAGGAACTAAATAAGTAGAATTACGTCCCTTTCGTTTTTACAGGGTATCTCGAATACGAGTTAAAAAAATTCTGGCGCGCGATTGGCGTATAATATGTCAAATAATTTTACAAATTCAAGGAATATAATACCCATAGCATGTAAATACGTGGGCGTTTCCTAGTCTGAAATGCGTTCGTGTCCAAACAATGGCGGGATATTGAGGCTGTGTATTGGCTTTTGTCAGACTGTCAAATTCTGTGCAAAAAGTGGGGTAGTGTGGAAAACATATGCTGGTTTTCGAAAAAGGCGTGGCTCGAAAGGTACTCCTATGTGCGAACAGATGCAGAAAGGGTTGGTCTTTACGAACGCATGCATCGTGCACTTCCGAACTCGAAAATTTAGCGTGGGCGTGGTCAAACGTTAACACTGTGGCCTATGGAAAACATTTAGTTCCTTCTAACCTAAAGCAGAAAAATCGAATTTTTCGTATTTCGGCCTATGATGGACAAACGTGGTGAAAAATCACATAATTGTGATCTGATTTGCGAAGCATACATAGTTAGACATTACATTACACCAGAATTTGGATTTTATTGCCATTTTTCAGGAAGTGGGGAATATTTGCACCTAATAACCTTTGTGAGATTTTCACTTATTTATCGTTATTCTGTATCTGGTGTGCCACTTTAAGAGAGAAATCACCTCACATCGATATCTTTATCTATTTGTGGACATCTGACCATCAGCATAAACTTGACGTCTCGAGTATTTTTAACCATGCAGCTGCCAACTTGTCGACCGTGTAGAAATTCCTATCTTTTCTGGTGCAGGGGGGTGGGCTGTAAAAATCTAACTATTTATTCAGAAACCCGGACAATTTTGGTCAACTAAGCATATCATCTGAAACATGATTTGCACGTATTGTCTGTGTCGCTATATACATGCGCGTCATGCCCATTAAAGGCATATTCTGTTAGTTTAATTACCAAATTTTACCAAATTTCCACATATTTTGAGAATTTTCCCAAATATGGCAAATCTCGGCATGACATGACCCTGAGGCACCCATAATTATTTATGTTGAACTACAGACGCTACTGATCAATTCCCAACTATTAGTTCTTTTATTTAGGAAGGGACGTTCTCATCATTGGCAACGACATGGACACATTTCCACAAAAATTTCCCCAGTAGATGAACCATCTTCAGATACAGTGGGGTTAAAATAACCATGATTGCTGGGGAACGAGAACAAAGAAATGTGTAAAATCAGTTTTATTTAGCATAGATATGACACAGCTTCACGCAGAGGTAGTAGGGATTACATAGGGTCATGTTTGCACATCTCTTAAGGTTAGAAGGAACTAAATAAGTAGAATTACGTCCCTTTCGTTTTTACAGGGTATCTCGAATACGAGTTAAAAAAATTCTGGCACGCGATTGGCGTATAATATGTCAAATAATTTTACAAATTCAAGAAATATAATACCCATAGCATGTAAATACGTGGGCGTTTCCTAGTCTGAAATGCGTTCGTGTCCAAACAATGGCGGGATATTGAGGCTGTGTATTGGCTTTTGTCAGACTGTCAAATTCTGTGCAAAAAGTGGGGTAGTGTGGAAAACATATGCTGGTTTTCGAAAAAGGCGTGGCTCGAAAGGTACTCCTATGTGCGAACAGATGCAGAAAGGGTTGGTCTTTACGAACGCATGCATCGTGCACTTCCGAACTCAAAAATTTAGCGTGGGCGTGGTCAAACGTTAACACTGTGGCCTATGGAAAACATTTAGTTCCTTCTAACCTAAAGCAGAAAAATCGAATTTTTCGTATTTCGGCCTATGATGGACAAACGTGGTGAAAAATCACATAATTGTGATCTGATTTGCGAAGCATACATAGTTAGACATTACATTACACCAGAATTTGGATTTTATTGCCATTTTTCAGGAAGTGGGGAATATTTGCACCTAATAACCTTTGTGAGATTTTCACTTATTTATCGTTATTCTGTATCTGGTGTGCCACTTTAAGAGAGAAATCACCTCACATCGATATCTTTATCTATTTGTGGACATCTGACCATCAGCATAAACTTGACGTCTCGAGTATTTTTAACCATGCAGCTGCCAACTTGTCGACCGTGTAGAAATTCCTATCTTTTCTGGTGCAGGGGGGGTGGGCTGTAAAAATCTAACTATTTATTCAGAAACCCGGACAATTTTGGTCAACTAAGCATATCATCTGAAACATGATTTGCACGTATTGTCTGTGTCGCTATATACATGCGCGTCATGCCCATTAAAGGCATATTCTGTTAGTTTAATTACCAAATTTTACCAAATTTCCACATATTTTGAGAATTTTCCCAAATATGGCAAATCTCGGCATGACATGACCCTGAGGCACCCATAATTTTTTATGTTGAACTGCAGACGCTACTGATCAATTCCCAACTATTAGTTCTTTTATTTAGGAAGGGACGTTCCCATCATTGGCAACGACATGGACACATTTCCACAAAAATTTCCCCAGTAGATGAACCATCTTCAGATACAGTGGGGTTAAAATAACCATGATTGCTGGGGAACGAGAACAAAGAAATGTGTAAAATCAGTTTTATTTAGCATAGATATGACACAGCTTCACGCAGAGGTAGTAGGGATTACATAGGGTCATGTTTGCACATCTCTTAAGGTTAGAAGGAACTAAATAAGTAGAATTACGTCCCTTTCGTTTTTACAGGGTATCTCGAATACGAGTTAAAAAAATTCTGGCGCGCGATTGGCGTATAATATGTCAAATAATTTTACAAATTCAAGAAATATAATACCCATAGCATGTAAATACGTGGGCGTTTCCTAGTCTGAAATGCGTTCGTGTCCAAACAATGGCGGGATATTGAGGCTGTGTATTGGCTTTTGTCAGACTGTCAAATTCTGTGCAAAAAGTGGGGTAGTGTGGAAAACATATGCTGGTTTTCGAAAAAGGCGTGGCTCGAAAGGTACTCCTATGTGCGAACAGATGCAGAAAGGGTTGGTCTTTACGAACGCATGCATCGTGCACTTCGGAACTCGAAAATTTAGCGTGGGCGTGGTCAAACGTTAACACTGTGGCCTATGGAAAACATTTAGTTCCTTCTAACCTATACTGCCATATCATATATGCAACAGCTATGTTAGTGCGCAGAACGTTGTCCAGGACAGAAATATCTCCTTTGGCACTAATTTACATGAATAAATAACAAAGATAGAACTTGTTACCTGATGTAATTTCTTTTGCCTCAACTAATTGTATTTTGTTAGTTGACATTGAGCAACTGTAACTTCATCGACGTTTGGGAAATGATTATCGAAGAACATCATTGTACATATACATTATGTCATTATCATTAATTGTGCTTAAGCGATTAATATTTGCAAATCTTAGCTAGCCCGAATGTCTTAACATGAGGACTTGTATTTGGATACTTGGAACGTTGGCGCGGATGTTAGTGACTTCACAATATTTATTTGACAATCCTGACTCTGTTCTTGCGATTCCATTATCTTTCCATCATTGTATCAATGGAATAATAGTTAGAAACAAGGCGATTCTGTTCGTTATACATCTAGTATTATATGACCTGTGTCAAAGAATGCTGTAATACTATAATAGTCTCTTTCTTTACGTACATGTATAGTATGAGTTGACAGTGTCCGGTTGCTACGACTCGTGCAACTGGTTTGATTGGGGAATAGGATTATCAGACACACGATTTGACAACAAGGATTTTCGTTTCTAGTTTACATTATCGAATGGCGATCTCCATCAAATCATAATCTGACTTTCTCTCGGCGACAATTGTGTCCGTTTCTTTGCAATTACTTACTGTATTTTGCTGAATGGGTTCCCCTGTTCCAAGACTGCACAGCCATGCAAGCGCAGTAGCCTGAACCTTCAGCTATAGTTTGCTTACCTATACAATGTTAATTCTGTCCGTGGTCAGAACTCTTTGCCAGTCTTTGGTGACATTTTGGATGAGATCCTTGTTGCGAGCCTACTGGCCTACTTGCGGCAAGTCGCCTTATCCGATGTGACCTGTCATGAACTGTTATCCTCAGACATTAGTGTTTATCGATACATTCAACATTCATTGGTCCATTAATCAGGACCAATATGGTATCAGTGCCTCATCGCCACAAAACCGGTCAAATGGTGAGCATGACACATGTATGGCCAGCCGTAATAGTTCCATACCAATGGTATCAGTGCCTTAAATGCTCAGTGACATAAGAACTGACTATGTCAATATGGCGACAATTTTTTCACCGATACCGACATACTTCTGCGCTTTCAATCCGTGAATAGTAACGGCGAACTACTATGCATATATATTGTCACGTGCTCCAGATGCATTGCCAATAGCCTTTCCCACTGAGCCCATCACTTGGCTCTCAACCTTCTATTTCCACATATCGAAAAGATCAAATGTGAAATAGCCTTCACTCACGTATAAAGCACAGTTACATAACATGCATTTATATTGCGCAGGGCCGCTGCCGCTATAATTTTCAACAGAGACCAACACATGGCTCTTTTCTTTCTATTGCCTCATATCCAATTGATTATCGGGCAAATAACAAAAAGGACAGCATTTGTATTGTCACACAAATTAAGTGCGTTTACATGAACAGCATTTAGATTTATATTGCGCACGACCACGGCAGGCCTGCGTATTGGAGGCACACGACGGTTCGGTTCACATGACGGTTGCGAAATCTAGGTTGCGCCAAGGTTGTGTGAGGCTCTCGCGATACTGATTATAACTGTTTGTGTAACTTAAGGGTACCCAAGGACAACCAGACAGCCGACACATACTAGTATGTTACGGCTTGCGCATATTTTGCATTCCGCAGACCTGCCAGTGCCAATTTCAGAAGAGTCCAAAACATATCTCTTCTCCTTCTATTACTAAATATCCATATGATTATCTGGTGAATAGAATACCTAAATGACTAACACAAATGACAGCTTTTGTATCATCACACATATACAGCACCGTTCCACAAGAAGCCTCTATATCGTGTATGACCACTGCCCAGTACCAGTGACTGGCGGGGTGCTACTATCGTTGATTCGGAAAACCAATCTTCATGGGCGCACGCCTCAGCACCTGAGCCTTAGAGTGGGGAAGACTCATCATGTGCCGCTGACAGCGCACAAGCCAACCAGCCTTCAGTTCTTCCCAGATGAAAATGCAGCTCAAGCTCTCATTTTCTCTCACAATTCAGAAGACGGATGTAATTGCATCCGTAATATAATCGTTCGTTGTGTTTCTCTCAAATTAAATGTCTTTGTGGGATAGACCTCGATACATGCATGTTTAGTTGCACTTTCACATTCCCATACTTTAACTGCGATGGGACCGGTTTTTAAATATACCTCCAATAGTTTAATATTGAATCAACGGTTACTGTAACCATGCACATTTTGTCAAGAGGGAGAGGGCAAAGTTTAATGCTCGTGAATTAGAGAATTACAAGTGCATACGGGTGCGAGTACAATTGCTCCTGTCATCTGGGAAGGACTGAGACTTCTGACTCTTCCCCACGGTCCATGGCCCACTCCATTACGAGAGTGGGTCTTGTCCCCCTGGAATCATTCTCCCTCGGGATATGTCCAGGCCTGCTCTACCTTCGGAGGACTTTCCGTGCGCGTATAAAACATTCTCCTCACCGTAAGCAAGGGCACCGCGAAAACTGTTCTTGCACAGGAAAAATCGGTTCTCATCGTCCTCTTCGCCGAGAAGTGACAGTATCTTACCTGCAGTTTAATTTCTAGCAGGTAAGACCACGTGGCCACATAATGAACGGAATTTACCTTATTAACATTATTTTGCATTAACTAACAAAATGTTTTTGTGTATTACGCTTGATAATAACTAACAGAATGTCTTGTCTTGCTTATAGTCAACGAGATTCGACTTTGATGGCCACACACCGTGCGGGTTGCTCAAGAAATAAACGCGGCAATATGCGGTATTGTCATTGTTGGATGAGGGCCCGTTGGTCCATGGTTAAACAATTTGAGCAAACGTACCAGTCTTACCTCGGGCAGGACCAGGTCGCCCCCCCCTGGTCATGCATCAGCAGACTTTGGGTGGCAGCGTGCAGTTCTCGGAGATTCGGGCAACCAATCCTCCAGAACACCTGCACACTCGCCTTTGGAGGCTGTTCTGGGTGGGGAAGTCTCGATGTCCGGTGCCGCTCAATGCGCTCCAGCCAAAAGGCCTTCTGACGCTTCCCTACGGCGCTGTGGCCCACCCCATTACGAGGGTCGGTCTTGTCTCCCTGGAAACGTCATCCCACGTGATACGTCCAGGCCTGCTCCTCTGCCGTCATGGGATCCTAGTGGTATGTCATCGACGTTTATTCCGGCTTGTCTGGACCACCTGCATTCGGGAGATTCGGTGGGGGGGTTTTCTCTGGTCAAATGGATCCTTCTCATTTTATCTTTTTGCTGACCTTCTGGCATTGGGGTGGGCCAAAGCACCGTAGCTTCAACTGCGAGAGCATTTATTCCTCGTTCGAGCCATTCTCAGAGTGGGCTTCCCTATAGTACCTTATCTCAACCTGATGCAGGGTGTTCTGTTGCTGGCGTCGATACTGACATGCTTCCTATACTTCCCATGGCGTCTGATGGCTTTGACGACGATGGGCAAGAATCACGGGATTCTGTCGTTCCTAAGGAACTCGCTTTGCAATCGATCTCATGTACAAAACTTCATCACAGGATATGTGTCAACTGACTTACACAAACTTTGCACAACTGTACCAGTCTTTACCTCGAGATGAACCAGTTCGAGCCCCATGGTCCTGCACCAGCAGTCCGTGGCAGGCGGGGTGCCGTTCTCGGAGATTCGGGCAACCAATCCTCCAGGACAATCGCACCTGAGCCTTTGGAGGCTGTTCTGTGTGGGGACGACTCGATGTCGCATACTGTCAATAGCGCTTTCTATTTTGGAAGATATCTACAGAAATCACTCTCATCACATGAAAACGAGAAGAAGACGCAGTGAAGTCAGCAGCAGAAGAAGAAGTCTCTACTTGCTCGGTTTCTAGCTGGCGCGTATGGTGTGGCACTGCCTGGGACGTTTCTTCCTAAAAACCAGGGGGGGCAGGTACAAGCTTGAGCAATACTGGAATCTGAATTTATGAGCTCTTTCACATAACATATCAAGGCTGATTCATGACTAAATCACATTTACATGAAATCTGTTTTCGGAAGAGTACATTCCCGTCAAACTGGGATATTAAATTTATTGCTCGTTGCCTCCTCCTGGGCTTGCATTATAATCCATATAGTTCAGTTGAGGGCTTCTCCTTGGCGGAAAAATATAAGTTTTAAAAGTAAAATGACTTTTTCCTTAAGGGAAGCCCGAAACTGAACTATCAGAGATCCCTCCCATGGCGGTGCCGTTCCCAACCCCGCGACTCGCAAATCCTATGGTACGGTCGGAAAATTAAAAACTGACTAGATGGATTGTTAGAACGCGAGAATCACGCGAGAGTTACACGAGACGCATTCATGCGTAGCTAATCCCGAGCACTGATTGACCGGAGTAGGCAATAGACGGACAATAAATTTTAACCCTCCTGATAACACAAGGCCGAGGATAATAATCCATATAGTTCAGTTTCGGGCTTCCCTTAAGGAAAAAGTAATTTTACTTTTAAAAATTATATTTTTACATTCTTTACTAATTTTTTATCATTTTGTTTTTATTTGTTCTTATATTTTTTTTAACAATTATAAAAAATAATATAAAATTTGTTAGGCCAATGCATTCTCTTATATAAATGCGAGGCGACCTATGGTCGACTCGCATATATAAGAGAATGCATTGGCACAGGGTTTTAGAAAAAATAATGGTTACACACACTATAGGGATGCTTTTCTCCCATCCCATAGCAGTAACCATGTCATGGTATGGCAATCTCATATTACTTTCGTGTCAAGTTAATTTTGGGATGAATTTTTTTTAGAATGAGCTGACTTTACAGAAATTATGTTGTTTGGGATGGCATCTTTTAATATGCTTGTTACTTTACAACAATGATTTTTAACAAAATATCAGGCATTGTTTAAAAGTTATATCTTTGCAAAACTTAGAAATTTCGGTGAATACAGGGAAGTCGAATGATATTGCCCATGGTACATTGTAAAACCATATTTACTTTTATTTTTCAGGCATTCACGTCCCTGTTGTTAATGTTGATTGGTACATTGTAAAACCATATTTACCTTTATATTTCAGGCATTCACGTCCCTGTTGCTGATGTTAATTGGTTTTCTCAGTCGTCATTTTCAGAAGGCCTCATATGTGCGTATTAACCGCTTCACTGCTGAATGACGTAATTTTGTCATTGGACCCAGTCTTCTCGGTCCACAACAACTTGGGATATTAGTTTTACCACTATACCAACCTGTGTTCTTTCGATTATTAGCTTGATCAAACCTTTTTATATAACTATTATACTTCATTTTGACAGGACTAAATCCAATAATTGCCTGTGGAAACTATGGGATCACGCAATTCAGTTCACAGCCAAATTACTCTCTTAACAATATTGCAAAGAACAGTCTCCAAATAAAAATCGTTTTGCAAACCTTTTGCGCCAGATTTGTTTACATATTGGCACAAGTATGCCTTTCTAAATGGAATCAAAATGATGGCACAATCACGGTGTAACAATATTTAGACTAATTGAATGTCAGTTGACTTCCTTATCGTGCCGCCAACATGATTTAATCATTCGCATAAATTCATCACAACAACAAATATGGTACCAAATTAGAGCAAGACTGATTTTGAATTGTTTTTGTGAAATATTATTTTGGATTATCCCTCTTTAATCAAATTCACAAAACGTCAATGTCCATATACAAATAACAGCGTTCATACACGGTCCTTATACAAATAACAGTATTCGTACACGGTCCTTATACAGATAACAGCGTTCGTACAATGTCCATATACAAATAACAGTGTTCATACACGGTCCTTATACAGATAACAGTATTCGTACACGGTCCTTATACAGATAACAGCGTTCGTACAATGTCCATATACAACTAACAGCGTTCATACACGGTCCGTATACAGATAACAGTATTCGTACACGGTCCTTATACAGATAACAGCGTTCGTACAATGTCCATATACAGATAACAGCGTTCATACACGGTCCTTATACAGATAACAGCGTTCATACACGGTCCTTATACAGATAACAGCGTTCATACACGGTCCTTATACAGATAACAGCGTTCATACACAGTCCTTATACAGATAACAGCGTTCATACACAGTCCTTATACAGATAACAGCGTTCATACACGGTCCTTATACGGATAACAGCATTCGTACACGGTCCTTATACAGATAACAGCGTTCGTACAATGTCCATATAACAGTGTTCGTACATGGTCCTAGAATCTTGATAAGTCATGGAATTCAACAAGGTCCCCAGAGGGTTAATTTGGTGATGCTAGCCTGTTGTGCGAAGGTGTTGTGTCACTAAATTCACCCTCTGGGGACTTCATTCTGCAAATATCAGACACACTATATCCAGACTTGGTGTATGAACCCTGGGTAACATCACAGAGAGAGTGGAAACAGTCAATTTTCAATCAAAGTATAATTGAAAGGCCCATTTAACCCTTTCAGTGTCAAGTCCGATTTTTGTATCAACCCATATTTCCTTGATCATTTTTCAAATTATTGATTATAATAATGTCATACATTGATGGAAAGAGCTCTTGGGTTAATTTTCAAATCATCAGATCACATTATATACAACATATTCCGTATTATATACCATTTGAAAGAGGAAGCTCCAAAACATTCTATTATCAACTTATCTGGTCGAATAAACTGTGAACATGTTGTTTTTGTCAAGGTAGTGACAAGTGTTTTGTGCTTAATTTCGATCTGGTCTATACCGCCAATCTATTATTCTTAATGGAAGGGGAATAACTCTATCTCTTAGTTGTGAATTATGATGCATTCTGGGTACATAACGGGGGAAGTCTTGGTGTGAATCTGAGAATATCTGTCACTTGGTGGACACCCCTAGGCAGGGATGGATCCAGGGATTTTTTGGGGACACCTGTTTTGGGACCATGATATGCCGAAGGCATATCCCGAGGCCCGTATGCCCGAGATGGGGGTAGGTACGGGAGGGGGTCGCCCCCTCCCTTAGGTGCAGCATTAAAGATCCCGCATAAGAAAATGCACTGGCTTACAAGGTCAAGATAAAGGCCAATGTATTATCTAATATATATTTTGGAACTTCTGTCTGTCTGTTTGTCTGTTAGCTATGGCCGGATTTCGACGAAATTTGATACCTACGGGTAATTTTGTCCGGGGAGTGTTTCAAGGTCAAAGCCCGCACGAAGTCGGGTCACCTGCTAGTCTTATATATGCGAGGCTCCTTAGATGGGAGACTCTCATTTATATAAGAGAATGCATTGGCACAGGATTTTTGCAAAATTTCAAGAAGGCAGGGTTAAATATTTCTCACTGGACACTTGATTAAGCAAATAAAGGCTCTATATCAACTGTATATTGATGATTTGCATTGCATGTTGTTGAATTATAATAGAAGATTTCCTTCAACATATAGAAAATTCAGCTTTAATAAAACTATCCACTTGCAATTTGGGGACATTTAGGCCACCAGAGTTTGGGTGCCAAAACCTGTAACAGGCATCAAAAGAGCCCTGGATCCTTCCCTGCCCCTAGGCCACAGCTGTTCTGTATTCTGGTAAAATATATATTTTTTTTGTTCCTCTTCCAAATGGTATATAATATGGAATATGTTGTATATAATGTGATCTGGGCATTCAAATATTAAGTGAGCATTTAACCAACAACTATGTATTGCCATATATTAGGAGAAAATACTAACTGGATTGAACAATATTCATCTCTTTGCAAGAACAATTATATTATGTACACGTTTTCTGTCTGATTATTTCCCAATCATGAAGTAATGTGGATTAGCTTCATTTTGAACTGGTAGGGTAGAATAGGTCGATTAAAATAAAATTTGGTGCGATTTAAATGCGATTATTGATTGTGCCAATGATTTTATCTATGCATTCCATAGCGCAGCGGAACATTTTCATTGAGTTCCCAGTGTTTGTCTATAAATAATTGTAATGTAACTTTTTTATGTTTGTTTACATAAGCAAGGGTACTAACAGGACAATAACCTACAATCTACACGATATTTAAGATTTGTATAAGAACAACATCTATTATATATTGTCTATTATATAATATTCTTTCTGTTTATGGCGGTTTTAGTGGATGTGACTATTTTAAAACCTATATTCACACTTCATGAATTCATTTTCTCTTGCAGATGGAAGATGGTATAACAGCTCTGGTGGAAAGGAACCCTATGTTGTTGCTATGGATACATGATGATGTCATTGTTAGCCATCTTTTTCCTGATCTATGTAGAGTTCCCTACCTTGTCACGTCTTTCAGGTAACTGAGTTAGTCACACCATTTTATGGTCATATTATCCCCTGCAAAACAATGTTGACTGGGGGATGGGGAGTTGGGGTTGCAATATGAAATTTAGTTGTTATTTGCAAAATACTTGGTGCTGTGCTTGCATCTTATTGTTACATTTTCGACCTCTCTGTCTCAGTCATGACTGGATTTGAAAGATCTTATCTTATGTCATTTTGAACCACCATGGGGTACACCGGTGGCAACGCTAAATGCACCCCAGTTAAGTGGACACTTGTTTATGTTGATAGGGGTAGATAGATCAGTGGGGAAAATATTTGAAAGAAGTATGAAACGATATGCGGACGAGTATTAAAACACTGAGCCATATAAAACAGAATTAGTTAAGATACAGTAATGCCCTAATTAATCGACTCCATAACCACAGCAGAATTATGGGTAACTTTTCGGGATTTAGTCAGAAATATGGCTTGTTGCCATTCATCGGAAAGCTCTCGGCTGTAGTTAAGATAACATGGAAGCGTATATCAAAATATTTGAGAAAGAAGCAAAACTAACCTACCACTAGTCAAGTGAACCGTATGACGATGGAGAAAATAATATCACACGGAAGTGACACAAATAAAAACAAATTTACCACGTAGGTGCGACAACTAAGATAGCATTAAGAAAAGAGTAAAATGAAAAAAAGGTAAGAAATCATTATCGATATGGACATTAGCACTCAGAGTGACGGCTCCCATTCAATTACATGCAAAAAGTATGACACTCAACGTGTTTAACCCTTTGAGTGCCAGGGGCCGATCTCATCGGCCCTAAACCTACAAAATAAGTCTGTTAAAGAATATAAGAATAAATTATTAAAATTAAAAAAAAAAAAAAAAATTGTTAGGCCAATGCATTCTCTTATATAGGCGAGGCGACCTATGGTCGACTCGCATATGTGAGAGTGCATTGGCACAGGGTATATGGGTTGATACAAAAATTGGACCTGACACTCAACGTGTTTAAATGAAATAGAGAGCAATACCTGCTACTCATAAAACCAAGCAATAAGACCCTGAGGGTGTGTCATATTAGTAAAATGAATTGAAGACAATAGCAGGAAATACCAAATAAATGTAAGTAAGAACTTGGGTACTTTAGTGCCATGACTCACTGTGTCAGAGACCTGTGTATCAGGGTATGTCATGGACGTGGCGATAGGGGGTTTGGGGTATCTACCTTCCCCAAACTCCCTCCCCCTCAACGTTAGTAAAAAATTTCAACTGTTGGAAATTTCATGTGTCATTCAACATTTGTTGCAAATTTTACATCACATATACAGTAATGCCCTAATTAATCGACTGCTTAACCACAGGAGAATTATGGGTAACTTCAGGATTTAGTCGGAAATATGGCTTGTTGCCCGGGGAGAGTTTTCAGATGAATTGCAACAAGCCATATTTTCGACTAAATCCTGAATGTTGCCCATAATTCTCCTGTGGTTAAGCAGTCGATTAATTAGGACATTACTGTATGTTGTAACTGTTGACATTGTTTGATTTTCCAACCAATAATTAGTGGTGAATTTGTTGTTTTTTGACCAACAGTTGCATATTTTTCTATATTTAGTCAAAATTGTTGTCTGAAATTGCTATTAGTTGGCAATTTTCCAACATTAGGGAGGTACCAGTTGGACAATTCCAACCCAAGGGGGAGGGTGCAAATGATATCTCACAAACATTGGAGTTTGGTCGGTCTGGTTCAAGGGGGTGTGGTGCAGTTGGAAATTTGAAGGTGACCACACCTCTGACCAATAAAGACCCTCTAGCCACGTCCCTGGGACATATTAATCTTCTTACTTCTGTCTTTTCAAAGTCTGCTGCAGAAACTGAAGACAAATGTAGTGCGTGAATGTTTGGAGGAATCTAACTGTGTTGATAAGCTACTGCGATGTTACACTGTGATCAACCATCAGTTTGATACTCAGGACAGTGAAACACACAAGCTCTATCAGGTGAATAGATAGGCTCGTATATATATAATTTGCAAGAATATACACTCTACCATTGTTAAGTTGAACCGTCCTACGAATCACAATTTGTCCGGCTGAAATTATTTCGTACCTGTCATTTTGACAGAGGCTAATTTTGGAATGGGTGCTATTTTTATGTTTACCCATACCATAGTATGGTAAACATATTGTCAACGTCCGGATTGACCACTTGTCGTTAGTCTGTCCGTCCATCGTCTGTCTGTTGACACTTTACGCATGGTGCAATAACTCGAACATTTTCTATCTGATCGGAACCAAATTTTGCATATGAATTTCTCAGCACAAAAGACAGATCGAGATCGAGTTCGAATATGGGTTTGATCCGATTATTTTTAACTGAGTTATGGCCCTTTTTTTTCGAAAAAATATTCACTCTTAAAAATAAAAAACAAACAAATTTAGTTTGAATTCCTTGCTCAATTTAACAAAAAAAAATAAATAATAATAATAAATAAAACCAAAAATAAAATAATTTTGTTTTGTTTTTAATAATTAAAAAACAAAATTGTTTTAAAGTAAACAAATTTTTTTAAACTAGCACCAATATAACTCTGCCAAGGGTACCCAAGTCACCACACCAAATTTGGTTTAAATCGGTCCAAATATTGTGTTATGTACTGGTAAATTTGTTTGGAGTGAATTAAACCCAATTCAACAATTCCATCCCAAGCCTTTGGACTACTTAGCTATTAATATGGCTATATTATTTTCTGATGTCTATTATGCCAATGTGCAGATAAAGAAAGCTATGGTATCTAATCTTTAAAAAAGTTTCAACAATACACATCACATGCTGTTAACAGTAGACTAGAACATCACTCTACAGATGGTCTGAGGTCATTATGAATGTTATTGGTTTCATAGAGATGCCAGCTTTAACATAAACTATGCCTGTGATTTGTTGACAGCTCTGCTGTGTAATTGATACTAATGGGTCAGCGGTGAGGTGTTTATCTTGATGGCTGTTGTTGGTAGAATTTGATATATTATTATTGTAAACTTAAATTGGAATCTCTTGACCAAGTATTCCATGTCCAGGTCAAGTTTTCACATTTAACCCAAGGCTGTAGTGGTGCAGCATTACAGATTCTGTTCCAGTGCATTCTCTTATATAAATGCGAGTGACCCATAAATTCCAATAATTTGTGTTATGTACATTGTCTATAATAATACATAACAGTATACTCTATAATTCAACATCAAAACTCTCATTTATGATTCCGATCAGAGTAATTTACTATCGCCAAGGGATGGGTTAACATCAATCCGATCGTGATCGACCTCTCGTTGTGATTTGTTTTTATCTTGATGAAGCACAATAACTTTGTCAGTCGGTTTGTGGGAGAATATTTGGTATGTCAGACTTCTTTGACCATATTGTGTATGCATGATAGCCAGTTACAATTAATGCATTTTCATTCTAAGCCATGATTGTCATAGCTACTACTACCGATTCTTGATTTTATTTGCAACATTCATAAATTAGTGTTTGTTTTTCTTTAATTTCTAGTCATGTTATTTTCATATTCAACAGCAAGGGAATCTGTGATTCTGGCATTGTCCTTTTTCAACTTGAAAAATATTTGTAAAATACATAATTATATCATTTAAATTAGTTTCCTCATAATTGTTTTATACCTTAGAACAAATATTTTGAAAACAGGTAAACCAGCATACCATACTGTAAATTCGCGCAGTGCTATTTATTTTGCTTTGTTTTAATTCGCGTGAACTCAAAACAGAACAACAATATTTTCATATAAGTCTTTTATCCGATTCATTTTCAGTTCTAAATCGCTCCTGAAGATTTATTAAAGACAATCATGATAAAGTTTTATCGAGTAGAACATAATTTCATCTTCATTTTGTAAAATTTGTGAAGATTGTGCAATTATTCTGATATTTAAAATAGTTATGGAGATCATTGAGATGAACTCGAAAAAATTAAAACTACAACCGCGAGACTGCTGACTTCAGGAAATTTAACAATTAGCTGCTTGTATTCTAAATATTTGGGTTGACATATGACCATGGGGTCACTCCAGGGTATTGTAGTGGATATGGTGTGTCGTGATATGCGTGCATTGTGGTTTGTCAAAGGTCAAGGTCAGATGTGATCTGATGTGTAAGATGCATTAACAAGGGGCAACATTACAAATTATTAGATGTCAGGGTATAAATTCATTCACAAGTTGCTTCATTATGGCAGCAGAGTCACTCAACATTTCTTGTTTCAACTGAGAATAATCAGTATAGGACATCACTTTTTTAGCTCAACTTTACTGTGTAAAGTTTGAGCTATTGCCATGGGTTGGTGTCTGTCGCACATCTATCCATCGATCAACAATTTCCTTTGGCTCACCCTACAGGCCGCATCCCTCATCTGATCATCATTAAACTTCAAATGGATCTTCGGGGTAACCTCTAGATAGGAGGAGCCATCAATTTTTTATGAAATTTGTTAAAAAATATGGCTGCCAGCAGCCATTTTGGATTTCAAAATTGAATCCATTGGCACACCCTTCAGCCCACATTTATTGGAGCAATGTTTTGAAATTTTAGCGATTTTCAATGAAAAACATGGCTGCAAGCAGCCATCTTGAATTTTACTCTTTGCATGAGTAAATCCTTTGGCACACTCTCATCTAATCACCACCAAACTTCATATGGAAATTTAGGGCGACCTCTAGATGGGAGCCATCGATTGTTTCCGAAATTCATTAAAAAACATGGCTGCCAGCAGCCATCTTGGATTTTACACTTTTCATGACTAATCCTTTGGCACACCTGCAGACCACATCCCTCATCCGATCCTCACAAAACTTTAAATGGATCTTTTGTGTGACCACTAGATTGGGAGCCATAAAATTTTCTTGAAAACATGGCCACCATTATAGCCATCTTGGATTTACTTTTTGTATGACTAAATCCTTTGGTACACACAACACATCTCTCATCTGATCATCACCAAACTTCATATGGATCTGTGGGGTGACCTTTAGATGGGAGCCGTCAATTTTTCTGAAATTTGTAAAAAAAATATGGCAGCCATCTTGGAATAAATTACTATCGCCAAGGGATGGATTAACATCTGCTGACCAGCCTCTCGTTTATACAGTCGTTTTTAAAAACGGGTTGTATTGTATTATTGGTCCTGTCCGTCTGCTTTTTTTTCTTTTTTTTTCATTATACTCATCGTAATCAAGGAGACAATATCTTGAGTTTTTATCAGTCAACGATATTTATTACTGATTATTCTTTCACACTCCATATTTGGAAACAATTTATTACATGATCCTAGTGAAAGTCCCGTTGTCCTAGCAATACAATCTGAATCAGAGTTCCAGAGACGCAAATAAAAAGAGACTGGTATTTATCATGCTTTCTTGACCCCAACCCCAACCCAAATATGACAATATTGTTTACTATATTTAATTTGAGGCTTAAATGTGACATTGCACTTTAAATTTCTATGCAGAGGCTTAAGACCATCTTCTAAGACGGCTAAAAGTTTTTTGTTTTTTTCAGACCCTTAGTATATCAGAGATGGTGAAGTTTTCAGAGTTTGTGAGGGGATGTCTTGAATGCACCCCAAGAAATACATTACGCAAAGTGTCACAGGTAACGATATTACACATTATCATATCCACCCATGAGATTGACCAATGAGAGGACAGGGACCACCCTAGAGTGAGACATTGCGATACAGTAAAACCTGTCTTGAGAGACCACAGCAATTCCATTCATTACGCTCGGCTAAAACGAGTAAATTACATGGGGTTAAAGTGAATGGAATGATTTTTAGTGACCGGAGTAATCTAAAAATAACATAGTTACAACTGCAAACAAAACATAAATTTTTATTCAGGAAAGGTGTAGCCAGGGTACTTGATCATTCCATTCATTGCCCATTGTAATTTCATTACTTGTAGTACGCGAGCGTAATGAAAGGAATCGCTCCCTTTTGTCCAATCAAAGTAGTCTCAGATGGCAGGTGGTCTCCCATTGAAGGTTGGGGATGGGGTGGTGACTACACAGACTATTGTACACAGTGTAATATATAACTTTTCACCCTCTCCATAAAGTGTATCAAATGAGTTACAAATATAAAATTGATAGTCTTGATGGATAGGGTAAGCCTTTGTTTCATACTTTTACTTGCACTATTCCCTATATATATATGTATATTCGGATAATTGTTAAAGGACATGCATAGGTAAAACAATAAGAATTCTGAAAATATTATCTATTGATCCAAATGGTGATTTAATAGCAATGAGTAAAAATAACATAATAAAATAACAATATAATCAGTTGGTGTGAGCACTGATCAGCAAAGAAAACATCCCCTGCATTTATACACAATGAGTCATCAGTTGTTCTTGCCACATAAATATGTTAAAAATGTCGCTTTCAAAACAAAACACAACCAAGTTCATGGCGCTATAGGGGTGTTAAGGTCTAATTAATTACTGAAATCAGTTTATGAGTTGGTTTTTGTTGTCCTCGAAGACAGGTGGTTGCTCTATGGAGAGGTCACACAAGTCAGGTTTTACTGTATCATCTCCTGAATTGTGTTGCTTCTCCCTCGATTTGTCCTTGGGAGAATTGAGTTCTTTCCGATATTTCAGTATAATCACTAATTAAATTAGTGTTCAGATGAGTAAGTTGCGTTGAAATTGGATTACAAACAATAAAACTAAGGCGCTCAGATGGCGATATGTCCGTTACATTGAATCCATTAACACACGCAATGGAGAGATTCTATTTTTTTCTCTGCATTATAACGTTATATCCATTGTACGGACCAATTCAGATTAATCGGAATCTCTGCATTATAACGTTATATCCATTGTACGGACCAATTCAGATTAATCGGAATCTCTGCGTTATAATGTTATATCCATTATACGGACCAATTCAGATTCATCGGAATCTCTGCATTATAATATTATCCATTATACGGACCAATTCAGATTAATCGCAATCTCTGCGTTATAATGTTATATCCATTATACGGACCAATTCAGATTCATCGGAATCTCTGCATTATAATATTATCCATTATACGGACCAATTCAGATTAATCGGAATCTCTGCGTTATAATGTTATATCCATTATACGGACCAATTCAGATTAATCGAAATATCTGCATTATAATATTATCCATTATACGGACCAATTCAGATTAATCGGAATCTCTGCGTTATAATGTTATATCCATTGTACGGACCAATTCAGATTAATCGGAATCTCTGCATTATAATGATATATCCATTATACGGACCAATTCAGATTCATAGGAATCTCTGCGTTATGTTATATCCATTGTACGGACCAATTCAGATTAATCGGAATCTCTGCATTATAATGATATATCCATTATACGGACCAATTCAGATTAATCGGAATCTCTGCATTATAATGATATATCCATTGTACGGACCAATTCAGATTAATCGGAATCTCTGCGTTATAATGTTATATCCATTATACGGACCAATTCAGATTCATCGGAATCTCTGCGTTATAATGTTATATCCATTATACGGACCAATTCAGATTCATCGGAATCTCTGCATTATAATATTATCCATTATACGGACCAATTCAGATTCATCGGAATCTCTGCGTTATAATGTTATATCCATTATACGGACCAATTCAGATTAATCGAAATATCTGCATTATAATATTATCCATTATACGGACCAATTCAGATTAATCGGAATCTCTGCGTTATAATGTTATATCCATTGTACGGACCAATTCAGATTCATAGGAATCTCTGCGTTATAATGTTATATCCATTGTACGGACCAATTCAGATTAATCGGAATCTCTGCATTATAATGATATATCCATTATACGGACCAATTCAGATTAATCGGAATCTCTGCATTATAATGATATATCCATTATACGGACCAATTCAGATTCATAGGAATCTCTACGTTATAATGTTATATCCATTATACGGACCAATTTGGATTAATCGGAATCTCTGCGTTATAATGTTATATCCATTATACGGACCAATTCAGATTCATCGGAATCTCTGCGTTATAATGTTATATCCATTATACGGACCAATTCAGATTCATCGGAATCTCTGCATTATAATATTATCCATTATACGGACCAATTCAGATTCATCGGAATCTCTGCGTTATAATGTTATATCCATTATACGGACCAATTCAGATTAATCGAAATATCTGCATTATAATATTATCCATTATACGGACCAATTCAGATTAATCGGAATCTCTGCGTTATAATGTTATATCCATTGTACGGACCAATTCAGATTCATAGGAATCTCTGCGTTATAATGTTATATCCATTGTACGGACCAATTCAGATTAATCGGAATCTCTGCATTATAATGATATATCCATTATACGGACCAATTCAGATTAATCGGAATCTCTGCATTATAATGATATATCCATTATACGGACCAATTCAGATTCATAGGAATCTCTGCGTTATAATGTTATATCCATTATACGGACCAATTTGGATTAATCGGAATCTCTGCGTTATAATGTTATATCCATTATACGGACCAATGCACCAGATTAATCGGAATGCTACTTAACGTTGAGCCGTATGTCTCCTGCCATTTTACAGATGCATCACTAGATCGGCTTACACTTACCCAACAAACCAGGTCCATATTTCTCGTCTAGGTACGACGAAGCGAGTACAGTACAAGTGACCTTGCCCAAGGATCAAAACTTGGTGCGAGAATTGAACTTCAGAACTGAACCGAGAGCCATACAGTAATACCCTAATTAATCGACTCCATAACCACAGCAGAATTATGGGTAATTTTTCAGGATTTAGTCAGAAATATGGCTTGTTGCCATTCATCGGAAGCTCTCGGGGAGATCTTTCCGATGAATGGCAACAAGCCATATTTCCGACTAAATCCTGAAAAATTACCCATAATTCTGCTGTGGTTATGGAGTGGATTAATTAGGGCATTACTGTACGTCATTACTCTGTCGAAGCCACTTTTGTGAGATCTAAATAATCCACTGACAGGCTGCAAACTGATGTTGATGTGTTGACAGCGAAGACAAGTCCGTCTTATTAACCACTAAACCACAGAGCTCCCCTTATGAGAAATTATTCTCTTTTTCAGAGTTTGGCAGAAGAATGTGGCCCTGAGATTCTGCAAGCATACAAGAAAGGTCTAATCACAAACAGATGAGAGATACTTCATGGGAACTTATAGGATGCAGGGACATAGCGATGGGAACATTTAGCATTTCATCCCCAGACACTGGTCGAGGCAATCTCTTTTATACGCCGATGATAATCTTATCAGATTTCGTCTCTTGAAATAGACTCATATTCGACATGACTTTCCCAAGATAACGTAATAAATTGTTTCCAATATTGAGTACAAGCATGGTATAGTGAAAGTTTGTGGGAATCGTAGTATTTAGTAGTTGTTATAAAAACAACACATCACTGACCTCCTATCTCGCAATATAAATATATCCAACTATGAAACGGTGTTTGTAATTGTTATCTCCTTTTTATAGAGACTTGATTCCACAGCAGAATTATGTGTAAATTTTCAGGATTTAGTCAGAAATATGGCTTGAGCTTTCCGATGAATGGCAACAAGCCATATTTCCAACTAAGTCCTGAAAAAATACCCATAATTCTACTGTGGTTAAGGAGTCGATTATTTAAAGCATTACTGTAGTTCGGGCATTTATCGACCTATTTCGATACGGGAAAAAATCAAAAGGGAATATTATAAGGTGTATTTTGGAGCGCAAACCGCCATGTGACTTAATTAATTAATTAGTTCTCACATGTTTAATTTTTCAGATCAGTGTGGGAGTGCGGTTTGTATATTCCCATTGTTAAATGTCATATGTATTTGGTCTGTCTGTCTTTTTGTCCATTCATTTTTCGTTTTAAGAGGAGAACTTGAATTCCACTGAAGGATGTAATTTAATGTGTATGATCACCACCACAAAATATAGGTTTGGAGCCAATGAGTGTATAATGCCACACCTGATGGTGCTTTTGTTATTTTTATGTTTCATTCCCAATTAAAAGTTTTATGGAACACATTCGTACTTTAAGTTTCACCAGACGCATCACAAAATTTGTTAATCTGAGCAGTGAGGGGATTCCCCTGGGTTATCCTGCCACTAATGCCTTGTAAAGTAAATTTACCAATTCTCAGGCAAAAAATATCTGAAAAGCATGTCACGTGAATTTATATTTTAATATTTTTTCTGGGGGGCTTGCCAACGAAGCACTCCAGCTCCGTATCGGCTTGCTCCGGGTCTAATTTATGAAGTATTCCACCTCTGTATCAGCTAGATCCGGTTCTAATTTACGAAGCATTCCAGCTTTGTATCGGCTAGCTCCCATTCTAATTTTCGAAGCATTCCAGCTCCGTATTGGCTAGCTCCGGGTCTAATTTACAAAGCATTCCACCATCATTCGGAACCAGAATGACTATCCAATGTTGCCTTATTTTATCATTTTGAAAGCTACTCTTCTAGTGTTACAAAAAGGTGGGCTCACTTTAAGGATCAACATCTTTAAATGTCATATTAGTAATTTGCTTTTGTGCAAACAATGTTCAGAGTAATGAGGGGAGCTTGATCGCCGAGTGGTTACTGGCATAACTCTGGCAGTAATGGTCAGACGAACTCCTATTTCGAACATGACCTGTAGTTTCATGAGATAAATCCACATTCTAAATTTGAAAGCTATCAGATAATCACAACTTGAGATATTGTTCGGACAACTAAATAATCAGGTAATTATAAGCAAAAAAGGGGGCATAACTCCATCAGAAACGGTCAAAAAAGACCCAAAATCGGTCTTGCCTTTCTCCTATAAATGAAAGACCACATACCAAGTTTCATATAATTCTGTCAAATAATTTTCAAGTAATCATCCAGACAACAAACATTTCGGACGAATGGGTAAATGGACGTACTAACGAATGGGTAAATGGACGTACTAACGAATGGGTAAATGGACGTACTAACGAATGGGTAAATGGACGTACTAACGGATTGGTAAATGGACGTACTAACGAATGGGTAAATGGACGTACTAACGAATGGGTAAATGGACGTACTAACGAATGGGTAAATGGACGTACTAACGGATGGGTAAATGGACGTACTAACGAATGGGTAAATGGACGTACTAACGGATGGGTAAATGGACGTACTAACGAATGGGTAAATGGACGTACTAACGAATGGGTAAATGGACGTACTAACGAATGGGTAAATGGACGTACTAACGAATGGGTAAATGGATGTACTAACGGATGGGTAAATGGACGTACTAACGGATGGGTAAATGGACGTACTAACGGATGGGCACTGCTCATTTATATACAGTAATGCCCTAAATAATCGTCTCCTTAACCACAGCAGAATTATGGGTAATTTTTCAGGATTTAGTCGGAAATATGGCTTGTTGCCATTCATCAGAAAGCTCTCAGTGAGAATATATGTTCCATGAGAGGTGGGAAATAATAAAAATAACTCTCCTCTAGAAATGTTACCCCGGTGTCAATACAGACAGCTACAGGGGTAACATTTCAAGAGGAAAGGATTTTTATAAAAGCCATAGGCTCAAGCCTGCAAATAGCGTGTCTGTCATTTGCAGAATGAGGTCCCCAGAGGGTGAATTTAGTGATGCTATCCCTCATAGCGGGCTAGCATCAACAAATTACCCTCTGGAGACCTCATTCTGCTTAGGCCTCATCTTCTGGGAAGTATCTATAGCATTAAATGAACATTGTTTTTAGTTAAATTTCCCTTCTAGGAAGTTTCTATATCCCCTAATTTGCTGAAGATAAATTCATAATTGAGGTGCCCAATTTGTGAACATTACCAACTTCAACTGGGGAATTTCAATCTGATCCTAGGTCTGCCATAGCAGTTGAGGGCCTTAGCAGAATGAGGTCCCCAGAGGGTGAATTTAGTGATGCTAGCCCACATGCAGGATAGCGTCACTAAATTCACACTCTGGGGACCTCATTCTGCAAATGACAGACACGCTATTTGCAGGCTTGCATAGGCTTATTGCTTGTTATCATATCCCCATTTGAACTATTTGTTATTTTTCTATGTATAAATTGCCAATGTGACATTCTGTTCTTTTGTTCAAATAAAATATTGTTTACACTCTTAAACGTTATCCATACCCGTCTGTGTATATACGGTCTCCCTATAGCATATATAGATAAATTATAGGGTAGCCAATAAAGAGCGTTTATTGAAGCATTTATTGCAAGGGTCTTAATTGCAAATAAGAGTCATTTACCATCATGCCGTCATAAAAACTGGTAACTTGTTTACTTAGAAGCCACAACATGCATGGTAGCTTTGATAATTCCAAATAAGAAAAATATTCCTGTATAATATTCATATATGAACATACAATAATCTCCTCGATGGAGGCTAATAATGAATAAAAAATAAGAAAAAATATCGGTATATTTGTACAGTCTGTCAGGATGACTGAGGTGTTACTGACTTTAAGATTACTCCGCATGCAGAGGTGTGTTAATTTTCTATTGTTTGTGGCGTTCTTGTGCTTCAGATACTGATGAAATAATGCGGCTAAGCTGATAATTTGACATTCAGTGATTTCATTGGCCATGTCACGGTGTGATATGAACACATCTCAATTATCCGAGATGGTCGCCATTATATGGCATGTATCCCAGTTAAATGTGATATTCGAGGGACTACATAATTATTTATACACAATCATGGATTAAATCAAAATTTGAGTGGCACACGTAAGTTTTTCAGTCTATAAACACTATTTGATTGGAATATTCTTTCGAACAGACCAATGACATATTCATGCGTTTATACCAGTTAATCTATTTTGTAACTTGGCTTGTAATCGCCGGGCACCTGGGGCGAGTGGGCCCTGGGGCGAGTGGGCCCGTTTCCGTTTTCATCGGCGCCAATATATACTGAGTTTTCGTGTTCGCCATTTCAGTATTCGTACTAAAACAGCCATATTGTAGTTAAAAAGAATGCGCAGTATATATTTCCACTGCGTCATTTGAGACCTAATACTTGTTGTTAGCTGGCATAATCTTCGAGAAATCTAAATTCTAAACACTGATGTCGAACGCAGTTTTCCATGTTTCGTGGCACCTTCGCATAGGTGGGTTAATCGGTCTCTAGATGTGCATAAATCACCGCTTCGCTCGAATTACTATAATTATGTTGTGCAATAGATGATAAACTTCATTTTAATACCACGTTTGCTTGTGGGCATAGCGTTATCGCTGTAAAAATACATTTCTACAGCTGTTCCACGGCCTTGATTTTGACACCCAAATTCCACCCCATGTTAGATCAGTCGTCAACCGAATAATGCAACTTCTGGTGTCCGGCTAGTGGCGGGGTTAATATGTCTGGCTGGGGCGAATACCGGCCTTTTGTTAGACACCAAAAGGAGTCCTCTGTGTGCTGTATTCCTTGAGATATCGGTCATTCCACGCAATTTGAAATTCTGTTCTGCAGATATTTGATATGAAAGAAGGCCTTCAGGAGTATGTTAAAATATTAACAAAGTATGCTAGTTCTGCAATTGTTCAGAAAATCTTCTTCTGATTTATACATACAATAACTCCCTGTATACCTATTCACATCACCTATGATCATACCGTAACTCCCTGGCTGCCATCTTGGCATCCTCCCTGTATCCAGTTGATAAATTTGTATCCCAAACGGTCATAATAGCCATAGATTATTGTTCATATCAGTTCTGTCTCAAAGTTCTGCCCATTTCCTTTCAATAATATGGCCAGAATCACAAAAGGGGTTCTCAGCAAAATTCCATACTGCAAATTTAAAATGAATTTGTCATGCCCCCCATATGGAACTGGGACAACCAGAATAGGACATGTAATTGTCAGTTAATTAACTAACATGTATAACAAGTCGGCGAGTCACAATTTGCTACTTTTTCGGAAAACGCAGAGAATACTGAATTTCAGGATATATGTAAAAAATCTACTTTTTACCAAATGTGGTTTGCCATTTTGGAAGCCATCTTGAGCAATTTGGTCTATAATTACCGTAGTGTGACACATTTAGGATAGTCCAAAACAATAAACAACGTTCATGCCAAAGATAGTTACATTTTACTTTTTAAAAAATGGTTCAAACCTGAAAAGTTAATTTTTGCCGATATTTATGTCAAGTTTGTGAGAGAAAAATCCAATATTTCTGGTAATGTCAGTGGTGACAATAGTAACAATTATCATGGTACATCAGCCAATTTATTCTTCAATCTATAGAAGGCAGAATAGCCAATTTTATGCATCAACCTCAACTTGTAAGCGATTGCAGGACATGCTGGGTCAATATCTACCATTTTCCATATTTTGCCGGCCATTTTGAGCCACAGTAACAATTTTGGTTCCAATGAGTTGTAATATTCATAGGTAATGATATGCCTCACTTACATTACAAAGTTCTGTTCATTTCTTGTTGAATTGACTAGAATCCCTGTGATTTTTTTGTGAAATTTTATACCGCGTTCTGTAAAATCGAATTTTTGAGAGATCGGAAGGGGCTAGGACCCCAATAATTGCATATTTCATTGCTCCGATGATCAGTTAATATATAGAGGATCTACAACGAGCCCCCAGTTTATAGCGGAATTTACAAAACGAGTCCAGTAAATTAGGTCTGGACCGAGCCTTTGGCGAGGTTCAGACATAATTTACTGGACGAGTTTTGTAAATTCCGCTATAAACTGGGGACGAGTTGTAGATTCTATTTATTACATGATCCAAAACCTCGACGAAACATACTGAAATCAACAAATAGGACGCGAAAATAAGATCGGCTTCTATAAGGCATGCGATGACGTTTCACTGAACTATGCGTTATTTGTCCGCGTAAAGAAATAGTCCAGATAAATAATGACTCTTTGGCGTATTAAATAGCGTATATTTAACTTTTCAAACTCTTCATTCATTATAGTTTGTTGGAAAAATATTGGAAGCCATAGTATTTTAAGACGTAGCGTACGGAATGTAAACATACGACAAACCGGAAGTCAAATGTCACCTGGCACTATTTCCTGTTATTAAACGAACGTTTAATATCACAATTTATAGAATGGGTTTATTGAATGGAATAAGAGCAGAATCATGTAATAAAAACAAATACAAAATAAAGTCACATTTCTTAACCAGTTCCAAACAGCATAAACTGATCTAGAAGATATTAGTGAAAAAACGTCATATTTTCAAATTTCGGCGGCCATTTTGGCGTCCATCTTGGATGCGGAGTTTAAATTTTACCCTATAAAAGTGACATTATGTCTTAGCTTCACGAAAATATATACATTTACCTTATTTTTCTATATTATCCCGCTATAATTTTCATCAAACTGACTTGGGGCCTAATCTGAAAAACTGTGGCCATGGTGGATACCATCTAACCAGGGCTTACCTGACGCCAAGCATACACTTTAGGCGTCAGGGAACAGCTAGTGACCTCGACCTTCGCCAATGACCCTTGACCTATCCAACGTGGTAAACAAACTTCACCATTTTAAATTTTTACGAGCAAGTTGTTGCAATTGTTAACGAATTATAGCACAAACTGTCAAATTTATTGAATAATACTATACAGTAAGACGCTCAATTATATATGGATATGACTTACAAATGTTAAAACACATTTTCAGCTAGAACGACTTAGATTGCACTTATAAAACATATGGGCCAACCAATTTCGGAAGATTTCCGTGCACCCAGCAACCCCGGTGGTCAAGTTCAACGGTTGAAAATGTGTTTATGGCTACAAAAGGACATACATGTCCATCTCTGATTGTGACGAATGTTTGGTTACTTGAGTCAGTGTGTGAGTGGTATATGCTATTCACTCAAATCATACTATGAAATTTATTTTATTTACCATTTTTGTTGCAATTTATATTATTTTACCCCCCCCCATAGCTTCATAAAGTTCATTAAATCAACCTTAATATGGAGTTCCTAAAGATTATTTTAGTAACACCATGTAGGTGAAAAAAATCTCTTTTCTGCGGTATGTGGAACGTATTTAAGAACCCAAAATTACTATTTTAACTTATTTTTTAAAGATTAAATTTGTCTGCTGATTGTTGATCACTGAACAACTGAAGACAAGTCCAGTCTCATTCAATGGATCCTAAATAATGAAATAATGATTACTGTCACTAATTGTGTTAACTGGTCAGCATGTTAAATTGTTAATTTATTTTTAATTAATTCAATATATATTATTTTATTTTATTATCTATATATTAAATTATATTGACAATTTTTGTATTCTTTAAACACAAATATAATTGTCAGGCAAAAAAAAAAAAGAGTATGTTTCCGATAATGGTGCGAAAAAATTAGGGTAGGTACAGCCTTCATAATTGCCTACGGCAATCAGCATTCAATGCCGAAGCAATTTGCTGAAGCAAACTAGGCCACTGCATACTGTTGCCGTAGTGTATTGCCGAAGCCAAACAATCTGAATAAAGAGGGCTGTAGGTAGGTAGGTAGGGATTTTTTTTTCTATTTTATTTTGATATTTTTTATCCAGCTGCAGACTGAATATTGAATCACCTCGACTGAAGAGATATAAAATGCCAACTTGTGTTGTGGGAAAAGTATTGCTTGATTATAAACACAGTGGAAATGTACATTATGATTGATGAAAGATCAAACTTACCGGTACTTCATGCTTAAGTATGTTTTTTATTTAATATTCACATACCACATTTTCCTAAAGTTGGCTATCAACTTGGTACGAAATTGATGTCACTAACTTTTTTATAATTTTACCCATGACACGACTATAATACTGTACTTGTATTGTGACGACTACATCCCATTGTCTGGAGGTAGCCAGTACACCCAACCTAGCATGCCTGGTTTTTGGAAACAGTAGCTGTACCCCTACCATATGTGGTGATAACCTCTATACATGTATATATTATACTTACAGTAATGCCCTAAGTACTAAATCCTGAAAAGTTACCCATAACTCTGCTGTAGATAGAGAGTCAATTACTTATGGCATTACTGTACAGATACACACCACCATGATTGTTGATAGTGTTCCTATAAGTACTCTCGGGCTCCAAATAAAAGTGCAGGGGGGGGGATTCCATTGCAAGTTAATAACAGTGCAGACCCAAAAAATACCACAGGGGAAACTGAGCAAAACATCAACTATTAATAAACAATTATTTGTATAGTACATGCAATATAGGCCAAGCAATCACACATGGTAATCAACAAAATATGTGTCATGTGGTGTTTATTCAATATTTAAATGTTCACATGTATGCAATATACTTGAACTTGTACATGCATAAAGTTATAAGCTCATCAATTTGGTATCAGAATCATATACAAATCTTGAGTTTGTGCTGTTTTCAATTTGCATAGCCTCAAAATTAATAAACTTGCAGACCCAAACAGCCCTGGGAATTGACCTAGGCAATAGGCAATGCCTAGGTAAAAGCAGAGGCAAAATAAGTTTGCCTAGGAAATTATATTGCCTAGGTAAAACAAGTTCATTGGGTTACTAAAATTGATTTGTGTCTATCAGAAATAGAACCTCTTTAGCCAAAATGACTTCCTTAAATCACTATTTACATATATTGTCCTAAAATTGATTCCATGGTACTGGGCCATTAACTAGCTACCCATAAGGGCACTAGTTTTGGAGATGCTAAACGTTGTGGAATGTATATATATGACGAGTAGTGGCCTGGAAATTTTCTCCAAAATAACTAAGCATTTCAGGTTATTATTGAATCATATTGATTTGAGATGGCAATATTGTTGCAAAATTGCCTAGGTAAAATCTGTTTTTGCCTAGGCTGATTTCTTTCACCTAGGCAAAAATATTGCCTAGGCAAATTTTCTTTAATTCCCAGGGCTGCCCAAATAACCACTATGCAGGGGCAGATTTCCAAATAAAATAACAAATATGCATGCATGTTTATTTGGAACCCAAGAGTATGTTCCATAAGTCCGAAACAAGGCATACAGGTAAAGCAGCCAGGCATGGGATCCACTCTCATAAAATTAAAATTGCAAAATTCATGCCCATCAATCCACAACCCATCACACACTTCACGTCACTTTTCACAGGGATATGTTATTAGAAGCCATGTGTTTTGTACACTAATAATCATCAATATTTATGAGCATTAGTCGTAAAAACAGAAATAAAAAATTTAGAAAACTTTTTCTCCAAATATCAATAAACACTTTAGGGTCGGCGGGTTATTTTTTAGGGTCGGTCGATGCACGGAAACAAAGCATCTTTATTTTCTGGCCTCATTCAACATTATTTCTTTCATTTGCATTTCGACCATATTTCTTTAAATTTTAAAGTGATGTGAAACACTCCAGTAGGGTGACCAAATAGAAATGGTGAATAATCTTCCTCAAAGTACTTAGTTACATTTTACAAATATTATTTCCAAATTCACAACACACACCGTCATTCTTATATATTATTGAAATGCAGTGACTTTCGTTGGCGGAATCATTTTTGTAAATTTATCGTTGATAGTTGCATCCCGAATCTAGTCATAAATATTTACATTTGAGCGTAGTTCAGGCGATGTTTTCAATGGAGTGGTACGGTCAATTTGTTTCAGATTTTTGGCTCTGAGCCTCTGATAGTAGAATGCTACATTCTCCCAGTTGGCATGGTGCCTGAATACTAACTTATCAGTTTCACGTGCACGAACAAGTCCATAATATGTCTTTAATATGTTAACTTTATAATGTTTAATAATAAAGGTTGTGTTAAACATGCTGCCTCATTACATTATTAACATTGGATTACCCGTATATGTCTGCCCGAGTCTCAATGATCTAGTCATTTGGACAGACATTTGTTTACTACAGTTCCTTATGCCAAATTTCTAATTTGTTTATGAATAGAACCTGGTGTGAAATTGTCTACAATGGAGGTTACGAGCAGTTTACCTCATCAAAATACAAACCATTAATAGAACCATGCATATATAGCATCAGTTCTGACCGTCGCTCGCAGACGAGTATGATTCGCCACACCATAGCATTTCAACCAGGCTCTGCTCAATGCTCATAATTAATTTTGACCAAATGTATATTTGTTTTCAATATTTAATAATTTGTGCAATAATAGCAAATAAGTCTCAATAGAAATATGCATTTTTTCAAGA
Organism: Siphonodentalium dalli; assembly: GCA_032622095.1. Taxonomy (NCBI): domain Eukaryota; kingdom Metazoa; phylum Mollusca; class Scaphopoda; order Gadilida; family Siphonodentaliidae; genus Siphonodentalium; species Siphonodentalium dalli. Next base: position 32,409,191 of record CP136062.1, read on the forward strand.
CCGAGTTGACAATAATGAAATTGATCATCTGGACGATACAGACACCGTGAAATAACATTAACCGAAAGAACTAACAAAGAACATCAACATATTTAGCATATATGTACAACCCAACTAATAGAGCTATAAATATGACTTGTACGTTAAATACCGTAACGAATCAACACAGATATATATCTATTGGCCTATCATATATGTAAAGATAAGTTTATTGACAATCAAGTCACCTTCACAGGTAGAGTAATTTAGATAAAACAGACAAACAAGTAAACAAATAGATGGACAGGACATATGAGAAAGTATTGATTGAAAGTTGATTGGTGAAATAAAGTGATAAAAACTTGCCTAATCTTCATGTCCAACAGTCATCAGATATAGAATAGGGCATTAATGGCCCTACAATAACAAATAGATTTTGTGATCCGTTAGTTAGTCTGTTAGTGAATTCAGTAACCAGGTAACTCAGTTTATAATTTATTGCCCAATAATATCGTGCATCCATCAATTCGATCAATTTATCTCGATATGCGGAGCGCGCACTCTCTTTTCTTGTGCTTTTACTCAATGATGTTAAATTTTATGATTTAGTCTTGTGTCATTTCGTTTTCAAGTAGATTTAATCTTGATTTTTAATTTAGATCCATTGTTTTCGAAAAACGTGTTATCAACCCGGAAGTCAGTGTTCGTGTTAGTTAATGTCATCCCAACAAAGCGCCGGTAGATGTCGAGGGGCGGAGCTTAATCTTAAATTAAGATGGCCGCAGCTGTTATCAGACGTCTATTGGAACAAGACGGCTGTCAATCAAGACTAGATACCATCTTGTCTGGAGTCTGCGAGTCTTGGCCGAATCTTCCCGCGACCGAAAAATACCTGGCCGAATCTTCCCGTTCCCTGGAGTCTACGCGACCACTTTTTTTCGTGTTAACATTGGTAACCGGACATTTCCCCACCGGACATTTCGTCGCATGAGAACCAAATGGTTATGTCCATTTTGGCGGGAAAATGAGTTATGGGTGTCATTGGAATCGGTAGAGAATTTTCTGTCGAATGAACCAAACATAACTTACCCTATATGGCGTATAGGCAGGGATGTGGCTAGAGGGGGGGTGTCTCACCCCGGGCAGAGAGCTATATTTTCAATAGTTGGAAATTTCATACCTGCCACAACGAAATTTTACACCAACAATAGGTTGAAAATGTTCTTGTAGTTTGATTATAAAACAATTTATTGGGGGAATTTATTGTTTTTCGACAAATATTTGCATATGTTCCTATTTTTGGTAAAAAAAATTGACAGAAATGGTCATCAGTTGGAAATTTTCCAACCTTATGGGGGTGACAGGTTGGAAATTTCCAACACTTGGAAAGCTTGTGTCCTGGTCTCTCCCCCGTGGCCAGTCAAAAACTTCTAGTTAATTTAAGAAAACAATATTGTCATACAATTGGTCAACATTGTCATTGGAATTGTCATCAGTTGGAAAATTTCCAACCTAAGTGGGGGGTGTAGGGTTTGAAATTTCCAACAGTAGGAAGGCTTGAGGCTAGTCTAGATGTTAGGATTTTCTTGTTCAGATTTCAAAATTTTCGCACACCGGGTCGAACCATGGTCGGCCCGGTGTGTCATTGCCCCATCCACATGGCCAATACAAAACTGCTAATTAGTTTAGCAAAACAATATTTTACTACATTTGGTCAAACTTGTAGACATAAATGGTCATCAGTTGAAGAATTTTCCAACCTGAGGGGGAGTATGAGGTTTGAAATTTCCAACACTAGGAAAGCTTCAGTTGAGGCCAGTCTAGATGCTAGGATTTGCGATTTTCTTGTATAGTTTTCAAAATTTTCTCACACCGGGCCGAACAACCATGGTCGGCCCGGTGTTTCCTGGTCTGTTGTCGGTAGCTGTGTGCATTTGTCTGGAATTAGATCACTAGTTGTTTTTTTTGGGGCAATTTTCAGGTTAAAATATATCTTAATGTTCTCATACTGGGAAAATAGAAGCATGGCTTATAAATATATAGGAAATTAGGCCTGAGCATGAGGTACAAGGGGGGGGGGGGTGCAAATGGAAATATGCAAAAAGTTGTGTTGGTACGATTCCGACTCAAGGGGGGGGGGGGGTGCAAATGGAATTATGCAAAAAGTTGTGTTGGTGTGATTGCGACTCAGGGGGGGGGGTGCAGTTGGAAATTCCCAAGGTGGACACCCCCCCCCAGCGGAGACCCTCTAGCCACATCCCTGCGTATAGGGTAAGTTATGTTTGGTTCATTCGACAGAAAATTCTCTACCGATTCCGTTCGTTCGTAAAACGCCGTGCATTTTGGCTCTATCTCCATAACGAACAAATTTCTCCGAGCAAAAAGGTTAGCCAATGAAAATGATGATATACGTCATGTGATCAAAATTTGACGAATGACTGCTATGCAAAATATGCGATAATATACAATGAGGTAAACAGGCATTTCTCGGGATTTGTTTGTATCATTTTCATTCTATATATGTTAATCTTACGCAGATATGACCCTGCTACCAATTTACATATTTTTTTGCAACTCATTTCTTATCCTTTATCCCCGTAACGCGGCTTGTTTTAGTCAGTATGGAGATAGAACCCTTGAGCTCTGAAATAATAGGGAGCAAAAATCCATGTATAATAGGTCAAAGCTGATTCGAACGCGATGTAATGTTTCGAATCAATGAATGTTATTGCTATCATAACAACACCCATGCATATATCTGTGCAGGAGATACTCGAGCTAGGATTCCTCTTATACCTGAGTTGAGGAATATTCACCCAAATCCAAGATGACGGCCAAAATGGCAACAAGAAATAGAAAAATAGCTGATTTTAACATCAGTGAGCGTTATTGTCTCGACAACTCCACATGCACCTGCTTACTATTGTGAGTACGGAACACTTAGGCGAAGAACTGTCCTTGTACTGTATCCAAATAAAAGTGCACCAGATCCAAAATGGCGCCCACAATGGCGGACAAATTTAGAAAAATCACCGAAATTCCCTCATATTCACATCATTGGGAACTATTGTCGAAACAACTCCACCCATGCTTACAGTTGAGTTGGAAATACTGAGGTGAGGTAATTACCTTACATCTGATACAAGACATTGTATTCCAAATCGAAGATGGGGGCCAAAATGGCCACCGAAATTTTAAAACACGCCAACATTCCTTTACTTTCTTACAATGGGCGTTATTGTTTCGCGATTTCTACTCACCATTACATGTTGATATGGAATATTGATATGAAGTATTCATTTGAGTTTGGCAATTGATACTCATAGTCAAGTAGGCGGCTAAACTGGCGGCCAGAAATTGAAAAGAAATCGATATTTTCACATACTAATTTCAACTTTTTGTCATAATATCAATATGTGTGGATGAAACTGTACATAAATCATCTATTAGTTTAACTTAAAACGTATCAAAATGCATAAAATGGCTCGTATCCTTCTGGAAAGACTACACCCCAGTCTGGTGGGACTTATATAGTAGTAGCCAATGGTACACGCCTGGTCCAGTTGATTATGAACGGCTTCCAAATGGATGGAATCTTAGCATACAAGGAAACCAAAGCCACGCATTAGATCCTGTCTGAATCTAAAACATACAAAAAGAAGGGGCGGTGCAGTCATGGTCCAATTTCATTTCCACTATCATGACACATGCCCACAAACTAGCAATGGTCAAGGCGTGTGGGTATATTATGCATTATGGTCTTCTATGCCTTAGAAGATAGGCATCCGTCAAATGACAGACTTTCAACATTCGAAGCCTTATACAGAAGTTGTCCGGGTACGTCAGTGCAATAGATGAGTATGTGAATTGATTAACCATATATTGAGAAGTGGCTGTTTGGGAAGATCACCAGGTGTACATGTTGTTATTCCCATTAGATCACCGAAGCTGAAAATACGCAGATAGAGAGGTCCTTCTGAAAGCTAGTATACGCATCGCCACATACCTTTCTAGTTTATCGCACAATATGACGCTCAGATCCCATATGTAGCATCTGAATTATACCATAAGCTATACCACGAATGAAGCTCGCCAAGAATAAGAATAAGAATTCCCAGTTTTGGGACAAACACGTGAGCTGGACACCGGCGTATGTATTGTTTAAAACATTCCGATTAGTGGGATCTTTCTACAAAGAAGTGTACAAAACTGTGATGATGTGAACGAGATAGATTAATCTGACGATGAGACGGAAACTGGTCCAGATAATGCAGAATATGGCAAATAAGAATAAGCTCAGGTACTGTTGTTTTGAATCTTGGATGTCATAATATGGCTATTCGGTGCACCTATGCGGCCATTATGGGCGCTTAGTGGAGAATGGATTTCGAAATGCCACATCACGATTATTAAGTGTGGGTTTTCATCCTTCCAGAAGGCTACGACTTATGTTGGAACTAATAAATGGCTTATATTATGTACGGTTTCGTCCATACGTATCGATATGACAAAAAGTTGAAATTAGTATGTGATAATATCGACGTACTTCTTTTCAATTTCTGGCCGCCAGTTTGGCTGCCATATTGACTATGAGAGTTTGCCAAACTCAAATGAATAATTTATATCAATGTTCCATATGAACATGTAACTGTGGGCAGAATTCGCGTAACAATAACGCCCATCGTAAGAATGTAAAGGAATGTGAGCTTGTTTTCAAATTTCGGTTTCCATTTTGGCCGCCATCTTCGATTTTGGAAAACAATTTCTTGCATGAGATGCAAGGTAATTTCTTCACCTCAGTATTTCCAACTCAATTGTCCGTATGTGTGCAGTTGTCTCGAACATAATGCCAAATGATGTGAATATGAGGGAATTTCGGTGATTTTTCAAAATCTATTTGAATATGGTATAGGGACAGTTCTTCGCCTATGTGTTCCCAACTCACAATAGTTAACAGGTGTAGAGTTGTCGTGACAATAATGCTCACTGATGTTAAAATAAGCGATTTTCGGCGATTTTTCTATTTCTGGTGGCCATTCTGGTGCCATTTTGGCCGCCATCTTGGATTTGGAAGAATATTCGTCAACTCATAACGAAACGAGCGGAAAACAAGTCCGCATTTGATATCATCTTTACTATAACGGCGATCAAAAAGACCTGGTGCATATAAACAAAAATGGCCGCCATGATGGACGCCATCTTGTCTGGGGTCTCTGCGGCCACTTATTTTTTTGTTAACAACCGAAAAAAATTAGAGGAGATATTAAGAAAGAAAATTAGTGGGGTGAAGTTGAGTCATGGGGGGGGGGGGGCACGTACAAAGATCGACCAATATCTCCTGGACCGCACCAAAATATGCAGTTCCGGCGAGCCATAATGTTCTATCTCCGAGTGCTTTTTAGCCCGGAGATAAAGTGGCAGTTTTGTGCCTAAAAGTTCTATCTCGGAACTCCAAACACCTTTTCACGTTTTTCACGAAAACTATTTGGTTTCCGGTATAAATTTTTCATATGGAATCACGTTGTGATATATTGTAACCGTTTAACTCAAATACAGCTATTTAAGTTTGAAAAATGCGATCGCGAATCTTCAACATCGATTTCCCACAATACGTGCCAATGGGACATTGAACCCTTTGGTTCTCATGCGACGATTTCCCCACTTTCAAAAGTGGACATTTCCCCACCCGGACATTTCCCCACTCGGACATTTACCCACCGGACATTTCCCCACCCTGCTAATATCGCAGACATCAAAGAATGTTTTGACTGATCGGTGAAGCCTGGTCAGTGTGGCCATCTCAAGCGATGTCAACTCAGCTGATGTCATGTTTTGACAAACATGAAAGCGTGTTTTTTTATTAGGAATTTGGGGAGGGGGACCCCGGGATGATTTGAAAGGGCAGGATGCCCTTTCCTACAACCCACTTTGGACTGATGGGCGGGGTTATGAATTGGTATAACATTTACATAACAATGATGAAGATGAAAGAGAAAACAAAAATATCTAGGCATGATGATGTTTTTTGTTTGTTTCTTTTCAGTCTCTCTTTTTTGGATTTCTTCTGTTGTTGTTGACGATGATGTAGGGGGCTCCAACCCGTGCTGTCTAAGTAGCCTGTCTTGAGCTTCAAAGATCTTCTGTTGGGCTTCGTACTGCTGATCTAACTTCAGTCAGGAAGCCCTTGCTTCTGTCCTTATGGCCTCTGCCTCAGCCTGAGTCGCCCGTGCTTCTTGCATTAATTCTTCGATGGTGCGGGTGGAGCTGGTTAGCCTTGGTTAGCCGTTGAGCGAACAAGTCGCAAAGCTTTTAGCTTGTCTCTGTTCCGGCTAGCTGAGCCCGGATCGCTTGTGAGTTGTGTGGTCGATCTGAAAAGATCTTAGCCGCCCGAGCGATTCGGATTGAACGTTTTTGGACTTGGTAGAGGATTATGTTGCTAATCCCCTCTGCCGTTGTCACGGCCTTGGATAGACTGCGCATTGTGGACACCTTTAGCTGGACTCTAACCCAGGCTAAATGGGGCACTGTGTCTCTATCCTTGGAGTACCGGATTGCTGCAGCAGTTCCCTCTGCTGTCGGTACATCGGAAGCTGGACTCCAGCGACCTACCATCCGGTACGGAGACCTGGACCTCTGGAACCTGGATCCGAAGAAGAGGCGGAAGAACAAGACCCCCTCCAGGAGGAGAAGAGCCAAATGGAGACAGGGGCGAGCTGAGAGACGTCCAGCTCCCCCACTTGGTTGCTGAATCGGCCGTCGACGACATCACACCAGCTAGCAGGGACGCCGTTGGTGTGCCGGATGTCCCTGCTGTCGTCAACGAGGCGAGCGGATGCAGAAACGCGGACATGTGCCACTCCCGATGTTCCTGTCGCCAGCTTCACTGTGGATATGGACACTCTACCACCTCGGACACCGGAATTCCATCTAAACCCGGTGTCCCGCATCTCCACGGACAGCAACAACAACATCAGCTCTGTCATTTCGGATGCGTGGGAACTGCATGGTGAGAATCACCAAGCTAGAAATGGCTGACCACGAGGCAGCAAACAAGCTACAAACAGCTGAAACTCGGGCAGAAATACAAAGAAGTCGTGAACAATCTGCAGCCAGTTTCCCAGTTGAAGTTGAATCAGATCACTCCGAAGACACGGCTCCAAAATTTCCAACAACAACAGTAGAAGAAGACATCAAAAGAAGAAAGAAACCTAAGAAAAAAAATAATTATGTCTAGATCATCTTTTTTCATGTCTCACTGTTATGTCATATTCATAACACCATCATTCATTCCAAAGTGGGTTGTAGGGAAGGGCATACTGCCCTTCCAAATCCTCCCGGGGTCCCCTCCCCAAATCCCAATAAAGATGGTGCTGTTGTTGTTGCTGGTGGTGGAGATGGGGGACACCGGGCTGTGATGGTATTCCGGTGTCCAATGTGTCAACGTGTCCATCTCCACCCCGACATCAGCGGCAGGAACCTCGGGGTGGTGTCCGCGTCCCTGTCTCCGCTGACATCGGCGACGATAGCAGGGACCTCCGGAATATCGACGGCGTCCCTGCTACTGGTGGTGATATCGTCGGGGGAGGCCAAGTGGGGGAGCTGGACGTCTCTCAGCTCGCCCCTGTCTCCACCTGGCCTTCCTGTCAGCGTCCCTGCGGCGGCGTGACGGTCTCTTCTTCTTCTTCATCTTCTTCTTCACTCCGTATGTGGTGGTCTGGTCAGCCCCGGACCGGTGGATTCCGGTCGGTCCCACCGAGCCGCGACCGGCAGAGGGTTCTGCCGGGGCGACTCGGTACTCCAACACCACGTCCAGTCTACCCTTGTAGGCATGTACCTGTCAGCCAAGACAAAGGACCGACGGTAGATCGATTGGATCAGAGATTATCTGTCACAAGTAGTTGATGTATAGGGGGTACTCATTTGGGTCACTGAGCTTGAAGTCACATGTGGGGTCCCTCAAAGGTAGATTCTGGGTCCGTCGCTTTTTTATTATATGTGAACGATGCCCACAGAGCTGTAAATTGCAAATTACTTTTGTATGCTGATGACTCATGTTTATTATATTCAAGTAGGGAAGTTAAGGTAATCGAGGACCGGCTAAGCATAGAACTAACATCTTTAAATGATTGGATGGTAGATAAAAAAAACTTTCTTTGCACCCAGGCAAAACTGAATCAATATTATTTGGATCTCGGAACAAAATTAAATCAGTTAGTAAATTAAATATTCAGTTTGGCAGTCAACTGATAAAATCAGTGAATGAGGTGAAGTACTTAGGATCGATCATTGATCAGACATTATCATGTGAAGCTATGGCACAGTCAGTTATAAAGAAAGTAAGTTCCACAACTAAATTCCTTTTCAGAACAGCCATAGATCTTCCTTTTCATGCCAAGAAACTATTGGCCTCTGCTTTGGCTCATTGCCATTTTGATTATGCTTGCACTTCATGGTGTTTTGGACTCACACAGCAGACCCAAAAAAAGGCTGCAAACAACTCAAAACAAACTAATGAGATTCTTGTTTAGCCCGAAACCTCGAGATCATGTCAGTCTCAAACATTTTAGATTAGCCCGTTGGTTTCCATTGAAAACAAAATTTCACTTCACTACTTTGAAGCTTGTCCACAAACTTCACAATAAGGCACCAACCCACATACTTGGCATCTAATTTCATACCAATTAGCACCCTGCATACATATGATACCCGCTACAATCGGATGAGTTTTATTACACCATCAAATGACACACTGACATATTGCCAAACCATTCACTTACAATGGCATTAAACTTTGGAATGAGTTAGACTTTAATTACAAGTCAACCGAAGACTCAAACCGGTTTAAAGAGTGTGTCAGACTGGAATTATACAGCCAACTTAAAGATAAAGAAGAGGAAATTTTTGTGTGGACATAAACATTATAAAGCAATCAACACCTTTTCATGTGCTCTATCCGTTTTCATCTGTAGTTCATACAGCTGAAGTATTTTTATCCCAAATTCACATTTTAGTGCATTCATCCAGATGAGGTCTGTGGATTCTGTGTTGGAGTAAGCTCACTCGGTCACCATTTGATAGGTGGGCCCTTTGCTTATAATATCTTTGTAGAGGGTTGCGAAAACAAAACAGAACCCATAGACACCTTCTGGCTCTGCATAAATTGCTCGGGTGCCACCCCTGGGATGCGTACATGTATGCATCCCAGGGGTGACATCTGAGTAGTTTCTGTGTTGAATACACATTGATCTGGTAGCATGGCACCAATTTGCTACATTTTATAATTTTCTGTATTATTCACGAATGTATTTTATAGGTTTTATTTTCACAATCATGTAGGTTTTACAGTTTGAACATTTATTCCGGGGAGGTCTATGTGGATTCTGTGTTGGAGTAAGTTCAACTCGGCCACCATTTGATATAGGTGGGCTCTCTATTTATGTTTGTAGATGGCTGCTGAAACAAAACAGAACCCATAGACACTGCCGGTGTGGTTGCATCACTTAATTTGCAATAATTCACGCACAACATCTCCCACACTTTTATTCATCAAAACTCTTAGTGCCTAATTTTATGAATATGTCATTTATAAATGATCTTAATGATTTAAAATGGTTTCACTAGCAAACCAAGTTCGGTACCGGTAACTCTGAAATTTATCTTATCATTCTTAGGGAATTTCAACACATACTTTAATAAGGAAATATATCTCTTGAAGTCCATTATAACTATATTTATTCTTTTCGTCATTTGAAATTTAGAAATTGTTTGCAGATAACATATTAATCTGAGGACCATTGCGGAAATAAGTCTTCCCATTTATGGGTCAGACTTTTCAATGTCATCCTCGGTGCGATGGGTGAATCTTATTACATCATAAAGACCACTTCTTTAAAAAAATGATATATTCTATTAAATAAATTATAATGAAATGAAACTGAATTTAATCTTTCAAATTATTGTTTGATTGATATTGATACTGTTTAGTTTTTTTCTCATATGTTTAAAATCAGTTGTGTAGGCCTACAATCTAAACTGTAATATCTTATGGTCCATTCAAACTGTATGACCTTTTTGTAATATGTTTTTACATCGCACCAAATAAATATATCTATCTATCTATCTATACTCAGCATGCGCTGGACTTGACTGGGGATTAATTCCACAACCAGTCAAGCCCGGCGACAAAAACAGTTCACGACGCCGTGAGAGCTTTCCGGACATGAACTTGTCACAGTCGGAAATTGTATTCACAATTTGTTATTTCCGGTTTGAAGATAGAGTTATTTACCATTGTTGTCATGGTTGTTATTGCAACTTTTTAATCGATGCCGTGAAAATAATGTAATAAACGTTATTTTATTTGCTCTAGAAAAGAAAAAGAAACTTTCCTGAGAAAAAAAGGTTTATTACCACATTACTAAGGACTTAATTGTGCATAGGTTGTGTTGCAATAGCCAGTTTCCGGTCTCTAAATCTAATGACACCATTCGTTTAAAAAAATATCACTAATACAGTCGTTCAGGTAGTAACGGGTCACAGGCAGTAACGGGTCAGTTGCTGTTTATCGTCGTGGCAAAAGTCACAGATGCACTTGATCTCCCAAAATCCTTTTGATTCTTGAGAATGAATATGTGTTGGAGATCATGTGCAATTTGTGGCGAGTTCTGACGGTAATTTCCGATTTAATTAAATTTTTCTGACGGACAGTGGAAACGCATCGGAGGAAAGTAGGTCAACAAAATATGTCAAGTTGCAGATCGGCTGCTGCCAATAAAAAACAGAATAAAGTACACCCAAGCTAAGCACTGTAAAATATTAACAAATTATTTATTTTTCAACTCCCAGACCCCCACAAAAGTTAAATTTGTCTCATTGTGTAAACATTTAATTTGTTTCGACCTACTTCCGTTGTCAATAGCGGGTCACATGCTTTTGTTGACAGTCGATCGCACGTGCTATCACGGAATGGATAAAAACATGTCAATTGAATTCTAATGATTAGCATACATTGGAAATAATAAAACATAGTAACATTTCATGCCTTCATTGGCAATTTAAGACATAATATAGGTTGAAATTGTTCTCATAGTTTAATTTTCCAACCAGAATTGAATGAAGAGTGAATGTTTTTTTAGACCATAATATAGGTTGAAATTGTTCTCATAGTTTAATTTTCCAACCAGAATTGAATGAAGAGTGAATGTTTTTTTAGACCAACAGTCAAATATTTTCCAGTGGTCGGTAAAATAATTAGATTGGAATGGCTATCAGTTGGAATATTTCTAACTATACAGGGTGCCAGGTTGGGGGGGGGGGGGGTATCCAAGCCAAATTATTAACCCACCGCTAGGGGTGTGGGAGGGACAGGGACGTGGCTAGATCATGCCATGAACCTCTACTAATGCTAACGCCCGTTTTGAACTGATGGAATATGACCTCTACGGGCGTTAACATTAGTAGAGGTTCATATATGGCTTGATCTAGGACGTGGCCAGAGGGTCTCCGTTGGTGACGTCCACCTTGGAAGTTCCAATTACCCCCCCCCCCCCCCCCCACCATTGAACCAGACAAATCTCCCAAAGCCCTGCCCATGGTTTGAAAATTTCATCTAGTGTCTCAAACTTTCCAACTGTTGGAAATGTCTAACCCTAACCCCCCCCCCCCCCCACCACCTAAGGTTGGAAAATTTCCCAAAATAATCAGAAATAATGGACATTTTCAGACCAAAATTTTTACAAAAAAAATAGAAAAATATGCTGCTGTTGGTCTAAAAACAACTTATTCCCCACTGTTTAATAACTGGTTGGGCATATATACAAATAATTGAGAACAATTTTAACCAATGCGGGTAATTGTGGTGTAATATGCTCTAACTATAAAGTTGTGTTAGACTGGGTCAGGCATGATTTTCTAGCTTGAACATTTTTATCAATGTTGGGTAGGGGAGAGTCACCCCAACACCATACCTGTCACTACGTCCTTGATGAGGGGTGCAAGGAGGGTGTGATTACCTGGAATCAGGAAGTTGGGTCTCGCCCAAGGGATGACCAGTACCCATATGAATATGCTAAGGTGCATCCACCAAATGAAGTGCCCAAGCCATATAATCCTCGCCGAGAAAACCACAAAATTAAAAAAATATATAAACACCAAATGATAATTTCGCGTTTTCAATTGTTCCATTATAAATTGGTCTATCGGTACATTGCATTCTGTGTACAAACGGATATAGTGTGCCATGTAACTGCTGTGATAATAACCTGACAGGGATGAATCCAGCAGGCACTTCATGCAGTGCTACATGTAGCTGGCAGCCAGTGGCAGGTCAATTATATTGGGAGGGGGCTGCACAAATTTAAAATTAACACACAACTGAGGGTGGGTTGGGTGCTTGGTGAAAATGGGTATCATGTCAGTGGCGACACACACCCAACACTCACTGTCGTTCGCGACGTCCTGGCTTGTAACATTTACCTTTGTTTTTCTGGATCGGAGCAAAAGGAAAGTAATTGCAAGTCCCAGTTTTGTCATTGCTTCTTTCTTGATGTATATGTTGAATACAAATGTAATCTAAATTGAATCATGATCCACAAATAAAGCGACAAGTGGACTACATGTAGCTCACAAACCAATGATATTAATTGGATACATGCATATGTCAATCAGATTTGGCACTGGTAAGTGCTGCACATGCATTGCAATGAAATAAGTACACCACATTTGGTATTCATGGTCATATAAACATGTACCGGGTAGGCCAAATGAATATGTTGTCAGTTTTGTGTGTGTGTTTATGTCATTAATTAATTAATTTAGAAACTACAAAACATATAATTACATGTATGTACTGTCCGAAAATAAATATTGAGCTTTGATAAAATCATTGACAATTAAATGTGAGTAAAAAATGTGAGTTAAAGATATATATGTAATTAAATAAGTTATAGGCAATAACAACAAATTTGCCATTCGAGGTGACTCAAGACAGTACAATCCACAATGAATTATAACTGATCCACTTGGGATTTGGGATGTAAGCGCCGAAGGTGATCGAAATGATCAAATGATCTTGTCCGCCACCTTCTGTTCAGGTAAATTTCCACTTTCCAGTGTTTTATATCAGTTTGTTGCCTTTACCCCTGTTTATCCCATAGAAAGAATGGAGCTGTCCTATCCTGACTGCCAACCATCCACCCCAACTGCTGCCACCTCTGCTCTGATTATATACTAGTATATGTTTGTATTATGAACACAAAACATTCAATCACACACTGTAACACTACTACATATGATTTGTGAGTGAATGCTATTAACTGTACAGAGGGCCATATTATGTTGGGAACAAATGTAATTTGAGTTTGTATCTCCACTATAAAAAAATAATAAAAACATATTTCTCAACTACTAATTTTTCTACAAATTAGTTATTGATCGTGATTCTAAAAGCGCTAATTATCATCATCAAAAACATAGAATTAATTTCCCCGATGATGACGTACACGTGTATCGTCTAGCTGTGCCTTGGTAATTGTTTTGAACATTGTTTTGTTTACATTCCGATGATGCTGAAATGGAGTTTAATCAGTTTATAGTAAACAAGTTTGTGTTAGATAAAAAACTTTTAATTGGAATAAATACATCTTGCACATGTTATTTGTGGTTTAATAACACACAAACAGCCATCAATTGTGATACATACAGTTCAAATGAAAGGTGACCCTTTACTGCCTGAATTGACCCCTTATTGCCTGGATTTCGTGCTATCTTTGATCGGTTATTTTAAAAAGAAAGAGCAATATTTGTGAACATCACATAAGATGTATGATAGAGCTAGGATTTATGAACAAAATGACATATAAATTTTTATCCATTGTACTTGCATACAGACAGGTGCAGCACAAACATAAAAAGTGACCCTTTACTGCCTGAATGACTGTATGATTACGTCAATACGTATGGACAACCCAAAACACGTACGTCCATCTATAAAATGATAAATGTATGTTTCATAGGAGTACCTGTATTTCTGGCCAACTTGGGATATATACGATCACGCCAGTACGTATGGACCGTAGGACGGCGACATGTCACTCTGAGTCTCTGTGTCCAAAGGTTCGCTATTCCCAAGGTTCATTATACCGAAGTTTCGCCATTCCCAAGGTTCTCTATATTCCTCGATATTCAGAAGGATTTTATAACTTGTTATTTTGAAGTTTCATTTTATATTCTAAAGTTTTGAGAGGGTTCTTTATCATAAGACTCTTTTAATGAAGGAAATAACTTAAAGAATAAAGGTACTCAATCCGATAAGACGCTGCTAAATAACTCTTTCTTTGGTTTCGGTGGGGAAAAAAATATTTGATTAGTGTCGAGGAACCCACCCATCAAAGTTCAGAGTAATTAGATATCGATCTTTGCAGTTTGATAGTTTTATTGTTTCTGGGCCTGATCGTGCCATAAGGACGAGGTCAAACGGGCGGTCTTCCAGATAAAGATGGATAACTGTAAAATCGTGGTAATAATAACTACTTGGTATTAGAGTTGTCCACCTTTTCTGGTTAAATACGCCCAGAATAGCAAACCTTCAGAATAGCGAACCTTCGATGTCTGACTAAGAACCTTTGGAATATGGAACCTTCGAAATAATGAACGCGATCCTGTATGAAGAGCCCATGACACGTCCATCAATAAATGAATACATGTCTCATGGGACTGTTTATATATACACATATAAGACTGGAGTAAAGTTGAGACCAACGCGTCTTTGTTAATTTTGGTGCCCAGATTTCAACGAAATTTGGTGTGGTGACTCAGGGTTCCGTGGCAGAGTGTATAATGGCGTTAGTTTTTCTAAATTTTGATTTAAACAAATTTAAATGAATAAAAAAAATATGAACATATATGTGAATATTTAGGTACAAATAAACCTATTTGCACGAGAATATGTCGCAGCACCAGATATAGAGGAATGTGGGCCACAGTTAGACATGGGTCAGAGTGAGATACTAGTATTGCCTCTAACATTTCTCTAATTTCCAGACCAATATTCATGGCGCCAGTCAAGCGATATTAACCATATAGCACATTTTACTATATTTCTTCAAAATGCAATCATCAGGTGAAGGTTGAATCTGGTCAAGCGACCAATTTTCAAGGCAAAATTATTTTAATTTAATTTTTGCAATTTTAAAGGTACTCAATCCGAATTAACCCTCGCAGATTATTATTTCCTTGACTTCGGAGGTGAAAAATATTTGATTCAAGTCGAGGAACCCACAACATCAAAGCTCAGAGTGATCAGATACCGATTTTTAAAATCTATCATTATAATTTTAAGTGGCCCAGCAAACAGCAGACGAGAATACTTTTTCTGACCAAATTGCAGATGAAGATAGATAATTCTAAAATCAACTGTTTTTTTGTGTTTGTCAGATGTTTGACAAATGAGCAATATTCCTTGAGCACAAAGTTAATAAATTACAAGTTTTTGTCAATTTTATGCTATAATTGACTGCAGTTTTTTTTGGAGCAATTTATCGATTCTGTCAACTGAAACGGCATTTCAAAAAATCTTCTTGTTGTTGGAATCTGATGATATGGGGACTATTGATTCGGATTGAATCATTGAGGACCTTTAAGCGAAAAATATCTTTGTTGGATAAATTCACATATAATACTGAATACATTTTTATGAATAAAGGGTTACGTAGATGGGGCACAATGACTCAATGAGACATAATTTATGGCCTATGGTAGGATCCAACTTCAGTAGATGATAGGCACTTCAAAAAGGAATGAGATAATTTGCCAAATGACTATTGTTTTGGGGCTGGAGTAGATAAATAATTTAGATCAAACAAACTGATGTCATTGTGCAATAGTGGTATGTTGTGTGCATTTCCTATATGGTTACTACTTAGGGGTGACCCCTTCTGTGAAGTAGATGATAAGAAACAAGTATTAAGGGTGGTCCCAGCTCGAGATTGCATGCTTGTTCGTGACTTTTATGAGCTTTTATCGTACTCTCAGATGTCTAAGAATTGTGATGGTCAATAATAGTAATAGCGGAGACCTAGACTGAAATTAACAATATTGATGGAAATTTAATTCTATTTAAATTTAATTCTATACATGTCTCTTTGTCAAAAAACTTAATCATCGTTGAGAATTTTATCTAAAATTACTAATCATGCGACACATGCTGCCACTATTGGTTAATAGGCATCTGATAGTATACAAACATTTTAATAATTGCCCGGGAGGAATGGCATTATTCTTGACAGGCATAGATACATAGATGTTCATGGCATGGTCTGAGAAAATGCTACTAGATTAAACATTTATATGATTGCCTCATTAGTCATGTATAACTAGAAGGTCGTGACAGTTCAACTACTAGTAAGTTGCCTGGAATTATTATGTTTAGCATACATATTATTCCAATCTCAATGTGTCAAGTCGACAATAGCAAGTACGCAGGGCTATATTTAATATTTTTTCCACAAATAGCCACTAGTTAATATATATGCTAGCCATGCTGGTCAAGCTCCCGCTTAATGCTTAAGGTCTAAATCGAGAACACAGTGTTAAAATCATGAATTATTTAATATGTGAGAATGCTAAAACTTATCACCGTGCATTATAATTATTATATTTAACTTGATGTGTCCATCACAGGAAACAGAATTCATACACACAGATGGAAAGTTGGCCCAGAAGCATATCCTCTCACCAGTCACTGCGCATGAACTCTGCAGTGTGCCGAGACCAGTTGGGATTGGGAGATATTCTTCTTTTCCTTCGCGCAACAAGAAGATAAACGACTCACTTTGTTAGTCACCAATTCACTGGGTTTTACATGTTTGTTACATCTGTGTGTTGACTGCTCTGTAGATGGCTAGAATTGAATTTTGACCTGAGTCACATTCACAATCACAGTGAGTGGGTGAGGCTGAGCTGATAACTAAATTTACTAATCTGTAATCACTAAATAACAGAACAAGTCAAATCGCGGTGGTGATCAGTCTGCACAGACCAGTCCACATTTCACTCCAGTGACCTTCATTTTCATATTTTTTTTCAGTCACAGATTCGTCATTGAGTTTCTTTTTCCGACTGACTGATTTTCAGTTTTAAACTTCCAAGTTCAAAACAAGTTGTTGTTGTTATTCTTCTTCTCTTGACTGCTTTGACATCAAAGTCATTCCAGTAATGGGCTCGTTGTGCTATCTTCGCTTGTGTTTTCTCGTTTGTTCTTAACGCCTACGTGCGGTGATACCGTTGTATACATTTAAAATACGAGCGATAACAAGCAATTCAGTTTCAAATTTCGCAAATAAAAGAGCGCCACCATCTTGTAAAGAAAATACGTCATCATTTCCAATTAACGTTGCTATGGCTTGCCAGGGGACGTAATTTTCAAACTTTAACGGTACGGAATCTGTCGAGGTTTGCCGAATGCTATGTGCCCGTGTCAGCTAAATCCACATTAAGCATTTAATTTTGAATAAGGTTGATTTTGTGTTTCAAATTTAATAGTGTTGCTATGGGGAGGCTGATCGAAGAAGAAAAATAAATTCGTTTTATTAATTTGTCAATTCTATTCCAACATGGCGCCCACCATAGGCCCCATAGGTCTGAATCGCCCGGATGTAAAAAAAAAAATTTCATGTTGATGGGGTATTGAAATTACTGACGTCACAACTATACTTGCGTCATTTACGCAATACTGTAAAACAACCCTTTCGGGTTGTGATCAATATCATACTCATACGAGTCATAGTGACTATCACACATTCACAGTAGACAGGTCAGGGAGAACCCAAAATTGATGTACTAAACCTCGATTTGTGTAAAAAACCTCGATCGAGGTTCGAGACCATGTGACCACTGGTCAAAACATACACCCATGATATAAGGCCCCTCAAAAAAGATTACTTGTTTATCATAGGTTTTTTTTCCAGGGTAGGGGCGGGAGGGACATTAGTTTTTTGTTTTTTGTTTTGGGATCCGATAAGGTAAGTTATCGGGGAAAACGTAATATATAACTACTTTCACAAAACTCATGTTTTATTTCAATCTATTTCGGCACAAATCTAGTTCTCTTCTTTTCAACAGGCAGTCCTCTAGCTCCCTCTGCAAGCTGTGCATATTGGGTAAGATCTTTCATCCATTGATTGTTCCAGGTCGTCTTCTGTTCCACAATGTATACATATTCTATCATTACCCGCACTATACGAAGGCAATTCTATCTTGTCTTGGCAATATAAATTTCCCTTAATATAGACGGGTGGATATAGTCAGTTTGACACTTTTACTTTAGCAATTGCATTGTCGTATTGGTCGGGGAGGGGTTGCGAACTGTCCAAGGCACCACCCCTGAACATTTCATACACTTGGATGAGACTGGTATGCTCTGGGAGTGTTGTCCCGTAAAATGGCTTAAGAACCTTCGGCCCATCGGTGATTTGTATAATCACAAATCCCATAGTCAGCTATAACGCGTAACAGACAAATACTTTAATTTTATAAAATGCACGGCTTGAAACTATACACAGAAACACGTGTTTCCGGGTTGGCGATTATCGCAATACGATAGGGGAACACCGTGTGCGTAACGTAACTATCACAAGTATAACATACCAACTGGTACTCTGATAACAACTTATCGCCAAATTCATGCTTCAAACATTTTAAACACGTCATCTTCGGCTTCTTTTATTTTATTTTTATGAAAATGAATAATACATGGGGTGATAAATATGTATATAACGACAAATATAATCAAATTAGCCATTTTCCCGTGAAACTTAATTAGGACAGGCAAGCCAGGTACAAAAATTGGTGAAATATGAATACGAACGTCACTTTGAAGTGTTCCCCTATCGTAATTGCCAACCGTGTTTCCGATAGGTGTACGCGTTTCCGGTAGGTGTGATCGATCGGCGTGCCGTGTACCGATGTTTATACTTTGCGTAATGTGACTTCCTGGATATAGTTAGTGTTCAAACGACACTGTGATTCTGGAGCCGACTAGTCGAACCTCAAAAGTCGAGTCGACGTCGACTAGTCGGCCAAATACATAACCAACCTTATACTAATGAAACACATGTGAAAGAAAATTACAAATTCTGTGTCATCATCACAATATTTACACTCTGTGATCGGAGAATTGAATCACGTGACACGTCATGTGGTTTTGTTGCAAATGAACCGGTGCTCTAGAAATCCACCGATCGGAAATAAGTTCCTTACGAATCTACGATGATAATGAGAATAAATAATTGAGGAAATAATTGAGGGATTTTCTGTTTAATCATGAAATCAAAAAAATACTTCCCTGCCAGGGTATAGAAAATAAATGATACTCAGTCTCAGAGTCAGCTCAAAATAAAAATTATAATAATTATATATTCGATGATGCGTACATAGGCCTACTTTGTAAGTTGCCATAACTTCCGTAAGGCGTACATAGCAAGCGGAGAGTTAGACTCAGTTAGTATCGATGAACACTTTTGTGGAAGCCCCTCCCTCTTTACCTGTGTTGGTTAGAAATGCGCACTACAAATTTTTTCGTCCTCGGTATAGGGAGTATATATATAAAAAGAATAATTTTCTCAGCAAGTTAATTGTCGCCGTTTCATGACTATTTGAACCAAAATAAAAGATAACATCACACATTTAGTGAAACCATGTATTGTCAAGGCCAGCTGATGAGATTATATACTGTATTCCGAATAGTCGACTGTGGAAGTTAGAGTTGATTTTCCGACATACCAACGTCGACGATTATTTGTCGACTAATCGTTTGAACACTAGATATAGTGTAGTCGTTCTTTGACCGATATTGAACTCCGCATAAAGCATATATTGGTGTTCTGGAGATAATATAAAAAACAAAAAACAATACGCACGGGAGGAATTTTAGGGGCGGGCGCCTATGATAAACAAGTAATCTTTTTTGAGGGGCCTAAGGGGAAACACTCTAAGCTAAATTACCGGTATCATACTAATGCAGTAATGGAAGTAATAAACTAATATACCGTAGTGTAACTTAGTAGTAAGTGATATACTATCATATAGTGTGGAGTATTTCATCTTACACCTATGGGTAGATCATGCCATGAATCTCTACTCAAAGCTGACGCCCGCGTCAGCTTTGAGTAGAGATTCATGGCATGATCTAACCTATCATCCTATGGCCTATGGGAGGCCAAATTGACATTTAATAATTAATTGTGCTTAAGCGCAACCAAGCACAATTAATTATTAAATGTGAATTTGGACTCCCATAGGTGTAAGATGAAATACTCCACACTATATCACCAGTGGTCACATGGGCTTGAAGAACCTCGATCGAGGTTTTTTACACAAATCGATGTTTAGTACATCGTTTTTGGGTTCTCCCTGACCTGGTAGATTTTAGTTGGTGGACCCAACTATTCAAACAGAGCTAGACGCTCTCGAATAGTTGGGCCTCCGTAGCTTTATTCACGACCTCCAAGTGCTTTTCCATTATTATGAATTTTATGGAGCTTTGCTCTGATAATAAAAGTCAGATTTGCGGACTAGGTAGATCTATGAGTATCAGTTTCTTCTTCTTTTCATTTCTTATTCTTCTTCTTCTAAGTTCAATAAATGTGCATTTACCGCAATTTTGCATATTGTCGCACCAGTACGTGTCATATCAGTTTATCGAACTCTTAAGCTGAAGCCAGTGAAGGGGTCACTATCACTGAGTATCAGTAATTCAGTATCATCACGCGCTGTGCGGTTTACCGTTTAGACTTTAGTACCCAGCTTATGCCAAGTTATGGAATATGGTAGTTAATATTTCATGCGGTCAAGTACCTCGCTTACTGAATCATGACATATTAAAGTACCTTGCTTTACGAAATCTCACGGCTAACCAAGATTCCTGATATGGTCTGTTAAATTGTTTTTATTTTTGTAGAATTCCATTGCTCAGTTTGCTGTTGTTATTGTAATTATTGATACTATAACCAATCAATCCAATGACATAGATGTACATCATACTACATGGGGCTCTGGCATTGAAACTGCCACGTGAATATGTGCAACTAACCAATCAATGATATAGAGGTACATACTAGTAGGCTCTAGCTGGCACAGAATTCAAATTCAGAATTCATCCAGTGGCAGTGGCTGCATGAGGTCTTTAGACTTTATGTCACACCAGTTTACATTTTCAATTTTTGGACAGTTTTGGACAATTTGGAAATCTCCAAAGACCTTAGTTACTAGTTAACAGGCCTACTACTTTCTCAAAGCTACAACTTAATCAGTCTTCTTCCAGTAAAATAACTAGACCAGGTCTTCTTGGTCCACATCTTCTTGGGATATCGGTTGGGTGGATGCTGTATTTGGACCGAATCCCGCCCGTTGCTCTTTTATAACACACATTCATTCAAAAGACGTATTACATGTAATGTGGAGCCCGGGTATTCACGTATTAAAACCCCTGCATGTGATTTAATATCATCCGACATGTCCGCAATTAATCTGTCTTCAAAATGATATATCATTTATCGTGATAGAAAAAGGTATAGCGATAATATGGTTGTTTAATCCATTGTTTACAAGTATTTTCTGATAGCGCGACAAATGGAAATTCACTGAAAAACAAGGCTCTGTTTACTTATAAATCTTGTTGTTTTGACATTTAATGGACCTCTGATACACGCGCCTGTTTTATATGATCATGCCTGGGAAAGGTTGTCCTCTATGTTTATGTATTTAAAGCTTAATTGACCAATCGATGACATACAAGCAAGAAAACTGCGAGCCACGATTCTAGGCCGATAACACTTAAATTGGTCTACCCATACTGAGCCTCACATACGGTATATAAGAAAATACATGGCTTACAAAGTCAATGTAAATATTGTTAGGCCAATGTATCTCTTATTTATGTGAGGCTCCCAATGGGAGACTTGCATATATAAGATAATGCATTGGCACAGGGTTTTCGCAAAATTTCAGGAAGCTCCAGTCATGGAAGGGTTAATATATAAAGTTAATTTTCTTCCTACAGTAGAATAGTTTCCATTCTAAATTCTTTCCAAATATTTCAACAGAATATTCACAATGGAGCTCACCAAGGATCTTAGCGCTGAGAAAGTTCAGTTCAAGGATGCTAGTTGCATGCTATCTGACATCGCTCAGGAAACTAGTGATGTCGATGATCTCGGCCGATTGTCCGAGGAACAGATCATGGAAAAAGTTGAGGCTATTCTTCTCGAGAGAATAAAAAATGGTGACAAACAAGCTTACTTCCAATTGGGCCTTCTTTATCATGAACAGGTGAGGAAATTACATGTATATTAATGCCCTAAATAATCGACTCCTTAACTACAGTAGAATTATGGGTAACTTTTCAGGATTTAGTCGGAAATATGGCTTAGTTCCATTCATCGGAAAGCTCTCAGTGAGAAAATTACCCATAATTCTGCTGTGGTTAAGGAGTCGATTATTTAGGGCATCCTCTAATTAACTTGATCACGCTGGTCATCCTATAATCCCCGCTGCGGACAGTAAACACTGCTGCAGGCGTCGGTAAAATGCAAAGCATGCCCCAATATGTTTAATTTTCCACAACAATGTTGATTTAATTAGATGCAAGTGGTGTGAAATTTATAGTTGTGTTTGAAAATGAATATATGTATATAACTATATATGAGTGTGTAGGCTGTGACAGAAGTTTGGGGATAATTAAAATAACCATTCTCGAGAAAAACTTAATATTAGTCAAATGCATTGCTGATTTCATGATAAATTAACTAATTTCAGGCACTAATCTAAATATTGTTTAAGATATGAAGCTAATTATCTGACATACTGATCTATTGACATGTTTTAAAAGTAAGCTCCCAGGATAACAATCCAGTAACTCGAATAAGTCACTATTTCAAAACTTACCATACTACAGTTAAGTAAACACGTGGCGGGCGGCATTAAACCCTGGCGCAGGCTTCAATCGAGCCCGTAACAGGTTTTACTAGAACAATGGATTGTGCACCACGATAAATATTCGGTTATTTCTTACTTAAATTCAGCAAATTTCGCTGGGAATGAAGATTTAGCTTCCTGAGCTGTATAGCTGTATATCAATGCAACATTTGCAACACTATTCAAATTTCATCACAACTTGCTTCAATTTGAAACGAAATGTCCGACATCACACAAAATTGAAAAATGGAATGCCTATTCTCACTAACCATGGGTCATTTTGTCACCAAATTGAGCCATATTCTTCTGATGTCAATATTTGTTAGATGTTGGGTTCATTATTCACGATGTGAATCCGGAATTGTTCCGATTAAAACAAAATTAAAAACAAATTACCATGTTAAACAAAGTCACCCATTGCCGGCTATGTTGCCTGTAGCGGTGTTTTACTGGGTATTTGGCTGCAGCAGAGACCAGCGTGTTTATTATACATGTACCTCCCATTGAGACATTGTGTTAATTCCACATCAACTTATATTACTCATTTCTCTCCTATGGAACATTGCTGGTCAACATTTTTGCAATGTTTACCACACAGATCGAGCCATTCCAAAGTAATTCATGAAATACCCGAATATAAGGTTTTTTATTTGACAGCCAGAACGACTTCTGCATTCTCATAGAAGATGGACGCTGGTTTTGTCAACAAACGTTTTGCAGATGTTTCATCTTCTGGGCCAATATCTCTGGGAGTCAATCCGCAATGTGCCTCTCATGCACATTCATCATTTTTATAGTGGTTTATATATACAGGAAACAACAAATTTCTTGGAATATAACATAGTTAAAGTGAGGTTTACTATTTTTCAGAATATAAATTGTCATATTTTTATACACAATACAATTGTATTGAGAATGCATTTTGGATTAAAATTAATTAATTTATTCCATATTCCATAATATCAAACAAATATAGAATGAGGTGACCAAAAAGTACTTGTGGATGTAACAAGGTATAAGTCCGCTTTGAGGCTAGAACATTTTAATAACAGAGAGATTTCAGTGCTCTACATATTATAAAATAATTGACATATTTTTTCCAGGAGATATTTGACAAAGCTCGCATTTATTTTGAGAGGTCTAAGGACTTTGACTACCAATCACTCTATATGTTGGGTGCTATGTTGTATGATGGCATCGGATGTACTACAGATGCAGTAAGTATATTTAAAAAATTAACAACCCTGGTTATTCATTGGTCCTCAGGTGTCACCCTACACTTTTCTGGTACTTAGGATTCATACCCCTCGGTTAACTGGTAGGTATACACAGGATTCATATGCCAGTTTTAACCAATATTCAGGATTCAACAACAAGGCTGACACTAGGCTTTTATAGCATCAAATTCTTCAATTTTTTATTATTTTTTTTTAGCAAAAATGACATATTTTTATGTACAGTAATTATGCCCTAAGTAATCGACCCCTTAACCACAGCAGAATTATGGGTAACTTTTCAGGATTTAGTTGGAAATATGGCTTGTTGCCATTCATTGAAAGCTCTCACTGAGAGCTTTCTGATGAATGACAACAAGCCATATTTCCGACTAAATCCTGAAAAGTTACCCATAATTCTGCTGTGGTTAAGGGTCGATTACTTAGGGCATTACTGTAATTCTGTCTCTTGATGTGTAGTTATGATCACTACTTCAGCAAATAGAAAATTATCATATTAGTGTGAAATAACGACGACTTGTATTCAATATTTTCTCTGTTATGTTCTATGACAGGAGCTTGCTGAAATTTTGTGAAAACCCTGTGCAAATGCATTAGGAACCATCATTATTGCCAGAGGCTACAAAGATTCGCATGTGCAACAAATTGTTTGCCGACACATCTTTTCTCAATAATATCTGAGTATGAACTTTGGAGTGTTCCCCTAGCATATTGCGATAATTGCCAACCATTTCAGACCAGAAAAGCTACCAATTGGAATTACATTCTGGTCAGTACATGGATATTCGGCAAACTTAATTTCGATCATGAATGCGAAATTCAATAATTAAAGTTAATGCGTGATTATTTGGCCCAAAAAACTTAATGCTGCGATTTTGCTATACTGACTTTCAAATAACTGCGGTTTTAGATATGCGAGTCTCCCATACAGAATACATTGGCCTAACAATATTAACTTGACCTTATAAGACCAAAATAAAAAGGACCTGTGTTTCTGGTGACCCGACCGCCCCTATTTCGGCCTTCCCCGACTGTTTTCATTTAATTGAATTTGCAAAATTAGTATGCATGCGTATTTTGTTTTTTGTGTAAACTGTTTCATTTCCATGTAAAATGGACACATCGCTTGTACTGATAAACAGGAAATTATACCACACAGCCGAATCAAACTTATATTTTCATGTTTTAATCAATAAAACAATAAACTACACTATATTCTAATATAATGTAGTTAGTTTTATTATTTTAAAGTACCGTACATTAAAAACAAGGAGAAGCAGTCTTGGGGTGTATTCATATTTATTTTGAGCAAAGTTGAAAATAAAATGAAAAAATTAAATAAAATGAAAATCCATCACCCCACCCCAATTTTTTTCTTGCATATCACCAGAAACACAGGTATATTTTGTTTTGATCTAAGCCAGTGCATTATCTAATGTGCGAGGGTGCCTGTGGGAGAATAAGAGAATGCACTGGCACATGGTCTGTAATGCTGCACCAGCGCAGCTTCCATCATACAAGGGTTGAAATAATTTCAGACGACAGGATTAGAGTATCTGAAGAAAGTTGCTGTGTCTTCCAGTCGACAAACGAGACACATCATTCATGCTGCACAGTATAATGTGGGAAGGGCTTACTACCAAGGATATGGGTGTGGCCGACAGTCTGATTCAGAGGCAGAAAGGTACGCCACAATCTTTTCAATAAATGATTTCACTTAGGTTTATTCCACATCCACATGAGGCGCATGTATTCAACTGAATTCTAACCATTGAATACATATTATCGTAAACCTCTATCTAGTGGAATACAAGCTGGAACTAGTTTTGTTGAGGTTGTCGCCAAGAAAGATGACGTACATTACATCAACAATCCGCTTCAGGTGATTGGCCCCGATATTTACTGGTTATTCGTCAGACTTAACCCTTTACCCAACAAAACGGCCAAAAACGCCCAAATGAAGCTTTAACAGCCTAAAATATCTTCGGCGAGAGCTTTCCGATGAATGGCAACAAGCCATATTTCCGACTAAATCCTGAAAAATTACCCATAATTCTGCTGTGGTTAAGTGGTCAATTACTTTGGGCATTACTGTACAATCAATGATATTTAGGAATTCATAATTTCACTATTTATCCCAGAGTTAATTTTGGCTTCGGAATTTTTACAGGTGTGAATTCAGTTAATTTGGGCGCACCTGTTACAGGTGTCAATTCAGTCCTGAATATGTCTCTATCCCTGATGGTTTTTTTATGAATATAAAATAAAATCCATTGTACAGGTTCATACATATAGGCTCTGAGAGTTATACAATAGGGTTTCTTGTGTTAGATGAAACATAGGTGTTTTTTTTTAGCCTTAACCCTTTCATGACGGGAGCTGCTCTGGTGCAGTATTAAATACCTGTGCCAGTGAATTCTCTTAAAATGCAAGTCTCTCACATAGGGAGCCTCGCATATATAAGCATGCACTGGTTTACAAGGTCAAATCGTGCCTTTCAATGGGAATTCAACGAAATTTGATACCTAGGAATACTTTTGTCTGGGGTGTGTTTTTCATGGGTCTAATCGTCACCCTGCTAGTTGTAATATATATTATTGATATCTGGTATTTTTCCCCAGGGGCCAGTGTGCAGCTCCCGTCATGATAGTCTCAATGTTTTACAGGTGGTGGCTGCTGGCTGCAGATGATGGAAATCCTAAAGGAAGTGTAAAGGCGCAGACGGCACTTGCCATGTTTTACTCCCGCGATGAATGTCTCGACATAAAACAGACATTTTTCTGGCATTCTGAGGCCTGTGGAAATGGCAGCTTAGAATCACAAGGTATATCATATGTAGAAGGTATCTTGTATCATTCAAAAACAATGGTTGAATTTCTGTATCGGCATAAAGCAGACATCTTTCTGACATTCTGATTAAGGGGTTTTCACACCTGAGCTATCTCAGGAGGTGGACAGTTTAGATGAAATGAAGTTACACAGAAAACTACTCAAATGTTATGCTAATCCACCATCTGAAGGAATTTATGTTAGCCAAAGACCCCACCAAGTATATTATATAGCAATAAAAATGTAAAAAAGATGACTTTAAAAATGCATAACCTGAATTAGCGCTCCCAAATTACTATTTATTTGGCTTCGGGGGTGTATAAAATATTTAATTCGTTTCGAAGAACCCACACATCAAAGCTCAGAGTGATCAGATATCGATTTTTGAATCTATTATTTTTCACTACCGGTACTTTTTAGTGGCCTGGAAAAAAGTTGACGAGCTGGCGGTCTCGGACCAAATTGCAGATGAAGATGGATAACTCTAAAATCAGGTGGCTTTCGATGAACAAAATGTTGATAAATAACAGGTTTTGCCCAGTTTTATACTATAGTTGACTGGTTAGCATTATATTTGGACAATTAATCGATTCTGATAACTGAAGCATCATTTAAAAAAATATTTGTTGTTGTGGGAATTTGATGAAATGGGGACCATCGAATCGGATTGAGCACCTTTAAGTTTAGTCATATTTTTAGAAGGAAAAATTTGGGAAGAGCGTTCTCAGCAAGTATTAAAAATTATTGGAAATGATTAACTGCCATAAAAAATACATGATCTGATCTAGTGCAAGGCGTGAATGAGTATTAAATAGAGAGCAACGTTGCTTCAAGACTTTTTAAAGAATGTTTAATAGGTTGAGCTGGAAAATTGTAAACATCCATTTTGCAAGGACAAATATAAATGGGTTAAAGTGTTTATTCACGGTGGTTTATTTTACATGTACTGTGATTTCAGGAGTGTTGGGTGTTATGTACGAGCCCGTAGTGTTAATTCACGGTGGTTCATTTCACATTTACTGTGATTTCAGGAGTGTTGGGTGTTATGTACGAGTCCGGAGTGTTAATTCACGGTGGTTCATTTCACATTTACTGTGATTTCAGGAGACTTGGGTGTTATGTACGAGTCCGGAGTGTTAATTCACGGTGGTTCATTTCACATTTACTTTGATTTCAGGAGTGTTGGGTGTTAAATACGAGTCCGGAGTGTTAATTCACGGTGGTTCATTTCACATTTACTGTGATTTCAGGAGCTTTGGGTGTTATGTACGAGCACGGAGTAGGAGTGAAGAAAGACACAGACTCAGCTTACACGTGTCTAAAGTCGGCAGCAGATAGAGGCAATGTGTATGCCATGGGCAACCTAGTAGCTCACTACTACAGAAGGAAACTCTATACAAAGGCAGCCGACCTCGCATTCAAGTATGAACACGTTTGAACCCTTTGATGATGGGAGCTGCGCTAGTGCAGCATTAAATATCCTGTGCCAGTTTATTCTCGTATATTTGAGAATGCACTGGCTTACAAAGTCAATGTAAATATTGTTGAGCCAATGTATTCTCTTATATATGCAAGGGAGACTCTTATATATGCATGGGAGACTCGTATATTTTAGAGAATGCATTGGCACAGGGTTTTCGCAAAATTTCTGGAAGATCCAGTCATGGAAGGGTTAATATATAAAGTTATGCCTAAAAAAATAGTTTTTGGTAACCCACCCATCCTTAATCCAGACCTCTGCCCCTACTAATTGTATTGACTCTGTTGAAAAATGTCGCGTTTATCGATATCCCATCAGTGATCCCATCATAGTAAAACTGTGTTGGTCAGTCGTGGATCTGCATTATTTATTATACGCTCAACAATAGATTATAGTAGAAATCGCTAGCCATAATAATCATCGTCCACCGCTAGCAGTGAAGATATATAAAAACAATACACTTTCACTGTAGCTTTGAAGTTAATGACGTCTATGACGTAACTGAATTTGTTGAATAACTGTCATCCAAATGTAAAATGTTAACCATAAATATACTTTACCCTGGTAGCATTAGTATGAAGTATTAGATTTAAACATGAGCCAGTTATAATGGGTATATGCACAGCACGTGTAAAATGAAAAGAAAATCTTGTGTTTTGAGTGGATGCCGAAAATTATTTCATTTGTGACTGCGACAAATGTTTATTTTTCGGTCATGGCATTTGTCACGGTCCCTCGTGAGATAATTTTCGGTATCAGTATTTTAAGATGGCGCCATCCCTTGTGTACAAGGTTTGGATGATTTCATATGATTTCTAAGGCTAAAAAGTCTGTTTGGAACAACATGCACACACAGTCACACACACACTTTATTTAATTTAATTGGTTTATTTCTGCAGCCCACGCCAATGACACATTCCACCTCTGTATCTACTAACTCAGGGTTTAATAATAATATTTATTACATGATCCTTCCCTTATTCCATTTAATAAACCCGTTTACTCTGGGACTCGTTGTAGATCCTCTATTAATTACCGTTGCCCTTAGTTCAGTCATGAATGGAAGCAGCAATCTGCGAAAGCGGTCATGTTGACCTACGTTGCCCTTGGCCATTTTTACCGGAACACACAGTTGAAACAGATTTATGTCCATAAAAGTTAGTTGAAGGTTCCATGTGTTTATTTTGTCAAAAATACATCATCCAATAAAGTTCCGGTAGGTATCATTGACACATATTTTACGGAGTTTGCATATGCAATAAATCATATGTTTTTAACATATGTTTGAACATATTTACATATTATAGTAAGAAACATAAAGTGGAATGAGGAAATGGGTGTGTTCGATCTCATATTGTATAAAAAAGTACCACAATTATTTCGTACCGATACAACATTTTCCTGACATTGTTACGCGAATAAAAAAAGTTGAAAGCGCGGGGTTTCAGAACGCAGGCCTGAGAAACAGGAAATTGACTTCGCGTGACCAAAATGAAACTTTGTATAAGATATATTTATTGACCTATTTTCAAACATGGAACAACGTCATGATATTACTACCCCACTGGACAAAACAAGTGTCCATTGCCACCGTGGTGTACTTCCCAGCGCATACAAGTACACTGCGGCCGAATGACAAGTACACCGCGGCCGAACGGCAACTATACACTGCGGCCGAACAGCATGTACACCGGGGTTAGAATAAATATACCATACATGTACATACAATTCAAAGTGGAAACGCGTTGATATTTGTATAAATTGAACTGTAAATTACCTTACATATCTGAATCCTTGGCAAATTATTTGTAAACATAGTTGGTATGTTCCGTCATCTTAGTGCTATGACTTCAATACTGTACATATATATACTTAACGCTTTTAGTGCCAAGTCCGATTTTTGTATCAACGCATATACCCTGTGCCAATGCATTCTCTTATATATGCGAGTCGACCATAGGTCGCCTCGCATATATAAGAGAATGCATTGGCCTAACAATTTTTCATCATTTGTTATTATTTTTTACAATTTTAATAATTTTTTCTTATATTCTTTAACTCATTCAGTGCCAGATTTTATCGGCCCTGGCACTCTACAGACTGTAAATTAGGGCCGATGAGATCGGCACCTGGCACTGAAAGAGTTAAGTTATTTCGCCCCTTATAGATGCATTGTTACGCGAATACAAATGTTGAATGCGTGGGATTTCAGAATTTATTGACCTATTTTCAAACCTGGAACAAATTCATGAAATTACTAGCTTTAAAGATGCATAATCCGAATTAATGCTCGCAAATTAATATTTCCTTGGCTTCGGGGTAAAAAAAATTTAAGGAGCCCACCCATCCAAGCTCAGAGTGATCAGATATCGATTTTTGAAATCTATTATTTTTCACCACCAATAATTTTTTGTGGCCCAGTAAAAAATCAACGAGAAGAAGGTCTCGGACTAAATTGTGGAAGGAGATGGATAACTCTAAAATCAAGTGGCTTTTTTGTCAGATATTTGACAAACCGGCACAATTTCATTGAGGTTTTGGGAAATTTTATACTGTAGTTGACTGAGCATTAGTTTGGGCAATTAATCGATTCTGATAACTGGAGCGGCATTTAGAAAAAACATTGTTGTTGTTGGAATCTGATGATATGGGGACAATCGGATTGAGTACCTTTAAATATTGCTTTGACTTTTATTCAGGGTTTCACAGCTCCATGATGTAGATGAGATATCAGAGAAGACAGACTGCTTGCCAGCATACGTCAGGAAGGGAATCGCGATGGCTTCTTTCTACTATGCTCGATGCCTGCAGGACGGGCTCGGAATCAACTCTGACAAGGAAAAAGCCAAGGGATATTTCTCACGAGTGAGTCCAGCATATTTCTGTTTATGCCCTGCAAGGACGTGATGACAATGGGAGGGATTTGGGGGAGGGGTCATCCACCCCTCCTACTTTGAGTGGATACACATCCAACCCATGTACAAATGCCCAGTGAAAATAGACACCCCAAGTGCCGAAAAGGATTAATATGTCAACCGTGTCATTTTGACCTTTACGATTACCAGAACCGTAAACACCCCCTCCTCTTTAATATGTCTTACAGCTACCTTCCTCTTCCGTCACGATATACATTAACCTATTTTATACTCTTATCATGTAAAATATTATATGTATGACGACAGAACAATCAGCCGTTTTACTATTTTGTATTTCTTTGTTGACTTGTAGATAGCCGTGGATCAGATTAGTATACTCCTTAACCACAGCAGAATCACTGAGAGCTTTCCGATGATTGGCAACAAGCCATATTTCCGACTAAATCCTGAAATAGTACCCATAATTCTGCTGTGGTTAAGGAGTCGATTATTTAGGGAGTTACTGTATTATGTTATTGGCCCGTCTGCACGCTGGTCATCCTATAATCCCCGCTGCAGGAAGTAAACCCTGGTGCGGGCATCAGTAAACCGCACATCAGGCTACAAGAAAACCATAATCAGAAATGGTAACGCCCTCAAGATCATATTATTAGCCATATGCATAAATACAAATTATAATATAATATATATTGGTTACATGAATTCACCGCCTCAGAATTCCGTTAAAACAACTAATCCTTCGAATTATTACAAACAACTACGGCTTATTACTGCATGTTATTCATTCACCACACCAGAAAGCTTCTAAATGCGGATAAACAAAATCGGAAGTATTGTGTTCCCGCCAAGAGTGCATGGTCCAGCCATTGTTCATACCTAAAGATCGAAAGCAATTAACACGGTCATAATTATTACATACTGCAACTATAATACCATCACAACACAACCATCAGTGGGCTGCAGAACGAAAAATATCTATAAAAGTTGAAATATAAGACTTACAAATTATCTTTCAAATTTCTTTTATTGGTAATTGACATAGCGTGTCACAAACCACAAATCAACATTATTGACATAATAATGTAAAGGACAATAAACGAAATTGAAATTCCCAACTATACCGTTTACTGGTGACCGACCTCCTGATCGCGCAGTTCGACTTTTAAACTAATAAACCGGTGACCGGCCTCCTGATCGCGCAGTTCGACTTTTAAACTAATAAACCGGAAAAACCACAAAACTTACATGGGACCACGGAATTTTATAATTTGGGCCACAGTATACACGCGGGCGTGCTAATAACAGTTACAGTTTTCCACACCAGGGCTTGTCTAATTAGTTAAAAGTAGTCAATTTAGATCTTATACCAACCAATGAAAGACGTATATGATAGGCAATGCCTATATATTTATGCTGTGGCTGGAGTTCAGAGAAAATTCAGATATCAGTTCTCAAGAAAAACACAATCTCAGTCAAGCGCATTCATAATTTCGGAGTAAATTTAAGTTTCATTCAGCAAAACTTTCACTGCAGACGCTTCTCGAGAATTTTTTTTTAAAACATGGTTCAATTTAAATTGGACACTCTACTCATGACGTGTTTTGATAATAAAAAACCCAAAATTTTCCTACCTAAATACAGCAAATTTCAATGTGAATGTAAATTCAATTTCTTAAGCATTCTATATCAATGGAACATTGACAACGGTGTCCAAATTTATCACCACACGCTCGTGTTGAAGCTGAAAACACACAAAATTGAAACATGGAAGCCAATTCTCAC
Source organism: Siphonodentalium dalli (assembly GCA_032622095.1). Lineage (NCBI taxonomy): Eukaryota > Metazoa > Mollusca > Scaphopoda > Gadilida > Siphonodentaliidae > Siphonodentalium > Siphonodentalium dalli. The sequence continues at coordinate 32,442,340 of CP136062.1, forward strand.
CCTTCATCGCGCATTTCGTCACTTTATTAAGCTTTATTCGTCGAACTGTTAACATTTGGTTGAAGCTGGGTTCATCACACAGCTCGTGGATCTGGAGTTGATTCCGAAGAAGAACAATTAACAACAAAATATCCCTCAAAACAAACCTACCTGTACTCTTCACTTGTGCCGGCAACAGGGTTTATTATTATATTTAAAACAGAGTGTGTTATAGGATGACCAGCGTGAGTCTGTCCGTTCGGTTTTTTCGCTTATGGATGATAACTTTACTAAGTCTTTAGTAAGTCTGAACTGGATGGAATGAAATTTGGTGTAGGTCAAGTTTGAATTTGGGTTCCGCCCGCCAATTTTCACCAGAGTTACAGCCCTTTTTGTTGGAATTTGCGAGGAATACAGGGCGTAGGGTGCTCATTTTGGTGTCTAATGAAAGGCCCACATTCGCCCTATCCACACATAATAACACCGCCACTGACAGGAGACGGAAGATACATTATTCGGTCGACAACTAACCTAACATAAAATGCCACAAACACGAAAAACTGCGTTCGACATTAATGTTTAGAATTTATATTTCTCGATGAATACGCTAGCAAACAACAAGTTTTAGTTATCAAATAACGCAGTGGAATACTGTGCACTCGTTTTTAGCTACACTATGGCTGTTTTAGTGCGAATATTGTAATGGGGAACACGCAAACACGCGCCGATAAAATAGCTAAAAATAGACTCGATGTTTACAATTACAGGATCGATTTTAGCTGGTATATTCAATATAATGGGGCGTATAGTATATCAAAATGTACGATTAGACACAGGGAATGTATTTTTTTCCAAATGGGTCAACCAGCAGGGCTGGCGATCTAGAAAATCCAGGAGGGCTATTAATAGCTTTTAACTTTTAACTTTTAAAGTTATGATATATTTTATCTGAGTTACTACTGCCGTTAGTTTGTCCATTTTTGATGTTGTATAACTCCATTTAAATTAATTTTCTTCATGTGGAAACAAAGTGTCCACAGAGTTGTGAATGTCAAAATCCCCCACAGTAATTATGGTATGGTGAATATTTAACTATGTTTTATATGTTGTGATAATCTATATGAACCAGAAACAAAATGTAAGAGTGTTTGTACTCAACAATTTGTCAGTCGGTGTCCAACCCATGCAACGGAATTGGGTGAGTTTGTCCACATTAAAAGCATTCTCCATGAAAGTGTAATTTTACGTAAAATACACAATCAAGAACAATATTAAATCCAGTATATTTGCACTTGAATATTGACTGCTTTTTCTCTCAAAGTAATCCATATTCCATTGTCGATCGCAGAATGCTGCTTGCAGCGGTCAAGTCGCTATCTATAGATTTACTGGGTGTTTGCAATTGGGGACATAGAAAATAGTTTCTGAACTTTAATAATTGAATAACAGTGTAAACTAGAATACGTGGATACATTTAGCTAATTATAATAAAATATTGTCAATCGAAGCGATAAAAGACGGCTGCAAGCTAAATACAATTTTCACTGATAGGAACCGGAAACGGAATGAAAGGTTGAACTTAATTGGGACAGTGACATTTGGTTCTCACTATCCACAAACATGTGTCATTTTATCCAGTGAAATATATTGTAAGCTCAATCTTATGAAGAGAAATTATTTATTTTGGTCATAAAATGTGTGAGAATCGATCAAAAGATCAGATTTACGAAACAGTTCGTTCCGGAATTTACTGATTCCGCTATAATTCTCATTTGACATTACCGTCAGGTCACGCATGCACACAGTCCCCACATTGTACAATATAATTACGATTTCGATGCAGTATTTAACTCATTAAAGTCATTAGCTTCACTCCCGGTGGGCATATATTTGATGTCAGACAGAACTGTGCCCGATATACCACAAGAAAGGTCATAAAAAACTAGAAAGAAACCCCAATGTGGCATATTATTAGTGCGGTACTCGCCCTGTATTAAATTGTTGAAAACTGCGATCAGAGTAAGAAATCTTCTCAGATACTAACACATTTTCGGAGCGAATCAGCGCGCGGAGTCTCATGGAATTATATTCGGAGGAAATCGGAACCACCCGAATAACGACGATCGGCTGGCACGCACGACTGGGAGAACAGCCAAAACAAAGGCCGGCATGTCGATAACGAAAGTAGATTCAACAAAAAGAGAAAAAAAAAAGAAAAAATAATAGGGGGCCTATCATAGTTTTTGCATTCAAGTTTTCTAAGTAAAATGTCGACAATTATTTGGCAACTAACAACGTTTTCACACTCTGTATATATATTTATATATATATGGATTTTTGCAAATTTAGGAGAGAATGAGTACGTATTCATAGTGTGCAAAAGACGATTGACACACCTCCGAAATTATCCAGGTTCACCAATAATAAACAAATCTGGGAATTCTGCCTTCTAATCTAACGTCAACATATTTGGCCGAATACAAGGTGAAGTTATCTGCATGCGAATTATTGACTTCTGTAAATGAAAATTATAAGCAATATTTCAATAATATTTGACATCACAATAGACCAATCGTGCTGAGCTAGATCGATTGGTCTTCCTGACACTGTTGTAAGAGATTTCTTGAATATTGAAATTTTGTTTGCTTGAAGATTTGTTCAAATTTATGATGAATATACCAGCAAAAAATTATACATTGTCTTTCATTAGTTTCAAAATTGTCTTTCATTAGTTTCAAATTGAATCAGAATAATTTTTTTTACAAAAAAATGGTTGTAACTTGAAAGAACAATTTAGAGTAGGCCTACTCCCTTTATCCAAGATTCATGCTGGCTGTGAAAGACCGATGGGATTATTTTAGCTCGATCGGTATATTTTAGCCCGATCGGGCTATTATTGATTGATCGGTGGTTCACCCAGACCTGTAGGATATGCGCACTATAGGATATAGATAAGGCGTTTTATGTATGGGAGGCCTATTTCACTTGAAAGAACAATTTAGAGTAGGCCTACTCCCTTTATCCAAGATTCAAGCTGGCTGTGAAAGAACGATCGGTCTATTTTAGCCTGATCGGTCTACTTTAGCCCGATCGGTGGTTCACCCAGACCTGTAGGATATACGCGCTATAGCATATAGATACGGCATTTCATGTATGGGATACCCATTTCACATGTATTATTCATTTACGATCAAGCGCAAATATTTCGCAAAATAACATCTATCATTTGCGCTTCAGTGTAAATCATTTGCGCAAATAAAAATTAATATGCATTGATATCACCCCCCTGAATTAATTTTAAATGGCACAGACCCACCATATGAGGGAAGCACCCCCCAGTAACCCCAATATCTCTTTTATGACCATGGAAATGGTAGAGATATGTGCAGGATATATCTCTTTTATAAAATATACTAGATCTCTGGGATGGAGACACAAATTCTTGGGGACAGGGATGCTGATAATATGAAAATTGGGGTTTTCCCCAATTTCAAGTCAATAAGTACACCATATGAGGGAAGCGAGTCCCCAGTAACCCCGAATTCCATATTTATGGCCATGGAAATGGTATATATCTGTGTAGGAGATGTCACTTTAATAAAATATACTAGAGCTCTGGGAGTGAGGCACCAATTCTTGGGACACCAGGGACAGAGATGCTGATATATGCATATGGAAATATTTTTTCTTCAATGTTTCAGTATCATATGGGGCTACTACTATGGGTCCATGATAATATACTATGAGCTGGACTCTATCATTCACAATCAGAGGGAAGTAAGGGAGTGTTAGGTATTTGCGCTTAAGCGCAAATATATTGATAGACATATACTTGCGCTTAAGCGCAAATGATTCATTTTCACATTTTATATTAACTAATTGCATTTAAGCGTAAATAATTTACGCTTAAGCATAAATCAGTTACGCTTAATGTAATCATTTACGCTTAAGCATAATTGACTTATGCGTTATCATAATACATTGGAATTATATTAAGAGCAATAATTTCATCGGCTGTCTTACCTTATATGTATATTTGTATAAACTGATGTATGTTAACTTACTGGCATTAGTAATGTGGTTGCATCCATTTCAGCTTGAGTATGTGGAGTTCAATGGGAGTGTATATGAATTACGGTTAAGCGCAACTCATTTACGATTAAGTGGACTTCATTTACACTTAAGCGTAATTGAAATGAATTATGCTTAAGCAAATACATGTACCTATCTCCAACTGGTTTCCTCAGTCTGAATATCCATCTTAGTATGGGATCTGGGTGGAGTCCTCACCTATGTTTGAGTAATGTTTTATGTCCTGAGTTACTTTGAGTTTAGAGCAAATCACATGGGAGTCTTTTTTACATTTATTATTTATTTGCATACAAATATTTGCGCTTAAGAGGAATAGGGTGCTGAAAAAACAATTATATTTTCTTTCAATATACCGATAATATATATATATAATGCCCATTGGGCGCATATAATCTAATATTTGGCCGCCATTCGTTATTTTTATAACGATTATAAAAAAATTCCGAAGTTAGCCGAAGATTTAGTTGTAGACGAAGTCACGTGATCATCGGCCCGATCACGTGATTGTCACATGTAAACAGAAGCATAGCACGTGATCGATCACGTGGTAACTCACCGACAACGCATAGATACGCTACGGCAGTATTTTAAGTTTGCATGTAGTCGATCGCGTCCTTTGAAAATTGTCGCGTTATCACACTACGAATGCAAAACATCGCCGTTCTCGTAATTAAATGTCTTTATCGTGTTATTATTATTATATGTATCGCGATGTGTTGTTACTATAAAGCCATGCCCGTATATTATTCAGTTTTGCGCGCATTTATCTATATAAACACTGCGTTTATGCGTGGTTATTGGCCTATAAAATTAACACTCTAGCGATACGGTCTATTGAATATGCAGGTCATAACTCGACCTATATGTGTCAATTACGCATAACAATATGATTATAAAATATATAAACGTTCGCCGTGGTTCGTTTAAACATCCAATCATATATAACACTTTTTGAAGGAGGGATAATAATCCGGTTTAATATGTAAGCACATATACAAGCGTTCTTTATTCGCAATATATCGTAGTAGTGAACGCTCTTTATTGCGTCAAGGTAAAGGGACTGGACTTAGAACAGTTGTCATCGTGATTTTGTTTACTGATTACACCAATACAGATCAATACATGTACACGAACTTCCGATATGCATGCTTTATATATCCTTCCAAGTCATAGCAATTTCCGCTTTATTAAACTCTTTTTATTCGTACCATATTAGGAAAACTCTTAACATGGAACGCATTTTATTGAGCCATGGTGAAGGAAATGGGGAATCGACTTAGAATAGTTGTTATCGTGAATTATTCAACATACTCTCCACTTTAACTGCAATTGTATGTATTCGTAACCATGACTGACTTGTCAAATTAAACGCTCTTTATTTGGTATATGTAATCGGTTTCTGATTTTGCGCAACGGGTTTCCCACAGAAATCCCGCCAAATGGCACGTAAACGAAAATCATTTGGAAATGAATACAGCATTATACCTAACTGAGAGTCACTAGACCGGCCACAGCCGAAAAAACTGCATTTATATGGCATTGTTACGAATGAATGATTGTAAATACGGGACACTCGGGGCATATATACGAAAAATTAAAGCAACATCGTGAACTCGCGCCCGAATAGAGTTCACATGCCTGCTCGTGTTTTTATAAGCTTTATTTTTGACACGAAAGTGTTACCTACCCCGCTCAATCGGCCTTCTATAGTTTTTTTGTCAAAACAATAACTTTCCAAACAGCGCTTAAGACAAATCACAAGTGAATATAACTCACCGCGCGATGACAATTAACCACGTGCACACAATGCTATTGATATGCCCCGCAGTAATTCCATCACGCTCACGCGCTGATGTCTATTCCGGATTTTCCATCGTCATATAGGTAGACACAATTAACTCCGACTCCGATTCCGTGTTTTTGATTAGTTTACCTCGCTTGACGTCATGCGAGGTTTTGCGACGGAGATAGCCGACAACCGGTGGCGGTATTATTTATTTATTTCTCGGCTTATTTATTACGCGATTTTTATGGGACTTGGATTATTGTGATCACAATAGGGATGGCTTTCCGATAGAGTGTTGTTGTTTCATGAGCATTGTAATCCTTTAAGCATAAAGCAATTGCGCTTACTTAGTGCAAATACACAACACTTCTTTACTTCCATCCAATTTTAACTGTCAATGATTGAGTCCATCTTATGGTATATTTATTTGGGCCTATATAAACTCAAAAATTGAAGAAAACATAATTCCATATGGATATCTATATCACCATCGCTGTCCCAAACAAATACGGTCTGTACTAGAATAGTGAACAGCAATATGGCACACATGTAGCATTGCACAGGTAATTAAACAGTTTGAAATACACATGTAAGACAACTCTTTCTGCACGAGACTGTACCTGCTGTATATCGATCATAAAATCGGTCAACGATCTGCAACGATTACAAATTTCTATAAATAGTAACATTTTCAACTGTTACCGTTGTTCATTGCTCGATCATGACCACTTTGATTATAATTCTTTCATAACTCGGTCAATGTTCTTCCGTTGGTGATTTCAGGCAATAATTCCTTTTATATCCCTCCCATTCGAATTGACTATACCGCTTGTTTTTCGTTTTATTAAGCTGATGTTACGCTATTCCAGCAAGCGGCCTCCCTCCACGGAAGCTATTTTCTGAGAACGAAAGCCGACTCAATCCCGACCAAGTCGGAAGTGTTCGGGTGTTTCCGCGACTGCACACGACAACTCGTTAGTGTATTTATTTCGCGTTTACAGTGGAATTATTCGTCCCGATTGAGGGAAAGTAAATAGTTAGTTACGTGGCCGTGTAATTAGTACAAACTGATATCTGGTTGGGGCATTTCGTGTATGGGGGTTATTTTATTCAGTCTTTCCACAGAATAACGCAGGGAACTCAATTGTGAGGTTCAATTTACGTTTCACATCACTTTAAACACAATAAAATAACTAAATAATAAATGTCCTATCGTAGACGAGGCGGGCTATAAAAAGACCGCCTTGGAAAATTCTAGGCGGGCTGTAGGCGGGCAGCCCGCCAGCCCGCATTGAGATTTCCAGGCCTGCACCAGGCAGTGAAATGTTGCAGAAATTCGCTCCAAGATATTCGCACTTATTTTTATTTCAGTTGTGACTAAAAGCCCAGATGCCGGAGACCGGCGACTAAAAGCCAAGTTACAAAATAGATTAACTGGTTTGAACGCATGAATATGTCAACGGTCAGACTGTTGGAAATAATATTCAAATTTTGTTTATAGACTTATATAAACACTCGAATTTTAATTAAATCCATGATTGTGTAGTCTCTCGTATATCACGAACACTGCGCGCACACATTTTATTGGAATACATGCCATCTTTGTCTTGTGTTTTGTTTTGTTTAGTTATTTTTTTTGGGTGGCCAAAGATGAGATGTATTCGTATCACACTGTGATACGGCCAATGAAATCACTGAATTTCAGATTATCAGCATTATTTCATCAGTATCTGAAGGAAATGAACACCATAAACAATAGAAAATTAACACAGCTCTTCGTGCGGGATAATCTTTAAAGCCAGTGACACCTCAGTCATCCTGACAGACTATACAGACATACTGATAATGGGGCATTATACGCTCTCTAACACTTTGCACCGCCTCATCAACTGAAATAAACATACATATATGGCCACATACTAGTATGAACAATCTGGGCATAAAATCTATATATGCTTTATTAAATTTTATTAAATGAACTCAGCGACCTTGGCATTTTGATGCAATTAAAACTGATTGTATTTACTAATTGTATTTACTTTATTGGTACACACTACCGGCATATATCAATGATCTAATTTCATTATATCACATCTTCTGGGTGCTGAGACATATTTAATTTCTAATTCCGTTTTCTATGTTGGACACTACCATAATTTAAAATTTCGACTATGACTGAGGCATGATTGTATGCAACATCTACCAACCATTTTTTGATTATTGCTTGTTATCATATCGCCATTTGAACCATTTGTTATTTTTCTATGTATACATTGTAAACGTGACATTCTGTTTTTTTTCGTTCTAATAAAATGTTGTTAGCAATCTTAAAAGTTATCTATACCGGTCTGTGTGTATACATTCGCCCTATAGTATACATAGAACATGTATAGGGTAGCCAATAAAGAGCGTTTGTTGAAGCATTTATTGCGAGGGTCTTAATTGTAACTAAGAGTCCTTTAACATCAAGCCTCCATAAAAAACTGGTAATTTGTTTACTCAGAAGCCACAAGATGCATATTAGCTTTGATAATTCCAATTAACAATAATATTCCTGATGCTTAATGCCCCATTATCAGTATGTCTGTACAGTCTGTCAGGATGACTGAGGTGTCACTGGCTTTAAAGATTATCCCGCTCTAAGAGCTGTGTTCATTTTCTATTGTTTATGGTGTTCATTTGCTTCAGATACTGATGAAATAATGCGGTTAAGCTGGTAATCTGAAATTCAGTGATTTCATTGGCCGTATCACAGTGTGATACGAATACATCTCATCTTTGGCCGCCAAAAAAAACAAAAACTAAACAAAACAAAACACAAGACAAAGATGGCATGTATTCCAATAAAATGTGTGCGCGCAGTGTTCGTGATATACGAGAGACTACACAATCATGGATTTAATTAAAATTCGAGTGTCACACGTAAGTGTTTATATAAGTCTATAAACAAATCTGAATATTAAATCCAACAGTCTGACCATTGACATATTCATGCGTTCAAATCAGTTAATCTATTTTGTTACTTGGCTTTTAGTCGCCGGGCTCCGGCATCTGGGCTTTTAGTCACAACTGAAATAAAAATAGGTGCGAATATCTTGGAGCGAATTTCTGCAACAATTTCACCGCCTGGTGGACCCATTTGAAAAAAAATACTTTCCCTGTGTCTAATCCTACATTTTGATATACTATACGCCCAATTATATTGAATATGCCAGCTGAAATCGATCCTGTAATTGTAAACATCGAGTCTATTTTTAGCGTGTTTGCGTGTTCGCCATTACAATATTCGCACTAAAACAGCCATAGTGTAGCTAAAAATGAGTGCACAGTATTCCACTGCGTTATTTGATACCTAAAACTTGTTGTTTGTTAGCGTATTCATCGAGAAATCCAAATTCTAAACATTAATGTCGAACGCAGTTTTTCGTGTTTGTGGCATTTTATGTTAGGTCAGTTGTCGACCGAATAATGTAACTTCCGGTGTCCGGTTAGTGGCGGGGTTAATATGTGTGGATAGGGCGAATGTGGACCGGTGTCCGGTTAGTGGCGGGGTTAATATGTGTGGATAGGGCGAATGTGGATAGGGCGAATGTGGACCGGTGTCCGGTTAGTGGCGGGGTTAATATGTGTGGATAGTGCGAATGTGGATAGGGCGAATGTGGACCGGTGTCCGGTTAGTGGCGGGGTTATTATGTGTGGATAGAGCGAATGTGGACCGGTGTCCGGTTAGTGGCGGGGTTAATATGGGTGGATAGGGCAATGTGGACCGGTGTCCGGTTAGTGGCGGGGTTAATATGGGTGGATAGGGCGAATGTGGACCGGTGTCCGGTTAGTGGCGGGGTTAATATGGGTGGATAGGGCGAATGTGGACCGGTGTCCGGTTAGTGGCGGGGTTATTATGTGTGGATAGAGCGAATGTGGACCGGTGTCCGGTTAGTGGCGGGGTTAATATGGGTGGATAGGGCGAATGTGGACCGGTGTCCGGTTAGTGGCGGGGTTAATATGGGTGGATAGGGCGAATGTGGACCGGTGTCCGGTTAGTGGCGGGGTTATTATGTGTGGATAGGGCGAATGTGGACCTTTCGTTAAACATAAAAAGGAGCCCTTTGCGCGCTGTATTCCTCGAGATATCGGTCCCACGCAATTTGAAAATCCTGTCCCACAGATTGTCATTCTATCCCAAATTCCACCCCATGTTAGGTAAGTTGTCGATCAAATAATGCAACTTCTGGTGTCCGGTCAGTGGCGGGGTTAATATGTGTGGATAGGGCAAATGTGGGCCTTTCGTTAGACACCAAAATGAGCACCCTACGCCCTGTATTCCTCGAGATATCGGTCGTCCCACGCAATTTGAAATTCTGTCCCGCAGATTGTCGTTTTGTCCCATATCCCATCCCATCCCGCAGATTGTCATGTCCCCTCTAGAGGGCTGAAATTCTGAATACATCTTCAAATCCAGCTACAGTGTTTTTAAAACCTTTATATTTGTTCTCTTTCCAGTGCTATTCATTCGATCAGGATGTCTGCGCCACTCTACAGAATGTAACTCAGCATGGAGTGATATGACACCAACCAGTGACATCAATAGACAGCTTCAGATAGTCGTGTAATGTGACATGGCTGACATGATAGTGACTAATAGGCTTGGAAATAGTGTACCTGACATTATACAGAATGAGGTCGCCAGAGAGTGAATTTAGTGACTAACAAGGCTAGCATCACCAAACTCACCCTCTGGGGACCTCATTCTGCTTTGGCCTTATCTTCTGGGAAGTATCTATAGTCTAAAATTAACATAGTTTTTAGTTACATTTTCCATTCTGTTCAGTTTCTTTTCCCCTAATTAGCAGAAGATAAAATGCATAATCAAGGTGACTAATCGGTGAACATCACTCTTCACGTGGTTAACATCAATTATATCCTAAGTCTCCCATAGCAGTTGAGGCCAAAGCAGAATGAGCTGCACAAAGGGTGAATTTGGTGACGCTAACTCTCAGCGCAGGATAATGTCACTAAATTCACCCTCTATGGACCTCATTCTGCAAATGACGGGCACACTATGTCAAGGCTTGGTGACTAAGTCTGTGATTGAACGTTTCGCCTCGTTGAACATGAGGATTATTTGATATAGTCTATAAAGTGTCGCCTACATTTCATTAATGTGAGAATCATTATACTCCTATCTGAACTTGTCTATTGTTTAGAGACCCAAGCCTTATGTGATACATAAAGTCCACATATTTCCCATATCTGAAGCAGCTATATGTACATGTATATAAACTTGTCTATTATTTAGAGATCTAAGCCTTATGTGGTACATTACATTAACATATCCTGCATATCAGAAGCATATACATGCATCTTAACCTGTCTATTGTTTTAGTGTCCGAGCCTTGTTCGATACATCAACCCGTACATGACTGGAGCTTCCTGCATGTTTTCAAAAAACCCTGTGAGTCTCACATATATAAGGGAATATTGGCCTAGCAATATCTACATTGACCTTGTATGCCAGTGCACTATCTTATAAAGGCTCCATATTGGAGACTCGCATATATATAAGATAATGCACTGGCACATGATCTTTAATGCTGCACCAGCGCAGCTTCCGTCATTAATGGGTTAATGTGAGAATCATTATACTCCAAACCGAGCGTGTATATTGTTTAGGAATCCAAGCCTTATCTGATACATATAGTCCATATATTCCCCATATCTGAGGTAGCTATATGTACATGTATCTCAACTGCTCTATTATTTTAGTGATCCGAGCCTTGTTTGATACATTAATCAAGATATTCAATTCTGCATATCTAAAGTAACTACATGTACATATATCTCAACTGCTCTATTGTTTAGTGATCCACGCCTTGTTTGATACATTAAATCGCATATCCAATCCGGCATATCTAAAGTAACTACATGTACATGTATCTCAACTGGTCTATTGTTTTAGTTATCCATGCCTTATTCGATACATTAAATAAATATATTCTGCAAATCAGAAGCAACTACTGTTCATGTATCTCAACTTGTTTATTTAATTTGTTTTATTTATTCAAGATACATTAAATCTACATATATCCCCCACATCAGAAGTAGCTACATGTACATGTATCTCAACTTGTTTATTGTTTTAGTGATATAAGTTTTACATATGATACACTAACTCCACATACCCCACACAAGAAGTAGCGACATGTATCTCAAGTGATTATTGTTTTAGGGATCCAAGCTTCATGAGATTATATAAAGTCGACATATCCCCCACATGGGAAGTAACTACATGTACATGTATCTCAAGTTGTTTATTGTTTTAAGGATCCAAGCCATATGTGATGCATAAAGTCCACATACCCTCATATCAGAAGCAGCTACATGTACATGTATATCAACTTGTTTATCGTTCTAGTAATTCAAGCCATATGTTATATATTAAATCTACAAATCCCCCATATCAGGAGCAGCTACATGTATCTCAAGTTATCTATTGTTTAGTGAACTAAACCTTATGTGATATATTAAATCTACATACCCCCATGTCAGAAGCAGCTAAATGTACATGTATCTTATGTTGTGTGAACCAAGCCTTATGGTTTATTGTAATTTTCTTTAGTAATTCAAGCCTAATGGGATATATTAAATCTACACATCCCCCACATCGGAAGCAGCTACATGTACATGTATCTCAAGTTGTCTATTGTTTAGTGAACCAAGTCGTATGTGATATATTAAATCTACCACCATACCACCCTGTCAGGAGTAGCTACATGTGCATGTATCTTATGTTGTTTAATGTTTTAGGGATTTTGTTATTCATTAAAGGTACTCAATCCGATCAGACACTCCTATATTACTATTTCTTTGGCTTCGGGGTTAAAACATATTTGATTCGAGTTGAGGAACCCGCCCACCAAAGCTCAGAGTGATTAGATATCCATGTTTGAAATGTGCTGTTTCTATTGTTTGTGGCCCAATCTTTTCGAGGACCACGAGCTAAAAACGGACAAATTGCAGTTGTAAGATGGATAACTCTAAAATAAAGTGGTTATTATTGATAATAGTAACCACTTGATTTTAGAGTTATCCATCACATATAATGGAAACAAAGATAAACAGCACTGGTGGCTGGCTAATTTGTCAAATGTGGGTAATGATATGACACTATTGTTTCTCCTATTCTCTGGAAATGATCGGATGAGGGGTGTGGTCATACAAAGAGTAAATTCCAAGATGGCTGCTGGCGGCCATGTTTTTTCAATGAATTTCGGTCAAAATATGAGGCTCCCATCTATATGTTACCCCGAAGATCCCTATGAAGTTTGGTGATGAACAGATGCGGGTTGTTGTCTGTTGGGTGTGCCAACGGATTTAGTCATGCAAAGAGTAAAATCCAAGATAGCTGCCGGCAGCCATTGTTTTCATCGAAAATTTTTCAAATTTGATAACTCCCATCCAGAGGTGATTCTAAATATGCCTGTAAATTTTCAAATTAATTTTCCAATAAATGCGGGCTGGGGGTGTGCCGATTGGATTCAAATTTTAAATCCAAGATGGGTGCTGGTGGCCATGTTTTTAAAAACAAATTTCGGTCAAAATAGGAGGCTCCCATCTGGAGTTCACCCCGAAGATCCATATGCGTTTAGTGATGATCGGATGAGACATGTGGTCTGTAGGGTGTGTCAAAGGATTTATTCATGCAAAAATTAAAATCCAAGATGGCTGCCGGCGGCCATATTTTTCAATTCGATAGCTCCCATAACTGGTACTTGAAATCATAGTGGTATGAATCTGATGTTTTGAATTCGACAAGGGTCTCGACTTCGACGATGAAGGCCGGTAATGTGTTCCACGGTGTAATCACCTTTGTGCAAAGAAGTATTTGTCCATGTCTTCTTCTGACCTCTGCATTTGTAATTTCAGCCGGGTATTTCCACGGGTATCAGTGAATATACCTCTCTTGAAGAATGTGTCCGTGATTACATTGTACATCTGCTACATTAGCTTGAACGTCTCTGGATCATGTCCCCTCTGACCAGTCTGTATTTATGTATTATCAAGTTCAGTTTTATGTTGTTTTCTATACGCCCGTTTGAAAAAACACGGTCGTATTATGTAAATGGGTTGTCCGTCGTCAGTCCGTTCATCGCCCTTTCGCTTTTGGTTTCCGGATGATATCTTTAGATTGGATAGAGTGAACTGAACCAAATTTGGTATATCAGTTTACCACATCAAAATACAGATCAAGTTCGAATATGGGTTTCGTTCGCATGATTTTGACTGAGTTATGCCCCTTTTTCGACTTAGATTTTACCTGATTTGCGGTTTCCGGGTGATAACTTTAGATTGAATCAAGTGAACTAAACCAAATTTGGTATATTAGTTTACCACCCCAAGAGTACAGATCGTCTGATTATTTCGACTGAGTTATGCCCCTTTTTCGACTTAGATTGTTGATGTGGTTATTTCTCACTGGTAACAAGGTATATTAATTTCAACTTAAAATGTTTATATTTTGAGGTTTCTGATTGATAAAACAAATTTGGTATGTGAATTTTTCAGTCAAAAATACCACACTTGAAGTTATTGTGCTTTATTATGCCCCCGATCTCCGATGGAAATTTGGGGGTATATAGTGGAGCCTAGACCCCGAAGCCACGACAAATAGTTTTCACGGCTGGCTCAACCGAAATTCGTGGCTGGTTAGCTAGCTAAGCCGGCTCAGTCACGACGTTCGTGGCTGACGATATATGGCGGCTCAGCCGGCTGAGATGTTATCATTCAGCGTATATTCGCTTCCGAAATGTTCCTAATCCCCGGTTATAGACGCCGTTTTTGTTTTAGCGTTTGTGGTGAACCCGTAGAATTCCAGACCACACGTAATCTTTTGATGTTGGGCTTTTCCATTATGGCGAAAATTCACGAAGGACTGGCATGGATATACTATGTAGTTTCCCATCTAATCGGTATAAGTTACATTGGGACTTCTGTCGACTTCAGACTGCTAGCATACTCCCATCTTGCGATATGTGCATGCATCATTGAATGGTGAACCCGATAGTAATGATATATAATATTTCCAACTATTTTCTATTCTTATGTGTATATATTGACATATGCCAGCGATGTCTGAGACTGGGTGTTGTCGATATAAACAATTTATATTTTAACCCTTTCAATACCGAATGGATGCGCCTATTCAGTTATATGAAAACATGCATTGGGATAGTCTATTCCACATTAAGGGGCCCGGTGTTCTGATAATATAACAACCATTCCGTGTCCATGCGAGTATGTCAATATTAGGCAATGCGTTTTAGTTCTTTGCGATTCACAGTACAGTTGTGCTTGACATATAAGCCCACGCACACGGCTCAGCCATTTTACAATTCCGGCGGCGGAGATTTTTAGATGTGGCTGGCGTTAGAGATAATATGGCTGGCGGTGGCTTGTGGCCAATATGGCTGGCGGCGGCGGCGTGCGATGGCGGCTTCGGGCTCTAGTGGAGCCCTCCGTCCGTCCTTCCGTCCGTATGAACGTTTCAACTCATAACTTTGGATTCGCTAACTCAATTCAGTTAATCTTTGGTATGCTAATAGACCAGCCGGGGGAGACAAGATTTCCCCATAACTGCGGTTTCGTCCGCCCATTTTTTCCAGAGTTACGCCCCTTTTTGGACTTAGAAAATTGTCCGTACGAACGTTTCAATTCATAACTTTGGTTTCGCTAACTCAATTCAGTTGATCTTTGGTATGCTAATAGACCAGCCGGGGGACAAGATTTCCCCATAACTGCGGTTTCGTCCGAGTTACGCCCCTTTTTGGACTTAGAAAATTCAGGTTTTCTGCTACTTGTTTTGGTTTCCAGATGATAACTTGATTTGAATAACATAACTTTACAAAGTGCCATTTAATAAGTATTTGCACAAAAATAAGAAAAATCCTCTCTGATTGTACAGTCGGGGGCGTTACCTCCGCCCAGTGGTGCACTTGTTTTTGTTATTATTTCGTCTTAAGTCAAAGGTTTCAAACAAATGAATTAAACCATGCCCCACTCTACTCCAGAAAGGGGCGTATATATGCGACGCCCCGACGGCGTGCTCTTGTTTTATAATCCAACTTTCTCAACTACGGGATTAGTTCTGTGGCTTCCCGTTGTACACTATCGAGTGTCACGCACTGAAGTGACAATGCAGGGTACTTTTAATTTTTTGTTTCATTGGGAGTTAATGATTTTATCGGAGATGATCGCTAACCAGTCAGGGACTATGCTTCGGATTCGACTTTCTGTGTGTTGTTAATTACTATGACGCTTTTGCGTCATTTTAAAAGTTTTAATAGTAGCCAAACAAGAAGTATTGTCTTGATCATGCATATAGTTTATTGAAGAAGAATAAATTAGGTGTACTTTATTTTCTGAAAATTCGCTTGGTTGTACAAATTCGGCACATCAATCCGATTCGGATATCGTCCACGCAAAATCCTGTTTTGTCAATGTATTTTCCGAGATGGATTAATAGTAAATAGTTGAAAAAATACATTTTTATTATTTTTGGTTTCTGTGAGCATATAAATACCTCAGTGGTCGAACAAAATACTTAGTAATTTCGCTTTATACAATATGTAGTTCGCACACCGATACACTGATCCGGGTCTTTTTAAGAATCTGACTTTTAAACTTTCATCTTGGGCCAAGCAACTATCGAAATGGGATGTTAGATTAAACGGCGAGAATTGGCTTTCATGACCAAATGAAAGGCAGTAGTTGGTCGTGAAGTTAAAACAAGAAGATGTGAAGAAGACATCTCGTTTAAACATGATTAATGCGACGACGATGACAAATTGTAGGCATACAGATATTAATTTGCAATCAAGTTAACTAAGAAAACTGATTGTAATACGACCCTGCCTAACTATGCTTAAAAGCCATGTTCTGATTGGCCAGTGGCCCGAGTTACCATGGCTATCTCGTTCCGGTTTTGTGGTACAATACTACTATTTCCAATTGTACCACGAAACAAGAAATTCAATTAATTGAAGAAAAACACCCACTGTCCTGAGTGGTATTGATAAGCTGTTGGGGGGGGGGGGAGATATTAATTGTGTTAAAGTGCAATGGGAAGTAATTGCGGTTAAGGGTAATAAGAAATGTCTTATTGCATTCTCATTGGGCTTAATCATAATTAGAGATTCCTTAAGTTATTGCGGTTAATCGAAATTGTCTATTAAATGTCAATTTTGATTCCCATAGAGATCATCAATGATGTCTATGCGCAGGGTCGACGTGCCAATCTTCTCTATTTGGATTCCAATTGTTGGCCCATTAAATACCGGTATGCACATATGCTTAAGATACAGTCGTGCACGAAGCGAGCTCCCGTAAGTCGGGTTTTGGATCCCATGCAGTTAATGAAAATATCATTGAAATAATCGGTTTCCCCCAATAAACAACCATATATTCAATATACATGTTTTGGAGCAGAATAAGGCAGTCCATATTGGACGCCATCATGGATTATTGTTTTTTTGGTTTAATTTTCACACATATTTATTAGTTATGTGGATGGAGTTCTCATTAAACCTCACATCCTTATATTGGTTACAGTAATGCCCAAAGTAATAGACCACTTAACCACATCAGAATTATTGGTAATTTTTCAGCATTTAAAATCCTGACAAATTACCCATTATTCAGCTGTGGTTAAGTGGTCAATTACTTTGTACATTACTGTATGAGGATTGAGTTATCATTACACCTCAAATCCTTATATTGGTTACAGTAATGCCCAAAGTAATTGACCACTTAACCACAGCAGAATTATGGGTATTTTTTCAGCATTTAAAATCCTGACAAATTACCAATAATTATGCTGTGGTTAAGTGGTCAATTACTTTACTGCAGCGGAACTCAACGCGTTGGAGCAAAAGTTAGAAAAGATAAAATGTGTACGTAATGAGACTATAATACAACTAAAAAAATAAACTGAGGGAGGGGTGGGCGATACATGGAACTAAGGGTTGAACCGATATAAATTTGTAGAGCGATAACGACCGATGTTGACATATTATGCATCTGAACTCTACTGTTGCAACATGGCTATAAAATAGGGGGGTGTCAGAATCTTAGTCATCTCTATATAGTGCCAGAATAGTCATCTATAAGATGTTGGGTTGGTTATATGGACTCGGAGAAAAAGTGGTTTGTACCGATGAACTGACATAAATTAGTGGAGCGATGTTGCATCGCGACTGTACTAAAGCAGCAATGATGTAAAATGGGGGGGGGGGGGGGGGGGGGGGGGGGTCTGAAATTATCTATCTCTATAGATGGCACCAGGATTATATAGATAGGAATAGCAATTGATATACGTATACAGTATACTATAGTAATACCATAGACATATAAGTACAAATATCACGTGATAAAATATTACGTAACGTGAATATACCGATGAAAGAAATAAATAAATTGGACCGGGATTAGAGGTTGGGTTGGTTATATGTGGATAATTGGATATGGAATTCATACCGATGAAAGGATACAAATTAGTGGAGCGATAATGACCAATGTTGACACTTACCGGCGTTACCGCTATACTTAAAGTAATTGACCACCAGCAACGTGGTGTCACCCCATTAATACTGCGGTACTATACCGCGGTATCCTCCAATACCGCGGTACTGATACCGCTTGTTAACGTATGTGGGAGTAAATACCTCCCCTCAAAGTGTTCCATGAAAATCACTGCGGTATTCAAAAAAATTAATGCGGTGCCCGCTAAAAGACCGCGGTATCATCGCCCAAAACCGTAATTCCACTGCCATGACCGCCTTGATACAGCTACCGTTTATTACCGGTATCACCGTGGTCATGACCGGGGTATCACCCCGTTTTTCTGGTCAATTACTTTGAGAATAGCGGTAGTCAGGCTACGCGCGGGAGAAAATAGGGGTTGATATGATAGACCAAAATAAATTTGTCAGGTGATAATGACCAATGTTGACCTATAAAATAACGCCACTATACTGTCGCATAATTATCAGGTGTAACCGGTCAAATATGAACTCTAGTGACCAATATAGAACAGGTCAGAAAACATTCGCAGGGCCCTAAAATTTATTTAACACTCCATTTGCCATTAAAATTTATTTATGTCGATAAAACTGTCATTTTTCAAAATTTTAAGCTGAGACTTGGAGTGTGTGGGTGGGATAGCTACATATTCGTAAAATGACAGAGTACAGCACGCAATTATGTTTTAGATGGAAGAAATGAATTTTTTTCAATGATAAAATTTAACATGGAATTTACCATTAACATCGATTTATGTCGATAAAACTGTCATTTTTCAAACTTTTAGGCTGAGACTTGGTCTATGTGCGTGGGATACATATATACAGCTCGTAATTATGTTTTAGATGGAAGAAATTGAATTTGACATTTTCACAAAAACACGCCAATTCCGAATCCAGATGACCTACTTGCAGACGAGCGCTCGTTAATATTCATGCCAAGAAATACAGGCGTCAAACTCATCTTTTTGGAAGGTTAATCCGATATACACATATTGAAATAATCCTTCCAGAACACCTTCCAAGATATAGAAGAATATTTTAATAGATTAGGACGCCAAAACAGTCGTAATGAAAGAATTAAAATGCACATCGCCTCCGCTTCGATTGTCACTGCGAGACCGCTTTCGGCGGGAGCTCATAAAAGCCGAACACAACCGAACACAACCGAACATAACCGAACACAAGTCCAAATAATGGGAAATGTAACGAATAAAGTTGATAGGCATGTGTATTTATGTTCACACTATTAATATACGAAGTTTGGTGGAGTTCGTGCCAATAATAAGTGTTTTATTCGATATTTTGTAAATCGCGTTCTGTGTTCGGCATAGAAAAGCCGAACACAAATTTAACTTCTGTCGTGGATTAGTCTAACGGTTGTCTAGCTAGGTGATAATTAATATCTGACATATGGTCACTAAGCCGAAAGGCTTTAATTGTTGAGATACTCATGCGGAAATGGTTCGGAGAGTATAATACAAACCACAAAACAAATAATTTTCAAATAGTTTATTGCAATCATAAGTAAACATTTTAAAATTATATATATGCAAAAACATAGATCTTTGTTACTGGACTCTTCTCTATTCATGACCACCGACTAGCTCTTTTGTTTTCACCGATCACCATCTCTGTTTTTGTTTTTTTGGATCACCATGCCTGTTATTTGGATTTACAGTTGTTATTCGTGACATCGTGTCGACATGTCCTGGTTCATAGATATAATGATTAACATGCTGCAGCAATTTCTGATAGCTGTATGACGACACTGATATTGGTTTTCGTCACGCATGTTTATACACAGACAGACCGTTATTAGGTTCTTCGTCGTAACACCAGGACATGTATGTGTCTGGCCAACATCCAATCAGGCGATATCTTCATATGTTTGTTATAGCTGTCGTGTTATAGTTGGCGACATAACATCTCTTGGTGATGGTGCAAGGAATTCTGGTGGAATTGATGTCAATCATAGTATATGTTCAATGTACAATATACTATACAATATACTATATACACTTATATACAATGCATGAGTCAGTGGTATAAAACACATGTAGCGTAAAACATAAAAGTGTGCTATACAATATATTATATACACTTATATACAATGCATGAGTCAGTGGTATAAAACACATGTAGCGTAAAACATAAAAATGTACTATACAATATATTATATACACTTATATACAATGCATGAATCAGGAGTATAAAACACACGTAGCTTAAAACATAAATATGTGAAGCACAAAATATAAAGCACAATATAAAAGCACAAAATATAAAGCACATCTTGTGATTACCACACCATTCAGGCACGCATCAGAGCCAATTCCGCCCACTGACATTCAAGAATACCCGACATTAGAGGTAGGCAAACTCTGCCCTCGGTGGAACGGATTTTGGGCAGAGATTGTTCTCCTTGAAGACAGTAGATGGAAATGGCTCTGATGCGTGCCTAACTTGTGTGTATATATCATGCTGCATGGTGGAAACCAGTATATAACTTATCAGTTATGTTCAATGTACTATACAATATACATGTATACCATGTATGAGTTGTATAAACACACGTAGCGAAAACATAAAAATGTGAAAAAAATGAAATAAATTATCTGAATACGAATAAAGAGCGTTTCGTATTGTATCTTTTTATAAGTCTGATATGCAGGAATTAAAATCTTATTTTATTTTCAAAAATGTGTCTGATGACAGGAATGTGATATGTTATTATTTATTTTGCGCTCAAGATACTTTTTGACGTTTGCTAGGGTTGATTGATCTAGTTTTGCACGTCTTTACTCTTTTAGTCTGACATGGCTTCTTGGCAATAGCCGCGGTTTTCGGTATCGTCAAACGTCCGTCAGTCGAAATTTGGAATTTTGCCGAAGATTCTGGAAGATATGATATTAGTCGGTTAAATCTTCTGTCGCGTTGGTCAGCCGTCATGTTCGTCCATGTCTGATTTTTCACTCTTAGAGCAGTTGAATGTTTTGCTAGGTCATAGTTTCCACAGCCATGCAATGCTCCTCGAATATCTCGCATCTGATCGTCAACTATTTCAGAAAGATTGTCCGTCAAGTCTGTCAGTCGAAGAACTTTCCAGTTGTTTTCTAGTTTTATAATATTATTTAGACTTTCACAATTATTATTTGTCCACAATTTAGGAATGGAAGAATTTTTCTGACGAGCATTAAAAACTTTAAGTTTTAACCTTTCCATGAAGTTAAATAAATATTTATTTTTGTAATTGTTGGTTATGTCTGTTGCGACCTCTTCGTAAATTAAGCGTTTGTCTATTGTGAGGAGACCTTTCTCACTGTTAAAAATTTTACCAACTAATTTGCTCACCTTTTCTTGACTCTCAGTCTTACTCATGTTTCTCGTCAAGTTTTCTTTCATGTGACGAGTGCATAAGGTATGTGTACTAGCGGGAAAACAAGCGGATATTGCGTTGACGAGGGCGGTTTCGTCATCGGTGCCAAAAACAATATTAGAAGAAGGAATATCTGCCAGTTGTGGTTACATAGCAAGAACTTAGATTGAACGTACGATCGATACCAATAATTGAACCACTCTTTATGGCAGATTTCAAGAGTGATATTTGCTCATCGGTATGGCAAATAATTGAAGGAGGTTTATTGGCGTCTGTTGAAATCACCTCTCTGATATAGTTGCTTCCAATCGATTTATTTAGCATGGCGATGAGATCATCGGCAGTATTTTTTCGCTGTTCGTTGTCGGGTCGGTTTTTCCTCCGTTCTTGGTAACCCATGCTTCGTATTTTGTTGATGTCGACATTATCCTCGGGACAGGCTTTACCAACAGCCCGCTTGATCTCTCGAGGTTGTTGGCCATGTTGAATGCCATCTTCAATTACAGTTCTCTGTTTTGATGAGAGTCGTTGATACGGGACGGAAGTCAATTTTGCATTGCCATGGATACTTTCTTCAGTTGGGAAAGTTCCGATATACTCAAAAACAGCCATAGACAGATCCGAAAACCAAGTGACTCTCCTTTTGAACAGGGGCTGTCGTTTAAGAGATGCATATTTCCTCTTAACAACGACAACCTCTGATTCATCAGGCTGTGGATCAAGAGCTTTGAAAACCTTTTTAACCACCTTTCCAAACAAACCATCTTTACTCCGTTCCAAATGACTTAAACCACCATGAGTCCGAAGAGAATATGTGGTTTTCACTACGACACTTTTGGAAGACCATACACCACAATCGTCCGAATGAACACTTTGTTTATTGAGAGAACGACGTTTAACATTGTCAGAGTCATCAACCACAAAGAAAACATTTTGTTTGACACCAACTGGGACAAAAGGAACATTATCAGCCCTCGATGCTAACTCATACAGTTTGTCAACGATTGGAACAAACTTTCCATTGAGCCCATTCAGAGAAGGATTTTTGTAAGGATGTGATACAATTGATGACATACAAGTAATGTCCGGACCAAAAGAGGCATTCGTCTCAGATTCAACGTCGGTGTCACCAGATCGTTCAGAATCGATCCCAGTGTCATCGATCGACTGAACTTCGGTATCGAATGGCTCTTCTCGAGAATTAACGAACTGAAACTGACTGACTGACTCCAACTCAACATAACTTCGAACTGGACTTGGCACATGAACTGATTGAGAAGGACTGATTACCGAAACGACAGATGCATAACTTCTAACTGGACTTGAGACATGAACTGATTGAGAAGGACTGATTACCGAAACGACAGATGCATAACTCCTAACTGGACTTGAGACATGAAATGATTGAGAAGGACTGACTACCGAAACGACAGATGCATAACTTCGAACTGGACATTCATCATCTCGGCCTTCTGATTCGGAATCCGATGAAAGAGCTTGAATCAGCGACGGAAGAGCCATGGTTGGGAGAAGTGGAACGAAATGATTCGGAATCCAGTGAACTTTGGAGGCACCATTGCCAGACCACAGAATTGAAATTGAGTCCACACGTTTAGAACGAACCCGAGGATTGAATACCGTGTTTAAGATTCCGATACAATGATCCCCGGGTCCATTCTTTGTGGGATAGACAGATTTTATTGGCCGACATACCACTGATGCGACACCGTGCATGGTCCAGGCTGAGGAGTATGCTCTAGAACCTCCTCCAGCCTGGGCGCATGACAAGATGTCCGCATCCAGTGGCGGGCTGACCAAACCAAGATTCGAACCTTTGTGATATGTACTATAAAATGACCTGTTGATTGATAACTCTATGCATGTCCTAACTCGTAACTCTGTTGCATGAGACTCGTCGCCAAACAAACCAACTGATACTGAATTGAACAAACAATTGCCATTACCTTCCACATTAATAGGGACAGAACCCTTCCACTGATTACCCAACAACTTTTTGGAATACGAATCAACAGAGAGAGAACTCATTGGATGATACGTCTGGACGGAAGGCACAATGACATTCCGATTTTCAAGACGCAAGAAAATCTGTTCTCTCTTTGCGTCATTGAGAACAGATCCATTGTTTGCCCCCGCCATCAGACGCAGATGAGCGGCATCCCAGTCAAAAGAATCACGAATGTACATACATAGTGTGCAAAAGTAGCTAAGTGATGACTTAGTAAAAAAATTAAAGTCACTGATTTTCAATTGCTGACACTCTAGGTGAAACCATCGGTCACACAGATCGCAGCCGATGCTGCGTATCTCGTGACATTCCTTGGAACAAACACCACATGGGTAAATCAATTTGGAATCAGACATTGTAGAATTTTCAGATATGTGATCAGAATGCCAAATAATATCATACCACATTCTTATATAGAACTTCTCGGATATGACACCATGAACTCACTTTCTTGTCACTCAACTGTTGTTTTTACAATCGTTGTCTTTCATGACGGGGCCTATCAAAAGAATATTGTTTCTATAATAGTAGGCGCCACCAAAACTGATTGCAACTAACTGTCAAAACACTGAACTACAATAGGTGAGAGACCGCCACCAACAACAATTAAAGCCTTTCGGCTTAGTGACCATATGTCAGATATTAATTATCACCTAGCTAGACAACCGTTAGACTAATCCACGACAGAAGTTAAATTTGTGTTCGGCTTTTCTATGCCGAACACAGAACGCGATTTACAAAATATCGAATAAAACGCTTATTATTGGCACGAACTCCACCAAACTTCGTATATTAATAGTGTGAACATAAATACACATGCCTATCAACTTTATTCGTTACATTTCCCATTATTTGGACTTGTGTTCGGTTATGTTCGGTTGTGTTCGGTTGTGTTCGGCTTTTATACGTACCGCTTTCGGCATTGGAATTCTAATGACGTCATTTGCGTTGCTTGCCATCCTTAACCCTTTCCATTTCCAACGACATTTCAATTGGTTGACATTAAAAAGTTATCAAGTTCTAGCTCAACCCATATATTGCATGAATCCGGTACAGTTTTCCTCCACTAGGCATTTTGTAACAGTGTTACAAGTGTTACAAGTGTTACAAGTGTTACAAATGATTTAAAGTCCCAGTAGAAAACCGCAGCCTATTTTTTGCTACCGTGTTCAGTGTAGCGACATGTTACAATGTGTTACAAGTGTTACATTATTTCTGAGATACCAGAGAGACTGCTCGTAGACGGGTGTTACAAATATTACAAATGATTTAAAGTCCCAGTAGAAAACCGCAGCCTATTTTTTTCTACCGTGTTCAGTGTAGCGACATGTTACAATGCGTTACAAGTGTTACATTATTTCTGAGATACCAAAGAGACCGCTCGTAGACGGGTGTTACAAGTGTTACAATTGTTACAAATGATTTAAAGTCCCAGTAGAAAACCGCAGCCTATTTTTTTCTACCGTGTTCAGTGTGGCGACATGTTACAATATGAGGGTAGGTCCGTACTATTGAAGAACCCTGCTCATTCAGCCAAGCTGACCTGGAAAAAGTTCCCAATTAGTAAAGTAGATACATTATACTTGCAGAAAAAAGCCGCATTGTCACACACTTATGTGTATATTACTAGTTAACTCGGTTTGTTCGTCGTGACGGAATCACACAACGGGCGTGACGGAATCACCGTGCGATTTTTTTAGGTATAGTTTTTTGTGTAACAAATGCGGACATTGTCATAAAAGCATAAAACTTGGCACATTTGTATATTAGGTCCCACGTATTATTTTCAGATATGGGGGCAATCACGAAAATACTTTCCATGGCAACGGTTGCTATGGGACTGTTTTTACCTTAGAAACGGGTTGTTGGTAGGGGTTAAACCGTCATTTTACTAAAATATATGTGCAAAAAGGGGATACTATGGTAATTGAGGCAGATTGTGATATGGGAAATGTGACAAAAATAACATTTCCACACATGCCCCACTATTAACCTAGAATGACCATTGAGCTGCTTGAAAATGATATTTTGGTTCATTTGACCTTATTTGGCAAAACATGAAAATATGCGTTGACTGCGCATGCGCGCATCATTGATCCCCAGTCACACAATATCTGGCGTTTAAGAGATTGTATAGTGAGGGCAATGACCATTCCAAAATATATTCATTGGATAGTAATAATGAAATACAGAAGAAGCAACAACATTCCCCGATGACATGACAATGATGCAAATACCCATTATCGGTATCCATGGCCGCCTTTTCGTGGAATTCATGTACACTGAACATGGTAGAAAAAAATAGGCTGCGGTTTTCTACTGGGACTTTAAATCATTTGTAACATTTTTAACATTTGTAACACTTGTAACACCCGTCTACGAGCGGTCTCTCTGGCATCTCAGAAATAATGTAACGCATTGTAACATGTCGCTACACTGAACACGGTAGAATAAAATAGGCTGCGGTTTTCTACTGGGACTTTAAATCATTTGTAACATTTGTAACACTTGTAACACCCGTCTACGAGCGGTCTCTTTGGTATCTCAGAAATAATGTAACACTTGTAACGCATTGTAACATTTCGCTACACTGAAACATGGTAGAAAAAATAGGCTGCGGTTTTCTACTGGGACTTTAAATTATTTGTAACATTTGTAACACTTGTAACACCCGTCTACGAGCGGTCTCTTTGGTATCTCAGAAATAATGTAACACTTGTAACGCATTGTAACATGTCGCTACACTGAAACATGGTAGAAAAAAATAGGCTGCGGTTTTCTACTGGGACTTTAAATCATTTGTAACATTTGTAACACCCGTCTACGAGCGGTCTCTCTGGTATCTCAGAAATAATGTAACACTTGTAACACATTGTAACATGTCGCTACACTGAACACGGTAGAAAAAAATAGGCTGCGGTTTTCTACTGGCAGTTTAAATCATTTGTAACATTTATTATCTCTGGTATCTCATAAATCATATGAAGTAAGATGCCCAGAGTATGCATTTTGTAACACTTGTAACATTTGTAACGGTGTTACAAAATGCCTAGTGGAGGAAAAATGTACCGGTTTCATGCAGTATCTAGCTCAACCTGAATCTAGTTACCCAATTGGTAGAATTACATTAGCAGTACTTTTTAGTTTCATCAATTATAACTATAATTTTATTGACGATATGAGCTCAACCTCATAATATGAAACTGTTTATGGCGGTGTTATCCAAACGTGTGCTTTGATAATGATTATAATTTTATTTTGCGATCAAACGTCAGTGCAGCTCAGCAGAAACGCATAGGCACTAGTTCAATTCCGCAGAAACGCATGAGTCCTACGATTATAGTACACCCACTGAACGCGCTTCGCGCGTTGGTCAGTGGTTGAAAAATTCCGTTTATTCAGGTCGCCGCACGCGACTTTTCCCGTCTTTTCTAACTCCGCGCAAACAGGGCATCAACGGAGTACACCCGCACCCGTAACCCTTTGAATTTTGGTACATCTTGACAATCTTGCGAATTTTCTAGCGATTTGTCGCTTGAAACCAGTTTGGTTGCCAATGAATATGGTCCAAATGATGTGATGGTATATTGATATATGTCACGACCAAAGAAAGTTACTTAATAAGTATATTAAATGACAAAATAAATCCATGGGGCCGGGCTGTGCATTCGTCGATTCGAATCTCGATCATATTCGATATTTCGGAATCAAGTTGAAAATGAAAGCGTTTGTTCACCAGTACAGAAGGGGGATAAGATTAGTTTAGTAAACTAGATCATTTAGATCGCTTTGTGTAAGGAAAATGGTCCATAGTCGATGATCATATTCAGGTTGTCCCAACAACGTTCAACACAGAAATGACCGAAATCGTATTTCCTGTACAATTTAAATGAAAGGCACGGGCGCCGCTGAAAACACATCGTTTGTTAGCCAATCACAACGATTATTTTCTAGAAGAGGTGCCTCGAAAAGTCAACGGGGGAATTTCATAACAAGACAAGATTACCGGAGTACTCCATGCAAAGAAATCGAGTACGCCCAATACGAATTACACCACGAAATGTTTTCTCACCTGAGACCGAAAAAGCGCAGTATTTCGTTGACTATTCAGTCGAATTGTGACCATAAACTTTCAGTCGTATTACAAAAGAAATAAATACACGGTGTATCGGTGCGTATGGTCAAGTTGTACCACAAAAAACTGATTGTAGGACTCCGCTACGCGTCGTCATACAATCAGTTTTTTGTGGTACAACTTGACCATACACACCTCTACACCGTGTATTTATTTCTTAATTGTTCCTCAACATTATATCTACATTTTTCAGTCATATTTACACAACTTTTGAGCAACATTAATCGGTTATTGGGCGATTTAACTTTAAGTGTTGAGTATAATATTTACTCAACTCGTTGAGTATAACTACTCAACACTTCAGTCAATGTTGATTGGTGGTATACTTACCATAGACTTTAGTGTTGAGTAATTCTTGAGTAGAATTTTAGTCTACATCTACATCTACTTGGTACTCCATCGCCCTCAATGTGCTAAGGATTATGTGGAGGCGCATGAGATTTAAAAACATAAAAGCATATTTATTTTTGGTTATTTTGATAAGTTATTAAAATATACTGGAGCTTCATACTATTTAGAAGCTGTCTGTTTGTTTACAGGTGGGAACATGTGTTTTGTGAGTTCGGATTTGAAACTGTCCGTGTTGTGGCAGTTTCAGAATATGTCACGGGTGAGTTTGTTCCAATTTATGATTGTGCGTGGAAGAAAGAAAGCTTCGAGATAGTTTCTGTCAGCTTTAACAGTACGGAGGAACTTGTGGCCCCTAGTAGGCACACATGGTAGGGAGATGTCTACATCTTGATGGCGGATTTTGTAAAGCATGACTAGAGAGGAGAATATCCTTCTTTGTTGGAGGGTTTGCCAATTAAGTGTGTGGAGCAGATCAGTTATGCTGTCTCTGTCGATCGTCGCTACCATAGTTGTATCTATTTAGAGTGTAGCGTGCAGCCCGTCTCTGTACAATTTCTACTTTCTCTGAGAGGTACTGCTGCCATGGGTCCCATATTGAGCTACAGTATTCTAGTTGTGGTCTAACATATGTTTTGTAGGCAAGGGCTTTTGTTTTGTAGTTTTTTGTTCTCACGTTACGTCTTAGGAATCTAAGGGTAGCATTGGCTTTATTTGTGATGGTAGTGATGTGGGTTTTCCATGATAGGTCATTTGAGATGGTTACGCCGAGATATTTTGTAGTTTCTGTTGATTTGAGTAATTGGTTATGGAGTGTGTAGTCATGGAGAATATGGTTTTCTTTACGAGCGATTCGTATGATTTCACATTTACTAGGGTTGAATGACA
Organism: Siphonodentalium dalli; assembly: GCA_032622095.1. Classification (NCBI taxonomy): domain Eukaryota; kingdom Metazoa; phylum Mollusca; class Scaphopoda; order Gadilida; family Siphonodentaliidae; genus Siphonodentalium; species Siphonodentalium dalli. The sequence continues at coordinate 32,471,545 of CP136062.1, forward strand.
TAAGCCATTCTTTCTCCCAGTTTTCAAGTTTGTGCAGGTCATTTTGTAGGATAGTACAGTCATTTTTAGAGGAGATAGCACAATACACAACAGTATCGTCTGCGAAGAGGCGGGCCTGACAGCTGAGGTTTGTGGGGAGGTCATTTATATAGATTAAGAAGAGACAAGGGCCAAGGACATACCCTTGTGGGACACCTGATAGAACGGGAAGGAATTTTGATTCTTTTCCATTGACTTGGACTTTTTGAGTCCGATGTGATAGGAAGGCGGCAATCCAATTTGTAACAGATGTGTTTATGCCAAGTCGTCTCATTTTAAGAAGAAGTCTGCTATGGTCCACTTTATCAAAGGCCTTGGAGAAGTCCATGACAACTACATCGGTTTGAGTCCATTTTGTCATGTTTTCAAAGATATCATTCATGAATGTGATAAGCTGTGTTTCACAGCTTAGTTTGGGTCGGAATCCATGTTGGTTTTGATGTAGTAGTTGCTTTTCGTTGAGGTGGGACATGATGTTAGATACCATGATATGTTCAAGGGTTTTGCTAAGAATACATGTGAGTGAGATGGGGCGATAGTTTTCAGGTTTGGATTTGGAGCCTTTTTTGAATATTGGGGAAACAATTGCTACTTTCCAGTCAGAAGGGACAGTGCCTGAGTTCAAAGAACTCTGGAAGAGGTCTGCAATTATTGAAGAGATTTCGTCTCTTACCTCTTTGAGGAAGCGGGGTGAAATTTGGTCGATACCATAAGCTTTGTTGGGTTTTAACCTTGAAAGTGCGGCACAAACACCATTTGTAGTTATTTCTACATCTGGCATGTCAGTATCCTTAGGACAGATCAGGGATTTAAGTTCGCAGATGTGGGATAGGTTTAGAGGTTGAGGCTTAGTAAATGCAGTCAACGAGATTATCGGTGTATGTGCTCGTTCCCAGTCGCCAGTTTCTATGTAATTGGTAAACGATGGTTACGCGTGTCACTCGGCTCTAGTCGCTATAAGTAGTTTCCACAAGCAATAGATGTTTTGCATATCCAATATATAAAATGATTTAATTATTATCCACTAATATTGTAAGAACTACTCCAGTTCTCTTAGTTTTTCTTCGAAATGTGTGGTAACAATGAATTTGAATGAAGTGATTATCCAATATCTCGCTTGAAAATTTAAAAATATTGTGAAAATAATTTTCAGGCAAAATATTTTAACTTACTATACGATAAGTGATGTTTCTTGACAAATGTCTGTAACAGTTTTCTCTATAAAACAATGATTTCAACACGTGAAAGTTCGTTATTCCTGAGCTACACATAATTGATATTAGAACACAGTTTATCTGTTTTTCCATGTTCTTTTCTGATTTTTATATTTGTTGCACATTTACCATCTGCAAGTACATTGAGTCCCTTTAAAATTGTTCTCAATGATTAAGACATAACCCGGATACTGACAACTTTGACTCCACACAGTGTGTAATGTGTGACTAATTTTATTATGATATATGTTTGATATTTGGGACATTCCTTCTACATTCAACTCAGCTAGATATTATTTGACTTAAACTGGAGGTGTTTTATGTCACAAACGTGTGGAGCTCCGTAGTCCGTGGTTAGCGCGTCAGATTTACGTTCGCTGTCAACACAGCGAGACGAGTTCGCAGCCCGCCGCTGGATTAACGTGAGTTTTACACAGCTGTGGTTTGGTCGAATTGATCACATTTCGCGGCATGTTGTGACCATTGAGCAAGGTACCTCGTGTTGTGCCTGTTTCGCACCACCTATGCGTTGAAAATGGTACCTGGTTATGAGCAGTGAAATATATTGTCAGTATGCCAGCAATATAATGACTGTCACCCCTGTCCCTGGGAGCAGTGGATGGATACTGCATGTTCAGGCTTGTCAGATTAAAAAATGCCCCGCGCATGGGAACGGGTTACCTATAGAATGCGTGTAATAAATCTATATATCTGGATATATCATCATTATTATTATTATTGCCTGAACGCCATTTCGTCTAACAAAGACGATTTGACACAACACACTCGTTTAGAGACATGAAAGTAATTAGATCCGACCCATGAGTCCATTCATTAATGAGAGGTTTTGACTTTTAAATAATGAAATTTTAAATGGTTTTGAATTTCTGTCAACTTATCACAATTTCAGTGGTTTCCTCTTATAAAGAGCGTTTATCATTCAGTCACCAAAAAGAGGTAGATAATACAAAGCGTTCTCAATTTTGAGTGTTTGAGATCGTTTCTGACGTAATACTTGTGGCTGATTTCGTCGACTGGAATGTGGAGTTAGTATGTTCTGAAATATTTGTTTTTTTTTACATGAGTTTTTTCTATGGCGCCGAAGTAAGACACACCCATGTTGCTGCGACGTTGTGGTGCTGAATTGTTTAATGCATCAAACCACCATTTAAGGTGAAACATACACAAAATATATAAACACTGCTAACATGGGTACCCATACAGCGTTGCACAGGTGAATAATGCGTAATTTATTAGTGGCCATTCAAGTCATTTAAAATAATTATTATTATATATGGGGTAAACGGTAAACAGTACCTACTGCATGACTCTCCGAATAAAATCACATCTATCTTTTAAGTTGGTGATAAACGCTCTTTACTGTTAAACATTGATGCCTCTTTGAGTCATTTGAGATCAACAGCACCTATCCCGTGACATTCCCGAATCATTTTACTTTATAGTGCACCAATTTTCCAACATAGCGTCTGGGCTAATAATAAACGCTCTTTAATTAACACATGGCTTATTAGTCCTCTTTTATTGAATCTGAGGTCAAAGGCGCCTATCGCACGGCAATTCCCTGGGCATGTGACCCATCTATACCAATGGACATATCTTATAAGCCGATAAGAAAGCTCTATATTGCTCTATGTTCCCCTTTATGTTGTCTGAGGTCAACGGCATCTATCTCGTGACACTATGCGGGTCAATTTATCGCCTTGTTTCAATTTTCAACGAGCATATTGCAATCTTCTCGGGTATATAGTTAATTATTTAGTTGAATCAATTAGAAGTGCCCTTTTACGACATATGAGGTCAACTGGACCTATCTAATAAGATTCATATGGTCAAATTACAAAATGTAACAGTTTCAGCTCCGATAATCCAACCGTTTGGTCGCCTCTAGCACATATGTATATAAAATAATTATTATTGCCCCTTTAAGACATCTGATATGAACGGGACCTATCCAATAACGATCCCTGATCAAATTACCCTTATGCACATGTTCAGCTCCTACGGTCCAGCCGTTTGGTCGACTATAAGCGGACAAAGAAACAAACATACGAACAAACAAAATTGATATTTATTAGTATAGTATGTATATATGTATACATATGAGATATTTCAATAAGCATATAATTCCCCATATTGTTCAGCTTTATAACTTCAACCCGGAAACTGCTCTCTAAAAGGTTAAAGCTATATATATAGACTGAGACACACATATACAGACAGTTTACTGCTCTCCACTCGATGCATTCTATCCGGGAGAAATCAAGGCATTGTCCCGGTGTAAACACTTAACGTGGTTTGAGACTAAGTGTACGTTCACACACCCACATGTTGCACAAAATTTCAGGGTATGTTTCGAAAACAGAAAACAATATATGGTGCCAGAATATGAACGGAAACATGCATATACAATGCATCTCTACTACCGTTAACTACGTGGGATGTAAACTTTCTGTCATTTCACATGTAACGGCTACTAACATTTGTTGTCAAATTCATGTATAATTGATTATTGTGAGATAATTGCATATACTACATGTATTTACAAGCACATTTCGGTAGCATCGCTGCAAGTGGAACTGCATATATTTTAGTTCGCACGTAGTTAGCTGTGGCACAGATTCATTTATTTTATCTGCACATTTTCTTAGATATTCTGGCACCATATCGTTTTCTACGACGAAATTCCTGAAAAACATACCACGGAAACTTGCGTGTGTATGAACGTACCCTTAGTAATATGTATTAGCCCGATATGGTCATAAACGGTAGCCTATAGTGAAATGGACTCAATATCTTCTCAGTGGGTACATGGGAACAATTCATATAATATACTGTAAAACATCCATACAAAGAATTATAACCAATATATAGTCTTTGTCTTTATGCTCATTATTAACAATTGCACAACAACGATATTTTATTGTTGAAACCTTTTTTAGGTATTTTGCAAAACGTTTAATAATTCAATCTTTTCTAATGTTCACTTTCGTGATTTAATCATCTTATTTGAAAGATATACTGCTGTTCGCCGTAAAGTATAGTGAAATGGTCAATTTAGCGCAGTTGATGTTTGTAATTATAACATGGTTTCAACGCATGAAATATTGTTACTGGATGATTATTAAAAACGCAACAAGAACAAACGATATTGATTTTACATACTTTTAAGTATTTTCACATGTACCAACTTCGAATGCTTTGAGTGCCTTTAACACAACGGTTGTGGTCATCGTACACATTAGAACACGATGTTGTAATGCGTACTGTCCGAAGTAAATCACGTCACTCTTGTGGGAGTCAATGATAAATAGATAGTTGTAATATATGTACATGTGTAATCTCTCCGAATGTTACGGTAACCAATGAAAAATATATAGTTGTGATATATGTACATATATAATCTCTCAGAATGTTTTAGTAATCAATGAGAAATAGATAGTTGTAATACAATCATGTATAATGATAGTGGGAATAGATGTATAATCTCGCCTAATATCGTTTTGTGTGTGTTTCTTTAACCAGTTTAGCAATTTGAGTATTCATCGAAAGACGCGGCCACATATGTAATTCAAATCTCTCACGGAGTCCCACATCTGAGTAGAACTAAAACCTGTGGACGCAGGTGGATGGTTGATAATACGGAGATCATATATACATCTGTGGAAACCATGCCGGATCATATATACATGTATATCTGCGGAAACCATATAAACAAGATATGTGGGCTATCCGGCAATGATTTCGCAGATATAACGCCTGGTAGATGTACATGAGTAATCGAGATAGTCGTAATGATAACCAGACAGCTCCACACAGTTATATGAGGTCCCTCGATTCCCATACCCGGAGCGCCAATTGGTGAACATCGAAATGCCGTCCGTATTGATCCAGATCCCCTCGTGCGCCGCGTCGCTCCCGTCTATCCAGTACCATTGGGCTGTAATAAAGAACATAATGCGACGTTAACTGAATGGGGTCGTATCAGGGGCAACACGCCGCGTCGCTCCCGTCTATATAGTAATAATCGGCTGTAATAGAGAATATAATGTGACGTTAACTGAATGGGGTCGTATCAGGGGCAGCACACTGGGTCTCACTCCCGTCTATATCAGAATGAGGTCGTATCCGGAGCAACACACTGGGTCTCACTCCCGTCTATATAGTAATATGTGTCTGTAATAGATAATATAATGTGACGTTAACTGAATGAGGTCGTATCCGGAGCAACACACTGGGTTTCATTCACGGTTTATGAATTTAATGAGAAATAGAAATGGGCGGATTGGGATAAGACTACATTGAACGTCGCAGTTCAAGATACAACAAACTATAACAGTCTAAAGGAGCGGGCGATATAGACAACTTTAACTGAATGACGTATATAGTATCCGGAGCAGCCAGGGACGTGGTGATAAGGTTTGTTTGGGGTGGCTTACCCCCCCCCAACTTTGGTTGAAATGTTCAACAGTTGGAAATATCGTGTTTGGCACAACGTTAGTTGGACACGTTACACCACATATTTATAGGTTTAACTTGTTCTGATTTCTTTATATTCAAACGAGTAATTATTGGGGACTTTGTTGTTTTTAGACCAACAAAATCATATTTATCTACTGTGGGTAACACGTTTGGTCTGAAAAGGCTATCAGTTGGAAATTTTCCCAACCAAGGGGGTGTGAGGGGGTGTGAGGTTGGATATCTGGGGGTACCAATTAGAAATATCCAATCGAAGGGGGTGACAATGGATTGGTCTGGTTCAAGGGGTGACAGTCAGGGGGTGTCAGGTTGGATATCTGGAGGTGCCAGTTCGAAAGTTCCAATCGAAGGGGGTGACAATGGATTGGTCTGGTTCAAGGGGGTGCCAATTGATTGGTCTGGTTCAAGGGTGCAGTTAAAAATTTCTAGGTATACACCCCACATGCTGAGACCCTCTACCCACGTTCATGCGAGCAGCACACAAGGTTTCATTCACGGTTTATGGGATGAGACTATATAAAACTTCGCGTTTCAAGATACAACAAACTATAACATTCTAAACGAATGGGCGATTTCTCTTCAACCAAGCAATCCAGTAACTATGAACTACAAAAGAAAACGAAGGCGACGTTAACTGGACGACGTAACATGAGGAGCAGCACACACTGTTTAATTCACTGTTTGAGTTTGATTAGAAATAGAAAGGACGGTCTTTTATGAGACTACGTCAAACATCGTACTTTTATGGACCAGCAAGCAACAACACTCTAGATATGTGGCAGGAAAATCGATCAATGGTAGCTGAACTATACTCTATAACCTTTATATATATACCGAGCATTAGTTTCGCACGAGTGGCATTCGCATATAATACGGACTATAATATGGCGCGTTTCATGTCGCGTTGTCATTTGGTTTAAACAATATTTATGTCGCTCCCTTTATGTGGATATCCATATTTATTATATACTTGCCCATGAATTGTAAGGTTTTAGCAGTGTGATATAAGTGATATCCCACTAGTGAGTGATATCACCTTGAAATTTCTTATGTATTGACATTCATTGGGAGCCATAGGCAAGTAACGAAAGTTTATAATAAACAGAATATATACACGTTTTCAGTGTATATGGGTTAAATCTCATTCGTGATGACAAAACATTTGAATTTCCACTCGTGGCTAAAGCCACTCGTGGAAATTCAATGTTTTGTCATCACTCATGAGATATAACCCATATCCACTGAACAAGTGTGGATATCCTCTATATACAATGACATACGATATAATATACGAAATAAAGATACCAAGGCCCCTTAAGAGGCCTGTACATGTAAAGTGTGCCGTCACTCGGATTCAATCGTGCATCTGAACAAGGTTATCACCATATAATTTCTTCATTGGATGACCAGAAGGAGGTTTCTGACCTGTTTTGTGACACAAGTAAAGCTTTTGATAACACAAACTAATCGGGCAGTGTGCGAAATTCAACTTGGGGTTTACATGTATGTGTACAATGTCCGTGATAATAAAATACAACATAGTAAATGTAATGCATGCTGTATTCATAATGGTGTCAGGCACAGCTGGAACAAACCCTGAATCAGCATAGACATTAACTAATTTAACTATTTTAATATACTTATCTACATTCCAAATTAATATGCTTACATGTGAATCCCTGCAAGTATAACTGCACCCATTTCTGATACCCCTTGAAAATACCAGTGTGTCGGGAGTCCCCGTCGGGACAATTATACATCATAATTAACATAATTGATAATGACATTTCGAGAATTCATGTAGAAATTTGACATCTTCATGAATTGGGTCATATGCAATTACCGGATATGGCTTTAATTCAGCATTATCGCTTTATGCCAAATCCATGTATTCCTTATGATGTGCATTACCCTGGTATTAACTGTATGTCTATGGAATGAGAATTTGTTCATGTTCACTGAATTAAGCAGATTTGAAGCAGTGAACACTCATACTGAGTTCATGCCTCCATAAATCTAATTTACATATATCTGGAATAATAAAATATGTTTACACTAAGGTTGTCAGATTTTCATTAGGGTTGGTGGTTTCTATTTTTAGGTTCGTGGTTTCTCGGTGGAATGAACCCACAAAGTCCGATTTTTGGAAAAACACAGCATCTATCATATTCCTCCTAGATTCTCAAAATCTTTTTTCTCAGTCACAATATATTTCATTGTGTCTTATTGTCCGTGAAAATTCTTTCTTTTGATATATAATTCGATAGTAATAAACGATGGGAAGTCGGGACATCGTATCGAAAACTAGATAAACCTACAGACGAAAAGCGGTCGTCAGTTTTCCTGTCCGGCAAGTAGTGATTATACACGGATACCAATTCAATTATTACGATCGCAATTGCCGAACTTGAGAATTTCCCGTACGATATGTCTGTATGCTCTATAACATAAACTAGGGCATATTTTGACTGAGTTGACAATGTTTTAGAATTTTTGAGGATATTAGGCGGACAGGGAGACGGACGACCCGTTTTACTCCCAAATTTCCAGTAGATATTGCAAGTTTCCGGTACCATGTCTCGACTTCCCTTTATTTGATTCAATGAAATACACCAAAAAAGAAAGGAAATTGCATGGCAAATAAGACACGATTAAATATATTGTGACTGAGTTGAACGATTTTGAGAATCTATGAGAAATGTAAAAGACGGTGTGTTTTCCCAAAAAATTAGACTTGTGAACCTTATCACTGGTATAGTATATATTGGTTTCACTGCTATTTTGTCCCAGGGGCCTGTGGGCAAAAGTCATGAAACTACAATTGTACTTATACTTAGTAACATATATTATTGTATAAGGTCCATTTTGAGTCGGACATCGTAACACATTGCTTCTCGTCAGAACTAAACTGTTCTATCCCCATTTTGGCGGGAAAATGATTTGGTATCTTTCGATACGGTGCGGGATTTCCTGTCCGAAAATCACCAGATGTAGTGTCTAGCGTATACCAAATTTGAATGAGATGCTGTGTAAGTTTGTTCCATCTTAAAAACTCACTTTTTTGACAGTGCTATATTGTTCTATCTCCATATTGCAGACTAATGAATCTATTTATTTTGTACCACTCCAGGGGTGGTCAGGAAAAAACTTCCGAACACTAGGCGCTTTTTTATTTTTTCCGCCCTCTGGGTACTCACCACCCCCTAATTTTAATTGGTTTCAGATTCTGGGATAGGGACCCACCCCCTTCAAACTGCTTCACATGACTATTTTACTCTGTTATCCGATCTATGTTCCATATCATGATTATAGAAGCAATCCTACTTTTGATTTACCACTAAGGCCGTAAAGTTTCAAAGCAATTCTCCAATAAATACGGGCTGTTGGTTGTGCTGTTGGATTCACAGCTGAAATCCAAGATGGCTGGTGGTGGCTATGTTTGTTTTGAACAAATTTTGGGGAAAAAGTGAGGCTCCCATCTGGAGGTCACCCCGAATATCTATATGAAGTTTAGTGATGATTGAATGAGAAATGCGACTTTAAGATGGAGTAAAGGATTTAGTCATACAAAGAGTAAAATCCAAGATGGCCGCTGGCAGCCATGTTTTTAACAGAAAAAAAGTGGTAGGCACCCATTGAGAGGTCACACCAAGGATTCATATGAAGTTTGGTGATGATTGTTTGAGGGATAAGCCCTGTATGGTGAACTAAAGTATTTAGTAATGCAAAGAGTAAAATTCAAGATGACTGCCGGTGGCCATGTTTTTTTTATCGAAAATCATTCCAACTTTCATAGGTCCCATCTGGAGGTGATCCTTATGGAAGCGTATTGGTGCCATTTTGAAGAAAAAAAATTGGCCCAGTAAGTGCTAATTAGCACATACGTATCAGCTAATTAGCTGATAATACAGCTAATTAGCACATAGTAAGTGCTAATTAGCACATACATATCAGCTAATTAGCTGATAATATCAGCTAATTAGCGCTGATAATAACAGCTAATTAGCACATAGTAAGTGCTAATTAGCACATACATATCAGCTAATTAGCTGATAATAACAGCTAATTAGCTGATAATATCAGCTAATTAGCACATTCATATCAGCTAATTAGCTGATAATAATTTTCGAGAACGGTAAGGATTTCGACCGATTTGACGGCATGGGTGGGTGGTCGGCCCCAAATACCACCTAGAAACACCCAGACCCCCACCCATCACCCGGGGGGGGGGGGGGTGCCACCCCGAGGGGGTGAAAATGGGGTATGGACCATTTTCGAGAACGGTAAGGATTTCGACCGATTTGACGGCATGGGTGGGTGGCCGGCCCCAAATACCACCTAGAAACACCCCGACCCCCACCCATCACCCGGGGGGGGGGGGGGGGTGCCACCCCGAGGGCATATATGGCAAGAAACGTGGCCAACAGAAAATACATCGGCATTTTTGTCCCAGTCATAAGTCCTGGGACAAGCCGAGACAGGCGAGACAGCAAAAAATAAAGTATATAGTCTGTTGATATTTCCTGTCCCAGCAGAATCAGTTTGGTCCCTGTTCTCTGAGTAAAACTACCCGCTGTTTTTTTGTGTCTCGCTTCTGTCCCAGCAGAATCAGTTTGGTCCCTGTTCTCTGAGTAAAACTACCCGCTGTTTTTTTGTGTCTCGCTCCCGTCCCAGCAGAATCAGTTTGGTGCCTGTTCTCTGAGTAAAACTACCCGCTGTTGTTTGTGTCTCGCTCCTGTCCCAGTAGAATCAGTTTGGTCCCTGTTCTCTGAGTAAAACTGCCCGCTGTTATTTTTTGTCTCGCTCATGTCACAGTAGAATAAGTTTGGTCCCTGTTCTCTGAGTAAAAATGGGGTAAGGACCATTTTCGAGAACGGTAAGGATTTCGACCGATTTGACGGCATGGGTGGGTGGCCGGCCCAAAATACCACATAGAAACACCCCGACCCCCACCCATCACCCCCGGGGTGCCACCCGAGGGGGTGAAAATGTGGTATGGACCATTTTCGAGAACGGTAAGGATTTCGACCGATTTGACGGCATGGGTGGGTGGCCGGCCCCAAATACCACCTAGAAACACCTCGACCCATACCCCATTTTCACCCCTCGGGTTATTATCAGATAATTAGCTGATATGTATGTGCTAATTAGCACTTACTATGTGCTAATTAGCTGTTATTATCAGCTAATTAGCTGATACGTATGTGCTAATTAGCACTTACTATGTGCTAATTAGCTGTTATTATCAGCTAATTAGCTGATACGTATGTGCTAATTAGCTGATATTATCAGCTAATTAGCTGTTATTATCAGCTAATTGGCTGATATGTATGTGCTAATTAGTACTTACTATGTGCTAATTAGCTGTTATTATCTAATTAGCTGATACGTATGTGCTAATTAGCACTTACTGGGCCATTGTTTTTCTTCAAAATGGCACCAATACGCTTCCATCGATCCTAGACCATGCATGGTACTGAACAACGTTGGGATCAGTTAAAGTTTGTGTTATGTTTTATTTTTTTATGGTTTTTTGAATAGTCTATTTTCACTTTTAGGATTTACATTTATTTGAAGAATCTATTATTGTGTTATGTTTTCATTTATATCAGGTTGAATAAATGATTTTAAATAGAACTATTTAAACCTGAGCCTTTCCATGTCAATGTGAATTGATATATCTTTGATGAAAACATTGAGCAAACTGACCTTTTTTACCCATTGGTGTCATCCCTCATTTTAACTGATAATGAACTCAAACCCCCCATACTAAGAGTTATGTTCATACCTATTACATAATAGATTCGTGTCGCACCCCATCACACCATCGATGTATTTATTAACATTATTCGTGTCGCACCCCACCACACCACCGATGTATTTATTAACATGATTCGTGTCGCACCCCACCACACCATCGATGTATTTATTAACATGATTCGTGTCGCACCCCACCACACCACCGATGTATTTATTAACATGATTCGTGTCGCACCCCACCACACCATCGATGTATTTATTAACATGATTCGTGTCGCACCCCACCACACCACCGATGTATTTATTAACATGATTCGTGTCGCACCCCACCACACAATCGATGTATTTATTAACATGATTCGTGTCGCACCCCACCACACCATCGATGTATATATTAACATGATTCGTGTCGGTCCCCACCACACCATCGATGTATTTATTAACATGATTCGTGTCGCACCCCACCACACCATCGATGTATTTACTAACATGATTCGTGTCGCACCCCACCACACCATCGATGTATTTATTAACATGATTCGTGTCGCACCCCACCACACCATCGATGTATTTATTAACATGATTCGTGTCGCACCCCACCACACCATCGATGTATTTATTAACATGATTCGTGTCGCACCACACCACACCATCGATGTATTTATTAACATGATCCGTGCAACACCCCATCACACCATCGATGTATGTATTAACATGATTCGTGTCACACCCCACCACACCATCGATGTATTTATTAACATGATTCGTGTCGCACACCATCACACCATCGATGTATTTATCAACATGATTCGTGTCGCTCCCCACCACAACATCGATGTATTTATTAACATTATTCGTGTCGCACCCCATCACACAATCGATGTATATATTAACATGATTCGTGTCGCACCCCATCACACAATCGATCTATTAATTAACATGATTCGTGTCGCTCCCCACCACACCATCGATGTATTTATTAACATGATTCGTGTCACACCCCACCACACCATCGATGTATTTATTAACATGATTCGTGTCGCACCCACCACACCATCGATGTATTTATTAACATGATTCGTGTCGCTCCCGACCACACCATCGATGTATTTATTAACACGATTCGTGTCGCACCCACCACACCATCGATGTATTTATTAACATGATTCGTGTCGCTCCCGAACACACCATCGATGTATTTATTAACATGATTCGTGTCGCACCCCACCACACCACCGATGTATTTATTAACATGATTCGTGTCGCACACCATCACACCATCGATGTATATATTAACATGATTCGTGTCGCACACCATCACACCATCGATGTATATATTAACATGATTCGTGTCGCACACCATCACACCATCGATGTATATATTAACATGATTCGTGTCGCACCCCACCACACCATCGATGTATTTATTAACATGATTCGTGTCGCACGCCACCACACCATCGATGTATATATTAACATGATTCGTGTCGCACCCCACCACACCATCGATGTATTTATTAACATGATTCGTGTGGCACCCCATCACACCATCGATGTATTTATTAACATGATTCGTGTCACACCCCACCACGCCATCGATGTATTTATCAACATGATTCGTGTCGCACCCCATCACACCATCGATGTATATATTAACATGATTCGTGTCGCATCCCACCACACCATTGATGTATTTATTAACATGATTCGTGTCGCACCCCATCACACCATCGATGTATTTATTAACATGATTCGTGTCGCACCCCATCACACCATCGATGTATATATTAACATGATTCATGTCGCACCCCATCACACCATCGATGTATTTATTAACATGATTCGTGTCGCACCCCATCACACCATCGATGTATTTATTAACATGATTCGTGTCGCACCCCATCACACCATCGATGTATATATTAACATGATTCATGTCGCATCCCACCACACCATCGATGTATTTATTAACATGATTCGTGTCGCACCCCATCACACCATCGATGTATTTATTAACATGATTCGTGTCGCACCCCATCACACCATAGATGTATTTATTAACATGATTCGTGTCGCACCCCACCACACCATCGATGTATATATTAACATGATTCGCGTCGCACCCCACCACACCACCGATGTATTTATTAACATGATTCGTGTCGCACCCCACCAGGCCATCGATGTATTTATTAACATGATTCGTGTCGCACCCGACCACACCATCGATGTATTTATTAACATGATTCGTGTCACACCCCATCACACCATCGATGTATTTATTAACATTATTCGTGTCGCACCCCACCACGCCATCGATGTATTTATCAACATGATTCGTGTCGCACCCCACCCCACCATCGATGTATTTATTAACATGATTCGTGTCGCACCCCACCACACCATCGATATATTTATTAACATGATTCGTGTCGCACACCATCACACCATCGATGTATTTATTAACATGATTCGTGTCGCACCCACCACGCCATCGATGTATTTATTAACATGATTCGTGTCGCACCCCACCACACCATCGATGTATATATTAACATGATTCGTGTCGCACACCATCACACCATCGATGTATTTATTAACATGATTCGTGTCGCTCCCCACCACACCATCGATGTATATATTAACATGATTCGTGTCGCACCCCACCAGGCCATCGATGTATTTATTAACATGATTCGTGTCGCACCCGACCACACCATCGATGTATTTATTAACATGATTCGTGTCACACCCCACCACACCATCGATGTATTTATTAACATGATTCGTGTCACACTCCATCACACCATCGATGTATTTATTAACATTATTCGTGTCGCACCCCACCACGCCATCGATGTATTTATCAACATGATTCGTTTCGCACCCCACCACACCATCGATGTATTTATTAACATGATTCGTGTCGCACCCCACCACACCATCGATATATTTATTAACATGATTCGTGTCGCACACCATCACACCATCGATGTATTTATTAACATGATTCGTGTCGCACCCACTACACCATCGATGTATATATTAACATGATTCGTGTCGCACCCCACCACACCATCGATGTATATATTAACATGATTCGTGTCGCACACCATCACACCATCGATGTATTTATTAACATGATTCGTGTCGCTCCCCACCACACCATCGATGTATTTATTAACATGATTCGTGTCGCACCCACCACACCATCGATGTATTTATTAACATGATTCGTGTCGCTCCCCACCACACCATCGATGTATTTATTAACATGATTCGTGTCGCACCCCACCACACCATCGATGTATATATTAACATGATTCGTGTCGCACACCATCACACCATCGATGTATTTATTAACATGATTCGTGTCGCACCCCACCACACCATCGATGTATTTATTAACATGATTCGTGTCGCACCCGACCACACCATCGATGTATTTATTAACATGATTCGTGTCGCACCCGACCACACCATCGATGTATTTATTAACATGATTCGTGTCACACCCCATCACACCATCGATGTATTTATTAACATTATTCGTGTCGCACCCCACCACACCATCGATGCATATATTAACATGATTCGTGTCGCACCCCACCACATCATCGATGTATTTATTAACATGATTCGTGTCGCACCCGACCACACCATCGATGTATTTATTAACATGATTCGTCTCGCACCCGACCACACCATCGATGTATTTATTAACATGATTCGTGTCACACCCCATCACACCATCGATGTATTTATTAACATTATTCGTGACGCACCCCACCACACCATCGATGTATTTATTAACATGATTCGTGTCGCTCCCCACCACACCATCGATGTATTTATTAACATGATTCGTGTCGCACCCCACCACACCATCGATGTATTTATTAACATTATTCGTGTCGCACCCCACCACACCATCGATGTATTTATTAACATGATTCGTGTCACACCCCAACATACCATCGATGTATTTATTAACATTATTCGTGTCGCACCCCACCACGCCATCGATGTATTTATCAACATGATTCGTGTCGCACCCCACCACACCATCGATGTATTTATTAACATGATTCGTGTCGCACCCCACCACACCATCGATGTATTTATTAACATGATTCGTGTCGCACACCATCACACCATCGATGTATTTATTAACATGATTCGTGTCGCACCCCACCACACCATCGATGTATTTATTAACATGATTCGTGTCGCTCCCCACCACACCATCGATGTATTTATTAACATGATTCGTGTCGCACCCCACCACACCATCGATGTATTTATTAACATGATTCGTGTATTTACTTACTAGTAGCTAGATGTCCATGAAGCGTCTGAAGCATTGCTGCGTCCTTTATAATGATGAGACCTCCGCACATAGCTCTACATACCGACATCGCATCAGCCTGTGTACGTGTGTCCGTACTGACGAATAAGCAGGTCCCGGACGCAGCCAGCCACACTTGATTGTACCCGATGCACCCTGTAACAAGATGAACAAGAAAACCATAGTCAAAATGGTAACGCCACCAATATCATATTATTAGCCATAAATATAAATTATAATACAATTATTCTATAAACCAGCTTTCAAATTTTATGTGGGAAATTTGCATACTTTTATATTTCAAGTTTTCCCGTTTCTCGTGTTATACATTACTTTCTTCAAACTGTCTTCTTTATTACACAAGCTGATGGGCCCGACTTCGTCCGGGATGTTTCCCATCTGATTTCTGGCGAAAGGCGCGATTTGACCTTCAATTGACTATTTCGAAAGTCAAGGTCAGGTCAGGGTCATGATTTGACTCGTCCAAAACACCCCACCCGGAGAAAAGTACCCCTAGGTATCAAATTTCGTGGACATCCGTCCGTTTTACCCCACTTGACCTTTAATTAACAATTTTGAAGGTCAAGGTAAGGTCGGAGTCATGATTTGACCTGTCCAAAACACCCCCCCCCGACAAAAGTACCCATAGGTATCAAATTTCGTCGAAATCCTTCCGTTTTACCAGATTTGACATTTGATTGACCACATTGAAGGTCAAGGTCACGCCGATGTCACGATTTGACCCGTTCAAAACACTCCCCGGACAAAAGTATCCCTAGGTATCAAATTTCGCCGAAATTTGTCCGTTTTACCCAAATTGACCTTGCATTGACAGTTTTAAAGGTCAAGGTCATGTCTGGCTCACGATTTGACCCGTCCAAAACACTTCCCGGACACAAATACCCATAAGTATCAAATTACGTTGAAATCTATGGAAAGCCGAAGAGGACATGTTAGTTGCTAATTGTTAGATATACGACGCACGACTTGTCGCGGTATTTTAAAGGTGTTTCAAACTAGGAGATAGAAGGATTCTGCGTTTCAAATGGTGATGAATTATAGTAATTTATTCAAATTTTATGGCATAAATTGTTATTAAAACCGTATATACTATAACAAAAATGAATGACTCGAAAATTAATTGGGCCTTTAAACAAAGTCACAATTGCAGCTAGGCTCATCTCATACTCGTCTAATCAGCGATATTCTGCTGCGCAGTTTGTCATAGTTCCCAGTATTCATTGTGCGTTATAGCCCCACTGTTATAATTCGCCTTTAGCAGGCGTACTCTTGCCTCAGATTATTGAGATATTAGGTCACACGTAATGACATTAAATCGCATGGAAACATAGCAATATTGTGTGGGCTGCTTGGCGTGAATATGTAATGAGAAATAAAGTCATACGTAATGACATTAAACTCAAGAAAACCTGCGAAAACAAAACAAAATCACATTTAATGTTTTAAGTTATTTCCTTCATAAAAAGAATCTTCGTGATAATGAACCCTCCCAACACTTTAGAATATAGAATTAACCTTAAAATAACATAAACCTTCGGAATAACGAACCTTCTGATTTGTGAACCTTCGGAATAGCGAACATTCAGAGAAAATTCGGAATAGTGGACATTCTGGATAGTGAACCTTCGGAATAGAGACATGCCCCCAATATTCATATTATATACCCAGAGTTCAAAGGTATGGGCCCATAAAATCCTCAATTTGGCCCTTAAAATATTGAACTCCAAATTGGAGCCCACACAGAACATCACTTAAGTCAACTGTACCTGTGTCATGTCCCAATGCGGGAGGGTCCATATATACCACAACATTCATATTATATGCCAATAATTCAAAAGTATGGGCCCACGTAATGACATTAAATCTCAAGAAAACCCGTGAAAACAAAACAAAATCACATTTAATGTTCTAAGTTAAGTTATTTCCTCCTGTATCTGTATCGGTATGCACGCAGGATCAGTTCGGATGTGAGCGCACACTCCATAAAAAGAATCTTTGTGATAATGAACCCTCTCAAATTAGTCTCAATACTTTAGAATATAGAATTAACCTAAAAATAACAAAAACCTTCGGAATAGAGAACCATCGGAATAGCGGACCTTCGGGATAGCGAACCTTCATAATAGAAACATGCCCCCACAATTACACCGGTGACGTAAACACATGTGCTAATCTTTGTCGTACTATCGTGACTCTATCGGTACGATTTATACTCAAGTACGAAATAACCATAATAATACAGTCGCCCAGTGGATTATCGATCGACCACAGAATATGAAAAACTCTACACCAGCTTACACCACTGTGTTGCGTAATGACGCGCTGGTATATGTTTGTTATGGGTAAGATTGCGGATTGTTTATTAGAAATACTATGGGTGTTTAGCTCACTTTTCATCGCCACTATGAACACAATCCAATATACACTATGATGATGATGTGGGTAAATCATATTGTAGACGAAAACATCCAGTTATTCGACGAACAGCACGGACTTGCTAAATTTAAATTCTGACCATGACAGATTAGCTAGCTGGGCGATTCTCGCTTATGGGAAACAATTGATGAAGCAGCCATCTTGCATAAAATGTGTGTAAGTTACCATGACATAACGCATATGTGAATGTCAAGTAGAGTGGGCGACACCAAAATTTTTAATTATCACTGACCGATAGTCAATCTCACAAAGACCAGAGCAGCTTCAGTGTGCAGAATCAAGACTACATTCAGGTGTTTCAACACGATTTGCATTGACTAAATAAGCCATTGAGCTATTCGCATCGTCTCACATTACAGCGCTCGATGCAAACGTTTAAAAAACGTTTGAGTTGCAACTGTCAGAAATATTACATCAGAATTAAGATCAGTTTATGACATGAAGCCAGGATGTGGATACCTACGTTACCACCGAGGACAGCGAAGTGTAATTTGTAACAAACGCAATTGATACATGTCTACCACCATACACAAATACCCACATGTAATTGTTATTCGGGAGGGGTGATAAAATATAACAATTGTTATTCCACATTGTGAGTGTTACCATATATATGTTAGGAAAACAATTGTTGTAAAACTATCGATGCCTACGTTGCCATGGTATTATGACACTACGACCTACATATTTTCATTTTATTTCGGTTACATATCATCTGGTACCAACCAAGGACCATTATGGGCGGTGGCTTGTTTTGACATCCAATTATTGTATTTTCTGTACTCAGATGAAGTGTGAAATCGATATCTACGTTACCGATACCTACGTTGCCGAAATTTCATGGGTTTTTTAAAGTCGCTAAAAACGTTCCATTTTTCGCGTAGAATCAGATTAATTAAAGACTGCACGTAAACATATGTGAAAGTTAGCACAACACATCAGCAAACAATATATATATGAGGTTTAAGAATATTCAATCGAGTTTGTTTTAAATAGACCTAGCATATCTGGATATCGGTTTTGTTTTGGAAGTGTAGGTGAAGAACTACTAGCGAGTCCGCTGTTGTTGTGGGTATCAAACTTACATTTATGACAAATGAGAAAAAAACATCAGGGCATACATGTCTTCTTTGTTAAGTTTTAATGATGTTGTCACTTTAGCACGATTAAAATGTGTTTATATAAACAAAAGTTGTACATTATGCAGGTCGAAGATGTACCATGATTCGAACTCACAACCCTTTGGTCCGTAGCACGATGCCAATAAACGAAATACTATTTTTCAAATGTATATATATAACTTACATCGATGTTTCAATGCACCATATATAGTATAGTATATATACACTGATATATATAATATATTAGAAAGTATGGTATCACGTTGGGTGCTTGCGCATGGTTCAATAGTCATTATCGCCCGATCATTGGATAGCGATATCTTAACCTGTATTCTTTCTCTCTGTTTTAGTTGTTGAGTTAAATGTTTGTTCGAATTATAGTCTGCATATATTGACTTTACGTTCATGTCTCTTGTTTGGTCGCACTGTTCCGTGCATGCTCGTGTAACTCAATGGGCGCAGCTCATCGGACGTTTTCAATGCAGTGATGCACTGAATCGTTTATATTTGAAACGATGACGGTGAAAATAAAAATATCTGCACATTCAAGTTGAAAAGTGCATGATTCTATAGGAAACGCGCCAAAAGTTAAGTTAATCATTAACTCCAAATTACATGATACATACTCTCATTATCCAATGTGCCACCAAATGAGCGATATCTACGTTACCATTCACTTATATGTAAGTCATTCGCCAAATTATTGAAATTGAAAATATATACCGGTATAGATCTAACCAGGTAAAAGAAAAAAGTAACATATTAAAGAATATGTCTATAGCTATGCATTACACTCGTTTCTTGCTATGCTTTCTATGCATGGCATGCAGGCGCTTGCAACATGTGAATAGTAGGTTATATCGTAGTTTGGTACGAACACTAACTACATTGCACATAGAAGACATAGAAATTCAATACTATATTTCAAATGTATATGCAATAACTTACATGGTTGTTTCAATGCATTTTATGTCACATATGAACATCGGCAGTAGCACAGCGATACATACGTTACCAATTTATTGTCCAATGTCAGCCCATACGCCAGGGCATTAGTAACACCGTGATTTTATTCGAACATAGTATCTCAGTGTAAGATTTTGTCATAACCGTGCGACAGAGGTAGTTCTTTGTCAACCAGGAGTAAATTGAACTAATTTTAATAATAAAATTTACAAATATTAGTCATTTTTTCGACGATTTCGTACTCAATCAATATGATTCGCTGGGTACACAGTCTCCTCATTTTTCACTTAATCAGATGGAAATATAAATCTATTGTGTCTCTTTTGAAATAAGTTAGCTTCCGGAGTCGAATTTCATGTTAACTTCAACACAATGACAGAACATCAACCAATCGGTAACGTATGTATCGGGAGGCAATTTTCGGTATTGGTGTCACATTGGAGTAGCCAAATGTTAGAATCCCTATGAGTGGTGTTGCTGAAAATTAGTTTATTTATTATTTGTATCCAACAGAACAAAAAAATGTTGTTGCATTGCCCTAGCGCAGTTTTATTTGTTGACATGTTTTAACTGCAATTGTACCCCATAAGCGATAACCACCGAGCTACCCTTGCCCATTGCCTACAAACACCAAATCCCACCAAACCGCGACCATTAGCGAACGGTTGCCGTATGTGACAATCCACAAACAAAATCCACTGCTATATATAGTTACACGTAAACACTTAATTAGGAACACTGAAATCACACTGCCCCAAGCAGAACCCGCTACCTTGTTACATCCCTGTAGGAATCCTCACCTTATAAATTATGTCTTTTGAAATTTGGGGCAATTTCATTCTAGACTAACTATGACAGGGTTAATCACTGGGTGATGAATTTCCAAATAAATGTATTCTCTCCGTAGACTGTAATGTTTTATGGAGAAAACGTATAGTGCGCTGTGATCGACCACCATTTGGTTACAATATGATGGAACTAAAGTATAACTATACGAAGTTTGTAATATCTGCCGACGTATCCATGCACCTTCAATCGAACAACAACGCATGCAGTCTCAATAGAACTGTTCTGGGGAAAATGTTGAAGATGAATTACGCGTGTGAACAAGCAGAATGGGCGACCGTCTAATAATCGTGATTCAGCAAGGTCCTCAAGTTGCATATTTTCCTCAAGTTACATATTATCCTCAAGTTACATATTTTCCCTCAAGGTACCTATTTCATTCAATAGCTTATTTATGACGGGGATAATCAAAGAGTTCTTACAATCACAGTATCCAAATTTTGATAGTATCGTTGTAGATTGCACTGTTTTGTGTAGAACGTACAGCGGCGCCCTAACACCGTTACGTGAAGCTTAAATTGTATCAAGTTATCATAACCATGCAGACAGGGGATGTATATATACTAGTTTTCGACATGATATCCTCGCTATAAAATACACGCACAGAACAAATATAATTATTATGAAACAACTGTTTAAAGAAGAGTCACTTCCTGCCTCAATATTAACCTTGCGGCGTGAGTGGAGATGACAGAATGCATGGCGACAACTCGAAGTCGGCTCCCGAACATAATCTTCCGCCATTCCGCGGCTCGGGGTTGCTACAACCCCTGGTCCGCGCCTTCACTCCCTGGCACTGGTAAGTCTGCACGCACGATTGCGAGTCCTTCCAAGGCGACCATTCTCCGTCAACTAATTGATAAAATGAAAAAACTGTAAAATATTAGCCTTGATGTCCAAATATATAGATAAGGAATGATACAGATACCTTCCCCATAAATTTTAAAATGTTGTCCAGTTCACACAAATATGTATATTTGCGATTATTGTGACAGATAAGCACAGTGTCATGTTTTTATACAGGTATACAGTAAAGTTCATGTGTGAACTCGTGGGATACGGTGATTCTAACGAGTTAAGGCAAACTGTACCTTTAATTAGGCACTGTATGTACATGGCGTCTTCTTGTTCCATATATGCAACATGTAATGGAGAGAATCGCATTACTTCTGACATTAGATACTAAGATATGCATATGGCAAGTGTATGTCAGCAATAAATCGCCCTCTTGTGAAAGTGTGAGCTTATTGAACAATACATCGACCATGTTTGTTTTGGTGGGTAACGTGACCACCCTCTATGGCGATGTTATATTGCGAAGTTATATCAAAACACATGCTGCTCCAAATCTTCGCCAAAACTGCGAATGTAATTTCGTGTTATAATCAACAATGACTGTATATATCAATTATCACAACAATGACTGTATATATCAATTATCACAACAATGACTGTATATATCAATTATCAACAATAATGACTGTATATATCAATTATCAACAATGACTGTATATATCAATTATCACAACAATGACTGTATAATATCAATTATCAAAGTAAAAGTGAACAATAATAACCAAAATGAGTAAGGGAAAATATTGGGGGATAATTAGTAAAACAAAGTTCACAAGCAACTTGATTGAGCCACTGTCAGATGCATTGTGTTTTCCCTGAATATAACTTGCTGTTCCGACGCTGTGCGCGTCGAGCAAGCAGGGCTTTCATTGTGAAAGTTGTATGGAAACCTTCCTCAAGAAATCAAATAACAAATAAACATTGTCACAAATCGTGGTTATTACATATTTCGCTGTGACAAACTCGCCCTTTGATTTGATACTACTTAATGTGAACACTCAGTCAGTTCCTCGTCTGGACCCTGACAATCTGAGCCGCCGTTTTGCGGTGGTGGGTTGGTGTAGTTTATTTTCCGCATTGCCACCCCGTCACCACACCCAACACTGCATGTATTAACCACCCAGTTCGACCATCCACCATTTACTGCAAAATTAAAAGACAATGGTCTGGATCGGCCTCTCGGGTTTATACATAGTACAGACTACATGTTTATACTCAATCGGCATATCGGGTTTATACCAAGTATAGACTACATGTTTATACTGAATCGGCATCTCGGGTTTATACCTTAGTATAGACTACATCTTTATACTGAATCGGCATCCCGGGTTTATACCTGTAGTACAGACTACATGTTTATACTGAATCGGCATCTCGGGTTTATACCTAGTATAGACTACATGTTTATACTGAATCGGCATATCGGGTTTATACCTATAGTACAGACTACATGTTTATACTGAATCGGCATCTCGGGTTTATACCTTAGTATAGACTATATGTTTATACTGAATCGGCATCTCGGGTTTATACCTTAGTATAGACTACATGTTTATACTGAATCGGCATCCCGGGTTTATACCTGTAGTATACAGACTACATGTTTATACTGAATCGGCATCTCGGGTTTAGACCTAGTATATAGACTACATGTTTATCCTGAATCGGCATCTCGGGTTTATACCTTAGTATAGACTACATGTTTATACTGAATCGGCATCTCGGGTTTATACCTTAGTATAGACTATATGTTTATACTGAATCGGCATCCCGGGTTTATACCTGTAGTACAGACTACATGTTTATACTGAATCGGCATCTCGGGTTTAGACCTAGTATTTAGACTACATGTTTAAACTGAGTATTAGTAGTAAAACCAAGTGCCACTGTGCCGCGGAGATGACACTGTTTCGACCAACCACACCCACTGAACGTGAGCGTACTCTTCAGTGATTTGAAGAGTACTCCACCTGGTTGTCGATGACTAATTCCTTGACACCAACGAATTCACACGAGCGTATGATTATGAAATGCAAGGTGAGTTAATTGGTGCAGCGTTTGATTTTAGCTGACAAGATGGCGTTAAAGGGGAACTGTACCATAAATCGGGCTATTTATGTGACAATCTCATTTTATACTCAACAGAATAATGAATTTGAGTCATGGATTAGTGCAAAATGCACTCAAGTTCTCTATGAACGAACAGGAACGTGGCTAGAGGTTTTCCGTTGAGGGTGTCCACCTTGGGAAATTCCAACTGCACGCCCCCCTTGAATCAGCATTATTCATAAACCACGGTTCAACATTCAGATATTTAAACATAAACAAAATACACTAATCCTAACATCCAGACAAATGCACACGGCTACTGGCAAGAGACCAGGACATACAGGGCTTACCATGGTTGTTCGGCCCGGTATGAGAACATTTTGAAAACTAGACAAGAAAATCGCATATCCTAGCATCTAGACTGGCCTCACTGAAGCGTTCCTATAGTGTTGGAAATTTCAAACCCCATACTCTCCCTCAGGCTGGAAAATTCTCCAACTGATGATCATTTAAGTTCACAAGTTTGACCAAATGTAGTCAAATATTGTTTTGTTAAACTTATTAACAGTTTTGTATTGGCCACGGGGGAGGGACAATGACACACCGGGCCGACCATGGTTGGGCCCGGTGTGCTAAAAGTTTGAAATCTGAACAAGAAAATCGCAAAATCCTAGCATCTAGACTAGACTCAAGCCTTCCTAGAGTTGGACATTTCAAACCAAGGGGGAGGGACCAGGACATAAGCTTTCCAAGTCACGGGGGGAGAACTGCGACGTGAGGATCGGTGGCATTCCGTTAAAGAGACGGTGGAATTCCGATAAACGAGACGGTTCGCTTTCGGCGACAAACGAGATTTTCTTCGTGTTTGGGCATTCAAACGGAATTGCCGTGACAAATCAGGTTTCATATCATCATATAGTTATTTTAGTTACTAATATCCATCAAAATCTAGACGCTACAGTGAGTAAAACCAATAGAATCGCCATTTAAAAGTCACTTAAATAACGATATGATTATATGAAACCTGATTTGTCACGGCAATTCCGTTTGAATGCCTAAACACGAAGAAAATCTCGTTTGTTGCCGAAAGCGAACCGTCTCGTTTATCGGATTTCCACCGTCTCTTTATCGGAATTCCACCGTCTCTTTATCGGAATGCCACCGATCCTCACGTCGCAGTTCTCCCCCGTGCAAGTGTTGGATATTTTCCAACCTGTCATCCGCACTAAGGTTAGAAAATGTCCAACTGATGACCATTTCAGTCTAAAATGTTTACAAAAAATAGGAAAATATGCAAATATTGGTCCAAAAACAATTAAATCCCCCAATATATTGTTTGAAAATCAAACTACAAGAACAGTTTCAACCTATTGTTGGTGTGAAATTTCCAACTAATGTTTTGGCAGGTATGAAATTTCCAACTGTTGAAAAATTTGACCAAAGTTGGGGAGGTGAAACACCCCAAACCCCTCTGTCATCACGTCTCTGTGAACGACGCAAACAACATGGTAATTATAATGCAAATGAATTTATGTCTGGTGTTATATATTAAATCCATGCATCACAGGACAAAACCGCAATATGCACGAGACTATATCGAAGCGACAGTAAGCTGAATATGATCATGAACTATATTCGAAATAAAAAAAAGGGAATCCTGATTGTGCAGGATTGGATAACGGGACATCGGTCGGGGTAGTGATGAGACTAGAGAGTAATTTCCTATTATATGTGAATCCAACACATTGATTAGCCAGAGTTCCAAACGACATGTATGTCACAGTTTATTTGCAACCCCTATAATTTAGTCGGTTCGAATTTCCGAACAAGCACATCGGGCTTCAACGGTTCGGAATCAGTGACCAAGTTGGTTAGCTGCATTGGCCCAATATCAGCCGTACACTGAAGCTTGTTAGAATCCCGATAGGGTGCATTTACACTGATATAGAACTGTATACAGATCCGTATGAAGTCACCTGTCGCGCATTACTGTGATCACAATATGATTACTATTAGTGAACGCGCGCTGATCAGTACTCTGGTAATTGACATTTCACTACGAGTCGTTTCAGTTTAGGCCAGACATAAAAATGGATCAACTATCAGCAGACAACAGCGATTTGGTATGTGCCGCATGTATTTAAAGTGTATCCTTATACCACTTGATAATGGTTCGAAGAAAGAATGAAAATCGCATAGGAATACACAACAAACAACCGTGTGCACAAATAGAGAGCACCCATATAGATTTAGATGGCGATTCCACCAATATTTAGGATTTCAGGTGATCATCTATATATCTATAGGTCTCCTGTTTGACACAATCTGAGCGGTGGCCATTTTGGATCTATGTGGAATGGGTATCCACCCTACAACACCCTTTATTTGACCAAATGTAGTAAAAATTCCAACTGATGACAATTCCAATGGCAATGTTGACCCAATGTAGGACAATATTTTTTTCTTAAATTAACTAGCAGTTTTTGACTGGCCACGGGGAGGGACCAGGACACAATCTTTCAAAGTGTTGGAAATTTCCAACCTGACACCCGCCCTCAAAAAGGTTGGAAAACTTCCAGCTGATGGCCATTCCAGCCCAAAAATTTGATAAAAAGTAGGAAATTATGCAA
Organism: Siphonodentalium dalli; assembly: GCA_032622095.1. NCBI lineage: Eukaryota > Metazoa > Mollusca > Scaphopoda > Gadilida > Siphonodentaliidae > Siphonodentalium > Siphonodentalium dalli. The sequence goes on from CP136062.1 coordinate 32,498,327, forward strand.
ATATTGGTCCGAAAACAATACCCCCCCCCCCCCAAATATAATGTTTGAAAATCAAACTACAAGATCATTTTCAACCTAATGTTGGTTTGGAAATTACAACTAATGTTGTGTCAGGTATGAAATTTCCAACTGTTGAAAATTTTGACCAAAGTCGCCACGTCCCTGTCCGTGTTCAATATTCGAAATACACGGGTTGAAATGACAACGAACGCTAAAACACAGTCGCCAAGCCCGAGCAACAATTAATCAAAACAAATTTGCCTGTCACAATGCTTCGGCGTTGACCGTGACGTATAGCGAACATGAGTTTTGCTCACACGAACTAATACCGTTTTCTTTCTGTGTGCATTTCTATATCAACCCGTTTACACTAGTCTGCGTGAAGATCTGTGTACAGTTCTATAGCAATGTAAATGCACCCTAAGCTAGGAGTTGTGAACCACGCACAGAGAATATGACCTGATTCGTGTATCTGGGCTGGTTTGTGGGTTTATTTCCTAAGGTCGGTGGTTATTACATGGACATGCAGTGGAGTAATTTCCCAGTGAAATTAACCGCTGCCTTTACTGTGGCCATACATGAATCGGATAACTATTATGTCGAGACTAGACTATAATACGTATAGGTGAGCAGCATGTAGGCGTCTGCGGCCCCGATTCCATATGGGACCCCTTCTCCTATAGGTGTGTGTATGTCTATGCCCCTATAGTATGGCAACGCCCCCTTTTCTATGCTTTGTTGTGATTATCTATGGTCCCATAGTCTTACAAACTCCTCCTTTTTATGTATTAATTTTATAGGTTTAATTATTATATATCGCTCCTCCTTTTTCTTAATTCCCTCCTTCCCACGCAATTTTATCTTCTGGAACATTCTAGTCAAATATTCCCACGCAATGTTTTGTTTCTGGAAAATTTTTGAAATTTTTTGGCTTCTGGAAAATTCTAGAAATTTTTGTTTATTCTAGTAAAATCCATAATGTATTCGTGTAAGAAAATTCATACTTGTATACGGCCTCTTTAAATTTTATACCTGTGTCGTATATGGTCCATTCATACCTGTATTTAAACTAACAATACTTTCTTTCACAAAAGCTATTAACCTCTCTGTACCTGTTGGTAAAGACACTCCGCGATGCGTGAGCGTGCTTTCTCTCTAACAAAACAATAACAGAGCACCATGGCCCACATTCTCGACCAACTCCCCCACACAATGTACAGCGAGGCATTCACTCTCATGCTAATAACACAATATATAACCATTTCTGGTTCTGAACACTTGGGAATAAAGTGGTCAAACAGATTTGGCATACCACTAGGTGATAACACATTGGTGTGTACCTGTAATCGAATTCTCAGGAATCAATCAAACTGGACTAGGGGTAAAACATGTCAATATCCAATAAAGTAAATCACAGCCATATGTTTTCCTATATAACACAAAGGCCAGATACTTTCTCGAAGCTTCGTAATTAAACACACGTTTAAGTCATTAACTGCCACGATACAGATAACGACAGCATCTATCTATATCTTGAATATTCTCGGCACGTGTAAGCGAGAGCTATGCAAATATGGGTGTTTAATCTGTGATTAGTTTGCTGAAGGTATAAGACCACCATTTCATACATTTTCCAATTTATATCACAAAAAGCGCAACTTTTCTCATCGGACTGCATATATAACTCAATGTGGACCGAAAACCAGACGTGTTACCATCTTACGCCATAGGCATACTGCTAGATCCATTGCATAGTGGCTCAAAACATTCGACTTCCATATCGCAGGTTATACAGAAGCATTTTCACAGATGCACATGCACTCAACAGGTCAGAATGGTAAACCAATCTCTTTGAATCCACATTAATAACTAATTAAAATATATTTCCTGTTTGTTTCTGCGCTATAACCTTTCACAGTACAGTCTTATGTGCACCCACGCTATGACATCATTAAAGGGGGACACTGCACTCACGATGGGGGAATATTAAAAGGATAATCTCGGTATGTGCAAGTTAAAGGGAACACAATGCACCCTAAAGGGACACACAGCACTCATTATGAATGAATGTTAAAGAAACACAAGAAACACACGCAGTGGGTGAAAGTTAAAAGGACGAGAATAACATTTTGATGAAATTTAATCACTGTCTGAATCGTCAAGCATTATATTTATTTCTAGGAGTTTCTTGAAGTTTCTCATCGCTTCATCGCTTCATCCGCAGCCCATTCATTATTATATCCGAGTTTGGTCAGTCTGACCATTTTATTCATGGTAGTGTTATGTATGGGGGTGTTTTCAATCGATACTGGTATTCCATCAACCGTCTGTAACTTTTGAGAAAGAGACCAAACTCTGTGTCGATGCATTCTCGTTTAGCTATTTCCTCAGCCTCTTCTTCCGATATGCCCTCTTCTTCCATCAGTTGATCAACCTTATCAGACCGCACTTCCACCGCTTCCGATTCATCGTTGAAGCGTTTCAACCTACTTGTTAATGTGTTCATATCGCCTGCACGTCGTGCAGCTTTCTTCTGTGAAATGTACACACAAGAGTAATCTTATAGCAGATTTTTTGGTGGCACTGAAAAGGGTCGTTTTACGTCAGATCACAAGAAAAGTGGATAATGGGTCTTAATGAACTCAAATCCATCCTCTTGGTCCAACTCCCGAAACACAAGCGTACCCTCGATGAGAGATGGAAATATACCTTTCGGTACACTCACATCCTTCAATGGGCATACGTCTAATGTGTATTTCTTTTTCTCTCTCCAAAACCTGAGCTTTCTCTGCAGAAGGGTTGCCGCTATCGTGAGCAAGAGATCTGTTGTGCCAAGCCATTCGATGTGTTCTATCTCGTATCCGTTGAACAGTGTAGGGTTGAAAGCCCACACTGTACAGACAAGAGTGAAAAGTTCAAAGAACTTTTCACCTGTGCCATACACTGCCCAGGAAATGGTTTTCCACACCACTATGTCCCTCGGGGCCGTTGCACGGATGGCTCTCACATAACATCCAAGATCAGTAGAAGCGTATTCCATCGTGGAGAAATGATATGAGATAGTGGCATTGTGTTATGTGTAAAACGCGCGGACGTCGCTGACGACGTCTGGGTGGGACATACCGTAAAGGTACACGGCTTTTATGCATTTAAATATAATTCAGCGTATCCATCAATAAAAACGCTCTTTATTTTCAAAATTGTCGAATGTCCCTAGTTTTTACATACATGTTAGCAATATACATGCTTCCACTCATATAATATTACCCACTATCCACAGCATTGTAACAAATTGGAATTCAAGTTATACATTACATATGCATGTACATTTTATGTACATGTGGAATTTAGAGGGATGGGATGCAATTCGTGTTGTGACAACAGCATTGTAACAGATTGGCCACTTACGTAATATATGCATGTACATTTAGGGGTTACTCAATTATATAAGAGAATGCATTGGCACAATGTTACTGTTAATAATAAGGTGTTATTTAGTTTAGAAATGGTTCATACATTTGACCGCATTTGAGTCACATACCTTAAAGGTACACGTCACTTATGCATTTAAACCTAATTCCGCGTATACATCAATAAAAACGCTCTTTATTTTCATAATTGTTTGAATGTCCCTATTTTTAACAAAGATTTTTGCAATCTACATGCTTTCATTCATATAAAATTGACGAAATGTATGTTAAACGACAACAGCAGATTGGCCACTTACCTTAGAGTTATAGGTCATATTTGCCTGTACATTTATGGGAGACAGACATACATAATAGAATGCATTGGCACAGTGTTACTGTTAATAATAAGGTGTCATTACTTCAGAAATGGTTCCTATAGCATACTATTGTACCAGTTGTCACATACCTTAAAGCATTTAAACCTAACTCAGCGTATCTATCAATAAAACGCTCTTTATTTTCAAATTTGTCTGAATGCCTCATCGTTGTACTAAATTTACATTTAAAATCAAGCATTTAAACCTAATTCGGTCTATTCATAAATAAAAACACGCTCTTTTATTATCACAATATTTAAAATTAAGCATTTAAACATAATTCATCGTATCCATAAATAAATAACGCTCTTTATTTTCAAAAATGTCCATAGTTTTAACAAAGATTTTTGCAATCTACATGCTTTCATTCATATAAAAATGCTGCAATGTATGTTAGACAACAACATTATACAGTTATCGCCCGCGATTGAGTGAGACACGGGGATTTGTCGCCCGCTCGAGACCTGGAATGTCACCCGAGGGCCGCCAGGCCCGAGGGTGACATTCCAGGTCGAGAGCGGCGACAAATCCCCGTGTCTCACGAAAACAAGGGTGATAACTGTTTTGTTATCTGACAATGGAGTACACACGAACATCTTTAATAGCAGGCATAAATGCGCGCATATATTCTTTAATCCAGTTCGAAAAGTTAATTTTATGTTGGAATCATCGCTATTTAGAAAATAAAACATTCATAATCTGGATCAATTAACAGACCCGTCATTTGCGCAGATATTCTCCGGTCAGTTTGCTGGTTGCATTGTGGAAATCGGTTCACGGAAAGAGGAGTAAAGCAATTTCGAAGTTGAGTAGCCATGCAGCGAAATGTTCGGTTTCGTTTCAAATGAGCGTGAAGACGCCGACAGACGTGTTAATTTCCAGAATGCTAAAATGTGGAACTAACACGTTGTAGTAGTGCAAAAAGAAATTGCCATCTGTCACAGATCGTTACGCAACATACGGGTATGAATGTATGATGAATGTATTGAAGAAATAATCAATTGATAAACAGCAAAGAGTGGCTATTTGATCTATAGTACATAAACGTAGTTGTAACGTATGTACATCGTATGTGCAATAGTCTGCAGCATACCAACTACATAATAAGGTTTATCTATTTGTCCCACGGTCTTTATTATTGATATAAAAAGGTCCAATATGAATATTACACCTTATAACAGATATGTGTCTGCGATAACACCATTTATACATAGCGTGCTTTAATTGAAAATAAAAAACTCACAATTATGCAAATTAGCAAACACCACAGTTCGCGGTTGTTATGAAACAGTGGGGTTAATAAAAACGGTGTTTTTCGAAATTATCAGAGAGCTTTCAGAGAATCTCTGCGAGGTGAGTTCTTCGTAGTTCTATGTTTACTGGTAACAGCTGGGCGGTCAATAACTGAAGCAATGTTACCCTCGAGGGTAATATGGTGATTTATCGCCCGCCATGTGACGCACTCTCAGCCAATCAGAAGAGAGGAAAATGGGATGAAGGATAACAATATAACATATTGGCTTTCAAGATACATATGCATGTACATTCGATGCACGAGGCAACCCTGTAGGAAATGAAAGTATCGATTTGTCATTACTTCAGAAATGGTTCATACATTGACCGTATTTTGGTCACATACCTTAAAGGTACACGTCACTTTTTTCTATAATCAGACAATACATTACACACAGGGTTGAACATATCCACCGTAGTAAGCTTATTTACTCCAGAAATGGTTGCAATAGCATAGTATTGTACCCGTCGTGTCACATACTTTAAAGGTACACGTCACTTCTGTCTATAATCAGACAATACATTACACATAGGGTTGAACATGTCCACCGTAGTAAGTTTATTTAATCCAGAAATGGTTCCAATAACATAGTATTGTACCCGTGGGGTCACATACATTAAAGGTACACGTCACTTCTGGGTATAATCGTACAATACATTACGCGTATGGTTGAACATGTACACCGTAGTAAGCTTATTTACTTCAGAAATGGTTCCAATAACATAGTATTGTACCCGTGTGGTCCCTTACCTTAAAGGTACACGTCACTTTTGTCTATAATCAGACAATACATTACACGTAGGGTTGAACATGTCCACCGCAGTAAGCTTATTTACTTCAGAAATGGTTCCAATAACATAGTATTGTACCCGTGGGGTCACACAATACATTACACATTGTGTTCAACATGGTCACCGGAGCAACCACATCCAAAAGCAACGAACAACCATTACTGAGTCCCGCTGTTACACACATCACAATTACTCGGGATTAAGGTCTTCTAGTAATGAGTTATGGTTGTATACTTTAGAAATATGGTACCTATAGCATACTATTGTACCCCATTGGTGCACATCACGTTTCATGTGAATTAAATGAGCAGATATAACTCAATTCTCTGCATTTCGAATGGAATTGGGTATTTTTGTTAATTATTTACAGTGTTATTTAGCTTAGAAATGGTTGTTATTTTATATCAATATGCCAGTTTATGTCACCGACAAAATGCGTACTCACTCTTCAAATAAACTGATATGTAAGCATTTGTATCATTTAGAATGTCAAAATATGGTCTAAGTCAGTCGTATTAGCTATATATGGCTAATTTCCTTTCAAGTTGTAACCCCATTACAACTATGCTTCAAATGTAAATTATATGTAACTTGATTATGCTCGGTCCCCAGGGCCTTTTTTTTGGGTCATAGGTTCTAACCGACCATCGTTCTTACTCGAACGCGTGTGTATATGATAGCGATGGTAATGGTAGAGAGAACTAGTTAGGCAGACCAAGAGCTTGGTAGACCCAATGCCTATATCAATATATATATACGATATACATGCAATGGGTTCCCGTTACTGGCCTATACACATGAGGTATTAAAGTTATACACCTTCATCAGCGCGCTCTTAATGAGTTTTGAATCGGCACACGGGTACGTTTTCCGAACCATTCAGATGTAATTTATCGGAATTCCAATCATAACCATCTGAACAGAGAAAACTAGTGGTAACGATACACTATGTTTACGTAATTTACTAGACACATTGAGGTAAAGAAGCAAACTATAAATGTATCAAAGGTATATCTCGGAAACGGGTGGAGCTATCGACTTGAAATTTGCTATGTGGATGTATCTTGCCCCGGATAGGAATTTTATCGGGTCGCCGAGCCCGTGCGACGCCAGCTTCGCGCATGCGCAGACCAGATCTCGGAAACGGGTGGAGCTATCGACTTGAAACTTGGTTTTTGAATAGCCCGGACAAACGTCGGGCTCACCGGCTAGTACTATATATTTTGAGAACTCCGTATATATATATATGTGTTTGTGTGTATATGTGTACTTCATGGAATCGAAAACGCGTGGACAGTTTGAGCTCAAATTTCGTATATAAGTGTAAAAACCCACGGACACCGTCGGCGTCGCGTTTTGGAGAAGTTCAGAGCAACCGTTCTCCAATCTCAGTCACAAAAAACGGCACTGCGGTGGTTAATCAAGTGATAATTTAATGAGCGTTTGTTTTTGACGCATCGCTATAAAGAGCGTCTGTTTACCATTCAACGCTATTAGCATCTGCAGAGAGATATACGGGAACACTACTTTTGAGTGGTTTCCTATGCCGGGAGATTTATTGGATGCCATAGTACTCTTACAACATCATTGTTATAGTATGTATGACACTTAGGTCAGGGCTTAGGGGGGTAGTTAGTGTGGATTTAGGCATAATGCTTCTCAGAAATCCCGGTTACAAACCAACACTCACAATTTCGTCTTTTACATCTGATACCAACACCTCGACCGATCGGGACGAAACTTGGTACGTGAGTGTAGTTTGACCAGGTGGTCGTCGTTGTCGTATTGGCGAGTCCGTGCAGCGCATGCGCAGACGAGATATCGGAAACGGGTGGAGCTATCGACTTGAAATTTGGTATGTGAATGTATCTTGCCCCGAATACGAATTTTATCGGGTCGCCGAGCCCGTGCGACGCCAGTTTCGCGCATACGCAGACCAGATCTCGGAAACGGGTGGAGCTATCGACTTGAAATTTGGTTTTTGAATAGCCCGGACAACGTCTGGCTCAACAATTTTTCATCGGGTCAGTTCTTTCCGCCCGATGTACCTTAAATCTTTTAGGGACGGGTACCATAATTTCTCTTGATTAAAAAGGCAAAATTAACTCGTTGAAAAGCCAAAAAAATGTCATGTTTCTGACCAACGCCGCCAGCGGCGGGCTAACCTGCTAGTCTCTCCTATATATTTTGATACAATCTGTATTCGAGAGATAACCCACATCCTCCGGACCTCAATGATATGATCGTGAATGAGTATTGATATACCCCACTAAACTTTGACAAACACCAGTAATGGTGTGTAGATAATTTACATATCTCTCCTATATATTTTGATACAATCTATCTAATTTACATGTGAATGTATCTTGCCCCGGATACGAATTTTATCGGGTCGCCGAGCCCGTGCGACGCCAGCTTCGCGCACGCGCAGACGAGATCTCGGAAACGGGTGGAGCTATCGACTTGAAATTTGGTATGTGAATGTATCTTGCCCCGGATACGAATTTTATCGGGTCGCCGAGCCCGTGCGACGCCAGCTTCGCGCATGCGCAGACCAGATCTCGGAAACGGGTGGAGCTATCGACTTGAAATTTGCTATGTGAATGTATCTTGCCCCGGATACGAATTTTATCGGGTCGCCGAGCCCGTGCGACGCCAGCTTCGCGCATGCGCAGACGAGATCTCGGAAACGGGTGGAGCTATCGACTTGAAATTTGGTATGTGAATGTATCTTGCCCCGGATACGAATTTTATAGGGTCGCCGAGCCCGTGCGACGCCAGCTAGGCGCATGCGCAGACGAGATCTCGGAAACGGGTGGACCTATCGACTTGAAATTTGGTATGTGAATGTATCTTGCCCCGGATACCAATTTTATCGGGTCGCCGAGCCCGTGCGACGCCAGCTTCGTGCATGCGCAGACCAGATCTCGGAAACGGATAGAGCTATCGACTTGAAACTTGGTTTTTGAATAGCCCGGACAACGTCGGGCTCATCGGCTAGTCTCATATATATTTTTGAAGACCTCTGTCTGTATGTCTGTCCGTCTGTATGTCATTAATACAAATCTACGATTCTCGACCGATCGGGACGAAACTTGGTACGTGTGTGTAGTTTGGCCAGGCGGTCGTCGTTGTATTGGCGAGCCCGTGTGGCGCCCGCTTCGCGCATGCGCAGACGAGATCTCAGAAACTTGTGGAGCTATCGACTTGAAATTTGGTATGTGAATGTATCTTGCCCCGGATACGAATTTTATAGGGTCGCCGAGCCCGTGCGACGCCAGCTAGGCGCATGCGCAGACGAGATCTCGGAAACGGGTGGAGCTATCGACTTGAAATTTGGTATGTGAATGTATCTTGCCCCGGATACCAATTTTATCGGGTCGCCGAGCCCGTGCGACGGCAGCTTCGTGCATGCGCAGACCAGATCTCCGAAACGGATAGAGCTATCGACTTGAAACTTGGTTTTTGAATAGCCCGGACAACGTCGGGCTCATCGGCTAGTCTCATATATATTTTTGAAGACCTCTGTCTGTATGTCTGTCCGTCTGTATGTCATTAATACAAATCTACGATTCTCGACCGATCGGGACGAAACTTGGTACGTGTGTGTAGTTTGGCCAGGCGGTCGTCGTTGTATTGGCGAGCCCGTGTGGCACCCGCTTCGCGCATGCGCAGACGAGATCTCAGAAACTTGTGGAGCTATCGACTTGAAATTTGGTATGTGAATGTATCTTGCCCCGGATACGAATTTTATCGGGTCGCTGAGCCCGTGCGACGCCAGCTTCGCGCATCCGCAGAGGAGATCTCGGAAACGGGTGGAGCTATCGACCTGAAATTTGGTATGTGAATGTATCTTGCCCCGGATACGAATTTTATCGGGTCGACGAGGCCGTGCGACGCCAGCTTCGCGCATGCGCAGACGAGATCTCGGAAACGGGTGGAGCTATCGACTTGAAATTTGGTTTTTTAATAGCCCGGACAAACGTCGGGCTCATCGGCTAGTACTATATATTTTGAGAACTCCGTATATATATATATGTGTTTGTGTGTATATGTGTACTTCATGGAATCGAAAACGCGTGGACATATTGACTCAAATTTCGTATATAAGTGTAAAAACCCACGGACACCGTCGGCGTCGCGTTTTGGAGAAGTTCAGAGCAACCGTTCTCCAATCTCAGTCACAAAAAACGGCACTGCGGTGGTTAATCCAGTGATAATTTAATGAGCGTTTGTTTTTGTCGCATCGCTATAAAGAGCGTCTGTTTACCATTCAACGTTATTAGCATCTGCAGAGAGATATACGGGAACACTACTTTTGAGTGGTTTCCTATGTGGGGAGATTTATTGGATGCCATAGTACTCTTACAACATCATTGTTATAGTATGTATGACACTTAGGTCAGGGCTTAGGGGGGTAGTTAGTGTGGAATTTAGGCATAATGCTTCTCAGAAATCCCGGTTACAAGCCAACACTCACAATTTCGTCTTTTACATCAGATACCAACACCTCGACCGATCGGGACGAAACTTGGTACGTGAGTGTAGTTTGAACAGGTGGTCGTCGTTGTCGTATTGGCGAGTCCGTGCAGCGCATGCGCAGACGAGATATCGGAAACGGGCGGAGCTATCGACTTGAAATTTGGTATGTGAATGTATCTTGCCCCGAATACGAATTTTATCGGGTCGCCGAGCCCGTGCGACGCCAGTTTCGCGCATGCGCAGACCAGATCTCGGAAACGGGTGGAGCTATCGACTTGAAATTTGGTTTTTGAATAGCCCGGACAACGTCTGGCTCAACAATTTGTCATCGGGTCAGTTATTTCCGCCCGATGTACCTTAAATCTTTTAGGGACGGGTACCATAATTTCTCTTGATTAAAAAGGCACAGTTAACTCGTTGAAAAGCCAAAAAAATGTCATGTTTCTGACCAACGCCGCCAGTGGCGGGCTAACCTGCTAGTCTCTCCTATATATTTTGATACAATCTGTATTCGAGAGATAACCCACATCCTCCGGACCTCAATGATATGATCGTGAATGAGTATTGATATACCCCACTAAACTTTGACAAACACCAGTAATGGTGTGTATATAATTTACATATCTCTCCTATATATTTTGATACAATCTATCTAATTTACATGTGAATGTATCTTGCCCCGGATACGAATTTTATCGGGTCGACGAGCCCGTGCGACGCCAGCTTCGCGCACGCGCAGACGAGATCTCGGAAACGGGTGGAGCTATCGACTTGAAATTTGGTATGTGAATGTATCTTGCCCCGGATACGAATTTTATCGGGTCGCCGAGCCCGTGCGACGCCAGCTTCGCGCATGCGCAGACCAGATCTCGGAAACGGGTGGAGCTATCGACTTGAAATTTGGTACGTGAGTGTATCTTTCCCCGGATACGAATTTTATCGGGTCGCCGAGCCCGAGCGTCGCCAGCTTCGCGCATGCGCAGACCAGATCTCGGAAACGGGTAGAGCTATCGACTTGAAATTTGGTTTTTGAATAGCCAGGACAACGTCGGGCTGGGTAGAGCTATCGACTTGAAATTTGGTTTTTGAATAGCCCGGACAACGTCGGGCTCATCAGCTAGTTGGATATATTTTTGTTGGGGATGGTCATACGCACAATTGTGTTTCATTTAAAACTAGTGGGTGGTTAAATCACCGAAGGCCAATATTCCCGATGTTAAGTTATTTATAGCATATGGGATACATTTATGACCAAATCGGTTATAGGAAATGAGGTAAATTGCACTTTATTATTTAAAAGGAATAACACTATACAAGCTTAAACACACAAACCATGCATGGGTTTTGTCAACTTCTTACGTGTAGTCTATTTGGAGTTTGGTTATGTTTATCAAACACCAGCAATTGACACCTCTGTCTATATATTTGGAGTTTGGTTATGTTCATCAAACAATGGTAATTGACACCTCTGTCTGTATATTGTTGTTATTATGATTGGGTCCCATGTTCACCCTTTTTAGTTGTAAGCGCATAGTCACCATAGCTCCAAATCGTTCCAACTGTCCAAACTAATTCACTATTTAATTCCGAAATAGGTTTAGTTGTGCTTACAATGTAATCCAAAACTAGTTGTTCCTTAAACATCTTTTCAATCGTGAAAACAGGACATGGTTCCCTCATAATAATGCAACCATAAATTGATGTAACTTCTTCGAATTTCAAACTATAGTCATTAAAAACCGTGCTACGGTATTCAGCGAAGCGGGCAAAGTTATGATCACCGATAAGTACACGAATCTCATGTATGTCTTTTTAGTAGTACCACTAAATATCCAACAATCTGAAAACAATTGATCCAAAATATCCAGTAAGAAATCTGTTTCAAATTCTGATATCTCCATCAAAGTATTCAATCTCTTTCTACCATCAGCAAAATTTCCTTCTAGAAGTTCCGTAATTATTATGTTACTCCCCCTTAAGAACCATGTATGTTGTAGTTCTGTTTTGATGTCTCCATGTATCGTTGACGCGTTAACTAACTCCTTGTAAATTTTCTCAAGCATTTCTGTGGGTAATATTTCCTCCATAATTCATAATTTACAAACCTTCTGTTTATTCGAGTAAATCAGCTAACTCACATGTCAATGGCCGTGAGTTCCTCATATAATTAACACAATCGGTTTCTCGTACCCATACCTAGTTAGCATTTGATCTCTAATAGCTATCGGTAAAGTATTTAGTTCTTATTATAATATTTATAACCAATCAAAATCCGTTACTGAATTTAGCTATACGAGGACAAACGGAATGATAACATCCCTTCAACAACTTGGTATTCTAGTCATAGTTCATTTCATATTATTACTCTAAAATCTCCATTACATGGAGAAAATAAAGAGCCCATCTGATGTAGACTAGTATATGAATACTTAGTGATTTATTTTCATCAATTATATGTATTGTTACTCCTATAAATATAGTCTGTTATACAGAGGATACATTGCCCACGTGTCAGTATCGTGTCACGAAAGGTCTACTGTGTTCAAAGTATGTAATTCTGTACCCCTCCTAATGGTCAACTGTTATGGTAAAATTGATTAAATCATCTCTAACATTAGTTAAGCTTTTTCTCTAAATACCCCTTTAATATATGTAATCGAACTATCAGGAATCAATCAACGCCATGCCAATAGATATTTGAACATTTCAAATAAAGTAAACAACACACAATTTCTCGAAGCTTCGTAATTAAACACATGTTTAAGTCATTAACTGCCACGATACGTCCGTCATTCAAATGCATGTTCATAATGGCTTCTGCATCTGTGGAGACTGAGAGATAGGTAGACTGACTGCCCATATCAATATATATATACGAGATACATGCACTACCGAATCCAAACTTCACATACTCCAGACACTACTCTGCTCTTTGAATACACATTAATAAATGGATTAAAATCTTTCTCGAATGGTGCGCTATAACATTCAACACAAACACACGCCATTAAGTGTTCTGACACATACAACAAAGTTAAGGTTTCTGTAGAAATTAAGGGTTTCTAGTGTGTCACTACTTCAGAAATGGTTCAAATAGCATACAAATCACCACATTTGGGTCACATACCTTAAAGGTACACGTCACTTGTGCATTTAAACCTAATTCCGCGTATACATCAATAAAAACGCTCTTTATTTTCAAAATTGTTTGAATGTCCCTAGTTTTAACAAAGATTTTTGCAATCTACATGCTTTCATTCATATAAAATTGACGAAATGTATGTTAAACGACAACAACATTGTAACAGATTGGCCACTTACCTTCAAGTTATAGGTAATATTAGCCTGTACATTTATGGGAGACATACATACATTATAAAATGCATTGGCACAGTGTTACTGTTAATAATAAGGTGTCATTACTTCATAAATGGTTCCTATAGCATACTATTGTACCCGTGGTCACATACCTTAAAGGTACACGTCACTTAAGCATTTAAACCTAACTGAAGGCCAATATTCCAGATGGTAAGTTATTTTTAGCATATGGGATACATTTATGACCAAATCGTTTATAGGAAATGAGGTAAATTGCACTTTATTATTTAACTCTTTCGCTGCCACCCGCCACCACAGACGGACCCCCCAGTGCCACGCATCCTGTACATATATCCATGTATTTTAGGTATATATGGGTAATACATTATATCTCAAGCAGTTTCTAATATAATTAGTTGAAACTTCACATGTATATAGACATAGGTATACCCTGTCGAATGCCGCCGTGGACACGCCCACCAATGTCACGTGACATTGGCGGCCATCTTGGATTAGTGGATATTTGTCGGTATATGTACAGTTTGTGTAGGTATGAATGAGTGTGTTGTTTGTTTTTTAATTTTCAACCCAATTATACGATGTCCAACAGTAAGGTACACGGGAGTAACATATATGAAGCCACTTTGGACATAACATAGGTCACGTGACCTTGGCGTCCATCTTGGATTTATGCAAGTTGCCACCTATTTGTAGCAAAATGGGATACAATGGCGCACTTTGTTGAGTTCGTGCTTTTGTTTCTTGAATATTCCCTGATAGGTACAATTCCAAATATAGATATATACTAGTATATATAACCACACCCATATGTATATATACCTGCAGGGGACATATGACCCTGCTCCGCCCCTTATAAGTCACGTGATCTTGACGGCCATCTTGAATTTCAGGAAAATTGGGGTTTACGATGATTTATGTGAATTATATGGGTCACGCGGGCGTACGCATGGTCAACTCACCAGCATAATTAATTTAGTTGCCTGTTATCACCACTAAAACGATACAATAGACAAGGGTTGTTCAAAACCAGTAAAGGTGTATTATAAATAATAGGTATAAGTATCTTATGCGCCGCAAGCGCCCTCGATCATTAGAGTATAGAGGTTAGTTACCCACCGCCACCCTATCCCGCCACCCATAGTATGTTATGCGCTGCAGGCGCCCCTATAGAGGCTACTGCTCATATAAATAATAGGTATCAGTATCTTATGCGCCGCATGCGCCCCTCGATCATTAGAGTATAGAGGTTAGTTACCCACCGACCTCCCCATCCCGCCAACATAGTATCTTATGCGCCGCAGGCGCCCCTATAGAGGCTACTGCCACATAAATAATAGGTATAAGTATCTTATGCACCGCAGGCGCCCCTCGATCATTAGAGTGTAAAGGTTAGTTACCCACCCACCTCCCCATCCCACCACCCATAGTATCTTATGTACCGCAGGCGCCCCCATAGAGGATACTGCCACATAAATAAAAGGTATAAGTATCTTATGCGCCGCAGGCGCCCCACGACCATTAGAGTATAGAGGTTAGTTAAGCAACCAACAACCCCATTCCGCCACCTATAGTATATTATGCGCCGCAGGCGCTCCTATAGAGGCTACTGCCCACATAAATAATAGGTATAAGTTTCTTATGCACCACAAGTACCCTCGATCATTAGAGTATAGAGGTTAGTTACCCACCCACCACCCCATCCCGCCACCCATAGTATCTTATGCGCCGCAGGCGACCCTATAGAGGCTACTGCCCACATAAATAATAGGTATAAGTATCTAATGCGCCGCAGGCGCCCCTCGATCATTAGAGTATAGAGGTAATAACAATAACTTCTTCAGTCCTGAGTCTTTTGCGAGCAGCCATTTTCGACTGATAACCACGTGCTAACAACAATGACGCAATATTCCGGCTCTGACTGTACTCCCATAACGTCAGAAATAGCATGACCTTGAGGACATTTTCGCTTTAAATTGTTCGCAAACAACAGTACTACAGATAAATACATTGTACACTGTCAAACATGCCAGAAAGAATAGATTTATATCCCATACATTAGACTACATACCAAATTCGCAAAAATGCGCGATTGGCAGCGTCTCCGAAGTTCGCATTTATGCGCGTTTGGCAGCGAAAGAGTTAAAAGGAATAACGCTATACAAGCTTAAACACACAAACCATGGGTTTTGTCAACTTCTTACGTGTAGTCTATTTGGAGTTTAGTTATGTTCATCAAACACCTGCAATTGATACCTCTGTCTATATATTTGGAGTTTGGTTATGTTCATCAAACAATGGTAATTGACACCTCTGTCTGGATATTTTTGTTATTACGATTGGGTCCCGTGTTTACCCGTTTTAGTTGTAAGCGCATAGTCTCCATAACTCCAAATCGTTCCGAATGTTCAAACTAATTCACTATTTAATTCTGAAATAGGTTTAGTTGTGCTTACAATGTAATCCAAAACTAGTTGTTCGTTAAACATCTTTTCAATCGTAAAAATATGACAAGGTTCCCTCATAATAATGCAACCATAAATTGAGGTAACTTCTTCGAATTTCAAACTATTGTCATTAAAAACCGTGCTACGGTATTCAGCGAAGCGGGCAAAGTTATCACCGAGAAGTACACGAATCTCATATATGTCTTTTTTAGTAATACCACGAAATATCCAACACTCAGAAAACAATTGATCCAAAATATCCAGTAAGAAATCTGTTTCAAATTCTGATCTCTCCATCAAAGTATTCAATCTCTTTCTACCATCAGCAAAATTTCCTTCTAGAAGTTCCGTAATTATTATGTTACTCTCCCTTATGAACCATGTATGTTGTAGTTCTGTTTTGATGTCTTCATGTATCGTTGACGTGTTAACTAACTCCTTGTAAATTTTCTCAAGCATTTCTGTGGGTAATATTCCCACCATAATTCCTAATTTACAAAACCCTCTGTTTATTCGAGTAAATCTGCTAACTCACAGGTCATTGAACGTGAGTTTCTCATCATGATGTATAATTAGCACCGGTTTTACACAATCTGGGGTTCGTACCCATACCTAGTGAGCATTTGATCTCTAATGGCGATGGTAAAGTATTTTAGTTCTTATTATAATATTTATAACCAATCAAAATCCGTTACTGAATTTAGCTATACAAGGACAAACGGAAAGATAACATCCCTTCAACAACATGAGGTATTCTAGTCATAGTTCATTTCATATTATTACTCTAAAATCTCCATTACATGGAGTAAATAAAGAGCCCATCTGATGTAGACTAGTGTATAAATAATTACTTCATGCATTCTTTTCATCAATTATATGTATTGTTACTCCTATAAATATAGTCTGTTATACAGAGGATACATTGCCCACGTTACAGTATCGTGTCACGATTCACGAAAGGTGTATACACATTTACTTGATGTATGCTTTAATAGTTCATTTCTCTTTATTCTCGTTCATTTTAGCAATAGTAGTAGAAATATAGTTTAAAATCGCCGGTATATGTATAAAATATAGCGTCAATACAGCTTTATTGGTGGTAAATGATCTTATTGTATCATGTATCGCAACTAAAACAGGCGAGACAACTCATAAATTCGTAAAATTTCTATCTATGGTGGTCTGGTGTGTCTTTATGTCAGTATATACACGAATGTAATGTGATCACGTGTGCGTATTAATTTCATATATTCTTCTCAAAACAACTCAGCACAACACATATATACGTCCATATTTATTAAAGTACAGTATCTATACGTACGTCATGACGTATATTAAATCCCCTTTCACTGGTAAATCACGTATAAACGCTCCACACAACCTACTTCACCCCTTTCCCGTACAAGCACAACTAAACCTATTTCAGAATTAAACAGTGAATTAGTTTGGACATTCGGAACGATTTGGAGCTATGGAGACTATGCGCTTACAACTAAAAATGGTGAACACGGGACCCAGTCGTAATAACAAAAATATCCAGACAGAGGTGTCAATTACCATTGTTTGATGAACATAACCAGACTCCAAATATACAGACAGAGGTGTCAATTGCTGGTGTTTGATGAACATAACCAAACTCCAAATAGACTACACGTAAGAAGTTGGCAAAACCCATGGTTTGTGTGTTTAAGCTTGTATAGCGTTATTCCTTTTAAATAATAAAGTGCAATTTACCTCATTTCCTAAAAACGATTTGGTCATACATGTATCCCATATGCTAAAAATAACTTACCATCGGGAATATTGACCTTCGGTGATTTAACCACCCACTAGTTGTTTTTATATGAAACACAGTGTTGCGTATGACCATGCCCAACAAAAATATATCCAATAATTGGTTGCCGATTAAAAAACCTTGAAATATACCTTTGATACATTTATAGTTTGCTTCTTTACCTCAATGTGTCTAGTCAATTACGTAAACATAGTGTATCGTTACCACTATAGCGTTCTCTGTACAGATGGTTATGATTGGAATTCCGATAAATTACATCTGAATGGTTTGGATTCGTACCCGTATGCCGATTCAAAACTCATTAAGAGCGCGCTGATGAAGGTGTATAACTTTAATACTTCATGTGCATATGGCAGTAACGGGAACCCATTGCGGTCAGTGCATGTATATCGTACATATATATTGATATAGGGATTCGGTCTACCTAGCCCTCGGTCTGCCTAACTAGCTCTCTCTACCACTACCATCGCTATCATATACACACGCGTTCAAGTATGAACGATGGTCGGTTAGAACCTATGACCAAAAAAGGCCCTGGAGAGCGAGCATATTCAAGTTACATATAAATTTACATTTGAAGCATACTTTTAATGGGGTTATAACTTGAAAGGAAATTGGCCATATATATAGCTAATACGACTGACTTAGACCATATTTTGACATTCTAAATGATACAAATGCTTACATATAAGTCAATGTGAAGAGTGAGTACGCATTTTGTCTGTGACATAAACTGGTATATTGATATAAAATAACAACCATTTCTAAGCTAAATAACACTGTATAGCATTAACAAAAATACCCAATTCCATTCGAAATGCAGAGAATTGAATTATATCTGCTCATGTAATTCACACGAAACGTGATGTGCACCAATGGGGTACAATAGTATGCTATAGGTACCATTTCTAAAGTATTCAACCATAACTCATTACTAGAAGACCTTAATCCCGAGTAATTGTGATGTGTGTAACAACGGGACTCAGTAATGGGTGTTCGTTGCTTTTGGATGTGGTTGCATCGGTGACCATGTTGAAACCTATGTGCAATGTATTGTGTGATTATAGAGTTTACAAAAGTGACGTGTACCTTTAAGGTAAGGGACCCCGTAGGTACAATACTATGATATTGGAACCATTTCTGAATTAAATAAGCTTACTACAGTGGACATGTTCAACCCTACGTGTAATGTATTGTCTGATTATAGACAAAAGTGACGTGTACCTTTAAGGTATGTGACCCCACGGGTACAATACTATGTTATTGGAACAATTTCTGAAGTAAATAAGCTTACTACGGTGGACATGTTCAACCATATGTGTAATGTATTGTATGATTTATAGCCAGAAGTGACATGTACCTTTAATGTATGTGACCCCACGGATATAATACTATGCTATTGGAACCATTTCTGAAGTAAATAAGCTTACTACGGTGGACATGTTCAACCCTATGTGTAATGTATTATCTTATTATAGACAAACGTGACGTGTACCTTTAAGGTATGTGACCAAAATACAATCAATTGTATGAACCATTTCTGAAGTAATGACAAATCAATACCTTCATTTCCTACAGGGTTGCCTCGTGCATCGAATGTACATGCATATGTAACTTGAAGGCCAATATGTTATTATGTTGTTGTCTAACATACATTGCATCATTTGTATATGAATGAAAGCATGTAGATTGCAAAAAATCTTTGTTCAAACTATGGACATTTTTGAAAATAAAGAGCGTTATTTATTTATGGATACGATGAATTATGTTTAAATGCTTAATTTTAAATATAAATTTAGTAAACGATGGACATTAAGACAAATGTTGAAAATAAAAGAGCGTTTTTTATTTATGGATAGGCGAAATTAGGTTTAAATGCTTGATTTTAAATGTACATTTAGTACAACGATGAGGCATTCAGACAAATTTGAAAATAAAGAGCGTTTTATTGATATATACGCTGAGTTAGGTTTAAATGCTTAAGTGACGTGTATCGTTAAGGTATGTGACCACGGGTACAATAGTATGCTATAGGAACCATTTCTGAAGTAATGACACCTTATTATTAACAGTAACACTGTGCCAATGCATTTTATTATGTATGTCTGTCTCCCATAAATGTACAGGCTAATATGACCTATAACTTGAAGGTAAGTGGCCAATCTGTTACAATGTTGTTGTCGTTTAACATACATTTCGTCAATTTTATATGAATGAAAGCATGTAGATTGCCAAAATCTTTGTTATAACTAGGGACATTCAAACAATTTTGAAAATAAAGAGCGTTTTATTGATGTATAAGCGGAATTAGGTTTAAATGCATAAGTGACGTGTACCTTTAAGGTATGTGACCCAAATGCGGTGATTTGTATGCTATTTGAACCATTTCTGAAGTAGTGACACACTAGAAACCCTTAATTTCTACAGAAACCTTAACTTTGTTGTCAGTGTCAGAACACTTAATGGCGTGTGTTTGTGTTGAATGTTATAGCGCACCATTCGAGAAAGATTTTAATCCATTTATTAATGTGTATTCAAAGAGCAGAGCAGTGTCTGGAGTATGTGAAGTTTGGATTCGGCAGTGCATGTATCTCGTATATATATATATATATATATATATATATATAGCTATATATATATATATATAACCGTTTATATAGTACTTGAGCATAGAGTTGTATATATGATCCAAAAGAATGGAGACATGACTTATAAAACGATCATTTAATACATTTGTAATTAAGTCTAAAGAGGCCTTTCGTGTTTAGTATCATTGCACTCTCCAGTAGACTGTTATTGTCGTACATAATAGACGCAAGAGAGATAACTCTCCCATGCACTTCCGGCTATTACGTCATTAGTCAGCATTTAGTTTTGCTTTGAACAGGATTTTGAAGAAATCTTCCCGAATCTTGCGATGTATTTTGCTCTTGTACATCTTGCAGAACGGGAAGACATGGAAACTCTTTCTTCCACAATCGTCCAGATGGGCACTCAATGGAATCTTCCTGTATTATGGCTGCTTAATATGCTGTCGGTGGATTCGCATACGCTCAACCACACTATTGCCAGTTTCCCCAATATAGCTTTCTCCGCATCCATCACACACTATACAGTATATCAGATTTACTGTCTTGCACGTCATATCGGCATTGGTGTATATCTTCATACCGTTTTTAAGGGTAATAGTATTTCCTTCTATTTTGTGCTGGCACGCTTTACATCTGGGATCGTCACATTTGTTGACTTTATATTCCTTAGATCTGTTTGTCGTGAATTTAGCACCAGTGAGCATGCGTTTTAGGTTCCTTGGTTGACGCTTGCTGGGTAAAATGTCCGCTTTGGTCACCAAAGATCGCATTTTATTACTGGTATGAAGAATTGGTAGTAATTCTTGGGCTTTTGCAGATATATTAAAGTGGTGTGGTTGTGTGTTGTCACAAAAGGAATAATGTTAGTTTCTGAGGACTTCTGTTCGGCAGTCCGTAATTCATTTTCTGGAATGAGTTGGGCTCTCTGAATCCCATTTGTAATCAAACCTTTTGGATAGTGTTGTTTCGATAAGAATGACTCTAATTCCTTTAGTCTCAAAAGTCTCTTTTCTGCATTACTGACGATCATGCACACACGTCTATCAAGACTATATGGAATATGTCTCTTGGTGTGCGACGGGTGGCATGAGCGGAAATCCATATATTGGTGTGTATCGGTGGGTTTATAATATATGTCAGTTTCAATTTTCGTGTTATTTAGAATTACCAGAACATCTAGAAATGGGAGTTCCTCCTTGCTTGCATCCTTCGTGAACTGAATAGATTTGTCCAGAGAATTAAGTAACACGTTCGTTGAGACTGTCCATTGAATCAATCCATATTACAAAACAATCGTCAAGGTATCTCCTCCAAGATGTTCGAATATGTGTACTTATTGACAATGGGAAGATGTTTTCCGCTCTTGTATATAGTTCATTTTCTAGGAAGCCCATAACAAGGTTTGTGAATGTAGGGGCCACTTTTGTGCCCATGGCAGTTCCTTTTATTTGTAGGTAGTATTTGTCATTGAAGAAGAACTTATTGTTCTCCAATACAATACGCAAACTTTGTACGATGAAGTCAGAACTGAATCTCTTGTCGATCATATCGCGATGTTTTTCGATCCAGTATTCTACTGCTTTTATTCCTAAATCATGTGGAATATTTGAGTAGAGACCAACTACATCAAAACTCACAAGTGTTGACCCTTCTTCAGTTCTTTCTGGCAATTCTCTGACAAAATCCATGTCATCTCTTATGTAGCTTGGTATTTTTCCACATAATGGTTTCATGATTATGTCCAAGAAATTACTGAGTCTGTTAGTGGGACAAGAGGATCCAGCGATAATTGGTCTCAATTTCAGATCGTCTGGTTCACAGATCTCTATATATGTTGAGTTTTGCTGTTTGATTGCTTCCTGTATTGCTTTGCTTTTATGGACTTTTGGTAGCCCATAAAAGTTGCTGCACTTGTGTTCAAATTCGGTAATATATTCCTTCTCTTTTTCTGTGGTGCAGCTATGATGTGTTTTAAAAAGTTTTCGTATTGAACGCATAGTTTTACTATCGGTATTCTTTGGTATTTCCTTATAAAATTCACTGTCCATAAGAATATCTTCTGCTAGTTTTTAATACTAAGTTGTGTTCATTATAACGATTGCACCTCCCTTGTCGGCCTCTTTCATTATTATAGATTTGTCATCCTTGAGGCGTTTGATGGGGTCTTTTTCGTTTCTAGAGATATTCTGTGCGACGTGTGTATTAGTTTTCGCGGATGAAGTGACTGTACACAGGGTATCAATATATTCATCCAGTTTATCATCCCTACCTTTTGGTGGTGTAAATTTCGATTTGTTGCGAACTAATGATTCATCACCTTGAGTGTTTTTATCTGCAAAAAATTCGATTAATCACAGTTTCCTGCCGAAAATTTGTGCGTCCACTTTTAGTTCCTGTGTGTCCTCACTCGGGGTTGGTGTGAACTTAAAACCACGTTCTAATAATTTGCGTTTGATGTCACGCAGAGGTCTGTTTGATAAGTTAATAATCTTTGGCTCTACCTTTTTATTCACATCATTGTCAACTGGTCTGGTTTCTTCCGTGTTGTGTCCGACTGGCGCTCGCCTAAAAAACGAACCAATCTTGGTGCGGAGTTAGATGGGATTTGTCGCGGTTTTTCTAGGTTGCTGGGTTTGGTTCACCATGGGTGGACGTTTCGTATTATATCTGGCAGTAGTTTGTGGTTTGCCAGTTCTCACTACATCAGTGTATAATCTTGGTGGTGTCCGATTGGTAGACTTAGATCGCCCGCGAGGTACATCGCGCTTACCTTTGCTCCTCTCTACACTTTTAGAACTATTCCGTCTTTGCATTGGAGTAGATGGTCTTAATCGAGGTCTCCAAACCTTTTGCACAGTCGGTTGTTCTGCTGTGTTCATTCGTCCTGGTTTTGATTTCCTCGGAAGTGTTTTGCGAATTGTTTTCTATTTTATTGGTATTGGGATATCTTTATCATAATTAAGTTGATATTCATCAAAGAAAGACTGTTTCTTATTTTCCCATATACTAATCGACTTAGCTTCGTTGAAAGATGTATCCTTTATCCAAAACTCCTTCAGTTTGTCAGCGATTAGTCCATGTGAAATTTTATCAATTTCTCCGTATATGATCGCGTCGAGCTCTTGGTATGATTTTTCGTATCTTTCTCTTTTGTTCTCAATTAGTTTAATTTCCGTTTTAAACTTACACACTGCTAAGTCGAAACGCAACTTTGTTTCTTCCTGTGGTTCTTCCGGTATTTCCTTGATTAAGAATTTACGCGGGAGAATAGGATTTGTTTGTTGAATCCATCCGCTGTATGTTTCTACAGATTTCCCACATCTTAGAAAATTCCAGAACATTTGCATGCGTTTGTTCAAATTCCTTTTCCATATTTTGAATATTGTTTGTCGTTTTCGAATCGCTTCCCTTTCCAAATTTATTTCGTTCAGTTCTTTAACAACTGATGTTTCTGTGTTTGGAATCGTTTCACTGTCTTGATAAACATAAGACTGTAACGAACCGGGCAGCTTCCGTAGTTCTGATGTCAATTTCTCGTAATCATCCAATGAATCGCGAGAGAATGATCCAATGTTTTTAATTCCTTCAGACGTCGTCTTCGCATGTTGCTCTATGTTGTTTAGTGACTCACGGAGTGTGTCGAAATTGTCATTTAGTGTTGATAACTTGATATCTCCGTCAATATCTGCAACGACTCCTCTCTCTTTGATCTTGTTTCTGGCATGTCTTATATATATCTACTAGAAGGTGACCCGACTTCGTCCGGGCTTTTACCTTGAATTGTCTATTTTGAAGGCCAAGGTCAAGTGGGGTCACGATTTGACCCGTCCAAAACACAGTGCCCGAACAAAAGTACCCGACAAAAGTACCCGTCGAAATCCATCCGGTTTTACCCGAGTTGACCTTGAATTGACCATGTTGAAGGTCAAGGTCAGGTGGGGTCAAACACCAACACCCCAAAAATGGTGGAAATCGGCCCAGCGGATACCGAGATACCCTATGCATAAAATTTCGTCCGTAAAAATCCGACAGTTTAACCCGATTTGATTTCCACTCAAGTATATAAACGCGCCTCATATACACACGCTCATTAATTATCAAGTTTCAACGTAAAGATAAATTACCATCGGTGCCCGAGATATCGCCAAGACGTCTGAAACAGTCAAATGCATCGGCCGGTTAAGTGTTAACGTGATCTAACGTTATGACATCTAACGACGTCATAGAAGTTACGCATTGTTTTTATCCTGATGGAAGATAGTACCACTTCTTCTTGATAATTGAGGCAGATAACTAAAACGGATACATACGCATTATATATCGTTGGATATCATTTGGATTTGATAATTACCTGGACATGGCATATTCAAGCAATTGATGAGCTCAATTTGGTCCCCCTGACATTCATGTCCTCCGTGCTTTGGTGCGGGACTAGAACATGTTCTAGCTCGTGTCTGCATGCCCTGGCCACAACTAACATTGCATTTGCTGGATGTCCATGGCGACCAAGAACCATCAACTGGAATTATTTGGAACAGTTTATACTTAATCATGTAAAAACAAGATTATTTGTCTTTGGTCCGATGTTTGTAGGCTGGAGCAAATGGTAAACTCTCTTTATTTGGTGTTACCAAATCAGCACTCGCCTATACACGAGTCCCTATGCATTGTTCCAGTAGGAGATAGATTAAGCATATATAACTTTAATAAGTCTTAACATAACATAAATTCCACATAAGAGCACATCGATTATTAATGAACATATTTGATTCCAGAAAACGGACCGGAATATAACCCATAATTCCAAGCTTGAATCAACTGCCACTGGGCTTTAATAACAGGCCATCCTACGCTGTTTCTCTAATAATTGCCCGGAAAACATGCACACGTAGATACTAACAACCCGAAATGCCAATAGTTGGACCTTGAAATGATATGATAAACACGTGAACAACTATTTTCCACATTTAAAATATTTGAAATGGATGACATCTACTAAATAGTCATATATGTACTGATGCTATCGTAGTTTTGTCGAAATGTTATGCCTTTTATAACTTCTTATCAAATGTTATGACTAATTATAGCCACATTTGTCGTGTTATTGGAAATATTTGTTATAAACAACAGAAGCAAATATTCCACATTATGTAGAACAAAACACATTCAAATTATATTTAGGGATCTAGACCTCCAGTTACAACAACACAAACATATTCATTCTAATTTAGTACCGTGTTTTTCTTTATTCCGCTGAGAAATTGTTCAAAACCAAATATGATAAACGTATATATACTAGATATATATCAAACAGCGCCCCTCGTTAGTACGACGTGAGTAGCGATGAAGATAACAGCGCCCCGCGTTAGTGCGACGTGAGTACCGAGGGAGAAAACGAGAGAACAGCGTTCCACGATATTATGACGTGAACCTGGCTATTATAAGGCACATTATTATTCCTCGCTGAGAACGTGTCAAGTGAGCAGGGACGTGGGCTGGATGGTCTCCAATATTGGGGCGTCCACCTTGGAATTTCCAACCGCACCATCCCCTTGAAACAGACCAAACTCATGCACAAGGCCTGGGCTTTGGTTTTTCCCAACTGCATGACACATTATAGCTCTAGATTGTATGCCATTCTGAAGTGAATTGATCAGTAGCATTTGGTTGGCCACCATGCAAACCGGGGGATAAACTCAGGATACATGGGCCCAGTGAGAAAATGTGGATATCTGAACTTGAAAATTGCAAAAATCATCTAGACTGGCTTCAAGATTCCCAAGTGTTGGAAGTTTACAACCTGGCGCCCCCACCCCCACAAGATTGGAAATGTTCCCAACAGATGGAGAGAGAGAGAGAGAGAGATTATTTATTTTTGCAAAAGAGCATACATTATTTAATACAAAGCCCCACTATTAAATTGTTGTCAAATCAAACTAAGAGAACAATTTCAACATGTTGTTGGTGTTAAATTCAAACCAATCTATTGTAAGACAAGAAATTTGTAACTGTTGAACACTTGTCCAAATTTGGGGATAGACACCAATTAAGCACCCCCTCCCCAAGTCCCCCACCCCAATCACGTCATAACCTATCAATGATTCAGTTGAACGTGATTTCATAAGTTATATTCATGTCTGGGCGACAAACATGTTAGTCTGGCTGTCGGAGCTGAAATATAGGATCTACCCGGAAAAAATTCTTAACAAGTTAAATTTGGTATCATTGGAAAGAGGAGACATTCGTGTATAACATATCCAAAATTCGTATAGGGGACAGAATAGGGGAGGGGTCTGACGTAATTTATAAAGGTAATTGTGACCACGGGACTCTGTATATGCGCAAAGTGATCTAGATAACAGTTGTTTTCAGTACAGAAATGTATATATAATGAACGATTATATAATTGCCACGCCATCAGATAATATATTTACATAAATATGGACAATGTAAAACGTATTTCTTATATCATGATGAAATTCCGTTTAATTAAACTCTCTTTAATAGCTTTCATTAAACTACAAAGAGTCAGTCTCGAATTTATCATTCTTGCTTGAACGTAACGATACACTGTGGAAAGACGACGCGATGGGCCTACGTGTAAACTAACGCTCTTTATTTTAACCATATCGGGAAATGATTCATGTTGAACGCTCTTTAATGGTCCAAGGCGATAAATTCAATGATTTATGTAATGATGCAATACAACTATCAAATAGAACGTAGCTATTGTTTCTTCAAGCGTGTAGTGACAAATAATTTATTAATATAGTTATTTTGATAGGTTTTTGTGTGACACTGTGCTTATTTTTCGCCTTCTGTTGAAACCTAACGGTGCCAACATACGCAGAAGGCTTAGAGTACACTGAAACTGCATTGTTCTTGGTTGAGTTTTTTAAATTCTCATACTATAGTCTCATTGGTTTGGTCTGGTACGTGTTCGGCGATGGCAGAACCAACCCCGTATGTAGGGGCCATAAACTTTCAAGAGGACATGTGCGTCTTATCATTTCATAGCATGTGTCAATGTAATCTGGACACTAAGGACAAGCCATTGGTACAAGTTATGGCAAAAGGATTGGAGACTTTGATTGATTTCTCTGATAAGCGAGGATATCACCACTTATCTGAATATTTGAAGGGGCAATTAATAACCACACCCATTGGTAAGGTCTTGGTCCATAAAGACTGTAGGCGTGATTTCACTGATAGGAAACGAACCTTCAGTGTCAATCCTGAGTGTATGGATACGGTTCCGCTCTCTAAGAAAATGAGGTCTAAACAAGACCCATTTAATTTCAAAGAAGACTGTTTCATATGTGGAAAGGGTGCCATATCAGATCCTCGTCATCCCGGTAGAAGGCAAGTGCGAACAGTAACAACTCTCCCTATTAAAGACAGAGTTTTAGAACATTGCCGAATAAGAGATGATTCGTGGGCATTGAAGGTTCAGAAACGCATTCTAAGTTGCATTGATCTCGTTGCTGCAGAAGCCGTATATCATGCATCTTGTTTCTCCATGTTCTTAGGAGAAATAAATGAGGAACCATCGGAGAGAAAACCACAGGGCAGAACACCAAGTGTCAAAATGCAACGCTCATTTGATTCGTTGTGTGTATGGCTGGAGTCTGGAGGTGGTACAGAACTGTATACTCTGTCCGAGTTACATACTCGAATGGTAGAGCTAGCAATTGGGTTTTGATTTAAACATATTTTATTGTATATCAATTATATACATGGGGATTGGGACACACGTTTTGTCAACTTAGTGACGCCCCTCTCCCGCACAAAAGGTATAACATAACATTTAAACAAGATGGCAGGATGAAATTGTGAATATTTAAGCAGGGAAACAGATGTGAATATTTGTACAGAGTGTGCTATGAGTGGAGTTTTATTGTGTCCAGTTTTACCCTCACGTTGTCATAAGTTGTGTCTAAAAAGGCCGGGCATTTAAATTTTTAATTGTTTTCAATGACAGATTGACATAACAGAGAAAAATATATGATCGAATTTACCCAAAACGTTTAGTTGCATTAATGTAGGACTGTGTAATATGAAATAGCAATATATTTCTTCTGTGGTCATTTTCAGAGATTCCACAGAGAAGATGCATAATATTTTCTATATGAAAGTTATTTGTTTCAAGTTTGTGGTAAAATATTCTTCTCTGATTGGTGAACAATGGACAGTGGAAGAAGAAATGACTAGCATCCTCCTTCGGAAAACCACATTGACAATTAGGACTATCAGCTATGTGATTATTTTGCATGTCACTCTTTAAGTCGCTACAATAGTTTCGGAGTTTACAATGGTTGACACTAACATTCCGATGACCTGTTCTATAAAGTGGATAGGGTTTTGGAGCAGGGGCGATTATGTTTGGGTCAGAATCATATTCAATAAAACGCCGTTCCGTGCTAGTCTATTTCTGATTGGTAATAACAAACCGCGTGTTTTTCACTTTTGTGCGATAAGTTGAAAACGGCTGCAAAATGGCGGTGATAATGAACATTATTTTTTAAAGAGCACATGAAGCCAGCATAACATTAATTCGTGCTCGCCAATTTACCCTTTTGAAGATTTAATAAAGTATGTATAGTTACAACTAATCGCCCGATTCTGGACATTCTTACTAATAAGTGGATTTCATAATACTCGGGTACACAGGCGCTGGTGAAATTTCCCAGCCTAGTATATATAACAGTATGTTATAATCTGTATTATTTTCGGTCACCAAACAGTAAGTGTTATCATGCATGCAGCTAATCTATGTGTAGAGAGTGTCTTTCTCATATCCCAAATGAACGATATAAATATGTAATGTGGATTGCCAAGCTGCACATTTTGACTATCTCAAATGGGTCACTAATTAAATTTTCACTAATCATGCTCTTAAATATTCATTAATGTGCAACTAAACCACAAACACTGTATACCATAAGTGTTTATTGGAGTGCCAGTCAACAATGTCGGATGGGGCACACTTAAGCATGTGGTCGAATCGTTGAATTATGCAATCTTATCAGCAACGAGATTATATATTGGCTCACGTTACCACATCTGTTGATAGAGTTGGGATTCTTTTCTCGATCTAGCAAGACAGCGCCTATATATCTGTTGGGAGAGTTAGATTCTTTTCTCGATCTGGAAAGTTATAGCTCCATCTCTTGTAACAATAGTTACCCGATTTGTTTGTAAATCACATCCATTTTCAAGAGTGTTCAATGTCGCACAGCGCACCGGTTGTGTTTCTTGGTCAACACACGCCCAACTGGATTTTCCAGTTAACCCATTGGACGTGGTGCTCTAAGTTGGTCAGAGCATTGGAATATAGTTATTTACCAGAATAAAAAAAACGTTATCTGGAGCATAGCTCAATCCAGAAGAAAATAATTATTCCAATTTTTGTTTTAATCTAAAGCCATATGGCGGTTTGCACCTCAAAATACATGTTTCCCCTTTTAATTTTCCCGGTATCGAAATAGGTCTATAAATGCTTGAACTACATTTCTGTAGGCATTGCATGTGCCTGCATGTCGCATTGAAGTGAACAAAACACAATTTTAACACGGCATTTGATTCCCAAACAACAGCCATATGCACGGCATGGAACAGAAAAGAGCGTGCCGTGTTAGTCTATTCCTGATTGGTAATAATAAAGAGCGTTTTGTTTCACTTTTATGCGATAAGTTGAAAACGACTGCGAAATGGCGGTGATAATGAAAATTATTTTTTAAAGAGCACATGAAGCCAGCATAACATTAATTCGTGCTCGCCAATTTACCCTTTTGAAGATTTAATAAAGTATGTATAGTTACAACTAATCGCCCGATTCTGGACATTCTTACTAATAAGTGGGTTTCATAATACTCGGGTACACAGGCGCTGGTGAAATTTCCCAAAAAGGCAGTATTACAATATTATTTTCAATATGTGTTAAGGTATTGACCCCATGTTACATTTCCGATTTGCCTTGTCCGATTTGACACTATACAACCGTAATGGGTATGTCCTACTTTGACCAGAAAATAATTAGATTGGTCAATGGGCTCATTGGTGAGAGGTTGTCGTGCATGGCCAGATGTCGACTTTCGAAATAAGTTTAATACGCTTTGATTTGTAACCAGCCTAGTATATATAACAGTATGTTATAATCTGTGTTATTTTCGGTCACCAAACAGTAAGGGTTATCATGCATGCAGCTAATCTATGTGTATTGAGTGTCTTTCTCATATCCCAAATGAACTATATAAATATGTCATGTGGATTGCCAAGCTGCACATTTTGACTATCTCAAGTGGGTCACTAATTAAATTTTCACTAATCATGCTCTTAAATATTCATTAATGTGCAACTATACCACAAACACTGTATACCATAAGTGTTTATTTGAGTGCCAGTCAACAATGTCGGATGGGGCACATTTAAGCATGTGGTCGAATCGTTGAATTATGCAATCTTATCAGCAACGAGATTATATATTGGCTCACGTTACCACATCTGTTGATAGAGTTGGGATTCTTTTCTCGATCTAGCAAGACAGCGCCTATATCTGTTGGGAGAGTTAGATTCTTTTCTCGATCTGGAAAGTTATAGCTCCATCTCTTGTAACAATAGTTACCCGATTTGTTTGTAAAGCACATCCATTTTCAAGCGTGTTCAATGTCGCACAGCGCACGGGTTGTGTTTCTTGGTCAACACACGCCCAACTGGATTTTCCAGTTAACCCATTGGACGTGGTGCTCTAAGTTGGTCAGAGCATTGGAATATAGTTATTTACCAGAATAAAAAAAACGTTATCTGGAGCATAGCTCAATCCAGAAAAAAAAATTATTCCAATTTTTGTTTTAATCTATAGCCATATGGCGGTTTGCACCTCAAAATACATGTTTCCCCTTTTAATTTTCCCGGTATCGAAATAGGTCTATAAATGCTTGAACTACATTTCTGTAGGCATTGCCTGTGCCTGCATGTCGCATTGAAGTGAACAAAACACAATTTTAACACGGCATTTGATTCCCAAAGAACAGCCATATGCACGGCATGGAACAGAAAAGAGCGTGCCGTGTTAGTCTATTCCTGATTGGTAATAATAAAGAGCGTTTTGTTTCACTTTTGTGCGATAAGTTGAAAACGACTGCGAAATGGCGGTGATAATGAACATGATTTTTTTCTGAGCATATGAAGCCAGCATAACATTAATTCGTGCTCGCCAATTTACCCTTTTGACGATTTAATAAAGTATGTATAGTTACAACTAATCGCCCGATTCCGGACATTTCTTACTAATAAGTGGGTTTCATAATACTCGGGTACACAGGCGCTGGTGAAATTTCACAAAAAGGCAGTATTATGTGTTGAAGTATTGGTCCCATGTTACATTTCCGAGTTCTAATTACAATAAAGTTGCCTTGTCCGATTTGACACTTAGTCTGGTCGTTGAGACTCGATTTTGAGGTGAACCTAGAACAAATTGTTTACAAGCTGTTTTCGGTGTCATTCGACGCGGAAAAGCATCATGAACAACATATCCAAAATCCGCAAAAATCCGCGTTGGGGAAACTTTGTTATCCACGATGGCGTCCAACATGGTTGTCTATACTACATCAGTTCTCGATATAAGTCATTATACGATATATAGTGGCATCAGAATTATGCCGTTATATCAGTTTGTGTTAAATTAGAATGCGGGAGCGAGTAGAGTGACACGGACAGAAAATTATACAATCGTGGCCATGAAATGGCTGTCAAAATGGCCGCAACTCCAAACCATACCACGTAGAAAGCAACATATTGGGTAACTACATAAGAGTGAAATACGTATTGGCAATATACAAGTCGGTTGTTAAATATTTTTAAAGGTACACACATCATTAAAACAGATCAATCTGAAGGATCATCGGTCACTGCACAGCAAGTCAACCCCCCAATGATTTACGTCTTTAACGTTTTGGGCTAAACAAAAATAGCTCGTGCATGCAACACACGAACTAATGTTTCGCCTCACAGTGCATGGTAGTTTCATTCGGCATGGTGATTAAATATTGAATGCAACGCCGAAATTTAAGTGCATACTCTAGAGGTATAAATACTTGTTATATTTCCGGAATTGTCAACACTCCCGGTGATAATAAACGATACACGTATGTCGCAATGGTTATTATACTGTAAAGAAACACTCATATCTTCAATGGATTAGCACCGAATCTCACCAGGTCAAAGAGACTGTACATAGTATATTGTATGTAAGACTAATTTTCATTCTGCTACCAACCCGGTTTCTTAGTAGACAATTTTGTTAAAATTACTTCAGTGGCCACTTTACAACTAGAATAAGCTACAGCGCAATGCACACTATTAGTTTTCAGTATATTTTTGTTTGAAAACATATTACCATTACCACCCACGTAATCGTGCTAAATATCAGGTGGTCATCGTTTAAGATGTTATTCCAACGTTGAAAATTCACCCAATATTGTTAGTTGTGGTTCTGTGTGCAACAGACATGTGTAACATTATGGAAAATGGGTAAACGCGGTGATGCGGTTGAAGACAACGTAGTAAGTTTCGCGTAGATGTGGCCTTGGTGAATTCAACCAAATATAATTTCCAGGTATAAACACAGTCTCTGTCACAGATTATGTAGGCAATGTTGGTCAAGTTTTGAATTTATTGAAGACAGTCTATGGTACTCATTTGTGATTTAATAAATTTACTTCATGGTACACCATCACGCATTCTTGTGATAAAAGGGAAATATTCGTGTTTTATCACTTGATCTGAGGCAACTATAACTACTATTTTGAGAAACGTACAATAGGATCTACGCATTCTCTCCAGTACAATATGAACATAATTCATACCGTTTTATAGCAATTCATTTTTTAAGGTTTTATACCGTAGATATAAAAATAAATGGTGATCGGTCTCATTCGTGAGACTGCTCTGAATACATATATTTCTGCTTCTAGAGAAAGGCCGCATAGTCAATACATCCCTACTAAATCCCGTTTAGCTGTTTAATTACACATATATCACACGATTAGGACTAGCTATTCAATTTTGCACTAAATGTAAATTTCATTCGATTTTGTCCATTTTGGTGGCCATTTTGGGAAAAATATTCTACATATATGGTTTACGACTAAGCAATGTTTGTGTATATTTCAATTTATTACGAATTTGGCATTAATTGGAGCACCTGCCGCAGAATTCAGTATTTTCCGATAACAACAGACATTATGGACGCCATCTTCAATAGAGAATTTTCCCCAAAGCGGATTTTAGCGGATTTTGGATATGTTCCCTACATTCTGCCCGACAATAAGACACAAAAAACAGCTTGTAAACAATTTGTTCTAGGTCCAATGCTTCAACGACCAGACTAACTATACAACCGTCATGGGTATGTCCTACATTGACCAGAAAATAATTAGATTGGGCATATGGACTCATTAGTGAGAGGTTGTCGTGCATGGCCAGATGTGGACTTTCGAAAGAAGTTTAACACGCTTTGATTTTTTTCAGCCTAGAATATATAACGGTATGTTATAATCTGTGTTATTTTCGGTTAGAAAACAATAAGTGTTACCGTGCATGCAGCTAATCTATGTGTAGAGAGTGTCTTTCTCATATCCCAAATTAACTATATAATTATGTAATGTGGATTGCCAAGCTGCACAGTTTGACATATTTCAGCCAACATTACTGTCCCAAATGCATTGATAACACTTGGTGTGACGGAGTTACCTCAAATGGACATAGCTCATTCAAGCTTCCAAATATTGCCCACACAGTTTGAAATGAGGTATATATATCTATATCTATATTTGCGAATGTCTGTCTGTCTGTCTGTCTGTGTTCTATAGAAATTCACAGGGGACCATCTAGATGATGCCAAAGGGGTCTACTAGGAGTAGCTTTTTACGAGAAAGATAATGGTCGGGGTTAGAATTTTCTAAAGTGACGCCGTTGTTGTCAGAAAAGGGGAGGGGCAGAAAAAAAATTGTCGGCGATTGCCACCAAACTTATATATAATAATCCCCATGATATGAGGAATCTAATGGTGTGGTTTAAATATGGCAAAAGTCGCGCCGTTCGCGTCAGGGGTGCCCGGAAGAGGGAGGGGGAGATTTTTGTTCTGTCGCCGATTTCAACCAAACTTATATATAATCATCCCTATGATATGAAAAAACCAACGGTGTGGTTTAAAAGTGGCGTCGTTCGAGTCAGGGATGCACGGAAGGGGAGAGGGGCACCAAAATTGAAAAACTAATTATAGCGCCGATCTCCACCAAATTGATATATATTCTTCTTCATGATACAAGGAATCAAATTGTGCGATTTAACAACGCCAAATTGTTGTCTTTTGGTTCAGAGATTAGGAGGGGGTGGGCACTAAATTTGATAATAATTGGTTTAGTCGCCGATTGCCACCACACTTATACAAAATCATCCCCATGGTATGAGGAGTCTAATTGTGTTGCTTATATCTGTCAAATGTGGCCTCATTCGAGTCAGGGTTGCATTGAAAGGGACAGGGGCACCAAAATTGACGCACAATGTTTTGCGCCAATTTCCACCAAATTGATACACGTTCTTATCCAAGATACGAGGAATCTAATCCTGTGATTTAAAGACGCCATAGTGGTGCTGTTTGTTTGAGAGATGGGGGGTGGATTGGCACCAAATTTGATAAAAAAAATTGTTTAGTCGCCGATTACCACCAAACTTATAAACCATCATCTCCATGATATCAGGAGTATAATCGTGTGGTTTAAGGATGTCATAAGTTGGGCCATTCGAGTCAGTGGTGTATAGAGATGAGAGGGACACAACAAATTATATCTATATGTTTAGTGCCGATTTCCACCAGATTGATACATATTCTTCTCTGTGATACGAGGAATCTTATCGTGTCGTTTAGATACACCAAAAGTGTGCCCTATGGGTGAGAGATATGGGGACCTTCAATTTGATACGAATTTGTATACTCGCCAATTTTCACCAATTTCATATATATGCATCTCAAATCTCTAATGAGTCTTAGTGTGTGCAGCTTGAGACTGAAATAGGGACGGGAGGGTCACCAAGATTGATAAAAAATATTTTTAGTACTAATTACCATCAAATTCAGACACGTTCTTCTCAAATGATACAAGAAATCAAATCGTGCTGTCTGTCTGTCTGTCTTTCTGCCTGTCTGTGTGCGTTCTATATATAACTTCACGCGGTACAATCGAGATGGCACCAAGGCGTTCTAAGAGGGGTAACTGTTTACAAGGAAGATAACGGTGCGGGTAAAAAAATTCTAAAATGACGCTGTTGGTGTCAGGGGAAGAAAAGGGGGAGGTCGGCAAAATTAAAAATATATCGTGAAATAGTTTTGTCGCCGATTTCCACCAAACGAATACATAATCACCTTCGCAATATGGCGTTGTTCGAGTCAACGTTGCATCAACAATTGATTTAATAAACTATTTTTAACCCAGATTTCCACCAAATTGATATATTATTCTTCTCTATGATACGAGGAATATCATCGTCTGATTTAAAGACGTCAAATTGCTGTCGGTTGGGTGAGATATGGGTCATAACTATTCTCAGAATTTGTTTAGTTACTGATTACCACCAAACATATATATAATCATCGCCAGTATATCATGCATCCACGAATCTAATCTAATGGGAGTGGTTTAAATATGTCAAAAGAGGCAAACGCTGGTACAAATTTATTTGGCACCAATTTCCACCGAATTCATACACGTTTTTCTCTAATGATATACCATGAATTAAATCACATTTGGTGTCGTTTGCGTCGCGGATGGCGAGCGGATATGCACTATCATTGATAAGATTGCTATAGCTGATATTCACATATAAGTTATATACAGTCACCAGGCCATCTCCATATCATTTTAAGCAGTGTTGGACGTTCACATTTCACAATCCCGACAGATGGTGACCCACTTATATTATATCTTCTTAACTGTCATATTTAAATGGGAATAGCAATCAGGGCATTCACAAAATGAGCTAGCAAAAAGAGATACATAGAAGAAGCATTAAACGTATATTTATCATTCTATTGAAGAGATACATATATTCGTGCAAACTGAGAGACCTCGAACCGTCAGAGGATTGCATATATATAAC
Source organism: Siphonodentalium dalli (assembly GCA_032622095.1). Classification (NCBI taxonomy): domain Eukaryota; kingdom Metazoa; phylum Mollusca; class Scaphopoda; order Gadilida; family Siphonodentaliidae; genus Siphonodentalium; species Siphonodentalium dalli. The sequence goes on from CP136062.1 coordinate 32,535,008, forward strand.
AAAATTGAGTCTGTTCCATTCAATACAGTTTCCACAAAAAAGTTACAATTTGTCAAGAGATATGGAAGGCCTGTTCAAAAATAGTGGTCACAGTGTGCAGTCAAATATAGTTTCTTCTGATATACAAGAAAATGCAGTTAGTAGCATAAGACTTTTCAGGATCCTCCCAATACTGCACATCTGACAAGGGTTTTATAACAGACTCCTCGACTGACATAAACAACTCAAAATCTCGCTCTGTGCCTGGCACATGTAGCTAATATTTATGCGCATCAACATTTCGTTTAAACTGAGAATATTTAGCCAATATATAGCACCATGAACAGAGGAGCACCTGGAAATTTCTTTGAAACATCTTTATCTTCATGGAGATATGATAGCCAGGTGTCCTCGAGAACTTAGTCCAACCCGCTAAATTGATTGATACATCTCAATATTTAAAACCCAATTATCATCTTTTATCGAACTAATGTGTTTATGATGGTCATGTATCATATTATAACGTCTAATGTATACGCAGTTGTAAATAAATAAATACTTCATTATTGTTGGAACGGATTAATCGCGACAAACAGAATGACAATTGACAAGGTGAGCCACTACTTATATCCCATGACTGTAATAATCATGTTTTATGATGCTATTTGAATATACAATTTATGAGAAACACTATAAGCAAGAGCATTCTCTGTCCCCAACAAATATCCACAGCATACAGAGGGTTTTTCATCACATTAACCTGGGCAACGCCGGGTAACCCTGCTAGTATATGATAAATTGATAAAACACGAAATGTTGATATACCGGCTTCATACGCTCTGAAACAAAATACTTGCCAATGTGACATCCATTTTTCATTTTTTTTCGCCCAGAAGTGAAAACAAACACTCTTCATTTATACCATGCATATCTGGAATAGGCTAACACAGAACGTTCTTTTATGTTCCGTGTCGTGCACTGTCATTTATGTCGTCTATTTGGGACCCAAAGACCGTGTTGACATGTAGTTGTATTTTTGTGACTTCGTTGCAGCTTTCAGGGGCATATACTCCCCGTATATATATAAATGTATGGTGCAAGTATTTATCGACATATTGCGATACTGGAAAAAAATCGAAAGTATTGGTTTATAATATATTCATGTATTATACTCACGAATATCTTGAATGTGATCGAACACCAATTTTATCCTAATTGTATTTGGAGGTATACATATTTCGCGACATATAGGCACAATAGTTCATAACTTCGATGTTAACCAATTATGGCCATGCATGTGTGGCTTCTACTTATGACTATATGTCTATATTGCATATGATATCGGAAATCAGTCCGGTCCAAATTTTATTTCAGGAGTTATGACTTCTAGAGTCTGTTTGGGCGTTGTTTCACAATTTGCACACTCGTAGATGGCATGCCTGAAACGGACATGGATCATTCCAGCTTCCAACTTTTGTCTACATAATTTGGAAGTATGTATATATAAGACAGGTTGACAAATACACAAAATACTGATATCCCGGCTTCATATTTTTATTGAAAATAATTTCCATGACAGCTATATCTCGAGCTGGTTCAAGTATTTCCACATATATAGGTTAAACAGAGACTCTTTATGTTTACAGCATCAGGAACAGCCCGCAGAATAATATTTCGAGTAGTTTATTGACCTATTTCGATACCGGGGAAAATTAAATTGCAAACATCATTAGGTTAATGTGCGGGACAAACGGCCATGTGACTTTAACTCGAAACCCAGTTCTGCCAAACCTGTACATCGAGAGTCATTACTCTTCTTGACTCGCACACAATGGGAACATTGAATATGCACAAAAAACACAGCCAGACTCGACCCATCTTATGACAAATTCCCCTGTACTCGCATCGTTGCAAATTTAAAGGTGGACTACATGTATTAAAATTGTATTTTGGGGGATTTGGTCTGATGTAATAACAAGAACTTTACCAATATACCAGCGTGAGTACAAGCGCATGTGTCATAATGCGGACCGTATATATATATATCGATATGTGGATTTAAGGGTAGCCATAACACTATACGAAAAAAAAAACACCATGCAGAGTTCATATTCGTATGCGGAAAGGATCCCGTCAATGGTATATAGCAAGCATATTGTGTCAAGTTTTAAAGATCAATTGGAAACGAAGAAGTCCAAACTTAGACACAATTCAGTACATGCATGTTGCCGATCATTATATCTAAGTTGAACAATGAGGATAGCTTTACTGAACAAAATCCAACAAAGCTCGTATTTGCATGTGTATAAGTTACCATAGTGGTAAATATATGTATACTAATGTTCAAAACAATTGACCAGTAATTGGTAGAGGCTTGGTACATATAACATTTTGGTACATATAACATTTAGGAAGAATGCATCATATGGTGGTCAAGAAATACACACAAAGAACATCCAAATGTTCATCGCACACATTTTACTATTTGTATTAAGTGATGTAAAACACTCCGGCATGGTGATAACATAGAAATGGAGAATAATCTATTCAATGTAGTATTGTTTTTTACAAATAGTATAGCAAACGTCACAGCACACACCGTCATTCTTATATATTAATTAAATGCAGTGACTCTCGATGGCGAAATTGTTTTCGTTAGTTTATCGCCTATAGATTCGTCCCGAATCGAGTAGTAAATATTTACAATTGAGCGTAGTTCTGACGATGTTTTCTATGGAGTGCTACGGCCAATTTGGTTCAAATGTTTGGCGATGTTAGTAGAATGTAATATTCCTTTAGTTGGCATAGCGCCTGCATACTAACTTATCAATTTCACACACCCGAACAAGTACATAATATGTGTTTAATTGAGCCTTTGAATAGATCAACGCACCAAAGCCTCGTTTACCACGTTAGTGCCAGTGCTCAGTCATTGACCATTAAAATTCAATTGAAATTGTCTGCTATAAACCCGATATACCATCAGATTACAAGATTTGCCCATATGACGTTGTATACAAATGGGAGACGAAAACACTTCCAAAGATATACAATATTAATTGTTCCATATTCGCTGGTGAATATATATACATGTATAAATGGACATGGATCGCCCGAGCTTCCAAGTGTTGTTTACGCAATTTAGATCACTCAATCAATCAATCAAGTTTATTAGTACGTTACATGTACCATGTATGGTCAAATGTACATTAACATAGAATAACAGGACAAGAACATTGAATATGGAACAAAATAAGTAGCAACAAATTCATAATAATGTTATTCTATGTTAATGTACATTTGACTGATAGGGCAGTGTTCCTTTTATGTTGTACTCGATTAACCAGTTCGTCACTAGCTTGATTGCCAAACACCTTCCTTTTTCAGTCCACAGTGGACGAAATATGCCAGTGCCTGTAGAGTTGTTGGGTCTGTGCTTGTTAATATTCTATTGAATAACCTCTCGTTATGGGTGGTTAGGAGATCAGGTATTAGTTTCTCGTGAAATATGGCGCGCTCGTCGAACAGTGAGGTACAATGGAGGAGAAAGTGCTCCTCATTATCAATTTGGTTGCAGGTTTCACATATGCGATTATGCGGTCCGGTTCATCGAAATCGAAATAGCGTCCGCGCTCAATGCCCAGTGTGTGACAACTAATTCTGAATTTCGTGAGGGATTTCCGTTGTTTGGGGGTGGAAATGATGTCAATATATTCTTCCAAAGAAGTGATTGTTTTGAACATTCTGTATGTTCTAAGCTTGTTGCGTGGGGGATCACGTCTGTTGCTATTTCTGGGGAGTTTGCTGCGAGTATTATCGTTAAATAGTTATGTCTTTATTGATTTATCAAAGAAGTCGTTGATGTTGTGATGTGGTGACAGAGATGTGATTAACTGTTGACAAGAAGGAGTATAAAATAGGTTGACAAATACACGAAATGTTTATATATCAGCTTCTTATTTTCTGAAAAATACTTGGCATGGTCACAGCAGTTTTACCTCTATTTTCAACGTTTTGCATATGAGTAAAATAAACGTGCATATTGATGTTGTTTGTATTGGGACCCAAACACCGTGTTCAAAATTGATTTTTTGTTACTCCAGTGCGCCTTTCTGTGGCATAAAATGCCCGTAGAACAGTATTTCGAGTTTTTATCAACCTATATCGATACCGGCACAACATTCAAAAGCGAATATGATTACATGCATTTTTAAGCGCGAACTACCATATGGCTTTAATTAATGTTATATAATACCCTAGATAGAAACTTTTGATAATCTACGGGGGATATCGCCTGCGATTAACTTATTACCGGACACTCAATCATATAGCACTCTAGTCGGAATATTCGATAATGACATCACACCGCGGGTAATGAGATATATCCATCTCACTCATGAAAACGGCGCCGATTCACAGGTGCAACAACCTGATGATTTGGCACAGAGCGCAGCGGGGGTCAAATGTGTATCTCCTATATTCTGCCGATTTCTAGGTTTAGCTTTGTATGTGTTATACAAACTACATTTATATACGGTGTGACTAATTAGTGCCCGGGCTTGGTGGTCTCATGGGCCCGCAGACAGTCTAATATGATGCCATATGGTAGTAGGATACAGAATAAGCATATATTAGGAAAATTGACTTGCTGTGTCGTCCACCGGCGGGTTTATTAACCATTTAAATGCCGATATTGACTAAAAGAACCCGGGAGAGCCCAGACGGACGCATAGACCCGACCATATTATATATTGATGACTAATGGTAGCGAGGCACTTACTAAGGTATATATTGCAAATATTGACTCGCTATCTCGTTCGCGGCCGGCTTCATTAACCCCTTAAATGACGATATGCGCCAGAAGAACATGGCGCAAGCCCGGGCACGCCCGGGCAGGTCTTGGTGGTCTCATGGGCCCGCAGACAGTCTAATATGATGCCATGTGGTAGTAGGATACAGAATAAGCATATATTAGGACAATTGACTTGCTGTGTCGTCCACCGGCGGGTTTATTAACCATTTAAATGCCGATATTGACTAAAAGAACCCGGGAGAGCCCAGACGGACGCATAGACCCGACCATATTATATATTGATGACTAATGGTAGCGAGGCACTTACTAAAGGTATATATTGCAAATATTGACTCGCTATCTCGTTCGCGGCCGGCTTCATTAACCCCTTAAATGACGATATGCGCCAGAAGAACACGCGCAAAAAGCCCGATCACGAGAGAGCTCGGGGAAGTCCGGGTGGCACCATGGACCAGTGATCGGTATAGTGTGATGCCTTATGGCGGTAGGGTGGCTGGTATGAACATTTACTGCCGTTATATATCGTTCACGGCGGGTTCATTTATAATATTGGTGCCCACTCGATCAGGAATTGGCGGCATTATTGGCCATCCTTTATACGTTCCTATATACAACCGCATATTTTTTTGTGAAAAACTTAATTTAACCCCCAATGCAGTCGAAAAATTTGCTCACCGCCACGTAACACGTCCAACAGTATGTATATAAAAAAAGAATTACTCGTTAAATTTAAAGCATGCAGTTCACAGTTGAAAAAATTGTGAACCGCCGTCATACAATCGCTCTTAGATGGTCATTCTGATGTTTTTTATTATTATTTACAAGGACTGGCCCTGCGAATTTGAACTTGTCGGTCGATATATTTTTGAATCCCTGACATTTCTGCACGGGACATGACCCACTTTCAAAAGCGGACATTTCTCCACCCGGACAGTTACCCACCCAGACATTTACCCACTAAGACATTTACCCACCGGACATTTCCCCGCCCTGCTAATAAAATATTTTATGCTACATCCTTTATCGCAGACATCAAAGGATGTTTTGAGTGGTCAGTGAAGCCTGGACATTGAGGCCATCTCATGTCATGTCAACTCAACCGATGTAATGTTTTGAAAAACATTTATCAGTTATCATAGAATCATATTTTCACTTTCAATCATGGAATTGATTAAGAACAATCGTGGTGGTGACACATTATGTGTCGACGGTCATGCTTATTTCAAAAATAAAGTCAACAATTCGGGTGGGGAAAAGTCCGGTGGGTAAATGTCCGCATTGAGTAAGTGGGGAAATGTCCGGTTGGTAAATGTCCGATTGGGTAAATGCCCCTTTGCCACTTTCTGAGAGGTTGGGGAAATGTCCGGTGGGGAAATGTCCGATTACCATATTTTGTTTTAGAATATATTATTTGCCTATTGATTGAATTTGGTTCCAGGGAAGTTTGAAAGCAGAATACTTTGCGAATAATGTTAGAGAATATAACTGAATTGCTCTGTGTTATTTTTTGACTGATTATATGCATGAAGCCAACATAGATTATAGAGGATTATGAATATCAATTAAAACACTATAATCTCGATTTACATTCTGGGAAGGGTATCAAACGGATTATAAGATTAGATACCCGTGCGCGGATTCGAGATTGTGATATCATTGCACCCTGGGATTTTACTCCTTGATTGTTATTGGGTAGAACTATGCAAACAGTTTGAAAAAGTTTTGAATTATATATCTATTCACGTGTATGTATATATTATACTTTCAATTGTGCTATTAGTAGGTATGATTGTTATATATCTTGTGGTTCTCATATTTGTTTTGCTTGTTATTATTATTCATAAATTGTTTCATGAACATTCCTGGAAATCATATATGCACGAACTGTGAGAAACAAATTAGTTAGAAATCAATCACTCTTGAAGTTTAACATATAAACATTCCGCCAATCACCCAATTGTTACTAACTAGTTTTAGCATCCTTTGTTAACTGTAAACATTTGAAAATGTCCGATAAATCTTTCGAAAATACACATATATATGGAAGTTCGAGTGATTAGATTTCCGGGAAATGTTCTAAACAATTTGACAAAATTATATTCATTTGCCCTATATTGCAAACACGTGTATATATGTGTGTCTTATATAGTACTGTTGGTGGACATTTTTCGTTTCAGCTGTTGTGAGTTTTCCCCATAAATGCTTTTATACTATCATGTACATATTGTTTCCCGAACATTCCTGGAAATTATACGCGTATACACAAATATTCTGTTTATTTGAGAATTTAGAAATTTTAACTGATCTATACACAGAACAACTTATTTGAAGATAGCTATTCTGTTTTTCTCGGACAAAATGTCCTGCAATTTTAAGTTCTATAACTTACCAAAAGGGAAAATATAGAGATTAATGGAATATAAATTATGCATGACGCATAGTTTCATTTCTGAAATTGAAATGACAATTATTTGGATGGAGTTTTGTTATCGTACTTCTGTCTCCATTATAGTAATATCATTCAAGCGATTCTATTTCCGGGAAATGTTGTGCACAGTATGATTTTTACTTGCAAATATATTTATGTATAAAATGTTTCAAGGTGATGTGATATATATATGTATTTTTTTTTTTTTGTATTTACTGATAGTGCCGTTTAGATGAAATAAAGTTTATAAGTTCTCTAAAACCTTATTATTTATTCCCGTAGTTCACCCCGTGTACGTGGTATATCGCCAAACCCGAAGGTATCACCGAACCCGAGAAGTCTCCAGGGTTCTTCTAGTTAATATCGGCATTTAAATGGTTAATTAACCCGCCGGTGGGCGGCACAGCAATTCAATTTTCATAATCTATGCTTATTCTGTATATATCCTACTACCATACGACATCATATTAGACTGTCCGCGGGCCCATGAGGCCATCAGGGCCTGCCCGGACTTGCCCGGGCTTTCCCGTGCTCTCTTGGTGCAGATCGTCATTTAAGGGATTAATAAAGCCGGCCGCGAACGAAATAGCGAGTCAATATTTGCAATATACCTTTAGTAAGTGCCTCGATCCCATTATTCATCAATATATAATATGATCGGGTCGCTGTGTCAGTCGAGGCTCTCCCGGGTTCTTTAAGTTAATATCGGCATTAAAGTGTTAATAAACCCGCCGGTTGATGACACAGCAAGTAAAATTTGCATGCTTATTCAGAATCCTACTACCGTACGGAATCATATTAGACTGTCCGCGGGTTCAGGAGGCAGCCAGGGCCTGTCCGGGCTTGCCCGGGCTTGCCGCGTTCTTCTGACGCATATCGTTATTTAAGGGGTTAATGAAGCCGGCGGCGAACGAGATAGCGAGTCAATATTTGCAATATACCTTTAGTAAGTGCCTCACTACCATTAGTCATCAATATATAATATTATCAGGTTTCTGTGTCCGTCCGGTCTCTCCCGGGTTCTTTTAGTGAATATCGATATTTAGAGGGTTAATAAACCCGCCGGTGGACGACACAGCAAGTCAATTTTCAAAATATATGCTTATTCTGTATCCTACTACCATATGACATCATATTAGACTGTCTGCGGGCCCATGAGACCACCGGGGCCTGCCCGGGCGTGCCCGGGCTTGCGCCATGTTTTTCTGGCACATATCGACATTTAAGGGGTTAATGAAGCCGGCCGCGAACGAGATAGTGAGTCAATATTTGCAATATACCTTTAGTAAGTGCCTCGCAACCATTAGTCATCAATATATAATATGGTCGGGTCTATGCGTCCGTCTGGGCTCTCCCGGGTTCTTTTAGTCAATATCGGCATTTAAATGGTTAATAAACCCGCCGGTGGACGACACAGCAAGTCAATTTTCATAATATATGCTTATTCTGTATCCTACTACCATATGACATCATATTAGACTGTCTGCGGGTCCATGAGATCACCAGGGCCTGCCCGGGCGTGCCCGGGCTTGCGCCATGCTCTTCTGGCGCATATCGTCATTTAAGGGGTTAATGAAGCCGGCCGCGAGCGAGATAGCGAGTCAATATTTGCAATATATACCTTTAGTAAGTGCCTCGCTACCATTAGTCATCAATATATAATATGGTCGGGTCTATGCGTCCGTCTGGGCTCTCCCGGGTTCTTTTAGTCAATATCGGCATTTAAATGGTTAATAAACCCGCCGGTGGACGACACAGCAAGTCAATGTTCACAATATATGCTTATTCTGTATCCTACTACCATGTGGCATCATATTAGACTGTCTGCGGGCCCATGAGAACACCCGGACCTGCCCGGGCGTGCCCGGGCGTGCCCGGGCACTAATTAGTCACACCCTTTATATATGTGTATTTCCTGTTTATATGTTTATATGTTCATATGTTTAATTCACATATCATGTTTATGTAATGTACTATATGTGTTTTATATGTGCTCATGTGTTATGTGACAATGTGGTCACGAATGACATATTATCATTAAAGACATTAAAGACTCGGATGATGACACCACACAGTTTGGGATGCCGTTTATCCATCGTTCGCAGGGAAAAGACTTCGCTACAACATACGGATACGTTAATGAATGGGTTCCAGATTCTTTCCGGCAATTACTCTTTGACATATTTCCACATACTAAGCGGACGGTACTTTGACCTCGACTTTTTTGATACACTGTATTTCTCTGTCAGACGAGCGCGCCCTATTTTACGAGAACATATCATGTTAAACATCCCCAATGAGAGATTATTTAAACAAATAATGACCAGGACAGACTCAAAAACTATACGTGCTCTGGCACACTTCGTCCACCGTGGATTGAAAACGAAAGTGCTTTGGGTAAATGCGCCGAGATATTATTAATGTCGAGTGAAAAATAAGTGTCAAGTAGATAATTCAATATAAACATATAACAGTGCAAAATAAGTGCCAAGATTGGTACAGCACATACAACGTACAAACGTGTCACGCAGATACAGCACTATATATATATATACACATAAGTGCAAAATATGTGTCAAGAAGGTAAGTAATATAAACATAATATGTCCTAAATACACATATGATAATACATCGTCGTACATCGTCGCTCACTCGAGCTTCAGAACTTTGTCTGCGTAATTTGGAATGAGGTACACGATATATTGACAAATAAAACGAACCATTGATATACCGGCTTCATATGCTTGCTCAGAAAAATAATATCCATGGTCACAGCCATTTGATAAACGTTTTCATTTTAATAAACGCTCTTTCTTATGAACAAACACCGCGTGTTAAACGTTAAATTTTGTATGAATTAAATGCTTCTTCCTGACACATATAATGCCCACAGAAAGGTTGTTCGTGTAAGTACAAACCAGTTCGTTATCGGTAACAATTAAAAAGTGATTATTTATTAGATGTATTTATGAGTACAAACCGCCATGTGTCTTGAGATAAAAACAATATGTATATTTTATTTAAAACACTTTATTTTTTTTTAAATTGAGCTCTGCTCCATTCACTTATTATTTATTTTATAATTTGTTAATTAAATCTAACACCGTGATAACATCCGATAGGGTACCCCGAGTCACCACACCAAATGTAATTGAAATCGGTATAGGGAGAAAATCCGGGCAGATAGACAGATAGATAGACAAACTTTCACATTGAAGTTATACTCTTATATATATCTAGACCAAGAGAGATTCATTAAAATGTGTATATTATGTATTTAGTCTGGCCATCGTTTTTATAGTGTGTTGATATGCCAGCTTCGTGATCTATGGCAATATATGCCATGGCTACAGCAGTTTTACAGCTATGTTCTACTTTTCACATACATAAAAGTGAATAAAACACGCTCTTCGTGTCTACGATATCTAGAATAGACTAATACTGAACGCTCTTTTCTAAACCACCTCGTGGAATTTTCTGTTTTTGTTTGGGACCCAAACACCGTGTTTAAAGTTGTATTTTACAGTACATCAAAATGTCTTTTTTTGGGAACACAGCATGCTCATTTGACGGCAGAGTATACATGTATGTATCGACCTATTTCGGTACCGGTAAAATTTCGAAAATGAACATTATTAGCTGTATTTTGAATCACAAACCGCCATGTGCCGTTAAGTAACATCACTTATCTAATCAAAGCACGTACCAAATTGTCATATGCTGACCTAACAGAACTGACAAATTACTTTGAATTACGATTGGGGCCGCCATGTGGCTTTGATGCCATGATATCACGCGCCCACACGGAATATATAATTTGATTTGGGGTAATTGATTTGATGTTACACAACCAAGAGCCGTTCGTTGGTTATGGATACGTCCATTTTAAAGTTTGTTACAAAACTCACGCTGATGTTCAACTCCGATACACGGAGTATCTTCGACACATTTTATTGCTGTATACACACGAGTACATATACCAATTTTGGATGTCGACCACACTTACGCTATGCGGATATTGTTTGTCCCTGGTACATTGTGCCTGCTTTTAGTCAAAGAAAGGTAAACTTATTGGACATGTAAACTTATTGGTTGCTTATCGGTACTTGTCCCCATTATTGAAATCTAAGTTGGTCGATTTATGGTCGCTGGTCGGGATCTGGTTTCACGCCTTTATCTGAATTTAAGGAGGAGTAAATTTATAATCTGCTCTAACGTTTTGTAGTTTGCAGGGTCCCCGCTGGACCAAAATTTACTTTGCCATATAATTCGCCAAATTAAATATTTGTTTGCCAAATTATTTCAAAATTTGCCAAATACTATCCTTGGAAGTATCATTTTCTGCAACTTTGAGTCTTATGCTCTGCCACTTGCGGTTTGAACAACTTTTGATATCGATAGAAAAGCGAGTAGTTAATAATTATATTCGCATCTCTACTTTATCACCAGATAATACACAGATAATCAAACAATAAACACGATAGAAGGGTTGCCTTATCAGAAGGGCGCATCACAAGAGGATTTGCTATGTTTGTGTGTTTGTTAGGGTTTATCGTCGTTCTATCCGCTAGGCCACACACGACGTTGTCAATTTACGGGTGGAGGAAAGGCCACGCAGAGGCTTAATTTCACCGGGAAATCGTTCCACTGCGTGTAGAAACCACCGACCCCGGAATTTGCGGATGTGTTATTTAAGCAATACAAACGGTATACGTCCATACGCTGGCAATATTGCACCGTAAACTGCATAAATGCCAGAACGGATTATGTTCTGTCAGTTGTCAACAAATCATCGTCAGTAGTGATCATATACGATGGCGTTTTGTTGTTGTTTTTTGCGTGCATATGTTCTACATTATGCATGTCACTATATGTTATATGTTATATATTTTCCTTGTACCATCTAAAAATGGCTTGAAACAAACAATTAATCGATAAAAAATCGGAGGTATTGTGTTCCCGCCAAGAGTGCATAGTCCAGCCATTGTTCATACCTAAAGATCGAAAGAAATTAACGCGGTCATAATTATTACATATACTGCAATTATAATACCATCACAACACAACCATCAGTGGGCTGCAGAACGAAAAATATGTATAAAAGTTGAAATATCAGACTTACAAATTATCTTTTAAATTTCATTTATTGGTGATATAGCTTGTCACAAACCAAAAATCAACATTGTTGACATAATAATGTAAAGGACAATAACCGAAATTGAAATTCCCAACTACACCGTTTACCGGTGACGCGCAGTTCTTTAATTACCGTGCACACGCCTACATAACCATAACTATACAGATATATGTACATAATACAATATGTTTATATTATAAATTCCAGTATTACGTTATTAGCACATCAACTTGAGGTTATGCCATTGATAAATTAGTTATTCTATTGACAATGGGGATTTAATTCATCTTGCGACTTTATCGTTTTAGGTGCATGGTCGAACAATAATACAATGTCATATAGCTTCGAACCGCGCGAGTAAGTCGGGTTTAATGATCCGAATTCGTCTTTTAAAAACCCAGGTGTACGTAAGCCAATGTTTTCCTTGCCACTCCTCTGTCATTCAGCCTGTGTCAGGTCTGCTCATATTTCGTGCTGTGTGTGGACGTACGAGTTTCTGCCACGAAACATCGGTAATTCTTTAAATCGTCTATTTCCATATAAACAATATAGGCTCATATATAGCGCACAAAGGGGCCACACCCCCCCCCACCGCCGCTGAATAAATGCTCCCATATGGAGTCTATTTCAGTTAGTATATACATTAATAAAATAACATGTGAATTTTGTTGAGTTCCAAATGTACATGCATATATATGGGGTAGTGTGGGGTACAAAATACAGTTTTAGTTCAATAAAGTGTTCCCACGCGCCTCCGGCGAAAACGAAGTATGACCAATCCATTGATAATACCGAAATGGTAACGTGTTCATGGCCGCGGAGACCAGAAACGAACAACATTTAATATAAGCTGAACTTTAATTAGACCATTGGAAACATTTGGTGGGTGAATTATATGTGTGTCAGAGTTATGGAGGCACGGACTCAGTAAGACTAGTGTATTCATTGTTTCAAATTTGCTTAACTTCACATGCGATATCCAATGATTTGTAATTTAATTAGACCATTGGAAACATTTGGTGGGTGAAATTATGTTGTATTCTATTTAATTCTATTTGCTTTTCTGTATTAAAACAAATATTCCTTAGACTGAGCATTAACTATAGTTTAAAGAACGACCTTTAAATACATATTATGTACTTAAAAACTGAAACGTGAAACTGATAAGTTAGCATTCATGTGTTATGCCAACTGGAAGGATGTAGCTATTCTGCTAACATAACCGAAAATTCAAGCAAATCAACCGTACCGCTCCATAGAAAACATTGTCTGAACTACGCTAAATTATAAATATTTACTACTAGATTCGGGACACATCTATCGGCGATAAACTAACGAAAATGAGTTTGTCGTCGACAGTGACTACATTTAATTAATATATAAGAATGACTATATGTGTTGTCAATATACATATAATATTTGTAAACATAACTACTTTGAACAAGATTGTTCTCCATTTCTATTTTATCACCCTACCGGAGTGTTTCATATCACTTTATTATTCGTCAATGGACACAGAAACGAAACACAAAATTATTAGATTCAATTATTCCGTCTTCGCTCCCGACATTAGCGCGCCTCTCTCTTTATGATTCTGGCTTCGATCCGACAAAAGGGCGCCTAATTGCTAGCAGAGTTAAGATCCGTTCTTCGCTCCGGGGAGATGTCGGATATATATAGCGTGTTTTGAGATGTATGTTTAATGAGCAAAAAAGTCTGAGATAAGCATAACAAATATAACTGTAGTTGTTGATTCTTATTGATACCATTGTAGAAGTTCAATCTTAATCCTTCTGAAAAGACTAGATGAAAGGGCATGCAGGTATAGTACAGAATGATGTAATCCATTAATGGGGATGTTTATAGCCTATGTCTATATAAACATCCCACAATAATTAATGGCAAGTCAATTTATATACCATATGTAGTACATTTCTACATAATAAACACAGTAACTGTGCTTATATACGTATGTATACCATAATCTTCCTATTGTAAGATAATACATAATATATGTCATTATTGATAAACCGGGCGGTTGGCCGGCGAATGCATGTGTGTATAGTCGCACTTGGTGCCCATATATCAGTGGCCAGTGCATGTGCATATTTTACTTGATTGCCATGTATAAGTTTTATATAAATAACTTGAATAGAAATAACTTGAATTGAATTTGGTTTCATCCTCCTCGGGAAGAATTTGTGATTGTAAATCTATCCGCTAGCAGCCATGTCATCACGACTTTCAACGACGCAATCAGACACGAATTTGCGGATGTGTTATTTAAGCAATACAAACGGTATACGTCCATACGCTGGCAATATTGCACCGTAAACTGCATAAATGCCAGAACGGATTATGTTCTGTCAGTTGTCAACAAATCATCGTCAGTAGTGATCATATACGATGGCGTTTTGTTGTTGTTTTTTGCGTGCATATGTTCTACATTATGCATGTCACTATATGTTATATGTTATATATTTTCCTTGTACCATCTAAAAATGGCTTGAAACAAACAATCAATCGATAAAAAATCGGAGGTATTGTGTTCCCGCCAAGAGTGCATAGTCCAGCCATTGTTCATACCTAAAGATCGAAAGAAATTAACGCGGTCATAATTATTACATATACTGCAATTATAATACCATCACAACACAACCATCAGTGGGCTGCAGAACGAAAAATATGTATAAAAGTTGAAATATCAGACTTACAAATTATCTGTTAAATTTCATTTATTGGTGATATAGCTTGTCACAAACCAAAAATCAACATTGTTGACATAATAATGTAAAGGACAATAACCGAAATTGAAATTCCCAACTACACCGTTTACCGGTGACGCGCAGTTCTTTAATTACCGTGCACACGCCTACATAACCATAACTATACAGATATATGTACATAATACAATATTTTTATATTATAAATTCCAGTATTACGTTATTAGCACATCAACTTGAGGTTATGCCATTGATAAATTAGTTATTCTATTGACAATGGGGATTTAATTCATCTTGCGACTTTATCGTTTTAGGTGCATGGTCGAACAATAATACAATGTCATATAGCTTCGAACCGCGCGAGTAAGTCGGGTTTAATGATCCGAATTCGTCTTTTAAAAACCCAGGTGTACGTAAGCCAATGTTTTCCTTGCCACTCCTCTGTCATTCAGCCTGTGTCAGGTCTGCTCATATTTCGTGCTGTTTGTGGACGTACGAGTTTCTGCCACGAAACATCGGTAATTCTTTAAATCGTCTATTTCCATATAAACAATATAGGAACAGGTTTATATTTCTATATCGCGTGCGGAGGGAAGATTCCAATGATGTTTGAACTGAACGATACTTTTGTGTTATAGATTCACAGTCATTGACTAGTCTGCAACTGAGACCTAGTACCCCCCCCCCGGTGTTTTGCATGGAAAACCACGGCTCAAACCTGAGACGAGAACATCAATTTCTCACTTCAGCTGTTTAGCGTTTCGCTGGCTTTACAGCCGACCATTATTTTATAACCTGCTGACACTGTTTGTTAGTACACGTATAACCATTGAATGGATTAAACCTGCATCAGGTTTCGTTTGATTATTTCTACGTGCGATTATTTATCGATCTGTGTGGTCGACAAGGATAAGTAGGAAGAATAGATAGTTTATAATTCACATTAGGTGCGATTGTCTTCGGTTCGATGTTTCTGAAATAGGAATTGAGGCCGTGTATATCTAATCATTCAGCCGCTAATTCCTCATGTGGAGATAAAGTAATGATGGATACTATATAATTTAAAATAATTAAATAACAAGCAAAATACTCAAGAAATAAATACATAAAAAAGAAATGAAAAACATTGAATAAGTGCATGTGCCCTTTATATAATTATAAATCACGACTCTAACAAAGAAATTGTCCTCTCCTGAAACACCACATCGTCCATTGTCTAACTCAGATTGTGCGCTCTTTCTGTCTATGGTGTAATGATATATGTGACGAAATACGACTGATATTAGATAGTGTTTAAAGCCACATGGTGTTCACTCCAAATACACACCTAATAATAATCGCCTTTGAATGTTTCCCGGTATCGAACTAGGTCTATAAATACTTGAACTATGGTCGAAATATAAAGAATTAACAGGCCGATTCAAGAAAAAATATACACAGACATGAGAGATACGATCTAGGGTAAAAACAGATAAATAACTAAAATTGAGATAAAGAATTATAATTAGCAAACATATTATATGTGTACTATCCCAAAATGTGTATATAGGAGATTAAGATAAACATTATGATTCTGCCAAATCCTTTTATAACCATCATTGCATTCCATTATCATGTACGGTAAGTTTTGTACAATACTTTGGCTAAATTAAATATCTTTAAACTAAACAAAAACCATGTACACGGCATGAACCAGAACAAAGCGTTCCACACTAGTCTATTCCTGATATGTTAGTAAGAAAGAGCGTTGGTTTCTGTGCGAACATCTGAAAACAGATGGGAAATGGCTCTGACCGTGGGCAGTATTTTTTCAGAACAAATCATGTCAGTATAACAGTATTTCGTGTAATTTTCATCTGAATTTGCTACTTCCTATCAAATGACGAAACACAAAATTTAGATGCTCGAATGAGCCACTTCCGTTTCACAGACCCGGTCAAATACGTCGACAAATACTGTTATTAGTCTGTCATTGTTGATCAAGTATCAAACTAAGCGAAATGTTTACCTATAAGCCAAGGACAATGTTACAGACCATTTCCCTATTCATCAGACGGTACTTGTGTTATTCAAAAAGCCATTGAAGCATATTACTGTTACCATACAGTTCACCAGAGGCAATTTAACGTGGATGTTACCAGCAGGCGAGTTTGTGATGCAAGCGCGGTAACTGTATTCAACAATCTAAAACTTTGGAGCATCTATCTCTTGGTCTGTGGCCAAACCATTTTCTTTCGCTGCGGGTGCAGGACATTTCGGCACATGGACGTTTCGGCACCTAGTTTTCAGAATTTTTCGGCACCTGGGGTTTCGGCAATAGTTATTTCGGACCAAGCGTTTGGATGTTTCGGAACGTCATCGAAGACGTTTCGGCACATGATTACTATATTTAATATGATTAGTATGAAGTTGAGCATTTCGCAATGTTTTCTCGCATTGTGTTTTGAAAAATGCGGCTAATTTCACTACATTTGGCTTTTACATATGGCTCAAGATAATTTGTTCTTAGTACCCAGATTGTTTACAGAATAAACGATATAGGTAAAAAATTGATACATTTGTTATTGTAATAATGATTTGTAAGACTATAATCCGAATACTTGTGTTTGCCACGTGTATACTATATCAATACAGTTGATATTTATAGCTGGTATAAAAGTTTAATCCAGCTGTGTATTTAACGGCCTGTTATATCATCAGATGTCAGAACATAGTGACCAAACTCGATTATACATACATGCATTGCGAGACACACGTTAACAGTCACTTTAAGCACGTTTGACCCGTCTTGATAAATCAATTAACGCGAACTGACGGGCGTAATTATTAGTCATTAACGCCGAAGAACCATCAACGCATGACCGAATCGATCCACGGTGGAAATTTAGGAACACACCCTAGTCAAGTTGTCCTGCTAATGTGATATGGTGCTGATGGATAATGATTAACTGCTATGCGATGTTACGGCAAACTGATGCTGTTACGAAAAGAACCGTTAATAATACCAGCGCAGCCATTACTAGTTTAACAAAAAATAAAAAATAAATATATATACGTTATTGAATGTTTCATACATACACTGTTATTTATAAAAACCCTCGGCTTAACCAAACACCGCGAAAATGACACTTAAAAGAACAAAAACAGTGCTTTTCGTAACGACGTCAGTTTGTCCTACCAACAGCATAACAATTCCACACAACCTACTAATGTCATAGCAGAATAGACGGATAGGACCAGTGGAACACAGTTACTAGCCGCGCAGTCACTGCATACCTGTTTCATGATATATGTTGAGTAATTGGACACAGAAAGTACATAATTATAGTTTATTATACAGACTTGACATGACTATGAAGGATTTATTTAATTTTGGCAGCATATTTTATTTCCCATGATAAGATAGTACAAAGGCGATGGCACACTATGCCAATATCTCATTTTAAATCACACATCGCATCGCATCAAAGGCAATTATTCAGATACAAGAAAGAGACCAAAATCATGCACTATGTTACACCGCACTGAAGGTTGATGGTTAATACATATCAATTTTATATATGACAAAACACTCTTTATTGATAACTCTTTTTGTTGTGCTACCACTACTAGTAACAGAGATAATAAGATATACTGCAACTGATAAGAGAAGTCTGATTGCCTTATACATTGTTATATCGGACTGAAACCAATGTTGGTTATTTCGAAAAAAATATCACAGAACGCTCTTTATTGTCTTTATCCGTGTGGTGAAACGCTCTCGATTTAGGTATATTTCTTGACATAGAAATTAAAGCGCAGAGTTACATTAGTAAACCCTGATTGCATTGAATTGGATTATAGCCATATCAGACATGTGCATGTAGAGTGATGATCAAGTCGGAAGAATTTAAAAATTCTAAGGAATTCCAATTCCAGTCACTTCCGTGTCTCTTCAAGTGTACCATGCATGTGCATATACATATCGTATTTTATAGCTGGTATATAACTAATCACGTACGTATTTGCCTTGTTGCATCCTCTGGTGTAAGTACGTATCCTCTGATGTAAGAAAGTAGTGACCTACCTCGATGTAAACGTATACGTATACAACTAAGAGCTCATTCCATCAATGTATCACATTATTATAATCAATAAATTTGAAAAATGATCAAGGAAATATGGGTTGATACAAACATCGGACTTGGCACTGAAAGGGTGAAAGTAGACCTACCTCGATGTAAACGTATACGTATACAACTAAGAGCTCAGTCCATCAATGTATCACATTATTATAATCAATAAATTTGAAAAATGATCAAGGAAATATGGGTTGATGCAAACATCGGACTTGGCACTGAAAGGGTTAAAGCTACATTTAGTTTCGATAATTCAATCAAACCGAACGCGCGGACGTAATTAGTAGAAGCAACGGACGACGAACGAAGGTCCGAAGACCGCTCCGCGGATCGGCGCGATGATAATCAGCGAAAGGCGCCGTGCGCCTTCGCTCGAGGCGCGGTGCACCTACTGAGAGGCGGTCCGCGCCTAGCTGGCTACCATATATGCGAGTAGAGGATCTCCAACAAGTTATGTTGGGATATAACATTTTATGTAACGAGTTTGATCAATTTGATTCACAACGAGTCGTAGTTGCGAATCAAATTTACCAAACATTACAAATCTTATATACCAACATAACGAGTTGAAGATCCATTATATCAGATGAAAAAAATAGAGCTTTATGCCTTTTGAACAAATCAAAATCTTTAACAGAAACAAAACAATACATGCAAAATGCATATATGCACGGCTTTGGCAGAACACTGTAGCACGCTACTTTCCGCTGTGTATGTGCCTCTTGTCATTAGCGCAACGAAGTTCGACACAAATTAAATTTAATGAACAAAGCAGTCACTTTGCGATATCTGGTATTGGTTTCATGTGTGGCTTTTCAGAATAGTATTCGTCCGCGCGGTAATTTTTTGGCATGATGCTAAGTATCACGCGAAGCACGCCACTATTCACCATTAGTGATATATACACTGTGTGATATAAGGAACTATGTAATGGCTGTTTAATGATATAGTAGGGGATTAAGGTGATATATAAAAGTATATAGGCGAAAAAATAATAGAAACAAAATTTTAATAAGGATTATTTTTGTTGGATAGACATGTTCAGACAAACCTGTTAAACTTATTATCTGGTCATGTCCCGTGGGAACTACACATCAATGAGTGTTTAGAATAAAAAGGGTTAAACAGATCAAAATGTCTGTCTGCGGCACCCGAGGTGGTGTGTATTGGACACTACATAAACATAAAGGGTGTATTTCTTCTTGAAGAGAGTGATCGCCATGATCGCAGATGCATCCCATTGACCAAATGCCACCCAATTATTTGTTTCTGTTTCGGAGCATTTCTTCCAAATGTATCTAAGTTGTTGCCCGTTTAAATGATTTGCTTCAGACAAACGTCCGTTGACTGGTATTTGAACCAGCTTCACTAGCGACACATAGCATATAAATTGGTATAACAAGCCCACAGGTTATTGGTCGATCAGCCGGGCCGAGATATAAACGCTCTGTTCAGGATCAATTCCTGCGCTTACTTAGTCCGTACGTGACAACATGCACTTTCAGTAGGTCGCTTAACACCAACAACGCGTATTCTCTCATACTGTTCATATTGACAGGTATTCCAAGTGACAACATACTTTCTTACGATGGTTAATGTCCACCAGTGTATATTGTTCCTTCGGCTGTATGCAACAGTGATAACAATTTTGATGTGTGTTGTGGTGGGTGCATCGGCGGGGTCCGTTACAGGGAATCTGATGAGAACATGCACGGGTCGTGGACACGCCCCTAATGATGCCAGGTCAGTCATAGGGACCGACGATGTGGTGAGTGAGTTCGACTGCATCATGAGATGTTATGGGAGTGAATTCTGCACTTCAGTGAACTACCTGATGGACCTGGCGGTCTGTGAACTCATGATGGACACATTGGCAGGAATTCAATGCGAAAGCTTTCCAGCAAACCAAAGCGCTGAAGTTGTTTTCATGGTAATGTATATATATATACACCAATCCGCCTTCACACTAAAGGGTGTGCGATAAGGAAGATTGGGGAGATTGATTTAAGGTGACATACGCGAAAACCTAACGTCATTTAGAACAAAATTTAAGAATATGTATACCACTGAGCACCTTTTTGTTGTGTGAGAGTGACCCCTTTAGCATAAGTTTCACGTCGACCAATATCACAAAAAACACATAACTAAGAATGTCCATTGTTATACAGGGTTCGCGCTGGCCCGAAATTTACTTTTGCCAAATATTTTGCCAAATGAAAATAATTTTTGCCACATGCTGTTAGAAGTTGCCAAATTCTATCAGTTTCTACAACATTATGTCTTTTATTTTGATTATTTCGACAATCGCTGCTTGACCTTTGATATCGATAGGAAATCAGTTCATTATTAATTCTCGCCTATATACCTTGGTTTATCATGGAACAATAAACCAATAACATAACAATGAAATTGTAGAAGGCTTTCTTCATTAGAAAGGCACATCGAAACAAAGAGAATTAGCTATGTAAACACCACCGAACATACTAGCAAACCCTCCACCCGTCGATACTAATTATATCAGATTAACTGCATCTTGGTAGAGATGTTAACTTCACAACCTTATAAATCACCACCCATAGTACCATCGGAACTTGGCTAAATGTACCAAAAGAAGAAAGATTTTGCACCCTTTGTAATCAAGGAAAGGTGGGCGATGAACTGCATTACCTCATAGAGTGTATTACCTTTGACACAGAACGCGAGGCTCTATTTCCAATTTTTAATAAATCACTCTATTCTTTATTGAAACTGAGAACAATTTTACAAAATTCTCGTCCATCAGTCATGAAAAGAACTTGCCGTTTCCTTAAATACATTCAACAGACCGTTGGAACCTGCCAAGAGATATGGAAATGTATCGAAGACCTGTCCAAAAAAGGGGGTCACAGTGTGTAGTCAAATACATTTTCTTCTGAGATGAAAGAAAACGCAGTCAGTAGCACATGACCTTTCAAGATCCTCCAATACTGGTATATGACAAGTAGTGGGGCGGATAGATGACAAAATCGTGCATTTTATGGTAAAATCACCAAACTTGACACGCATGTACTACATATAAAAATAAGACATTTTGGATATCATGCCAAGCTGGAGAATGCCCATGGTTGCTATGGCAACCGTGTTGACAACAAATCTTGTTTTTCTCTCAATCCCAACAAGTATGCATCGCTATGACTCAGCTTCTGATCGAAAAACAATGTTTTATGTACCTATTTGTACTGAAAAGGGATCAGGCTATATATCCATTGACTCATGTGTCCGTTATAGTTGGGTAGAATCAAAATGGCGGATAAAATGGCCGCCATTTGTTTGAAAGTCCCTATTATTGGCTGCGTGTATCAACATTTTATTGATATGTGTGTACATTTTTTATTATAAAATGTTCTTTGACAAGAAAATATAAACTGATAAATCACTCTGTATATATATGACAATTCTAAGGATTGCAAAACAAAAATTATAGGCTAGAAGATGATGGAATAGCGTAAATATAATGCAAAAAAAAAACAATGGGTTGTTTGTTTTGATTACTATAATTGATGGTTACAACGACACGAGAAGCATTTCTATGATATAAAACTATCTGAAAGTTGATTATGACAATCTTCCGCGTTAACTTTATATCATATCATTTTAGCGAGTGTGTGTGGACAATATTGGTCTGGTACAAAACTGCTTGGCAACCGTTGCTATGGAGCTACCCGATTACCTTTGTGCAGCTATAATAACACTTACACACAATTTGACAAGCTGCTAATCATTGTGGCATTATATGCGCAACTACAAGCACCGCAAAGTTTACATATTTATGATATTAACTATAATTCTTCAAAATAGAGGTAAGCAAATGTTTTTATTACGAGCGTAGGTGCGAATCATGTGCGACAAGGTATGATATTAATTGTTTACATTTGCAATAGCAATATCGTGAGATATATGTAATTCCCTATATAGTTATACAACTGAAGTGTGCTAAAAAATTTGATTCTAATATATTATGAGAATCAATCGTGCAATAACTCGTGGCATTTCGCCGCTCCAATATGGGATAAAACAGTCGAAGACACTCATTCTGCGATAAGTGGCATAAAAATGTGCAATGGATAGTCATGTATGAAGAATTCATGACAAATCGCCAGTCAATTCTGCTAGTTGTGTGAACGCACCCTAAAGAGTTGGAAAATTTTCATCCATGTCACTGTCTGCAACACTTACAATAATGCCCTAAGTAATGGACATCTTAACCACAGCAGAATTATGGGTAACTTTCAGGATTTAGTCGGAAATATGGATATTTATTTCCGAGTAAATCCTGAAAATTACCCATAATTCTGATGTGGTTAAGGTGTCGATTACTTAGGGCATTACTGTATTTGCAATTGCAACTGCATGGAGCAGTACAGCGTAATGATGCCCTCGATAATTTACAATTGTTTTTGCACCCATTCTTGTAACCACATCGCAATAGTTCTTGGCAACCTTTGGATGCTCCAGGAAGATCGGTCCATGTCACACTCCAACTTCCTTCATAGTAGCCTGTCATTTGTATAAAAAATGGGTTTCGTAAACAAAATTGGGGATTTTGGGCAATGTAGTTATTCGTAAATCCCATATACTGAAGACATTGGAAACCATTGTTGATAAGCTTCTTATCGATTAGTAGCCTCAAAATGGCGTTACCATAGCAACAGTATGTGGTTTCTGAGAATTCTGGAAAATGATCATATATGAATTATTTTAGTGAGAACAGTGGACTTGTTGGTGGATATAGTTATATAATAATACTTGTATGCATACATTCTCCAAGACGAACCGCCAGCACTGATCTCAAGAGTCAAGGTGACTATGAAAGGTCAAGTGTTTTAACACTTCATGTGCTATTATTTGTCTTTATGAGGAACCTTTCTCAATTTATTGCATCATATTGATATTTTGTCACATTCTGGAGATCATAACCTTTATTTTGTGAAACATATCTTATCCACAGGCTGATTATTACTTGTGTGAGAGATTTTACGAAACATGTGACCGGGCCAATTGGCGACCCTTAAAATTAGAAATTGCTCTTCCCGATAGACAATGGCCACACCATTAGTTGGGTGGAAAGAGGACACAATCGTCAATTTTATGGTAAAAGCATCGCAGTTGGCACACATGTATATCACACCATTATATATCATTTTGGATATGATCCGAATAACGTACACCGTTGGCATGGCAACCATTTTGATGAAATCACCTGTTTTTTGCCATACTCTATCCATTATGTATTGCTAATGACCAGCAACCTCATAAAAACTGTTCGCTGTGCATCCATTTTGATTGGGTCATATACTTGTAAGAACATTTAAATTTTATATATGGGTAGATTCAAAATGTTATCCCCAACAGTATGGTAATAGGACGCATGTACGCTAATAATAATAATCTACTATATAATTTGAGAACTAAGTATATATATATATGTATATATAGACGCTATAGAATCGAAAACGGCTGGACCTATCGAGACCAAACTTCCCATCTAAGGGTAAAAACCCCACGGGAATGGTCGTCGCGGCGTTTCGAGAAGCTCTGAACACTCATTCTCCACTCCCAATCACCAAAATCACCGTCATCGGCACTGCGGAGGGTTACGGCAGTCACGCTCTTCATATTGACCAAATTTGGCGTTGTTAACCGAGTAACGCTCTTTATTACCATCGGCGTTGCTAAACGGTCACCTATGCGTACGAAACTACGGATGCAAAACGCACCGGAACGGCGGAATGCATTTATCTTGATTAAAAAGGCAGAATTAACTCATTGGAAAACAACAAATGCGTGTCGTGTGATTCTTATGTCTGTCGTTCCTAGGAACGGGGGAGATTTCCATTGAATCATACCTCTTTTAGGGACGGGTACCATAATTTATCTTGATTAAAAAGGCAGAATTAACTCATTGAAAAACAAAAAATGCGTGTTGTGTGATTCTTATGTCTGTCGTTCTTAGGAAGGGGGGGGGGATTTCATCGGGTCAGTTTTTCCGCCCTAGGGACGGGTACCATCATTTCTCTTGATTAAATAGGCAGAATTAACTCATTGAAAAACAAAAAATGCGTGTTGTGTGATTCTTATGTCTGTCGTTCCTATGAATGGGGAGATTTTCTTCAGGTCAGTTTTCCGCCCGATGTACCGTAAATCATACCTCTTTTAGGGATGGGTACCATCATTTCTCTTCATTAAAAAGGCACAATTAAATGTCATGTTTCTGACCAACCACGCCAGTGGCGGGCTTACCTGCTAGTAATATATTTAACAACAGTTGAGCATCGATGTTTTTATTTATTTCCAGATATTTTCGTAGAACATGGATCAGTTCAGTTGAAGTGATTTAAAGTTATCGCCCTGGGATTACTCAAGTACACAATTTAAAATCCATATCTCAGGTAAAACATCCGCTTTGCGAAAACGACCGAGATGTTGCTATGAAAATCCGTTTATCAACTATGCATCAAATCGGTCGACGTTTGTTCAAGTTATATAACGCGATGACGACATTAGGTTTTTTTAAATAGACAATGGGCCTTTTGTTTCTGCTTGATTGCTTTGAAAAATTCGACTGACTGAACACTGGGAAAGGATAGTTGAAAACTATTTCAATAGAACACAAACATTATATGTACGACAGACGTAGAGAGAGAAAGATAATATGGAGTGAAAGACAAGGTATATAGATGGAGAATGGAGAGAGAGCGCGGGAAGGGAAAGATGCTTCTTTTATATTTATATTTTGTCTGATAGATATATAGGGTTATTGTTATTAATTTCGGCGTAATGGTTGCGTGTTCGGTCAATGGATATGGATTTTGAATGGTTTAAGTGATTAAGCCTCAAGAGGAATCAGACTGTATTACTTGTTGTGCTTATCAAAAAAGCGCATCTGCAGCCATAAACTATTATATTGGTGTTGGGGTCCTTCTTCATAAAATGTTGATACATGTGTAAGAAACAAGTATATTATAACGGTATATTTTGATGGGGGTACTTGTTTGTCCGAAAATGTAGCCTCAAGAGTTCCGAAATATATCAATGACCTTTTTTATAAAAACTGAGAGATTCTTGGTAATTATTCTGTTGTGGTTATTGAATAGTGCTGCTAACTTGTTAGCGTTTGGTATCCGGTAATAGTATGGTCCCAGGTATTGTACGTTTATGTCTTGGGGTTCAATACATTTAAGGATGACATGATACTCGTCGCCTATTTTTGAGTTGCAGAGGGCACATAATATATCGGAATATGAGGCATTGGTCCACGTGCCATATTCTATTGGGAGTCTAATATACGATAAGAGGCGAATTTACTGGATGTTGCTATCGATGACAACTAATTGTGCATGGCATGCTCATCGATACTCATTCTCATGATAGCATTATGTATTCAAGCAAGTGTACTAGTCATCATAATTATAAACCTGTGGATATATATAGATAATCATAATATTTAATGAACATTGAAGTCACTTCCGACATATATATTAGCTTACCACTAAATCCGTGTTATGTTAATGTTCTAATTGGACGCTATGCCATTGGAAATGCATACATGGATGCTCATTCAGTGCCATATTCGTCAAATGTGTTAGAGTTCATGAATAACTGGTTCGGACGTTAGAACGATCAACCAATTAGTTTGTAAAAGTGGTCAATATTAGCCAGTTTCTTTGCAAAAGACGTAAGCCTACATCCTTCTCGAAATTTGAATGCCATTGTGCGCAAATTTCACTGTTTAATCTTCTAGTCTATTCCCGACAAAGCAATTTTCCAAGAAGATTTGGAGAGCTTCTATGAGTACTATGGCCTTTCCTATAGAACGTTAATGTCAATAGAACGTTGTTTGATAAACCAACGGCTAATTATGGACCTCTCTCCAATTCTGATCTCTCACGATAATCCAGCGACAAAAAGGGCACCAGTCTCATAAAAGACATATACAACATCACAAAACAACAGGTATTTCTTGGACAGTAAACGCCCTTTGTGCTTGTCGTGTTTAGTAACTCATTCAACGTTTTTTTATAAATATTTTAGAGTTTTTGAGTTGTTAGTCTTGGATCGAATGTTAGAATAATGAACCAATTAGTGTGTAAAAGTGGTCAATATCAGCCAGTTTCTTTGCAAAAGACATAAAGGCTACATCCTTCTAGAAAATTGAATTGTCATTGTGTTTCGCAAATTTAACGGTTTATTGTTCTAGTTTATTCTAAGCAAAGTCATTATCAAGGTAGACCTGGGGAGCTTCGATAGGCATTATGGTATTTCCCATAGAAATTAATTTCAATAGAACGTTGTTTGATAAACTAAAGGCTAATTTGGACCCCTCTCCAAATCTGACCTTTCACGATAATCGAGCAACAACAAAAGGCCACGAACCTCATATGAGCGATATACAACATCACAACACAACAGGTGTGTCTTGGAGATAGTAAGCGCCCTTTGTGTTTGTCGTGTCGAGTTATTCATTCAAAGTTTTTCAATTAAACATTAAAAGTTCTCTTCCTGCTGGATCGGTAAAAAGCGACTCTTGCCAGTCAATATAGGTGATCGTGAATATGTGGCAGTGAGGCTCAAGTTGCCTCTACTCCTATCGTTAAGGCTACATACACATACAGACAATACGTTCACAACTTAAAGTCTGCAAGTAACGGTATGACATGTTCAGACTAAAACCGGACCATTGTCATGTCCACATAAATTATAAGTACTTGTATTAGCGTGTGTACCCCTCCCTTCTCACATCCCTGAATCGAACAGCAATTTGATGGAAACAATTTGATGGCGACAAAATGTTTTACCAAATGTTTGGTCGGTATCCGTGGTACATTTCATATATATATATATATATACCAGCCAGATAAACATGTATCACTTAACATGGCCTATGAATAAACCCACTTGTATGACATGTTATACTCGATATAGACAATCAAATACATACAACGGAGCAGTATTTCTTATGTGCTCCATTTGTTACGTATGCATATAAATTGTATACTAGCAGTTATTATGTATATATGCAAAATTATGATGTTGGGTTTTATGTTTGAACATATAGGCCGGAGTCATCATCTCCAGTTTAAACCTCCGAGTTTAAACCTGGTTTAGACCTACATTGGTGGTCAAAGGGCGCATCTTGTCGTTCAGTTGTCATTTAATTGATAACTCTATTCGGTGGTATGAACATGCAGTCAAACTACCTTGTTACCAATCGGAACAATGTGCAGGCCGATAAAACGCTTATTGACACGCCATAAATTATCGCGAACGATATGTATTCATTGAGAAACAAGTATCGCTCATGCATCTGACAAGGGTATATCTGCCCGCAACAGCGGGTTTCTTCAATTTTTAGAACAGACGCATCGCCTAACATAAATAACTCAAAACTCGCTGTGTTGGCGCATGTAGCTGATATGCGTGCATAGCAACATTTCTTTTAAACTGAATTAAAAATTAGCCAATATATAGCAACATCAACAGAGGAGCACCTGGACATTTTAAAAACATCTGTATCTTCATGGATATATGATAGCCAGGTGTCCCCAAAATTTTAGTTCAACCCACTATATTGATATCTGTATGTAAAATCCAATTGTCGTCTTTTAGTTTTTGCGAACTAATTTATGCGTTATAATGTCCGAAGTATATGCAGCTATAAATAAATAAATACTTCTCTATTGGTGGAGCGGATTAATCGCGATAAACAAAATGACAATCGACAAAGTGAGCAACTACTTATATTCCAGGTGTAAGAATCATGGTATGTGATGCTATTTGAATAAACAATTTATGAGAGAACGTGTAACACTTTGAGCAAGAACATTCTCTATTCCCACCAACTATCCACAGGGTTTCACATCTTCACATCACTGTAACCTGGGCAACGCCGGGTAACCATGCGAGTAGTCACATTGTGCAGTCAAATATATTTTCTTCTGGGATAAAAGAAAACAGTCAGTGGCACATGGCTTTTCACGATCCTCCCATACTGGCTTCTGATAAGAGTACATTTGCCCTATGCAGAATATTTCGTTCAGTCTTTTTAGAACAGATTCATAGTCTAACATAAACAACTTAATATCGGTCTCTGTCGGGCACATGCATAGCTTATGCACAGCGACATTTCGTTTAGACTGAGAGTAATTAGCTGATACAGCACCACGAACATATGCGCACCTGGTGATGTCTTTAAATCATCTGCATCGTCATGGAGATAGGATAAACACGTGTCCTCACAATCTTAGTCTAACCCACTAGATTTATTTATACATCTCTATATAAAACCAAATTGTCACCTTTTATTTTTATGAAATTAATGTGTTTATGAAGTTCATATTTTGATCCCAAAAAATGTTAAAACAAAAAACCGACGTCAATTCCAGCATGTCAACCGTGCGATTTAAACAAATACAGCATCTTAAGTAAGCGCATTCGTAAATGAATACATACTACTTTATTGGTGGGACGAATTAATCGCAATAAATAAAATGGCAATCCAAGCATATAAGAATGACGTTCTGCTATGTCATTTGGATATAACATATATCTATATACTCTATTCTCACCAAACGTCCACATTAGAGGATTTCACACCACTTTCACACGAGCAACACTGGGTAACCCTGCTAGTCTGTTATAATAATAAATCAAACAGACATACAGTAACGGCGAATATGGGCGTTACTTTGACATGTCAAAACAATATAGCCACACAAATTTATCAAAATAATTATTCCGCAAAAAAATCACATTTCTTGGATAATATTGAAATCAAAACTGAGTGAGTGGGTGGGGCTGGTGATGTGAGTGGCACATGCTGGGAAACATCATCTTAACATTATATTGACGAGGAAGTGACAACAGATTGCGAATGTTTTTGTTTCTCGTTTCCACTCTATTCTTTTCCCGCATTTCGTTCTATTAATTTTGAAGAAATATATACAAATACCACGAAACAAGTAGGTAATTGATCAATAGAAACTAGTTTAGTGGCATTCTATATTTAAATATATATATTCACAATGGTGCTGTTACAACTTGCATTATCACGTATCTCACCCCCCCCCCCCCCCATAAATGACATGTCGATGACAATCTTCAGAAATGTTTCTAGATCAACCGACGAAGGCTCCGATGAAGTTTATTTTGACCTAAACTTGGACCATCCAATAGCAATTCTCGTTGATGTTAAACTATTGACTCAAATGACGTATAGGCCCGTATGTACTAAATGTATTCTCCAAGGAATTAAATCACAAAACCTGACGACACATAAATAAAAGTTCAGTTCGACCACTACTTAATGAGGGAAATGTTTAGTTAATATATTCAATTGGGTGAATGTATTATCTGAGCATGTCCCATGGGATAACTACCCACAATGATGCTTTAGTATAGAAAGGGTTAAAACTTATCTGAACATTTCCTATGGAATAACTACTCACCAATTATGCTTTCGAAGAGAATGGGTTAAAGGCACATGAGGCCTTAGTTGTCGAAAATATTCATATTTGTTCCAATCACCGTAAACAGAAAAAACAGTAAAACGCATACAGTTTCGTTCATATATACCATGACCATCGCGTAAACAGCATGTTATCATAAAGACCTACTATATTTTACCTAAGGAAGAGCCTGATTGTGTTTCAGAAGACAGCACAATGCTACTGGCTAATCACACAAATGGCATAAACGCTCTTTATTAATTCCATATCAGGAATTCACCCACAAAGAACGCTCTTTATGTTTACCATCATAATATAAACAAACATCAGAAAAGTAACTTTTTATGCTTTTGTTTACATAACAATGGTCAACCATATGACAATAACATACTGTTTATGCGATATTTCTTATTTGTATACGGACAAAGTCTGTCTACATTTTGATGTTCTTTCTGTTTGTGGCGGTTTTTGACGGTTGGAAATATTTTCACAGGATACCCACCGCCAAGGCCAACCGTACCTTTAAAGGTATTTATCTTAACATGTCCTATGGGATAACTACTCATCTATGATACTTTAGTATAGAATGGGTTAAACTTATTATCTGAACATGTCATATGGGATAACTATTCACTAATGATGTTTTGGTATAAAGTGTTAAATTTATTATCTGAACATTTCCTATGGGATTCATATGGGACAACTGCCCACCAATGATGCTTTGTTACAGAAAGGGTTATATTTATTATCTGAACATTTCCTATGGGATAACTACTCATCAATGATGCTCTAGGTTAGAAAGGGTCATACCACACGTCAATATATGGCAGACCGGAACGTCCTGTAATGGTACGTTCATACGCTGGCAATATTGCACTGCAAACTGCAAAAATGCCAGCTGCAAAGGTTGTTTTGTTTTGTTTTGTTAGCTGGCATTTTTGCCAGCTACCGACGAGCTCGTGTTGTCTCGTGGCTGGACGTCAACAATCAACGGTGGTATATGATAACGGGTGTTTACCTCTCTGTCGGTGGCCACAACACAATGCCACTAACAATAATTGTTTGTGTCTGTACCGTCCTTGATACGATCAAATCGGATCGGGGTGTGTTCTCTGTGATTCTCATGCACACATAATTATACATGTGGATCTCCGTTATATGAGGGTATGATGATATGGCGTGATACAAATAGTACCAAAAGTGATGCTTCCGGAGTCATAAATGTGGGAGCTATTGGGGAAGTGGTGGCATGACTCACTATGAGTATCCATGCATTGCTTCAAATGTGCTTACTTCATTGTACAAATTCTCAATTGTTATCGAAATGGTCATGTATCGATCAGAATGGCACATTGAGATATTACTCAATTCAGATCAAGCTGGGGTTCGAATACGTGCTAACACCATATACCAAGACTGCGATATCGATGTAATTGTAGTGGTTTAAATGTGACTGGTTGTGTCGTCGTCGTGGGCGGTGGGGTGGGGTCTAACAGTAGGGATAATGGGATGTTAGTCTTTGGCATTGATAAAGCATATATGGGTATATATTATTATTCATGCCATTTGAATAACAATATATTGTGTGCTTTTGATTAACTTGTATTACTATTTATTTGATTTCCTTGTTTTGTTTAACATCGGCACCACGTCCCCTCCCCCCGTTTTTCTTAACTTATTGTTTTGCTTATCATGAAGACCAACGAGTTTGTGACTAACATTATTGGAATGACAAGTTTGGAGTTTGGGATGATACCCGGGAAGATTTGAATTCGTCGGTTATCTTCGTTGAGCCAAGTGTGGACGCACCATCTCCTGTCTAGGTGACGTTAATTGTACTCATATATGAGCAGCATCCCGTCGAGAGAGCTGGCCGTGGCGATATCACATTCCAACATGTCAAGTGACATTATTTTGACTGGCCTAAGAATACCAACACGCACCGTGTTCTGATATATTGCAAACAGCTCATCAATCACGCAAAACGGCATTGATCACTACTAACACTGATTTGTTGACAGCGGGCAGAAATTAATCCGTTTTGGCAATTTTGCAGCTGGCATTTTTGCAGTTTGCAGTGCAATATTGCCAGCGTATGAACGTACCCTAAGTCGGTTGAGGTTTCGGTATGAAATTTTCAGGACGCTTGTTATTGTACTACTGAATGCGAATTCTTCGCATTCTGTGGTTGTGTGTTAACAATGGAGACCTTTCGCATTGTGAAAAAACGACAGATAATTATTACACATAGCTATATGTTGTCGTAATTGTTTCAGAAGGTCCACAAACATTTGTGAGAAAATCGTGATTGATAATCGCAGTAAGGGGATTAAAGGCACGGGCGGTGTTCGTTGCAGAAATATTCATATGTTGTTCAAATCACCATCAACAGAAGGAATATTAAAATATATATAGTATTGTTCATAATTATGCCAAACATAATCAGCGCGTAAATAGTATATTAATAATAATTGTCGTCAAGACGTACGATGGTGTACGTAAACAAGAGCCCGCTCGTGTTACAGAAGTTTTGCTTTTGTTTACATAACACAGCGAAAATCTATTGGTTAAATCACATAAAAATGATAGAAACTCTCTTTATTATTTCCATATAAGGAAAACAGCATCATCATAACGCTCATTATGTTTACCATATCCGGATCTAAACAAAATCCAGGTTCTGAAACTTTTTTTGCCTTTGTTTACATAACAAAGGAAAACATTTGACAATAACATACTGTTTATGCCATTTTTTCTGATTGCTATAAGAAGAAAGTCTCTATATTTTACTATTATTTCTGTTTATGGCGGTTTTTGACGAAGGTGAATATTTTAACAGCATACCCACCGCCAACGCCGCCCGTATCTTTAAGGAACAGCCTGTCGTGTTTATTTGGTACATAATTATGCTGGTATCAGGCCATTGCTCGGCGCTTTTTGTTTCGCAAGTGTCTCGTGTTTCACGATGACAAATTAATTGATTGCCTCTGATATAAAAAGTATGGTCATATGGCGATTACAATTGAAGGACATAATATCTGGGTCATCTCCCACATTGAGGAGCTGTGAAACTGTCGCGATCTTATGATTATATCATATATACTATATATTTGGGGGTTCGTTGAAATTCCGAACCCAAATGCAACCGTAACAATGGATAGGGACAAACGACAACGAATATAAAGTACACACATTCTAGTGAATCTTATTAATTTCCCGATACTGATTCGATCGCCGATTTTGTTATGTCAACCAGTTCAGTTTCGAGAGTTCTCCCAACAATAATTATCAATAGTCAACTCCTTTTCGTAACTATAATAAAACTGATTATTTTACAACATGAGCTACATTTTGCAGTCAAAGTTGACATAATGTGCACACAACTGTCGAGTAAAAATCAATCGGTTGTTCGGCGATTTCACTTTTAGTGTTGAGTAAAATTGTTACTCATCTCGTTGAGTAGACACAGTTTACTCAACACTTAAGTCAACGTTGCGTGATGTATACTTACATGACCAGTCTTGAGTTATTGTTGAGAAAACATTAGCCAACGCAATTTTCAATATATCTAGATTAAACATTTGGGGCATATTCAAGGCCCGAGTCCTTGGAATTATTGAACTGACCAGTTGACAGTTACAACCGCCAAGTAAAACTGTGCCCCAAAGTACCCGAAGTTTCGGGACCGCACCCGTTATATGTTAGCAAATATTACGATTTTGAAATGACTGTGGCCAGCTGTGGCAGGAAATTAGTCGACATCTATTTCACTTAGCCAATTAACATGCAATTCGACGTCACGTGCCGGTATTAGTCATATTTAGAGAACGGATAGCATACATTATGAATGCTGATATCCGGATGAGTAATAACTAAAACAGTGCAGAGACAAATGCAGTTTAAACCCAGCTCCCTTTTTACCTCGATCTTCAATTTCTCTGAATGGGCACTTTATGCCATGCTTTATAACGTAAGTCAACATTCGTAATCTAGAATGTTCACGATTTATACTACAAGTCGACATTCATAATATAGAATATTCATGCTGTATACCACACTGGAATGTTCACGATTTATACCACAAGTCGACATTTATAATCTAAAATAAGTCGACATTTATAATCTAAAATATTCATGCTGTATACCACAAGTCGATATTCGTTGTCTAGAACGCCCATCTCCACAAATGTATGCACAATGTGGTCGCCACAGAGGCTTCTAATCGAGAAACAGTTATATGCTACACCCACACACAATAATATCACCTAATGCGCATACGATTGTCCACTTATAAATGGACAATCGGTACCTAAAATGGTCGTTAATAAATGGACAATCCGACCACGCGTGGCACGCGAGCTTGGGATTGTCCACTAAATCACGACATACATAGATAATCGGGCATGTTAGCTTCATATTAAATCTGAAGGGTAATAACTCTATAAAGAATGTACCTTTACTAAATGATGGAGATTTGTGTGAGAAATTTGCAACACCACAACAGATCAACTTTTGTGAAATATAAGTCAAATTCTTCCCTTGGGTGGATGGGCTTGTGGGAGATTTGGGGCACGCTCTTTAAAAACACTTCTTTGAATATTTCCGTTATTTCGTCAACAACTCTTCTTCAAATATCTCCGTTATTTCGTCAAAAACACTTCTTCTCATACAAGTCACCGTTATTTAGCAAATTAATATTATTTATAGAGTTATTGCCCTTCATATTAAATATGAAGCTAAGATACAGGATTAGCAAAACATGTCTTCATTTAGTGGACAATCCCAAGCTCGCGTGCCACGCGTGGTTGGATTGTCCATTTATTAATGACCATTTTAGGTACCGATTGTCCATTTATAAGTGGACAATCCTTCAAGAATTGCCTGAATAATATACATATGCATCATGCTTATGACCCTCAAGTAATTCAATTATTTGACTCAGGATGTGTTCAGCTCATTTGCATACCACGGGATATATATCACATTGAAACCTAACGCCAGCTGTGCTGGAGCTAGTGTTCTTCTGGACACAGGAATGACTTGACACTGAATAAGTTAAACATATTTATACCGATATCCACGCGTGCCCAAAATACAGATTCAATTGCGTACACAGTATGTACTACGGAAATTAACTTTGCGAACGGATTCGCATTCATCTTCAGTAAATAAGGCAGAAGGGATACAGAAACATTCCCTTAAGTGCACATCATGACAATTGTGGACATGGGAAATTCACTGTATTTTCATTTCGCATGGGACACTATCAATAGGACATCTCACGAAGATATATTCATTGATCGATATTCACCAAAGTTGAACGCGTAATATGACTTCAAACGGGCGGATTCCCGAGGCATCAATTTGGAGTTATTCCCCGTAGGCTTTGTGACGTCATCATACAGATGGAGATAATTTTACAAACAGTGAAATTCTTGTTTGTATAAATGTCTACTGATGAATGCATCATGCCTCTAGAAATAAAAAGATTAAATATATTATTTTGTATAGCATGTTTCTCATTACTTGAACTTATATATATATATTTTTAAAAAGAAGAAACTCTCATTTGGGGTATGTGATTGCTGACGTGAAGAATGGAATAGTTCGAAAATTAAGAAAGGTATCCGTTCATTGTTGAATATTTATTACATGTATATACATACAGCTATACCGGACATATTAATTCACCTTAAACTTTAATATTTCAAAATAAAATTCATGCATATTTCTACGGAAGTTCTCACCTTTTGTTGACCATGTCGTTACATGGCAATTGGTGAGTGACTTTGAAATTAACATGACAGTGGTATCTTGATTCCAATAATAACGCGCCCATGGATATATTCATCTTAAACCGTGTGGTTTTATAACTTCATATTTCTACGGAAGTTCTCACCTTTTGTTGACCATGTCGTTACATGGCAATTGGTGAGTGACTTCGGAACTAATATGACAGTGGCATCTTGATTCCAATAATAACGCGCCCATGGATATATTCATCTTAAACCGTATTATTTTATAACTTCATATTTCTACGGAAGTTCTCAACTGTTGTTGAACATGTCGTTACGTAGCAATTGGGGAGTGACTGCCGTACCTGCATATTTGTATTTTACACCTGTGGTCAAGCTAAAACACCACATAGAAACACTAGTGTGTCGGCTGGCATTCGGGTTCCGTTACTATATATATTCCAACATGAACATTTAAGTTCACACGAATTGTATTACCAAGCTAAAATTCATGCCATTATCTAAAAAAAATAATACGGGAGAGCTCATGTATTTCCCACACGCGACCGACGGATGTCTTTATTCCTTCTATCTTATTGTTTTGTTTATCACTATCCGTGAGTCTAATGGACGTGGGTTAAATATGGTGTTAAAGTCATGCACGAGGAGGGAGTTGCAACAAAGCTGATACAAATATATTAAACACTAGTTCCCAAATGCATACACGTTCTTATCGTATGAAACGTGAACTAAATCAAATTAAATTAAGTCGTTTGGGTCATGGATTGCGAGAGGAGAAGCACTACCATTGATAATAATGCTATTCGCCGATATCCACCATATATAGTCATCCTCCGCGGCCATCTCCATATCGTTTTAAGGAATGTTTCTCGTTCAAACTACAATCTCGATAAATTGTGACACGATTAAGTCACTTAAAAAAATTCATCTTCTCAACTGTCATATCTATATATGGGGTGGGCTGAGAATGATGGCAACTGAGAGACCTCGAAACGTCAGAGGATTGCATATTAGAATGGCTCATGTATATATTATAAGACATTTGAGTATGTTCCATTCAATATAGTTTCCACCAGAAAGTTACAATTTGCCAAGAGATATGGAAATGTATCGAAGACCTGTCCAAAAAAGGGGGGTCACAGTGTGTAGTCAAATACATTTTCTTCTGAGATGAAAGAAAACGCAGTCAGTAGCACATGACCTTTCAAGATCCTCCAATATTGGTATATGACAAGGGTATATCTGCCCGCAACAGCGGATTTCTTTAATGTTTTAGAACAGACGCATCGCATAACATAAATAACTCAAAACTCGCTGTGTTGGCGCATGTAGCTGATATGCGTGCATAGCAACATTTCTTTTAAACTGAATTAAAAATTAGCCAATATATAGCACCATCAACAGAGGAGCACCTGGACATTTTAAAAACATCTGTATCTTCATGGATATATGATAGCCAGGTGTCCCCAAAATTTTAGTTCAACCCACTATATTGATATATGTATGTAAAATCCAATTGTCGTCTTTTAGTTTTCGCGAACTAATGCGTTATAATGTCCGAAGTATACGCAGCTATAAATAAATAAATACTTCTCTATTGGTGGAACGGATTAATCGCGATAAACAAAATGACAATCGACAAAGTGAGCAACTACTTATATTCCAGGTGTAAGAATCATGGTATGTGATGCTATTTGAATAAACAATTTATGAGAGAACGTGTAACACTTTGAGCAAGAGCATTCTCTATTCCCACCAACTATCCACAGGGTTTCACATCTTCACATCACTGTAACCTGGGCAACGCCGGGTAACCCTGCTAGTAACACTAGAGTAGTTACATTGTGAGCAGTCAAATATATTTTCTTCTGGGATAAAAGAAAACAGTCAGTGGCACATGGCTTTTCACGATCCTCCCATACTGGCTTCTGATAAGAGTACATTTGCCCTATGCAGAATATTTCGTTCAGTCTTTTTAGAACAGATTCATAGTCTAACATAAACAACTTAATATCGGTCTCTGTCGGGCACATGCATAGCTTATACACAGCGACATTTCGTTTAGACTGAGAGTAATTAGCTGATACAGCACCACGAACATATGCGCACCTGGTGATGTCTTTAAATCATCTGCATCGTCATGGAGATAGGATAAACAAGTGTCCTCACAATCTTAGTCTAACCCACTAGATTTATTTATACATCTCTATATAAAACCAAATTGTCACCTTTTATTTTTATGAAATTAATGTGTTTATGAAGTTCATATTTTGATCCCAAAAAATGTTAAAACAAAAAACCGACGTCAATTCAAGCATGTCAACCGTGCGATTTAAACAAATACAGCATCTTAAGTAAGCGCATTCGTAAATGAATACATACTACTTTATTGGTGGGACGAATTAATCGCAATAAATAAAATGGCAATCCAAGCATATAAGAATGACGTTCTGCTATGTCATTTGGATATAACATATATCTATATACTATATTCTCACCAAACGTCCACATTAGAGGATTCCACACCACTTTCACACGAGCAACACTGGGTAACCCTGCTAGTCTGTTATAATAATAAATCAAACAGACATATAGTAACGGCAAATATGGGCGTTACTTTGACATGTCAAAACAATATAGCCACACAAATTTATCAAAATAATTATTCCGCAAAAAAATCACATTTCTTGGATAATATTGAAATCAAAACTGAGTGAGTGGGTGGGGCTGGTGATGTGAGTGGCACATGCTGGGAAACATCATCTTAACATTATATTGACGAGGAAGTGACAACAGATTGCGAATGTTTTTGTTTCTCGTTTCCACTCTATTCTTTTCCCGCATTTCGTTCTATTAATTTTGAAGAAATATATACAAATACCACGAAACAAGTAGGTAATGGATCAATAGAAACTAGTTTAGTGGCATTCTATATTTAAATATATATATTCACAATGGTGCTGTTACAGCTTGCATTATCCCGTATCTCACATCCCCCCCCCATAAATGACATGTCGATGACAATCTTCAGAAAGGTTTCTAGGTCAACCGACGAAGGCTCCGATGAAGTTTATTTTGACCTAAACTTGGACCATCCAATAGCAATTCTCGTTGATGTTAAACTATTGACTCAAATGACGTATAGGCCCGTATATACTAAATGTATTCTCCAAGGAATTAAATCGCGTATATCGGACTGGTATATTATTGATTTGGGTGGACGGTAAAGTCACAAAACCTGACGACACATAAGTTCAGATCGACCACTACTTAATGAGGGAAATGTTTAGTTAATATATTCAATTGGGTGAATGTATTATCTGAGCATGTCCCATGGGATAACTACCCACAATGATGCTTTAGTATAGAAAGGGTTAAAACTTATCTGAACATTTCCTATGGAATAACTACTCACCAATTATGCTTTAGAAGAGAATGGGTTAAAGGTATTTATCTTAACATGTCCTATGGGATAACTACTCATCTATGATACTTTAGTATAGAATGGATTAAACTTATTATCTGAACATGTCATATGGGATAACTATTCACCAATGATGTTTTGGTATAAAGTGTTAAATTTATTATCTGAACATTTCCTATGGGATTCATATGGGACAACTGCCCACCAATGATGCTTTGTTACAGAAAGGGTTATATTTATTATCTGAACATTTCCTATGGGATAATTACTCATCAATGATGCTCTAGGTTAGAAAGGGTCATACCACACGTCAATATATGGCAGACCGGAACGTCCTGTAAGTCGGTTGAGGTTTCGGTATGAAATTTTCAGGACGCTTGTTATTGTACTACTGAATGCGAATTCTTCGCATTCTGTGGTTGTGTGTTAACAATGGAGACCTTTCGCATTGTGAAAAACGACAGATAATTATTACGTGCGCTCGCGCAACAGTATGGCGATCAGACAGATTCGTAGGTTGGTGTCACCCTACTCCGTTTCACTCCATGACGTCACCAAAAACGACGTAAAACCTCGTGGCGTTCTGACATTTTTACTGTGCCGCGTTTTTGCTATGTTTATTTTATGTGTTGTTTTCGATTATTTCTTTGTCGCCGATATCGCCATTTGTCGGGATTCCCTGTTTCTATATTTAAAACTGGCATGCTCGTAGTGAGCCTCGATTTCGATTTTTTCTCCCAGGTCAAAATACGTCAGAGTTATGACAAAAATAGATCGACCTACTTTTCTCCATCAGAACTCTACATCAAAGAGTCTATAGACTCCTTCGGGACCTACATAGACTCCATCATTTGGGTATTTTTACTTATAATTGGGAAGTTTTATCATTTTTGGTCCGTGCGAAGAACTCTTTTTATCGTGCGGGAAAAGAGAGACATTCAAAACGCGATTTCGTAATTCGACGCAATAGGCTAAATAGCCTAACCTTCAGCCGAGTTCCGGGTCAAATACGACGAATGACCTAACACAAAACAAAACGCATTTGTTGACACAAACACCGTTTGAAGAGTTTATTATTACATATTGATTAATTATTGATATTTATTGTTGCATATTGGCTGCTATCAATATTTACACAAATAGTATTAATTATTTCTTATAATTGCTCCTTTGGTCAACTTTGACTATAGGAAAATCAAAATCAAAATATGCCGCTGAAAAAAATGTAATCGATATTAAAGTCTCATCCTTTCGGCAACATGGAATTGGTTTTAATTACTTAAATGATTAATATAGTAATTTGCCTTTTATCTGTGATGAAATGAGAAATGGTAATTGTCTTTTTTTGCTAACATTAAATTAAATTAAATAAATTAAGTAAAATACAGTGAAATTATTTTTTTAATTATTGTTTATTACATTTTTGCGCACGTTGGCATCTCTCTGAGTGCATTCTAGTTACATGTTACATGTTGTCGTAATTTTTTCAGAAGGTCCACAAACATTTGTGAAAAAATCGTGATTGATAATCGCAGTAAGGGGATTAAAGGCACGGGCGGTGTTCGTTGCAGAAATATTCATATTTGTTCAAATCACCATCAACAGAAGGAATATTAAAATATATATAGTATTGTTCATATGCCAAACATAATCAGCGCGTAAATAGTATATTAATAATAATTGTCGTCAAGACGTACGATAGTGTACGTAAACAAGAGCCGGCTCGTGTTATAGAAGTTTTGCTTTTGTTTACATAACACAGCGCAAATATATTGGTTAATCACATAAAAATGATAGAAACTCTCTTTTTTATTTCCATATAAGGAAAACAGCATCAAATAACGCTCTTTATGTTTACCATATCCGGATCTAAACAAAATCCAGGTTCTGAAACTTTTTTTGCCTTTGTTTACATAACAAAGGAAAACATTTGACAATAACATACTGTTTATGCCATATTTCTGATTGCTATAAGAACAAAGTCTCTATATTTTACTATTATTTCTGTTTATGGCGGTTTTTGACGAAGGTGAATATTTTAACAGCATACCCACCGCCAACGCCGCCCGTATCTTTAAGGAACAGCCTGTCGTGTTTATTTGGTACATAATTATGCTGGTATCAGGCCATTGCTCGGCGCTTTTTGTTTCGCAAGTGTCTCGTGTTTCACGATGACAAATTAATTGATTGCCTCTGATATAAAAAGTAAGGTCATATGGCGATTACAATTGAAGGACA
This sequence comes from Siphonodentalium dalli, assembly GCA_032622095.1. Classification (NCBI taxonomy): domain Eukaryota; kingdom Metazoa; phylum Mollusca; class Scaphopoda; order Gadilida; family Siphonodentaliidae; genus Siphonodentalium; species Siphonodentalium dalli. The sequence continues at coordinate 32,577,107 of CP136062.1, forward strand.
CAATCTCTGGGTCATCTCCCACATTGAGGAGCTGTGAAACTGTCGCGATCTTATGATTATATCATATATACTATATATTTGGGGGGTTTCGTTGAAAATCCGAACCCAAATGCAACCGTAATAATGGATAGGGACAAACGACAACGAATATAAAGTACACACATTCTAGTGAATCTTATTAATTTCCCGATACTGATTCGATCGCCGATTTTGTTATGTCAACCAGTTCAGTTTCGAGAGTTCTCCCAACAATAACTATCAATAGTCAACTCCTTTTCGTAACTAATACAACTGATTATTTTACAACATGAGCTACATTTTGCAGTCAAAGTTGACATAATGTGCACACAACTGTCGAGTAAAAATCAATCGGTTGTTCGGCGATTTCACTTTTAGTGTTGAGTAAAAGTGTTACTCATCTCGTTGAGCAGACACAGTTTACTCAACACTTAAGTCAAAGTTGCGTGGATGTATACTTACATGACCAGTGTTGAGTTATTGTTGAGAAAACATTAGCCAACGCAATTTTCAATATATCTAGATTAAGCATTTGGGGCATATATGAGTCCTTGGCATTATAGTAGAGCGGACAAACTCAAAAAGCTCACTAGAAGTAGGAGTAATTAGTCCATCGGCACCACACACGGGCTTGTCATACATCATTTTGAAGGTTATGACATTCCGCATCGGTAGGACCCGGTGTGAAATATACAAATTATGCAAAAGATGAATTTTAGCTGATTAAGTGCCAAAATTCAGCAAAAATCTCTGTTTTTGTAAAATTCGGCAAAATGAGAAATAAAAATATAGAAGCGCGAACATTTTGCGCTAAAATATTGTAGTCTATATACCTCTAGATATTTACTATGATAGTGGTACGATTTCTCTGATATAACGAAGATTGTTTTTAGATTTATTGTAAAAATAGACAAAACAGCGCAATTTTTCAATTTATTTGCCTCACTTAATGGGCGATAGATCAATATTGTTTTGACCAAGGATATCGTATATAGTCTAGAAAAGTGCAGATATATATACCGCATACGACAGTATGCTGAATATGCCATCATATTTAACACGTGATGTGTTATGTAAGATTATTTCAACCCTCACCCCAAAATTAATCAAAAAGTCACTGTTTTAGGGAAATTCGGCACAAATGAATACAAAATCACAGATATTCGCGCCAAAAGTCGCGCCGTTCGCGTCAGGGATGTCCTGATGGGGAGAGGGGCACCAAAATTGATCAAAATAATTAATCCACCAAATTGATGCACAAATCTTCTGAAATCTTCTCCATGATACAAGGAATCTTATTGTGTGATTTAAAGACGCCAAATTGGTGTCGTTGGGATGAGAGACTTTAGTCGCCGATAGCCACGGAACTTATACAAATCCATCCCTATGGTATGGGGTGTCTAATTCCGTGGCTTAAAGCTATCAAATGTGGCGTCATTCAAGTCAGGGATGCACTGAAAGGGAGAGGGGCACCAAAATTGATACACAATATTTTAGCGCCAATTTCCACCAATTGGATACACATTCTTATTCATGATATGAGGAATCTAATCGTGTGATTTTAAAGGCGTCATATTGGTGCTGCTTTGGTGAGAGATGGGGTGGGATTGGCACTAAATTTGATATAAAGTTATCGTGTGGTTTTTGTGCCTTTTGTGTGAGAGATATGCAATGGTGGCCTTAAATTTGATACGAATTTGTATACTTTTTACGAGTAAGATAATGGTGCAGGTTAAAATATTCTAAAGTGACGTTGTTGATGTCGCAGATTTCGACCAAATTGATAAATTATTCTTCTCCGTGATTCGAGGAATATAACCGTGTGATTTAAAGACGTGAAATTTGTGCCTTTGTGTGAGAGATGTGGGGTAATAATTATGATAAGAATTTGTTTAGTTGCCGATTACCACCAATTTATATGTAATCATCTCCATTATATAATGCATGAATGAGTCTAATTGACTTGGTTTAAATATGACAAAAGTGGCGCTGTTCAAATCATGCATGAGGAGAGTTGCAACAAATTCATGCACGTTCTTCTCTAATATGGTGAATTAAATCACATTTGGGTTCGTTTGGGTCATGGATGGCGAGAGGAGATTCATTAGCATTTATAAGATTGTTCACTTCACCGATATCCAACAAAGTTATATATAGTCATCTCCCAGGCCATCTCCATGTCGTTCTAATGAGTTTTTTGGCATTCCAATTTCACAATCTCGACAAATTGTGACCGAATTAAGTCACTTGAACAATTATATCTTCTCAACTGTCATATTATATGGGGATGGAAATCAGGGCATTCCTATAATGATCTAGCAACACAGATACATAGAAGGAAGCATACAAATCAATATATTTAAGAGATGCATATATTCATTCAAACTGAGGGACTTTGAATCGTCAGAGGATTGCATATTAGAATGGCTCATGTATATATTATAACACGATTGAGTCTGTCCCATTCAATATAGTTTCCACAAAAAAGTTACAATTGCTAAGAGATATGGAAATGTAGAGCAGGCCTGTTCAAAAATAGTGGCCACAATATGCAGTCTGAGATAAAGGAAACTGCAGTCCATGGCAAATGACTTTTCAGGATCTTCCAATGGTGACATCTGACAAGGGTATATCTGCCGGATACAGAGAATTTCTTTCATTTGTTCAGACAGACTCATGGCCTAACATAAACAACTCAATATTTCGCTGTGTAGCTGCTATAATTGCATAACATTTCTTTTAAACTGAAGGTGATTAGCCAGTATATAGCACCAGAACAGAGGAGCACCTCGACATATCTTTAACACATCTGTATCTTCATGGAGATATGATAGCCGGGTGTCCTCAAGATCTTATACGAAGATGTGATAAACTAAATTGATTAATTGATTGAGTGATACATCTATATGTAAAACACAATTGTCGTCTTTTATTTTTTCGAACTAAATGTGTTTATGTTTCATGTTATAACGTCTAAAGTATACGCATTTGTAAATAAATAACTACATGTACTTCTTTATTGGTGGGGCGAATTAAACGCGATAAAGAAGATTATATCGCTCAGACCTGACAAGGTAGGCCACTACCTATAGTAATCATGTTTTGTGATGCCATTTGGATATACAATTTATGAGAACAAGGGTATTCTCTATTACCACCAAATATCCGCAGAGGGTTTCACATCACTTTAACCTGGGCAACGCCGGGCAACCCTTCTAGTATATATATATATATATATATATATATATATATATATATATATATATGCCATCAACGTCGTTTTTCGGTTGATCTATGAGCGTATAGACCGATCAGTAGACGAATAACATACTGTATAATTCCGCGAAGCGGATTATACTAAGTATGTTATTCGTCTACTGATCGGTCTATACGCTCATAGATCAACCGAAAAACGACGTTGATGGCTTATAATTACAACTATAACACTTTATTTTTAACTATCTACTATTAATCCATCTCAGAAAATTAATTGCCAAAACATGATTTTCCGTTGGACGATCTCGGAATTTGGTTGATGGGCCGAAATAAATTGGCCGAAATTGTCAACGAGCAACTTCGCCAAGAAAACTTTCAGAAAATAAATATCTACACTGCAATTTCAATTTTCAGCAATGAACTATCCATGATAAAAAGAATGACTTGTTTGGCTACGATTTACGTTTAAAATGACTCGATAACAACCCAATAATTATCAACACACACAGAGTCGAATCCGCGATCTCCGGTAAAATTATTAACTCCAGACCAGTCCAGACTCCAGCCCGATGTAATTTGTAAACAAATGCCCTGATCATATCTAATGTACTCGTGACAAATGTCATGTCGTTAGCATTGTTATGAAGCTGAAAAATGTTAATAGGGTTGTAATCGGGTAATACATTTTATTTATATCCAATAAAATTTGCCATGTTGATCAGCCTGATTCATGATAATTTCTGTTCACAGTAACTATACACGTTGTCATAGACGCTCTTTCGAAAATTGGACAAATGAAAAACGCGGCACGAATTTTGAGTGTTCAGTCGAGCGTTACCAAAACCTGAATACGGCTGAAATGAACAGACATAAGTATAGTATAGTGTCCATAAGAAGCAGAAACATGCAATATAGACATCAACAACTTGTTCAAATGTTTCTAGCATTGAGTTTTCGAGTTGTTTTTTCACTGAAATTCTAATGGAATTCTCGTTCCGCGCTTTCGCGTCATCCGGGGACGTCGTGTGGGGCGACGGTTATAGACTCGCCCAATTTTCTTAAAGTGTCACTACGCGATGTGACTCGTCTACTGCAAAGTCTATGCACTGATAGACGCAGGTCACGCGGTAGCTTCTCGACCAATTAAATGCCCGCATTTCGACGAAAACGAAAGTAGTTGTAATTATATATATATATATATATATAATTTCTTCTTAGCCGTATAGGTCTGCTGATAATTAATAAATATGAAGAGTAACACCTTTTAAGACCTATTTTATGTATTTAACATACGAGCTTTCGGGTTTCCCCTTCCTCAGGTATATATGCAAATGGAGTTACATCAAGATACAGTTGAACAAAGTTAGGCGTAACGTCAACGTCACACAACCCTTGGTGACATCTCCTTGATGATAACGTTATATATGTTGTTTTTTCGCGCCAAAAAGTTAGTCTTACAATTTGAACAATAAGAACGCGCGTTTCCACAGATGTGTAGGCCTATACGTGTATCTATCGTTATTATTAATGTCCAGATGCGGTGCGCCACGAGGCCATGAACCCAGCGTCCCTGTTTATCCCGGAATTCAGACTGTCAAACATTTGGATAAATCTTTGTTCAGTAATTCGTCTCTGGGAAGTATTGTCCAGTCCACCTTGGAGTACTTGTACCCGCATGTCTGAAACAGAGTGTCCTGGTGCGCCAAAGTGGACAGCTGTGGGTATTCCAGCATCTCGTGAACGAATGTTTTGTCTACACTGCCAAAAATAATTTCTTAATAAGATAAAATATCTTGAAACAAGAAAAACTATTTCCTGAAACAGGAAAATAAATCTTATTTTGGGAAATATACCCCCCAAGTCTGCTACATCAAGAAAATTTAAGAAACTCCCACCAGACAAGAGATAGTTTTCTCAAATAAGATAGATTTTAGTCTTGAAACAAGAAACAATTTCCTTACTAAGAAAATGGCTTCAAAAATTAAATATATATTTCTTGTTTCAAGATTTTTTTTCTAAGTTAAGAAATACTTTAAGAAAATATTTCTAAACCAAGAATTAATTGTTATGTAGAAATTACTGCTGTATTGGAATAACTGTAAAAGTCCAACGAGAGCAAAATTGTGATCAAAATTTTATGGTAAACATTGAAAAAGGTCCAACCAGACCAACCTGTTGATTAAATATTCTGAAAATTCATATTCATACTTAAATATTTGAACTACATGTAATACTACAGCTATAGGATTATATAATTGTTGACAAGTCACTCACTGTAACAGTTTTGTTTACATAACATTGGAAAAGGTCCAACCTGTTGATTAAATATTCTGAAAATGTTATTCATAGTTAAATATTTGAACTAATAATACAGCTAGAATTATATATTTGTTGACAAATCACTGTAACAGTTTTGTTTACATAACAATAGTTTCAACAGATGTAATTTTGTTATTGGCAATCTGTCAGTAAGTGTTTTTATCTATTTCTCAATGCTCTTAGGGCATGCTGACCTTTATACAATTTTAATAAAATTTTGTTTGCACAATATAGTGGGTCGCCATTGAGGAGACCTAGAGCTCCCTTGAAATCTCCAAATGGCGGTTTGCCACACCATCCCGAACTAGACAAACCTCTCTGGTGGCCCCTTGCATTGAACCTATTAATTAAACCGGTACTTCAAGCTGGTATATACCCCTCTTATATAAGGATGGAAGATGCTACCAATTTCAAACCGATGGTATTTATTCAGAGTTGACTCTCTTGTATTATGAAAGCAAGGCCAATGAGGCCATGCACCTATTGTATGTTTATAACACACAAAAGACTATATAATAGCAGAATGCTAATATCTCTGATGATACAAACAATAAAATATCCAATTTATTCATAGTTGAATTTCATTTGGCTATATAGGAAAGCATACAATGTGGCTTTTATGTAGTTTCCACAAAGTATTTTAAGTAAAATATCCATCAAGTGATGTATTCTGCCTTGTCCTATATATTAAAATGCATGCAATGGTCATGAGAAATGCTTAATTTATTGGTAGAGATGTCCATCTGATAAGAAATACTGACATTTTAGGTTTGATACACCATTTCAGCTGGCTTGGCATCTTTTAAATTTGAAACCTAAGGGAATTTATTCAGCTTTGACTCTCTAAATTATGGAAGAAAGCCCAAATGAAGGCACTATGTGCATGTTAATAACATGTATAAGGCTATATATCTCAACAGAATACATGTCTCTGATAAAATGTACAATAAAATATCCATAGTTCAATTGCATTTGGCTATAGAGGGATGCATACAATATTGCTTTTATGTAGTTTCCACAGACTATTTTAAGTAAAATATCCATCAAATGATGTTTTCTACATAGCCTTGTATATTAAAATGCATGTAATGACCATGGGAAATGTTTAATTCATTAGTTGATATGTCCATCTGATAATAAATACTGACATTTGAGGTTTAAAATACCATTTCATGGGATTATGGGATCATAAATATTAAACTAACGGAATTTCTTCAGATTTGACTCTCTAAATAATGGAAGAAAGCCCAAATGAAGCCACAATTTGCATGTTAATCACATGTATAAGGCTATATCTCAACAGAATACACGTCTCTGATAAAATACACAATAAAATACCCATAGTTTAATTTCATTTGGCTGTACAGGGATGCATACAATATTGCTTTTATGTAGTTTCCACAGACTATTTTAAGTAAAATATCCATCAACTGATGTTTTCTACCTTGGACTATATATTATAATGCATGCAGTGACCATGAGAAATGTTTAATTTATTGGTAGACATGTCCATCTGATAAGAAATACTGTCATTTGAGGTTTGATACACCATTTCAGCTGGCTTGGCATCTTGTAAATTTGAAATAAGGGAATCTCTTCAGGTTTGACTCTCTAAATTATGGAAGCAAGCCCAAATAAAGCCACTATTTGCATGTTTATAACATATATAAGGCTATATCTCAACAGAATGCATGTCTCTAATGAAATAAACAATAAAATATCCATAGTTTAATTTCATTTGGCTATACAGGGATGCATACAATATGGCTTTTATGTAGATTTGACAGACTATTTTAAGTAATATTTCCATCAAATGATGTTTCTACCTTGTCCTGTATATTAAAATGCATGCAATGACCATGAGAAATGTTTAATTTATTGGTAGACATGTCCATCTGATAAGAAATACTGCCATTTGAGGTTTGATACACCATTTCAGTTGCCTTGGCATCTTACAAATTTGAAATAAGGGAATCTCTTCAGGTTTGACTCTCTAAATTATGGAAGCAAGCCCAAATGAAGCCACTATTTGCATGTTTATAACATATATAAGGCAATATCTCAACAGAATACATGTCTCTGGTGAAATAAACAATAAAATATCCATAGTTTAATTTCATTTGGCTATACATGGATGCATACAATATTGCTTTTATGTAGTTTCCACAGAATATTTAAAGTAAAATACCCTTAATATAATGTAATATACCTTGCCCTGTGTAATAAAAGTGCATGCAATAACCTGAGAAATGTTTAGTTTATTGGCAAAGATGTCCTTGTAAGCCAGTGCATTCTCTTATATATGATGCGAGGCTCCATATGGATGACTCTCATATATAAGAGAATGCTCTGGCACATGGTCTTTAATGCTGCACCAGCAAAACTCCCGACATGAGAGGGTTAAAAAAATAAACAATGGTTGCACAAACCTATTTCTTTCAACAACGTGGTGAGCGATTCAAGTAATATATATGGTCATATATATGGGAGGTCCTTTTCACATTTATTATTTATTTATGCTAAAGCGCAAATATTCGTGCTTAAACACACATATTTGCGCTTAAGCGCAAATAACCTCTATCATTTGGGCTTAAGCGCAAATATTTATGCTTAAGCGTAAATCATGTGCGGTTAAGCACAAATCATTTACACTTAAGCGCAAATCATTTATGCTTAAGCGCAAATCATTTGCGCTTAAGCGCAAATAAAAATTAATATGCATTGATCCCCCCTGAATTAATTTTAAATGGCACAGGCCTAAACACATCACTCAAGTCTATATAGGCCCACCATATGAGGGAAGCAATCCCCAGTAATCCCTAGATACCTTTTATGACCATGCAAATGGTATAGATCTGTGCAGGATATGTCTCTTTTATAAAATATACTACATCTCTGAGATGGAGACACAAATTATTAGGGACAGGGATGCTGATAATATGAAAATAGGGTTGTTTTCCCCTATTTCAAGTCAATAAGTAAACCACATGCAGGAAGCAAGCCTCCATTAACCCCAATTCCACTTTTATGGCCATGGAAATGGTATATATCTGTGCAGGAGATGTCCCTTTAATCAAATATACTAGAGCTCTGGGAGTGAGGCACCAATTCTTGGGACACCAGCGACAGATATGCTGATATGCATATGGAAATATGTTTTTTCTTAAAAATTTGAGTCTGTATGGGGCTACTACTATGGGCCCATAATAATATATTATGAGATGGACTCCATCATTCACCGGGCTACTACTATGGGCCCATAAGTTCATAATAATATATTATGAGATGGACTCCATCATTCCCAACCAGAGGGAAGTAAGGGAGTGTTTGGTATTTGCGCTTAAGCGCAAATAAATTGATAGACACATATTTGCACTTAAGTGCAAATAAATAATAAATGTGAAAAGGGACTCCCATACATATATGGTGTAAAATGTACAACTAATGTGGCAGTCATGAAATTTTCAACTATTGAAAATTTTGACCAAAGTTGGCGGTATAGACACCCCATTCGCACTGTTTTCACGCCCCTGTTGGCGGTGGTCTAATCAATTTATTGTTTCATTGAGCTTATTAACTATTTTCGCGGTTTAGTACTTGATTTAATTTCGTTCCGCTAAAACACGGTTAAACACCGTTCCGGGTCTTTTACATACCGCCGGCAGCTGGAGGTCATGTCTCATGCACGATGTTTTGTTTCTCCATTTTGACAATTTTTACGGTCAGACACTTGATATATTTAAACTATTATTCAGGTAAGTGAAGCTAATTAGTAAATGTTGAAGTGTTTTCTCTTTACGAAGATGATGTTACGAGTGATATACTTAATTGAAGTACGATTAAAATTGCGTGGTTTATTCACGTTCTTCAAATTAAATTATCGTGAATTTTACTGTCGGTGAAATGTGTAAACAAAAATTAGAATACGATGATCGGATAGTCACAATGATGATTTGTCATGACAACATAGTAACATATGATGGCCTATGATTATACTTCATTTATGATTCATATACCAACGTACACTTACACAATATTCCCAACTGTATAAAAAATTGCAAAAACGATTTTTATTGAGTTATAAATTGGGCCTAAATTCTGTGCTACATAAACGTAATACTATCCGGGAATGGCTATTTTAGTTTGCAAAATCAAATTATGGCATAAATGCAGTGTATTATCGGTCGACATTAACATATTAATATGATAATAGTCAGTTGGAAAACAAAAAGGTCCCATTTATTGAAAATATAGCTTATAATATAACTAAGTTATAAGGCAATTGTCAGTTATACTTCATAGCATTATTCTAACAAATGTCAACCTGATACAGTGATAGAATTCCCACAAACACAATCTCATTATTGTCAATTTAACACTAAGTGATTGTTCAGGCGACCACGATACAATCGTAAGTTGAAATATGTCCGTCGTAGGAAGTAACCGATAGTTGGACTGCGCATGCTCACGTCAAAATATTAGATACAAAAATAATATCAAGCACTGTTTGATTTTAGATGCAAAATCGTAGCGTATCCTTGGTTATCTCCATTTGTGACATAATCAGTCGTGTGTAGGTAAAAATCGTGGCTGGAAAGATCGCAGGGTAGTCAATAACATGCTTTACGAACAACCTACGATTTCATCATGTACGACGACATCGTAATCGTGTGAACATACTATCCACGATCTCGTCGGTCCCGATTCCTCCACTTACGATTGTATCGTGTCATCTGAACGTTCACTAAGTGAACATTCATATGACCATGATTCAATCGTAAGTGGAAAGATTTCCATTGTGTGTGTTGGACTGCGCATGCATGCTCACGACATGATCGCAAGTGAAAAAAGTAATGTCAAGCAATGTTTGATTTTAGATGCGAAATTGTAGCATATCCTTGGTTACCTCCACCTGTGATGGAATCACAGAACTTTGTGTGTTCGTAAAAATCATACAAAGTAAATGGAAAGATCATAGGGTAGTTAATCACGTGGTTAACCGCCGATAATATACTCCTCTGCGATGACATCGTAATCGTGTGAACAAACTATCCATGATTTTATCAGGCCCGATTCCTCCACTTACGATTGAATCATGGTCGTCTGAATCGCCGACGACGCTCACATTGTTGGAAGAATGAACTTTACACTTTGTTTATAAATATGTTTGCAAATTATAAAAATACATGTATCCATATCACATACATGTATATGCAGCATATTTTTCTTCAATTTCAGTAATGCCAGATTCATTAGCCATGGTGGATGCCCTGTCGTCTTCAACATCTGAAGATGAAGATTTACTTTGCCCATGATTAGTCTAAGCATCGGTCATGTCTTACTAGACATGTGGTAATGAACAAATGACAGGTGAAATATTACTGGAAGAAGTGTGTTGATCAAAATACCAGTGGTGAGTGTATAATCTATATAGCTACCATGCAGATGAATATTGGTACATTGTCACCAATACATGTATATACCGCTATCCCAGGGAAGGATCCAGGGCTGTTTTGATACCTGTTACAGGTTTGGGCGCCCAAACTCTGGAGGCCTAAATGTCCCCAAATTGCAAGCGAATAGTCTTTATTAAAGCTGAATTTTCTATATTTTGAAGGAAATCTTCTATTATAATTCAACAACATGCAATGCAAATCATCAATATTCAGTTGATATAGAGCCTTTATTTCCATAATCAAGTGTGCAGTGAGGAATGTTTTAACCCTTTCATGACTGGGGCTTCTTGAAATTTAGCAAAAATCCTGTGCCAATGCATTCTCTTATACGGTATATGCGAGTCTTCCATCTAAGGAGCCTCGCATATATAAGAGAATACATTGGCTTTTATCTTGACGTTGTAAGCCAGTGCATTTTCTTATGTGGAAGACTTGCATATATAAGAGAATGAAATGGCATAGGATCTTTAATGCCGCACTAGTGCAGCTCTTGTCATAAAATGGCTAATGTCCCAATTTATATAGGAACATTCTCAAATGCAGAACAGGTGTCCCCAAAAAATCTCTGGATTCTTCCCTGCGCTATCCTCAAAATAATTGACCTTAAAAACGGGGTGATACCACGTAATGACCGCAGTATTACCGGCAGTATATGTCTGATACACCAAAAGATATCACCCCAAAAGTTGAAAATTAATACAACCACACGGATATCGTTAAATTAACTTATATATGCATGTATAAGACGAATCACTATCTTGTATTTCCATGCCTGTTTGTGTAATGCCAATGAATGCGGCCTGACAACCGGGGATGGGTGGAGTTTAAAAATTGACACCAGAAACAATGTCGGCAACTTCAAAGTTCATGGTGTGCTACATTTAACCCCTTACTTGTATATACTATTTAAAAAATTTCTATCAAGCATTCCCATTGCTTATAGAAAGTATAGTTGGAAAAATAGACGAAAATGGCCATATGATCAGGGGGTCGGAAAATATGTTCAGGCATGTATGCTGATTTTTTTCGTTCGACCCTTGTTGGGACCCACCCACCCCCGCGTCCAAACATCCACCGGTTTCCACCCCCATCATTTTAACAATAAAACAGATTTGCGGGGGGGGGGGGGGGGGGGGTGTGTGGGAAATTAATATAATACCGGCCCATCTGTTCGGGGGGTGTCCACAGTCCACCTTGGGAAATTCCAACTGCACCCCCCCCCACACTTGAATCAGAATCAGACCAAATACATGTTTTTGCATAATTCCATTTGCACCTCTGGCCTATTATATCCTATATATTCACAAACCATGGTCTATATATTCCCGATATGAGACCATTCAGATATTTTTACCTGAAAAATTGCATAAATTCTAACATCTAGCGGTCTAACTCCAGACAAATGCACACGGCTACGGACAAGAGACCAGGACACACCGGGCTGTTCATGGTTGTTCGGCCCGGGGTGAGAACATTTTGAAAACTATACAAGAAAATCTCGAATCCGATAAACTAGACTGGCATCAACTGAAGCGTTCCTATTTTCTTGTAAATTTCAATTGGGGGAGGGGTGCGTAAGAATTTTTTTGGGATTTACAGCTGGGAGTTACCGTTAAAATCTCGAGATTAATGGGGTCTTTACGTGGTGTTATATGATGCCGACAAGTTCATTTAATGTCAAAATTACGATTAGCCAATTCGGCTGGTTAAACAACACATGTGGTGGCCCACGTCTGGAATTTTCCCGGTCTCCCGATCGGCCATGCAGTCCGCCTCTGCCCTCATGAATTTATGTGAGAAGAGTACCATCTTATTGGATACACGGCTGGTTAAACAACACATGTGGCGGCCCACATCGGTTTCATTTGCGGCCCAAGTTGTGGTTGGGCGGCCCAACCACATATACCCCCCTCAAACCGTAAAAAAAAACCTCGGATTCTCGCTTGATAGAAAATCACGTGGAATCAGAATTATTCTGGCCTCCGGCCCATCGGGAAATTTCCCGGTCTCCCGATCGGCCAGTCCGCCTCTGTACACCGGTACCTGCACCAAATACTCCCAAAAACATTCCAGATACATGTATATAGGTACCGGTATGATATCATATTGGTCTTGTAAATATCATATATTTGTAAATGTTTTAAGGCAATTTAAACAGCTTGGGGGGGGGGGGGGTGAACACAAATTTCCGGCACGTATGCGGGGTGGGTGGGTGGTCAAAGCCACCAACAAGCAATTTTTTCCGCAACTAAAACAAAAATTTCCTGCTTGTTTTTTTAGTGTTTTGTCAATGAGTTGGGCTTCAAAACCACTTTGAATGAGAGAAATAATGTAATTCTAACTGGTAAACTGACTGCAGGCAGTTATCGTGTTGTATTTTGTTGCAAATCTTGAAATCCAAGATGGCCACTGGCAGCCATGTTTTTTTGGCCGAATGACCTCAAAATGACTCATTCCTATTTACATGTCCATGTTAACATCCATGATAAATAGTATGCACATAAATTCATATACAGCTGTTTACAGTGAATTTCCCCCCGCAAATCTCTGTTTTAGTGCTAAAAGGGGGGTGGGTGTAAAAAATATGGTCGGAAAAAACTGCCGAAAACGGAAAAAAATTTGGCGGTGGGGGTGGGTGGGTACAAAAAATGTTCGAAAGGGAAAAAATGCCATACATGCCTGAAATTTGTTTCCGACCCCCCCTGGGGGGGGGGGCAATGTGGCACCCCAAATGTCAATACAACATTTGATTTTATCATCTTTACTTGAATAGGTGAGTTCACAAATACTCTATTTCCATGCATATACTAGTAAACACAATTATACATAATCATTGGGGAATTGAACAAATTATACTGTATAATATACAAGCATAATTATGTATACTAGAAGATAGCAGCACAAACTAGTACTTCTGCATGTCAAATATCACACATATGATACCAGTATATACCACTTATACTGCGGATTGACTTCTTTAAAAATATTGGCCATCATGTCAGGGGGGATTTCTGGGCACGTATGCCGGGGTGGATGGGTGGTTGAACTTGATGGGACCAACAATTTTTTTTTCCGCAACTAAAATGTTTTTTTCCTGCAAGTCGTTTGACTGTTTTTGCAATGAGTTTGGCTTAAAACTCATTACAATAAGAGAAATACCGGTATTTATAAAACAGAAATGACAAATTTCATGATGATCAGTCAAACAGTATAGCTTGTAGCTCATGCTAATGGATTGAATTTTGAATTCCAAGATGGCCACCGGCTGGTGACCGGCAGCCATGTTTTTTTTGCTGAATCACCCCAAAATGAGTCGTTCCTATTTACATGTCAATGTTAACATCCGTGACAAATAGTATTCACAGAAATTCATATACAGCTGTTTACAGTGAATCTCCCACACCCAGAGGCGGACTGGCCGATCAGGAGACCGGGAAATTTCCCGATGGGCCGGAAAAATTCTGATTCCACGTGATTTTCTATCAAGCGAGAATCCGAGGGTTTTTTTTACGGTTTTGGGGGGGGGGGGTATATGTGGTTGGGCGGCCCAAACCACAACTTGGGCCGCAAATGAAACTGACGTGGGCCGCCACATGTGTTGTTTAACCTGCCGTGTATCCAATAAGATGGCACTCTTCTAAGAATATATTGATTCGGAAATTATTGTACATGTCAAATGTTTTACTTCGGATATTGTGTACTGCCAATATATATATATATAAATATATATCACCCGAGAAGCGGAAAACCGGCGAGGAAAGACAGAAGTTACCTAAATTGGGAAGTTGGCAGGTTCCCCATGTGAGCATAATGTGACGATGGGGGGGGGCAGAGGCGGACTGGCCGATCGGGAAAACTCCGGACATGGGCCGCCACATGTGTTGTTTAACCAGCCGAATTGGCTAATCGTAAGTTTGTCATTAAATGAACTTGTCAGCATCATATAACACCACGTAAAGACCCCGTTAATCTCGAGATTCCAGCTGTAAATCCCAAAAAAATCTCACACACCCCTCCCGGACCCTCCCCCAATTGAAATTTACAACAAAATAGGAACGCGTCAGTTGATGCCAGTCTATATAGAGATGCTAGGATTTGCGAGCTTCTTGTCTGGAGACCGTTAGATTTTATGCAATTTTTCAGGTAAAAATATCTGAATGGTCTCATACCGGGAATATATAGAACCATGGTTTATGAATATATATGATATTAGACCAGAGGTGCAAATGGAATTATGCAAAATGCAAAAACATGTATTTGGTCTGCATCTGATTCAAGGGGGGGGGGGGGGGGAGGGGGTGCAAATGGAATTATGCAAAAATATGTATTTGGTCTGATTTTGATTCAAGGGGGGGTGTGCAGTTGGAATTTTCCAAGGTGGACTGTGGACGCCCCCCCCCCCCCCCCCCAAACAGATGGGCCGGTATTATATTAATTTCCCGGGCCGGTTTCTTGGCCCAGTCCGCCTCTGCCGGTGTAACACGTCACCTCCTCCTGTCTGGATATCTTCCTCCATGGGGGAGTGTATTTGCGAATGTCCTCAGATATCTCACTCGCACACCCAGGGCATTTTCCCCCCATGTATGACTAAAAGAAAACAATTCACTCATTTAATATCGTTTGACCCTGAAATGGCCAGAAAGAAATGTTTTATGAGATTTAAGTTTGTTTTTTTATTTTTTATTTTTGTTTGTTCAAGTAACATATATCAAATGAGTGAAATTTTATTTTAGTCATTCATGGGGGGGGGGGTATCCAGAGTGGGGGATATATCCAGGGGGAGATATCTGTTACACCGGTATATGATACCGGTACATGTATTTCTAGCTGTTTCTGACCATCATGCAGCATTTGAATGGATATAATTTACTGTTATAACTCGGCCCCCTGGTGATCAATTTGGATGATGTATCTTAATAATATATGATCAGTCATTCCTCTTTTCTGA
Source organism: Siphonodentalium dalli (assembly GCA_032622095.1). NCBI lineage: Eukaryota > Metazoa > Mollusca > Scaphopoda > Gadilida > Siphonodentaliidae > Siphonodentalium > Siphonodentalium dalli. The sequence continues at coordinate 32,593,064 of CP136062.1, forward strand.
TGTCATTACAAGCATTAAAATCTTTTTTTTTCAGACAGGAGGAGCTGCTTGACTGGATTGAGACATCAAAATTTCATTCAAGGCCTGATATGATTATCTGATAACCAATCATAGAATCATGTTTCCTGTCAGAGTGCTTCTTGCAGACACTGCATGGTGACCCTTAATACCAATATTATTAATTCTGTCCAAGACTGGATGAGGAAGGATTTCAAATGTTATTCGGTGTACATGTACTGGATACATGTACTGTACACATGTACTGTAGATGTTATCGGTATTCGTCCATGCATGACAATGGTGATGACATGTGTGTTGTTGCTGTGTGACAGTGAGTCCTGGGTCTCCTGGCTATACACATGTACCATATGTATACCTACGGATGGTATGCACTGAATCCAGTACCATGCTTACCTGGTAACTAGTGCACACTGCAGCGAAGGGGAGGCTTTAATTTATAACCAAATGACGATCAATGTGTTCATCAAAGGCAAAAATGACACATATATGTATGCATTCCTTCCTTGATGGAGACCGATCAGTGACCTCTACATTTTATCAGACTTATGTGGTGAAAATCTTGGCAAGTGAAGTTAGTGAATTCAATTCTACAACAGACATGTACTTGTATGCTTCATCGAGTCTCAGAAAATGTGCACTATGGCATCCAGTGTATGCATAAACTTTTTTATATTTCATACTACATTGACCAGAATTTGGAGGTGTACCAGTTTCAAATCTCCACACAAAGCACAACAGTCTCAAGCCTTGTTTCTGAGCTTATCTGAAGGATATGAACTTTTAAGTGACATATTATTGCAGTATGTCAATATAATCAGATTCATGTACACATACAGGCCTTAAAATCCATAACAGAATCAAAATATTCTAATGTTCCTTTATCTTTGTCAACCTGCTGTATCACCAAGTAATCTGTACAAGGAGCTTAAAGTGGCTTATACATGTACCATACATGCACATTTAAAGATAGATAATCCGAGTTCACGCTCCTCAATTACTATTTCTTTGGCTTCGGGGGTAAAAATAATTGATTCGAGTCGAGGAACACACCCTTTAAAGTTCTGAGTTACAAAATATAAATTTTTGAAATCTGTTATTTTTCACCGCCTTGAATATTTCCCGGCCTAGCAAATATTCAACAAGCCGACTGAGTCGACTGACCTAATCTTGATACCAAGTTGCGATGAACAAAATGTTGATATATAACATGTTTTGGAAAATGTTACACTAGAGTTGACAGTACTTAGTTAGCATTATGTTTTGGTATTTAATCGATTAAGAAATGTTGTTCTTGGAATCTGATGGTATGGAGACCATCAATTCAGATTGTTTACCTTTAATTGTCCATGCTGACTTTAAAGCATAACATATGTTATCTTTATTTTTTGTATCCCTGCATAAAATGGGGTGATAAATTTATATTATACTCACATCTGGTCTTTCGATATTCTGTGAGTTAATTAATTTATATGAAAGAATGTCATTGCATGCTAGCAATTCTGATAAACATCACTGTTACAGTGACATTACCATCCAATGTTGAATAAGTCCAATAAGATGCCAAAGTTTAATAAAAACTTAACCCTTCCATGACTGGAGATTCTTGAAATGTTGCTAAAACCCTGCGCCAATGCATTCTCTTATATTTGCGAGTCTCCAAAATGGAGCCTCACATATATAAGAGAATACATGGCCTAACAATATTTACCTTGACCTTGTAATCCAGTGCATTCTCTTATACATATGAGGCTTCCTATGTGAGACTTGCATATATACAAGAATTCACTGGTGCATGATCTTTAATGCTGTACCAGCGCAGCTCCCATCATGAAAGGGTTTAAACATTGCATGGCCAAAGCATTGAAAAATATTCTGAAAATAATATTTTAATAGACTAAAATATGTTTAACCTTCTACGCGATTACTAGTAGCAATGTTTGTTGACAAATCACTGTAACAGTTTTGTTTACATAGCAATGGTTCCAACAGGAGAAATTTCGTTATTGGAAATGGAAAACTTTCAATAATTAATATAGGAATCAGGAATTCATGTTTTTCTGAGTGGTGATGTTTTTACGAACTGTTGTATGTTATATGTTTGGCATATTTACTCACTATGAGTGACTTGGGTCCCTTTAAAATGATTTGAAACACTCAATGAAATATCTGCACACCAGTAGATTATTTTGTAGGGATTTTAGTGTGATGAGAGTCAGAATCATGATTCTTCGTTTGAGTCTGGTAAAAAGCAGCTGATTTGATGTAGAAATGCTATAGTTTGATTCTTGCAAAATTTTAAGGCCTGTATACATTCGCTTTTATCCATCAAAGGTGCTCCAGACACTTCATACCGCTATAATCATAGTATGTACATGTACCTTGTTTTACAAACTTTTATGTTATTTTGCATGACCGCACTTCAAAGAACTCTAAAGCCGCTCATGCACTTAATGCATCAATTTAAAATTCTGCAACTTAATGCATCAATTTAGAATTCTGCACTTTTATCCGCATTTTTATCACAAAAAGTCTGGAAATACTAGTGAGTACTAGTGCTATACTATTAAACATGGAGACTATATACTGTGAAAAGACTTGATAAAGTCTTAATAAATTTAACAGTTGTTTCCAGTAGAAGATAGACAAAAGCTCTTTAAGTTCCATATTTGCAGTGTTTTACACTGAGCATTAAGAGCATCTCCTTTTATTCTCAGCAGAATATATGCAAACAACATGGTATAAATTATAATGAAAATGAATTTATGACTCTGACTCCAGCCAATAATTCATTATCATTATAAATACCATGTTTGCATTGTTCATAGAGCACACAGGTGTTGCACTTATCCATGGGGCAAATTCATTCATTTGTTGCATATATTCTGTTGAGTATACAAGGAGATGGTCTCATAAATGGCCGGATTTAGTGTACCCTTTAATGCTTGTAATACATGCATGTACTAGTACCTGTTTAGACCAAGTTTTCCCTGTCCACAACTTGTGGTATCGGTTGGGTTGATGCTGTTTTGGACCGAGTCCCATCCCGATACTCTTCTATAATGGACTTTACGCCCAGAATTGTGGGTTGAAGTTATCTTGATTGTAGCACTACCAGTATTTCGTCAGATTAGGTCAAAGTGACGCTTTTTTATAGGAACATAGAGGGCAGCCTTTCCCAAGCGTGATGATTTCAAACCTGCATATACTTAAAGTAATTGACCATCTCTAACGTGGTGTTACCCAGGTAATGCTGTGGTATTACACTGCAGTAATTTCCAACACCATGGTAAGGTTGTCACTTGAACACAAAACAGCACCACGATGGATGCGGTATGCAATTAAAATGCAGTGATTCTCCTTATATCTTTGGAACTTAAAGGAATGGATGGCGTTCGTTATAGGTTATAATTTATAAATAACATTTACAAAAAGTTTCCCAAGAATATACTAATAGTATAGGATAATGTTCATATGAATGCGTTATTATCCACAAAACACACTTTGTGTGAGTCAATCGTTTGTTTATATACAGCAGTAAATAGTGAGCGATAAGCAAAACACTCAACACCGTTGCGATTGTTTAATTGAGCGATTCATGGTGACCCATTCAACACTTCAAAATCTTGAGAGGTTATAGAAGAGTAGCCGTACAGGACTCGATCCAAAACAGTTTCAACTGCAGTAATGCTCTAAGTAATCAACTCCTTAACCACAGCAGAATTATGGGTAACTTTTCAGGATTTAGTCGGAAATATGGCTTGTTGCCATTCATCGGAAAGCTCTCAGAGAGCTTTCCGATGAATGGCAACAAGCCATATTTCCGACTAAATCCTGAAAAGTTACCCATAATTCTACTGTGTTTAAGGAGTCAATTATACTCGGGGCATTACTGTATTCGATATCTCAAGTTGTTGCATACCGAAAAGACTTGGGCTAGTACCTGAACAGTAAACCTGCAATCTGCATGATTCATGAAACAGCTATTGAAACCATGCTGTATATACTCAGAATTACACAATTTTGTTTATGGGTTTGTTGATATGACACGAGTGCTAGCGCACAATGACGGAATGAACAGCACACCCTAGAGTTCTATCTTTCCTCAATGGCACAAGTGCCGTATCAACAAATCCATTAATACAAGTGTCTTTCTGTTTATTACACATCACCCGTCCTAGAATATGTGCATTTAAAAATACAGGGTTACGATGTTTATTAAGGCACATACAGTGCTTGTTTTGTCATGTGTGATGATTTTTTTTCCTATCGTTTGAACTGGATACTCAAATAACAGAAATTGTTATATATTTTTTTTGCAACCGACAGATTTGAGGTAACTCTTTCTATAAATATATTGAAAATCATGTGTCGGGATGTAATTATTAGCAATCAATATATTTTTTGTTGCGTATATAGGTTTATACAATTTTAAGAGGCAGAACAAGATACAGGTACTTTGTATAGTTTCATTTCGCGAATGTACACAGTATCTTGTTTGGCCACTTGCAATTTTTGAAACCCATAACTGTAACGAGAAATTGTTGATATTTAAAGTTTAAAGGTACGGGAGGCCTTGGCGTTGGGTATGCTGTGAAAATATTTCCACCGGTCAAAAACCGCCACAAACAGAAAGAATATTAAAATGCAGACAGACTTTAGTCCGTATACAAATAAGAAATATCGCATAAACAGTATGTTATTGTCATATGCTTGACCATTCTTATGTAAACAAAAGCATAAAAAGGTACTTTCCTGGTGTTTGTTTATATTATGATGGTAAACATAAAGAGCGTTCAATGTTGCTGAATTTTGATATGGAACGAATAAAGAGCATTTATATCATTTGTGTGTGATTAGCCAGTAACACTGTGCTGCCTTCTGTAACACAATCAGGCTCCTGCTTAGGTAGGTCTTAGGTAGGTCTTTATGATAGCATGCTGGTAAGGCGATGGTCATGGTATATATGAACAAAACTGTATGCGTTTTAATGTTTTTCTGTTTACGGTGATTGAAACAAATATGAATATTTTCGACAACTATAAGGCCTCCCGTGCCTTTAAGCCCCCTTATTGTCTCTATTATACATTTAACAATGATATTTACAAAGAAGTTTTTATATTCAGAATAAATGTCAATTGTATATTTAAAACACAATTGAAATTATATATTAATTTAAAATTAAATGTTTTTCTTAATTAAGAATTGTTTTCTAATATATCTTTCCTAATTGGGGAAAATATTCCTAGTTAAGAAAACTTGTTTTCCTTACTTAGATTTATTTTCCTGCTTGAGAAAATCTCATTCTAGAAAAAATTGGCATCACTTAAGAAAAAATATCTTGACGATATTTCTAACTATAGAAAATATAATTTCTTGTTCTAGATTAATTGTATAGCTTTCTTAAATTTCTAGCTATTCTCCCAAGATAATCGCAGTATCTTAAACTTATCTTATTTCAAGAAAAATAAACTTATGTGAGAAAAACAATCTTTCCTACATCAAGAAAAAAAAATCTATACTAAGATTTTTATACTAGGATTTTCTTACTAAGATTACTGTGTTTTCTCAGACAAGAAATTTTCTCAGACAAGAAATTTTCCCACCCTTTCATTTCTTGACCTAGAAAATATGTTTTTTCTTATTTTTCTAGCTATTCTCCCAAGATAATATCTCATTTCAAGATTTTTTTTTTCCTGAATTGAGAAAATATTTTTGGCAGTGTATGTCCTGTTATTCTGTTACTTAACTGCTGTCCCGTCTCACCAATGTAATGCACAGTGGGACATTTCGCACACGACATATAGTAAACAATTCCACTCGACACACAAGAATATGATCCGGAGGGGTTGAATTTCCGACCGGATTTTGTATATATATATATATACGCTATGTTCACCCAAACAAATATTTGATTATGTTTGCACACATCGACGTTTACTTTCGAAAAAAAGTTGTACTGCTTGGTATTGTACATATTGTGTTTGATATGTGGGTGGTGTTCATGATACGTTGGCTTGAAAAAAAGAGATCTTTTTGTGCGAAAATTCGGCTTTTTTTGGGCAATGCAAATTTATGTCTCCTTTGATGTTACATGTGTTTTCGGATATCAGCTTATTTTTAGTATGATGTCATTTTGTTAATTATATTTAAGTAAAATTGCAATAAAATAGTTTTTCGGGGTCTCGGCAATTTTGTTATTCGTCACCAGTACATTATGCGGCCGATATATGTACCAACACATGCAAATATCGAGATCTTTCGAGGGCTTGTCCATGCAGGGACAACTTATTTTTTCCCGAAATCCGTACGTGCCTATGCATAAAAAATCTACACGACGATTGGGCTTATCAAGATATAGAGACTGGCAATATATATACGCTATGTTCACCACACACAAATATTTGGTTATGTTTGCATACAGCAGCGACGTTTACTTTCGAACAATGTTGTACCGCGTGGTATTGTACATATTGTGCTCACGACAAAGTCCACACACAATTTCCACTCGCGCACTAACTCGCCAAGGGGGTGTTTTTTTTCTAGAAAATTCTTCTCATTTATCGATATGTATTGGATTTGTTCATCTGCACAAATGTAATTCTCCTTGTATGTTAACAAACTGTTTCAAGTCAGTCAATGGACTCGCGACTGGACATGCGTCAACTAAATGGTCTCGGCTTTCGATCACCTAGTTTACGATTGTCCAGTAGCTGGTCCTTTAACCCATACAGAAATTGAGAGGTGGTCGGGGGGGGGGGGGGGGTCGGGAAATATTACAGGATACAAGGACCGGGTGGGTGGGTGTCCCCAGAGCCTGAAATGCCGATTTTTTCTGATGTCGTGCAATTTTTTTTCCAAATCATTTCTAAGACAAATTACAGCTTCAAAATGAATTGAAACAATCAGATTCATATAGTGGTGCATGCTATAGCATTATACAAGTGAGGGGGCTCTATATTTTAATTCTTTGTCCAGAATTTCTCCCTTTAACAGTTGAAACCATGGGTTGGGTCCGGTTTTGGTCGAGGAAACAAATTTCAATGAAAAAAATCCATTCTCATCTTTTCTTATAGTTTACCCTGGTTTATAATGGCTTTTAAAACTTATTATACATATGGGATACCTGCGTGTTTTGAGTGAATACCGGAAGTATCTCATGAGTTGTCATAGTGAGATACTGGAATCATCACGAGTGGCCTAAAGGCCACTTTTATGCCACTCGTGATGATTCCAATATCTCACTGTGACCATGCTGCACGAATGAGGTAATTCCGGTATTCATTCAAAACACGAAGGTTTTCTTTTTACTATATGCGCCATTTACTGAAATAGATCGAGGAATTAATTGAAAATCGGCAATACAATTTCTGCACAACAAACAGAGAGACCATGTGGTTCAATAAAATACTGTCTATAACTCAGAATACACATGCTTCAAATGTGCGTAATATATCAGATAACTTTATATCAAATATACAACTTACTTGCTTGTGTACTATTAGCAATGTGGCATTGCAGTTTTGTCACTTATTGACACACAATCGTTTTTGAAGGCTTTCAAATTGTGAGGTGGGACAAATTGTATAGTATAAACAACAAACCGGAAGTTTACCTATAGTGAGATAACGCTTTAGCCAAAGTAAAGTAAAAAGTGTTATCTCACTGTAGGTCAAAGCCGTGGGATAGCGCAATCTAAATAATTTGCCGCTATCTGATGAGTTAACCCGCAATTTCAAAATAAAAGAGGAGTACCTGTGAGTACGACGATTTCTCACAAAGACATTACGTTTTGGAACAAATTGGTCATATTTGATGATATTGCACATCTAATGCCTACAGTTTCATTCCCTAAAAAACAAATGCTATAACCGTTAACGGTCATATTAGAACCTCAAAAAGCCAGTTGTTTTTACAATCTATCCTGATCAGTACTGTGGCATGAAAGTTTAGAGAATAATATTTGACTGTTGGTGTAAAATTGAAAATTCACAAATAGCTTTCTTACAAAATCACACAATTATAGCATTAAACAAAATGTTAATTGGAGCATTAAAAGGCATCTAATTTTCAAAATTTTCCGGGGGAGACCCCGGCCCTGACCACATCCCGTACTCTCAGATACATATGCTAATATTAACTAATTGATATGACCAAGGACGTTCCTTATAGGTTTATTTCCGATACGTTGCTAATAAATAGTGTGTATCTTTGTGTCTGACTTCTGTGCGAAAAGAGCTGAAATTATGTTATTATGAAATTAAGTTATGGAAACACGGAATTTTAATTTCAAATGGTGATGTTGATCTACGTAACAATATTCAAACATGGGGATATAAGAATGGAACAAAAAAACAAAACAACATATACACTGTACACCACATGGCACTTGATCCAGTTATCCAGTTCCAACCATTTTATAATTTAATGCTTTAGTGTATGGTTACTCGGGGAAAACTTCAACAGATTGGCCCGCACGTATTTAAATTATGTTTCAACTAACATTCGTTTGCACTACAGGTACCAGGAAGACCACTGAGTACTATCCCACAGACAGGGTGGACTTACCCGGTATGTACATGTATCATAACAAATAGCTTCATAAGACATGCATATGCACATGGAATGCGTATGATCTCCCTACCATAGAGGGTAGAGTTCTTATTCTGAAAGTATATAGGGTGTTTTTAATGCCAAGGTTCTTCATTCTGAACACATTAGGAAATTGTAGATTTTGTTGAAAGACCATATGATAATTATGTTATTCCGGGAGAGGATATGGTGCCACTGCACCCCCATGACTTAAAGTCACCCCGCTCATTGTCTTCCTGATTACGAACTTCACATTTAAGCAATGTTAACACGAAAAAGAAGTGGCCGTGTAGATACGAAACAAGCTAGCTTTCAACATGGGTCCCCTTTTAAAGAAGAGACACTATTTGAGTTTGATACAAATTATAGCGAGAAATATGGAAACAAATGTATATATTTTTGTGAAGCTAATGATGCGATTTTGTCTCCGATTACAATGTGTCTGATGACTAAATAAATAGACGGCGACCTCAACCCTTTACCCAACAAAACGGCCAAAACCGGCCAAATAAAGCTTCAACAGCCTAAAATATCTTCGGTCTGTCTCAATAGGACCATACAAATATGGATATCATTGGAACCGGCTCCTTGACCACATTGTGATAGTTACAGTTATGCCCTGTGCCAATGCATTCTCTTATATATGCGAGTCGACCATAGGTCGCCTCGCATATATAAGAGAATGCATTGGCCTAAAAAAAAATCTTTTTTTAACACTTTTTTAATGTGTTAAGCCAATGCATTCTCTTATATATGCGAGGCGACCTATGGTCGACTCGCATATATAAGAGAATGCATTGGCACAGGGCCGTTCTGTTGGGTAAAGGGTTAAACTAATCATGTAAATGCAGTTGGTCACGCACCATTTTATTTGATCCCGACCAAATTTAGAATTTTGTCCTACTCATGACGTGGATCAAATCGTACTAGTCCGGGACCAAAGCGTCAAACGCGTACATGCGAATGATCGCGCTAAATGGTCCGGGACCACACAAAAGTGTTTCATCAATTCTACATGGCATACGTCAGTCAACATTGTGGGCACATGGAAATTTGACAACCAAAATGTTGATTTTGAGCCCATCGGCTCGGATCAGGGGTCAAAATGTGTTTGGATGATAGTTGTGGGCACCAAGTATGATACAATTCGTTTAATCGCCGATTTCCACAAAGTTTATATATTTGACTTCTTAATGAGTCTAATTGTTTGGTTAACTGTGTCAAAAATGGCATGGCTTGTCGGCTTGATTCGTGGATATGAACGGGATGGTCACCAAAACTGATATAAATATCTATATGTAAAACAAAAATGTTGTCTTTTATTTTTCCGAATTAATGTGTTTTTGATGTTCATGTTTTGATCACACTGAAAAATATTTAAAAACAAACAAACAGAAAACGTCAATTTCAACCACACCGAATGTTCGTCATTTGAAAATGATAACGCCTGAAGTCCATGCAGCTGTAAATAAATAATAACTTTTTTATTGGTGGGCTGACTAATCGCTATGAATAAAAACGACCATCACTCCTACAAAGTGAGCCACAACTTATACCTCATGTATACAAATGGTGTTTTGTGATCCCACTTGGAAATACAATTTGTGAGAACACGTGTAACACTTTGAACATGAGATTATCCCACCACATGTCTACAGAAGAGGGTTACTCGTTACTTTAACATGGGCAGCGGGTATATATATATATATATATATATATATATATATATATATATATATATATATATATATATATATATGTGTGTGTGTATATATATATATACTAGAAGGTGACCCGACTTCGTCCGGGCTTTGACCTTGAATTGTCTATTTTGAAGGCCAGGGTCAAGTGGGGTCACGATTTGACCCGTCCAAAACACAGTGCCCGAACAAAAGTACCCGACAAAAGTACCCGTCGAAATCCATCCGGTTTTACCCGATTTTACATTGAATTGACCATTTTGAAGGTCAAGGTCAGGTGGGGTCAAACACCAACACCCCAAAAATGGTGGAAATCGGCCCAGCGGATACCGGGAAATCGGGCCCAGCGGATACCGAGATACCCTATGCATAAAATTTCGTCCGTAAAAATCCGCCAGTTTAACCCGATTTGATTTCCACTGAAGTATATAAACGCGCCTCATATACACACGCTCATTAATTATCAAGTTTCAACATAAAGATAAATTACCATCGGTGCCCGAGATATCGCCAAGACGTCTGAAACAGTCAAATGCATCGGCCGGGTAAGAGTTAACGTGATCTAACTTTATGACCTCTAACGACGTCATAGAAGTTACGCATTGTTTTTACCCTGATAGAAGATCGTACCACTTCTTCTTAATAATTGAGGCAGATAACTAAAACGGATACATACATATGATATATCGTTGGAAAGAGGAAACACGAAAGATTCTCATAGTGTCATTATTATGACTGGCATGTTATTATTCGCGCTGTTTCGAATCGATTTGTAAGCACCGAACTCAAATGAAAGTCCCGTAACACAGCGTAAAAACAGATTTGACCTCGGCACGTGAGAAGTTGACCTCGCACGGACAAATTAATAGGCCTATGTTACTCGTGGCCCGAAAATACCCCCACATACCAAGTTTCATCGAAATCGGCAGGGCTATTTTCGAGTCCATCGATTACTGACAGACAGACACACACACACATACACACATACACACACACACACACACAGATCTTCCAAAATATATAATAGATATGGAGCTCTGGTTTTCTTACTGTTTTGCAGAACGTCAATATCATACCAATACTGGGCGGCTTCGTAGCTGGAAGACGAATCACCGTCACCGGAATACCAAGAAATCTCAATGTTATAAGGTACACGTTATTATATTTTGATAGATATTAATACATTTTTGGCGAATATTATTGTGTTTAGAGATATATTATTATTATTAAGTTTCTGTTTACTTATCATCACCTTTGTGAGGTGTGCAAAGAGATTGCATAGGCCATAAGTCACTATGGTAACCATGTAATCGACCTTTTGTTATTTCTTCCTTTATGTTACTGTCTTTATGTTGGTGATTCGTCTAAGAACAATGCTGCCTTCTGTGGTTGGTACGGTGCAATACTTGGTGTTACTTGTTTTAGCACTTAGTAACATTTTTAGTAATTGTACCAGTAGCCCCTATTGGGAATCACACTGGTCTCAAGACTCCACATCTTTTCACATTTAATTTTGAGGTCAACATATTTTTTAACTTTATCTGTCTCTTTCTGCACAACGTTGTACTCGCTGGGGACTGAAATATCTAGCAAGAGACAGATACCCCGCTTGCGATTATTATTATTTATTATTATTATTATTATTATTATTTTGTTTAGAGACCACAGTATTCCAACACGTATTATGGGTAGTTATACGGATTGTATAATGATCGTACCTCGAACAAGGATGTATGATCAATGGTCACAATTGAATGTGTTTGCACCTCAAATTTCACATACTCAAGTATGAATGGAAGGTATCAGAGATATTCCGCTTCCAGTGGTTGTATGTGTGAATTCTATGTTGATTCATGCGTACTACCTCACTCGTATTTAAATTCGCTCAGAACTATATTTCGATAGCGATCAATGTTTCTGGTAATATCATCCTATAGACCAATGAGTCTGCATCAGGTGGTATGGGTGGTTAAAGTCCGTGTGGGAATGTGGAGACTTTAAATCCACATGGCGGTTTGCACTCCAAAATACACATAATATTATTCGCTTTTGAATTTTTCGAAATGAGTATCGAAATAACTACTTTCCAACGACTATTATATAACCCAAAACGTCGCACAGATATAATGAAAAATACACAACAGTGAAAACAGTGTTTGGGTCCCAAACACAAAACAACCATTTGCGCGATATTGGACAGAAAAAGAGTTCCGTGGCAGTCTATCCCTGAGTTTATAGCAATGACTGACTTCTGATGAAAAGATGAAAACTGCTGAAAATGGTGTTATGGGACTTGGATCATTGTGATCATAATAGGGGTGGTTTTCTGATAGTGTTTTGTGGTATTCATCAGGATAGCAATCCTTTAAGCTCAAATTATTATTTTATTTTGCAGTTATAGGTCACTGTTTTTCAAAGCATATGCAACCGGTGTATCAATAGTTCGTTTATTCGTCGACCTTCATTATCAGTTGCTCAACATTACGTAGAAAAAACTGTTTGTCAAATGAGTCATGTCCGTTTAAACCGGTTCATTGAATAGAATGTACAGTAATGCTCTAATTAATCGACATCTTAACCAAAGCAGAATTATGGGTAACTTTTCAGGATTTAGTCGGAAATATGGCTTGTTGCCATTCATCGGAGAGCTTTCCGATGAATGGCAACAAGCCATATTTCCGACTAAAACCTGAAAAGTTACCCATAATTCTGCTTTGGTTAAGAGGTCGATTACTTAGGGCATTACTGTATGCACGTATGCCAGTCCGGTTACTGACTATTTGCTTCGTCGTGAATGTGATTTGGCCGCAGTTAGTTAATAGTGTAGACAGACAGGCATTCATAGCAATACGACTAACATCTTTACAATAGGGTTCGAACTTAGTAATACATGCTGTATTCAGATCTAGACATTCATCCATATTTGTTTGAGGTTCATTTGATCCAACATCATATAACGCATATATGAATATGAATACAATCCCCTGTTCCCTTTCAATAAATGAAATATCTAATATCCTACTTAATTTCAGTCCGATAATAGCTTCCTGTGTCCATACGTTCAAATCCACAACCTACAATTGATATAGTGTGACAATATAGCCACATATATAATATAACAACTACTACATATTTACTACGATTGACGTCTTGGTGATGCCTCGCACACTCCATACATGTTGGACGTGTACACCATCTTGAATTTTATTCGTTAAATGGGCACTCACAAAGCTATCTTTGTACAATGTATTTTAGTTACAATAACTTAGCTGTCGGGCCTATTAATGGGTGTTTTTGGGTCGCATTCCACCAACTTACGTGATTGATACTCACGTCGTAATATATACGCTATTAAACTATTCGCAACGAACAACATGTAAGCACCAACGACAACAATCAGATTCGTCACCTCGTGTGTTATTTGTGATGAGTGTGAACTCGATTGATTGATTGATTGGGGTTTAACGTCGTTTTAGCAAAAAGCCATATCACGACGAGTGTGAACTCGAAAAAACATATCTGGTACGAGCAAAGGACACAAGCGAGTGTTAGAGGGCTATGCATGGTTGTATGTTGTACTGTAGTTGGTTGTATCTAGATGAGAAATAGGGTCAAGTTGTTTGTGCACCTAAGCAGATCTAGTGAAGCGCATGTAACATGACAGCAAGCATATAATTGGGCAGTACTCAACAGATCGGTCGTAGTTTTCTGCACAAACGAAAACTATTCTCAACAGTTGGCATATAACAGATCAATCAAAACTTCAAAAATGTGAACACATACTCACGTGAAGCATATTGGCGATTGAGAGATAACAACCATTATTAACGCCCATCGGGTGTATACTGGTGGGCAAATATTAGATCGCTGTGTGTCTGTGGACAATTTATAAATAGATAATCGTTTTTTCCTGTTTTGACAATTCGCAGTTGGTCCCAATTTGCGGAGGTCCCAGAATTCGCGGAGTTCCCCTAAAATTGTCGAAATATGTTGATTTTAATGAGAGAACGGTGCGTATATGTCAATTGATACGATCATCATAATAGTGGTTTGTTCTATCATCGCTGGATTGATAGTTGCAGTATGTAACTATTGTGACCGCATTAATTGCTTTCAATGTTTAGATATCAACAATGGCTGGACCACTGTTGAAAATTTTATGGCGGAAACACAATGACTCCGATTTTTTATCCGCATTTAGAGACTTCTGTGGTGAATTTTGTAATAATTTGAAGGATTAATTGTTTTAACGGAATTCTGAGGCGGTGCATTCATGTAACCAATATATTTTCCATGTATTTATGCCTAATAATATAGTCTTGAGGGCGTTACCATTTCTGATTATGGTTTGCTTGTTATTATGTATTGGCGTACAGCAGAAAGTATAGAAATTGGTATCTATGATTGTCTGTTGTTGAGATCACTCCAACTATTGTTGCGTTGTTCTCGTGGCGAATCAATCAGCTGACGATATACGTCACGAATTCGCACAATATCTCCCTGAAGTGCTATTCTCCAGCATATGTTTCTTTCAGAGGACGGCTATCAACATTATTCTAAGAAAATATTGCTAATGCTGGTCGGTCGTGAAAATCAATTTAGATGCCATGCGTTTAATGGGTATAAAATCAAACAAATGAACCTACACTTATTTCTCATCGCCATAATACATCGATTTTTGGCGATTTCAATAGAATATCAACATCTTTATACATTAGTCGGTGGATTTGTTAAACGTCGCTCGGTGTGCTTATATTACCATCTACATATGTCACCTTTTTAGAAACCAATTTAGATCCTTAAAGAGAATGAATATTTCACAGGTTTAACCCTCGTCAAATATGAATACAAAATAACACATTCGTACTCGTTTAAAGCGTACATTTCCGTATAACCAAATAGGAAACGTTTTATCTTGCTATTGAGACTCGAAACTGAGACGAGACAGCTGCATGGTACAGAAAATGGGAAGATGACTATAGTTTTGTTTAATAAGGTTGTGAAGTTAGTTAAGCGAGTGCAGGGGTCAGAAGGGTTTGTGTGATCGCCTCGCATATATAAGAGAATGCATTGGGGATAGAATGGAGAAGATAATGGAGTAGATAGGAAAAAATAATGAAGCACAAATCCCATAAAATATCACATTTGATACGTCTTCTGATACGTGGTGTAAATTCGTATATTGTTGATGAAGTGCTGCTAAGAACAACTTAGTTTGAACGATAAAACGGCTTCAGTCGACCATTCTGTTTTTTTTACGAGAAAAAGTAGCGCTCCTTCTTGGAACGAATTTCTGCAACAATTTCACCGCGTAGTAGACCCATTTGGAAAACAATATATATTCCCTGTGTCTAATCCTACATTTTGATATACTATACGCCCCGTTATATTGAATATATCAGCTGAAATCGATCCTGTAATTGTAAACAGCGAGTCTATTTTAGCTGTTTTATCGGCGCGTTTTGCGTGTATATTTATGTACACAGACACAGATCTGTGTCTATCCCTCAATTTGAGGAATTTGATGCATAGTATTATGCATCTGACTTTATGGTAATTCAGTAACGTCTGACGAACTTACCCACGCCCATTATAATACTAAAAAGGCATGATATTCTGAACAACATGCAGGGATCATAAATGGTCCCTGTATTATTGCTCGTTCCTGAGACTTGATGTATACTATCTGCACATACATATGCAGGTAAATATACTAAGTGCTAATCGTTCATTTACCACAGAACGATAGCCACAATCCTGATGACATTTCTCAAATCACCAGTTCGTAAACATGGTGTAAAAAATGGTCGCAACACTTAATAAATTGGTAGTGTATAATGATATACGGAATGTCCCGTCCATAGTGCAGCAGGAGCCCCATTTGTTGAGGGAAATTCCAGAGGCCTGTCCTCCCGAAAACCGTAAAGTCTTTGTTTATAATAGAACTTGTTTTAGGTAGACAATCTGCCTGGAATCGGCTCATATTAGTCGATAGTGTGCTGAAAATGAAAGCATTATCGACTTCAAAATGAGGTGATTCTAAGGCTTTTATGAGCGGACAATTATGCAAATAAGCCAACTAACCACTTTCCATATATGTACTCTTTAACGTGTGTTTTCACAGTGGCCCGCGCCATTAAAGGCACGTGAGGCCTTAGTTGTCGAAAATATTCATATTTGTTCCAATCACCGTAAACAGAAACACATTAAAACGCATACAGTTTCGTTCATATATACCATGACCATCGCGTAAACATCATGTTATCATAAAGATTTACTATATTTTACCTAAGCAAGAGCCTGATTGTGTTACAGAAGACAGCACAATGCTGCTGGCTAATCACACACAAATGGCATAAACGCTCTTTATTGGTTCCATATCAGGAATTCACCAACAAAGAACGCTCTTTATGTTTACCATCATAATATAAACAAACACCAGAAAAGTAACTTTTTATGCTTTTGTTTACATAACAATGGTCAACCATATGACAATAACATACTGTTTATGCGATATTTCTTATTTGTATACGGACAAAGTCGGTCTACATTTTGTTGTTCTTTCTGTTTGCGGCGGTTTTTGACGGGTGGAAATACTTTCACAGGATACCCACCGCCAAGGCCAACCGTACCTTTAAACGAGATACCGACTATAACTCCATTATCTACATATTTCAGAATCAAATCATCACATCATGTACCTATTTCACATAGGTCGATTATGTGCGTATTTGCGCGAGGTTTTTTTTGAATGGCTGCGGACACACGTATCACAGTAGCGATGGCATAGTAGGTGTGACAATTAATTACGGTGCAATTTTGGTGACAATTGGTCGTCATATTCCTGTGCCATAGCGAGACATGTCGCCCGCCGCACATTCACACAATGAGTCTTTTCCAAGCTCTATCAGCGTCGAGATCGACATCTCAATGATTTATCAAACCGAATGTCTTGTCGCTGTTGATCGTTACTCAACACGCAATGTTATAGTTTTAATGCTAACACACAAGACAATTCTGGACGATCGGTCGTGCAATTTTATGTATCGTAGAGAATACAATGTGGCTAAACGTAATGAGTAGAGATCAACCTTGGTGAAACTCAATGGGTTAATTGGTCAGTCGACTCACTGTGCGAATATGCGGCGCGCGACACGACTCCCTATGGCATATAAATTATGTTGACCAATTGTCACCAAACTCTACCATAATTAATTGTCACACCTACTATGCCATCGCCACTGTGGTACGTGTGTCCGCAGCCAATGTTTAGATTACAAGTTACACAAACGTCGTTTGTTGTAATTACTTGAACAATTCCCATCGAATAACTATTCATCACGTATGCTTGACTGGTTCCGATTTTAAAACTGTGGTATAATATTTCCTAACCAAACAGCATCGCAGACTGACATCGATGATCCAAAGCTATAGTGTACATCATCTTTCAATTTCTACAGTTCAGAAATCAACATCCAAGCCGACACATACAAACCAACGACTATAGGGATCCACTTTAAAATAAAGGAAAATGGGACTAATATTTGGATCAACAGCTACAACAACATATGGGAAGGACGGCATGAGAAGACACAATGCCCAATCACAATGGACGAAATATTTAAGCTGGAGTATCTTGTCAGCGATGCCTCGACGAAGGTGTAATATATATTTATAATCATGTTAACCCTTTACCCAACAGAAGGGCCCTGTGCCAATGCATTCTCTTATATATGCGAGTCGACCATAGGTCGCCTCGCATATATAAGAGAATGCATCGGCTTAACACATTAAAAATTATAAAATTGTTAAAGAATGTAAGAAAAAAATGGTAAAAAGTGTTAAAAAAAGATTTTTTTTAGGCCAATGCATTCTCTTATATATGCGAGGCGACCTATGGTCGACTCGCATATATAAGAGAATGCATTGGCACAGGGCATAGCTGTAACTATCACAATGTGGTCAAGGAGCCGGTTCCAATGATATCCATATTTGTATGGTTCTATTGAGACAGACCGAAGATATTTTAGGCTGTTGAAGCTTTATGTGGCCGGTTATGGCCGGTTTGTTGGGTAAAGGGTTAATCCACAGGGCGTTTATTTTGGAAATTTATTTGAAGTACATACAAGTAACATGACCATATGTAAACGTAATAAAGTTTATATGAGTTTGCGGTCCAAAATATTTGTATAATAACAACCGCTTGAATTATCCCGGTATCGACATTAGTCGACGACTTTGCTGTGACACATGCAAACATTTATTAATATGTCAGACCTTACAACATTTATTAATATGTCAGACCTTACAACATTTATTAATATGTCAGACCTTACAACATTTATTAATATGTCAGACCTTACAACATTTATTAATATGTCAGACCTTACAACATTTATTAATGTGTCAGACCTTACAACATTTATTAATGTGTCAGACCTTATAACATGTATTAATATGGCAGACCTTATAACATTAATTAATATGGCAGACCTTACAACATTTATTAATATGTCAGACCTTACAACATTTATTAATGTGTCAGACCTTATAACATGTATTAATATGTCAGACCTTACAACATTTATTAATATGGCAGACCTTACAACATTTATTATTATGGCAGACCTTACAACATTTATTAATGTGTCAGACCTTATAACATGTATTAATATGTCAGACCTTACAACATTTATTAATATGGCAGACCTTACAACATTTATTAATGTGTCAGACCTTATAACGTGTATTAATATGGCAGACCTTATAACATTAATTAATATGTCAGACCTTATAAAATTTATTAATATGACAGACTTTACAACATTTATTAATATGTCAGACCTTATAACATTTATTGAAGTGTCAGACTTTATAACAATTATTAATATGTCAGACATTATAACATTTATTAATATGTCAGACCTTATAACATGTATTAGTATGGTAAACCTTACAACATTCATTTATATGACAGACCTTACAACATTTTATTAATAGCGAGTTTGCGAGTTCAAACCGGTACGGGTACGCGTACTGGTAGCTACCCGCACCGATACACGTTTTGTAATCGCAAACTGTTTTACGGGTAGAATTCATCACACCGACTGGTAATGTATGGAGAGCCAACTGCAACAAAAGATATATTATAAGCAAATTTGATTTTTGAGACAATGCAATTTTTTTTAGATTGGGTGGGATACGAACCCCGGCCCGACGGCGAGCGCGCCTTGCGACTCAAAGTCCGACGTCAATACCACACGGCCACCGAAGCAACCCCAAAAAAGGAAGCTCGAATGGCCGCTGTATTCCGACGTCGCACTTAGGACACTATATTCACATTTTAAGGTCTCTATATGTATATGTATGTAGGATGTACGGCACAGCGGCAATGTTATATATTTTTTGCCTCCGAAACATGGCGAGAATTGCTCTTAGAACATGCTTGGGACTATACAACACACTGTCCCAAAAATCAAATTTGCTTCTAAAAATAGGCGCCTGGTGTGTTGTATAGTCCCAAGCATGTTCTAAGAGCAATGCTCGCCATGTTTCGGAGGCAAAAAATATATAACATTGCCGCTGTGCCGTACCTCCTACATAGATATATTATAATATAGATACATTGCTATTCGCATTCGCTTTATTGGCCGATGTTATACTTAACGTTATGTATTGTTGGAATTTTTTATTTATATTAAACAAAATGGGCCTCCGGATAATCAGTTGCTTTCATTAAGGACGAGGCGGCAGTTGGATGGGGTTGGTGATTTTCTATCACTCATCTCGGTAACATTTTCAACAATTGGATTATACAAGTCATAGACCGATCGACTGTTGACTATACATCGGTTTGAATTTTCAGACATAGAAAATAGATTATGATAGCTCAAATATACAATAACGTTATAGCTAAATTTTCCAACCAATATTCGGTGTAAAATATATTGTTTTAGCCTCAGGGTCTAATAATGTCCAACATGTACGTTCAGTCAGATATAAGACCGAATGTGTCCCCTATTTTATTTGAGGAATATTTAGTCATATTAAAGCCACCTGGCGGTTTGCGCTCCAAAATACAAATAATAGCATTAGCTTTTGAATTTTTCCCGGTATCGAAGTAGGTCGATAAATAGCTTAACTACCTTCTGTAACCCAAAAAAGACGCATAGAAGTAATGACAAATGCAAGTATGAACAAGGCGTTTGGGATCCAAACAAAAAACAGCCATTTGTACGACATGGAACAGAAAAGAGCGTTCCGTGCTATTCTATTCCTGATATGGTAGCAATAAAGAGCGTTTGTATGAATTGGGGCGAAAAATTGACAACGGCTGGAAAATGGCTGTGACTTTCAGTGTTTTTCAAAGCATATCAAGCCGGCATACCAATCTTTCGTGTATTTATCGACATATCGTATCCGTCCCTCCAAATTATGTAGACAAAATCTGGAGTTTCGAATGAGCCGTTTAAGAAAACATTAATTTGGTTTGGAATTTTTCAACAGATCGAATGGTCGGGGCAAGGGAATACTTATCCCAAGAATAGGGCTTTTTTGTGATCTAAACCAAGACGTAGGTTGAAAAGTTAAACTTGGTAACGATAACATGTGTTAATGTTTTATTATACGGATTGAATAAAGAGCTGAAACTCGATCTGATTATGCTTAGATTTTGTAGAGTATGTATAGGTATTTCGTGTCTTTAGCGCCCGACCTATATTATCCCCACTACAATATACACCAGTAGTGTGGTTCAAATGCGCCATGCCCGTTCAGACGGTAGATATCTACATATTAAAATGAGAAAGCAGTCCCCACCTACATACGATAAAGTAACTAAACGGTCGAATTCAAATACATGGATAAATCCACGATATATTGATGCCATTGTATAAATGTTGGGACAGGGACGTGACAACAGGGGTGTCTCACCCCCCCCCCCCAAACTTTGGTCAAATATTTAACAGTTTGAAATTTGATATATCTGACACATTTGTTGGAAATTTCACACAAACAATAGGTTGAAATTGTTCTCGTAGTTAATTTTCCAACAATTTATTAGTGGAGAATTTGTAGTTTTAGACCAACATTTGAATTTTTTCCTATTTTTGGTAAAACATTTGGACTGAAATCAGAAACGTTTCAGAATATTTTCCGACCTTTGGGGTGGGTGTCAGGTCTCAAAATATCCAGCAAATGGTAATCTTGATGCCAGTCTGGATGCTAGGATTTACCAAATGTCATGTTCATATTTGAAATATTTCTCATGCCGGGCCGAACTTTAAATCGAAGTAATTTGCATGGCGTTATAGATATTAGGATTGTTCGTGCTCAGGTCTACACATTTTCTTGTAATGTTCGGCCCAATGGATTATGCCACCCCGGCGATTTTCTAGGTGTGTCATATGACACACCAAAAATTATCCAAATGTTTCGGCCAATTTGTCCTCATAATGTGTGTCGCATGTGTCAGATAACACATTTGGGGCGACACATGTGTTTTTCTAGGTGTGTCATATGACCCGCTTTGGTGGCAGATGTGTCGGTTTGTACAGGGATTTGACAACATGCACATGTATCGATTGTCCAAAACCCAGAAATGCTGAAAATAATTAATTGGAACAAAACTTTAGTATCAAATACATGTATATCAAACTTGAGAAGTTTAGGATATCTGATACCGGGATAGTGATCTTTTTAAAGAAACTCTTTCACTTGTTCTGGTTTTGGGAAAATTTATACAAGTCCATATGGTCCAAGCCCTGAATCAAACTGACACACTTGGTTTCAAGGAGGGTCAGACCTGTGACATGGGCATCACAAGCCGATCACCTTGCCGCCAAATCTCAAATATGACTGTTTTTGGAATAGGCACATGTACACTGAAAGTAACATGATGGGCATGTATGGGTTAAGTCAGCTTGATAATTCAAAGCATAGTTCATATAGATGAAGTTTATTAAAACTAACTAAATAATTAAACTTGTTTGTTATAAAATAGTATACATATTTATTCAAAATATTCAATTACTTGAATTTACTTCATACCTGTATGGAAAACAAGATCTATTCTTCCCTATGTAATTTATTCTTGACTAACACTCAGCTAGGAATGTACTAAATATTGATATTCTTCTGTGAAGTATTATATTAAGCGGTGTAGTACATAGGTGTCCTGAACAAAACTTGTTTGGTATACAATCACATGTAGAGAGTTTTGGCAAAATTCACAATCAGACTGGGTTAGAGCAGAAGTCATGTTATTGAGTTGTCCAGTTCATCTCCAGATAATGACATCTTCAGATAATGTACATGTATGTTGAATCTTGACAGTGGATACTCGATGACGCTTAATGCTGAATCTGAAAGAAACACATTAATAGATTTGAGATGACATTATGCGGAATCGCGGATGTACAATTGTATGTAATACATGTTTGCTTTGTGATTTTTGTGTTCCAGCTCAGTTACATGTACATGTAGGACTCTATTACATAGTGTGTGCATATCGGGTAGGGCCAAATTCATAAATGAGCCATACTGAACACTACACTTTAAATTTTTAGAAAATATTACATGATCTTTCCCAAAATGATATATGACCATGTAATTAGGGATGTTGTGCATAGATCCTGCATGGGGTGACCCTTTATATAACTCCTACACTAGGGGAAGCGGTCAGAATATTTATGTAATTTTAACCAATTGATACTGCTACAGTCAAATCAGTCACAGACGCAGGTAGGGGTGAGAACAAATATCTATGTCAGTATCAATCAATTTATGGAAACTGTCAAATCGCTCAACTTCATTAATGTGTTTCGGGCACCAGGATAAAATTTATATCTCCCTATAACAGTGGGGGGAGGATTGTCAAAACAAATATTTATGTCAGTATCAACAAATTTATTGTTACCATCAAAGTGGTCTTGACAACAAAGGTTACTCGGTCACCAGCATAAAATATATTTGGGGTGGGGGACAAATGCATGTATTTATGTCATTATCAACCAATTTATTGATACCGTCAAATAAATGGCCAAGTCTATTGGTGTGGTTCGGTCTCCAGGATAAAATTTCCTTCTCACCACATTTATGTCACTATTGATACATCAAAGTGGTCATGTGATTCATGTCCACTAAAGTTGTTCATCCACCAGGATAACATTTATTTGGGGGGGGGGGGGTGGGTCAGATCAAATTTGTATGTCATTATCAACAAATTTATTGATACACTCAAAGTGGGCATTCCCACTAAGTTTGTTTGGTCACCAGGATAAAATTTATTGGGGGTGGGTCGAGTCAGAACAAATATTTATGGCATTATCAACCAATTTATTTATACTGTCAATTAATAACTGGCCATGTCCTAATGTTGTGGTTCGGTCTCCAGGATAAAATTTACTTCTCACAACCTTTATTTCATTATCAACAAATTGATTGATACCGGTAATCAAATCGGTCATGTGACTTGTGTTGTTTGGTCACCAGGAATAATTAATTGGGGGGGGGGGGGGGGTCAGAATAAAATTTATTGGGGGGTTCGGCATGAAAGTGGTCAAACCCACTAAATTGCACTAATGTTGTACGGTCATCAGGATAAAATAAAATTCACCTGTAATGGGGGTATTTATTTCTCATCACAAGTGAGGGGGTGTAAGAACAAACATTTATATCAGTGATCAACCAATTTCTTTACATCGTCAAAGCGATCATGTCCACTAATGTTGTTCGGTCACCAGGATAAATTTAATTTCATTGGGGGAGGGGGGGTCAGAGCAAATATTTTTGTCTGTATCAAGTTATAAATTAATCGATAATGTCAAATCATGTGAAATTAGTCATGTTGATTAATGAGGTTCGAGTTCATTAAAGGCACGGGCGGCGTTCGTTGCAGAAATATTCATATTTGTTCAAATCGCCATCAACTGAAGGAATATTAAAATATATATAGTTTTGTTCATATGCCAAACATAATCAGCGCGTAAATAGTATATTGTCATCAAGACGTACGATGGTGTACGTAAACAAGAGTCTGCTCGTGTTGCAGAAGTTTTGCTTCTGTTTACATAACACAGCGTAATTCTATTGGTTAATCGACTACAAATGATATAAACGCTCTTTATCATTTCCATATCAGGAAACCAGTAACCAATAACGATCTTTATGTTTACCATATCCGGATCTAAACAAAAGCCAGGAAACGTAACTTTTTTTGCTTTTGTTTACATAACAAAGGAAAACATTTGACAATAACATACTGTTTATGCTATATTTCTGATTGGCATAAGAACACAGTATGTCTATATTTTACTATTCTTCCTGTTTATGGCGGTTTTTGACGGAGCTGAATATTTTAACAGCATACCCACCGCCAACGCCGCCCATATCTTTAAGACCCTATTACACACATGTGGCGCACTCAACAGAAATTCAAACATGAATTTGCTATCTATGTCCCTACCCAAAGGGTTGAATTTTCCAACTAGAGCTGCAATAACAGGCAACACATACATGTGAATACAATCGCACTCAGTGGCTTATCGACAAACCATAAATTATAATTCTTTATTGACCAGAGGTGGCAGCATGATGATGAGGGTGGCAGTGTTTAGATAAATGTGCGTAAATCAAATTTGTTTGCAAATCTGTATGGTTGGTTCGGGTTGTAGGGTATCACCCGCCCCATTCGAAGCAGGCATGCTGGCGGTATATTGTCTATAAGAGGATTAAGAAAACAGATGCTGTCACAGTTAATAACAGGACGTTAATTGTGGTCATTAATTGCAATATGGTTTCCCTGTCTATATGGTCAGAGCTAATAATCACCACCTAGACGTTGTTGTCATTGCAATTTTGTTTATCTCAACTTCATATCATGTCATCTGCTTTGATTTCCCCATGCAGGTGTATAATTTTGATGAAGGCGGGTAGGCCCCTTTGATGGTTGCGTGACACTGTGCGCCTTTTGTATACAAATTCAGACAGGAAATTAAAAGTATGTCAAAACACATTTTATAGGTACTCTGAAAAATAAAGACACATTCCAATGGTCGCAAACCATTTTACATGAACATATAGCCATATATATGTATATACGGACGCACATAATTCTAATTTTTTTTGCGACACTTATACCAGTACGGTACTAAAAATGTTTGCCCCTGCACATAATATATATACTGAAATATACTAAGACTATATTTCAAAAAGTGAGGCAATCGTGCCTTCAATTACTATTAGATTCTGGTATTCTATGAAAAAAAGTTATATTTTTTCTCAATGGAAATTCCCATTGCACGCATCTGCAAAACATATTTTATTTGGAACAGTTGTGCATTTCCATAATAAAATAAACCGGTTCTCTCTGTATATCACACAAGCAAGATGTGGTTCTTCGAAAAAATTGGAATGGGTCAGATGACATGGAATCGAGCGATACGACACACTAGCGAGCTTTACTAAAACAGTTGACACACCCGAGCCAATAAGAGAAAAAAAGAGCCGTGTTATCTGACACTTAACAAATATTGTGATAAAATATGCTAAGTGTGTCGGAATATTATGGGGAAATAGGTCACCTGACGCACTTACGATGTTGGTGACACGGATTTTTTTTTAGGGTACTCACTCTATTAACCACAACCTGTAACCAATGCAATGAACAACGTTTTAGTGAAAAGATCGGCTTTCCATATATATCTAAGTACTAGAAGCCGCCTCGAAAGTTTGAACATAAAACCTAGCTTAAAGTGACAACTTTATCAATGATGTTTGCCCATGAAATCTTGCAATAATTAGGTTAACGCATAGCTGACTTGAATTTCATGTAATTCATGAACCTATAAGGAAGAAATCGTAGTGAACTGTTACCGGCCAATGGGACAAATCTATACCCGTTCCAAATCGCTATGGCTTTATGAGCTGCATTGAAAGTACGCAAGTGACCGTGACGATGTTCACTGATTTACCCGTACCCGTTCCCGTCGGACGGGTATCGCAAACTCGCTGTTATGTCAGACCTTATAACAATTATTAATATGACAGACATTACAGCATTTATTAATATGTCAGACCTTATAACAATTATTAATATGACAGACCTTACAACATTTATTAATATGTCAGACCTTATAACATTTATTAATATGTCAGACCTTATAACATTTATTAATATGTCAGACCTTACAACATTTATTAATATGTCAGACCTTATTACATGTATTAATATGGCAGACCTTATAACATTTATTAATATGTCAGACCTTATAACATTTATTAGTATGGTAAACCTTACAACATTCATTGATATGGCAGACCTCACAAAATGTATTAATATGGCAGAACATATAACATTGATTAATAATTTAATATGTCAGACCTTATAGCATATATTAATATGTCAGATCTTATAACATTTCTTTCTGCTTCGCAGATCATCATGAACGGATGCAATGTCATTGATTTCGGACACAGGTTCCAGAACATGAACCAGATGGACACACTTCGTATAACCAGGAACATCGAGCTACTAGAAGTAACCTTCATATGAGCAACAGGGACGGGGACAGAGTGATAGGGAGTTTGGGGTATATAACATATTGTCAAAGGTTTCAACAGTTGGACATTTCGTGCCTGACACAATTGTTGAATATTGTACACCACCTATAGCTTATAATTGCATTGTTTGATTATCCGACCAACTATTTTACACCGTAGCATATGAATTTGATGTTCATAGACCGTAACATTTGTTTTGATATTAAGTCAACAGTTGGGTCTGAAATTTTCCAACGCGATGATGGTAGTCAGGTTCGAAATTTCCAACATTTCGAAAGTTTTAGGAACCAGTTGGATGATTCAAACCCAATGGGCACAAAAGAATTGCAATATGGACACCCCCGAACGAACACCATATAGCTACGCCCTGACCGTGGAGGGGTCAATTCCTGCAAATTCATTGAAAAGTAATGCTTTCCATTATCATCAGGGTTCACACTTACCCTAATTTCTGTTTGCCAATGTATTATACCATTTCTGAATAAATTTAGCCATTTGTAAGACACTTTGGCCAAATTCAATAACCAAACTATGGGACCATGCATTTCGCGTGGGACAAACGTGATAGTGTTTGATAGTTGACATGTGCACGAATTGGAACCGCAAGCACCGAACGACGTCTAATCTGCAACGTGAGTTAACATTAATGTGTCCCGATTCGACAAGTGAATTAACATTAATGTGCTCCGATTCGACTGAATTGTCTTATTTTGAAACAACAAAAAACAGTAAACTGTGGTCACGTGATTAATTACATGAGAGTACTAGCAGCTAGTCGGCATTGTTTTTGATAAATAAACATGCGCAACTTTTTATAAACTGTTATTCATTTCAATAGGCAGCAATGACTCCAATCATAAAGTCATTTTCATTATAATTACCATGTTGTTTCCATCATTCGTAGAGCACATGATTGTATCTTGCACTGATCCATGGTTCAAATTCATTAATTTGTTGCATATATTATATTGAGTATAAAAGGAGGTGGCCCCATAAATGGCAGGATTATGTGTACAGTACACATTTAAGCGGTCTTTGCTGACTATAGTATTGAAACTTCTCGACGAAAAGATTCGGCCAAATGAAATTTGAACATTGTGAGCCCTGTTTACAATTAAAGAGAATCCGCTTGTAACTTCTGACGTGTAGCTTGTAAGGTAGATTGCAGCATTTGATGGCAAAAAAAAGACAAAGGCTCAGGCAAAACATTGGCAGTGTATTGATAAATGTCTGCCAAAAAGGCATAACTCTGTAGCAATTGAGGTAAAAAGAGCTTGCGGCAATCGGCTGAGTTATATCGGGTTATGAGGATCTATCAATTCCATAAAACCAAACCTGAGCTATCTTCCAAGCAAAATAAACCATATTTATGATTGGCAATTTTCGTAAATGGCGGTTTAGTATCTACATGTCCCACGCCACACCATACACGCGGAATCTCTATTACTTTCCACTTTCTGAATCACCATTAGTATTAGCATTACTTTCAAAATGTATTTGCATTACTTTCAAAATGTATTACCATTACTTTCAAAATGTACTACCATTACTCTCAAAATGTATTACCATTACTTTCAAAATGTACTACCATTACTCTCAAAATGTATTACCATTACTTTCAAAATGTATTACCATTACTTTCAAATATAATACATTACAATTACCGTTAACTAATTGTATGTAGTATTAGGCTTAAGAAATACAGACTTTGTTTGAGATATCCCTATGGTAGCAATACACGATTTCATGAGCTTGTGGGAGGGCTTATGTGACGTCACACATAAGTTACAATATACCGTGAAGGAGAAAATTCTAGCGAACCAGCATTTTCGCGAAAAAATCACGCGACTTGCAGTAGTTGTTTCACAAAATCGCGGAATCGGAGATGAAACGAATTTTATACTTCACAACTTCGACATTTGGCAATCGACCACTGAAGAATTTATTTAGTTATTTTTAAACAGTAAGTTGTTATGAATATGTCCTGAATATGTTCATATTAGATTAATTTCATTTGTTAACTAAATTAAGGCAGTTACGGTGTCATGACGTCAAAACGTCATTTGTCTCTGCGGACCAGAATCCAGACATGATTGAACGTGTCATGTCGTCTTCGCGGTCATCTGCTGACTATAGCATTGAAACTTTTCGACGAACATATTTGGTCAAATGAAACTGGAACAGCGTGAGCCTTGTTTTCAATTAGAGAGACTCGGCTTGTAACTTCTGACGTGTAGCTTGTAAGGTAGATTGCAGCATGTGATAGCGATAACTCAAACAAAGGCTCAAACCAGACGTTGGCGCCATATTAACCCTTTACCCAACAGAAGGGCCCTGTGCCAATGCATTATCTTATATATGCGAGTCGACCATAGGTCGCCTCGCATATATAAGAGAATGCATTGGCTTAACACATTAAAAATTATAAAATTGTTAAAGAATGTAAGAAAAAATGGTGTTAAAAACAGATTTTTTTTTAGGCCAATGCATTCTCTTATATATGCGATGCGACCTATGGTCGACTCGCATATATAAGAGAATGCATTGGCACAGGGCATAACTGTAACCATCACAATGTGGTCAATGAGCCGGTTCCAATGATATCCATATTTGTATGGTTTTATTGAGACAGACCCAAGATATTTTAGGCTGTTGAAGCTTTATTTGGCCGGTTTTGGCCGGTTTGTTGGGTAAAGGGTTAATAAATGTCGTATCAAAAGGCATAACTCTGTAGCAGTTGAGGTCCAAAGAGCTTGTGACAATCGGCTGATTGATATCGGGTTATAATTCGAAGGATCCATCAATACAGTATCTGTATCTATATCTATATTTGCGAATGTCTGTCTGTCTTTATGTCTGTCTGTGTTCTATAGAAATTCACAGGGGACCATCTAGATGGCACCAAAGGGGTCTACTAAGGGTAACGTTTTACGAGAAAGATAATGGCGAGGGTTAGAATTTTATAAAGTGACACCGTTGTTGTCAGGGGCAGAAAAAGGGGAGAGGCAGAACAAAACTTTGTCGCCGATTACCACGAAACTTACTTATAATCATCCCCATGAGATAAGGAATCTGGTGGTATGGTTTAAATATGTAAAAAATGGCGCCTTTCGAGTCAGGGATGCACGGAATGGGAGAGGGGCACCACAATTAATAAACTAATTTTAGCGCTGAGGGGCCATCTAGATGCAACCAAACGGTCTACTATGGGTAACTTTTTACGAGAAAGATAATGGTGCGGGTTAGAATTTTCTAAAGTGACGCCGTTGTCATGGGAAAAGGGGGGGGGGGGGTAGAAAAAATGTTTGCCGCCGATTGCCACGAAACTTTTATATAATCATTCCAATGATATGAGGAACCTAATGATGTTGTTTAAATATATCAGACGTGGCTCCATTCGCGTTAGGGATGCACGGAAGGGGAGAAGGGCACCAACATTTATAAAACTAATTTTAGCGCCGATTTCCACCAATTTGATATATATTCTTCTCCATGATACAGGAATCTAATTTTGGGATTTAACGACTTCAAATTGCTATCGTTTGGATGAAAGATTGTGGGAGGGGCACTTAATTTGATAAGAATGGGTTTAGTCGCCGACTGCAACCACACTTATACAATATCATTATCATGGTATGAGGAGTCTAACGGTGTGGCTTAAATCTGTCAAATGTGGTGTCATTCGAGTCAGTGTTGAACTGAAAGGCAGAGGGGCACCAAAATTTCCACCAAAGTGATACGCATTCTTATCCATAATACGAGTAGTCTGACCGTGGTGCTGTTTGGATGAGAGATGGGGGTTATTGGGCACTAAATGTGATCAAATTGGTTTACCAAACTTATCAATAATCATCCCCATGATGTCAGAGTCTAATTGTATGGTTTAAGGATGTCACAAGCTGTCACAAGTGGGATCATCCGAGTCAGTGTGCATATAGGGTGAGAGGAACACACAAAAGATGAACAATATGTTTAGCTCTGATTTCCACCAGATTGATACATATTCTCCGTGATACGAGAAATCTAATCATGTGGTTTAGATACGCCAAATTGATGCCGTTTGGATGAGAGATATGGGGGCCCTAAATTTGATATGAATATGTATACTCGCCAATTTTATACAAAAACTTATACAAAATCATCCACACGGTATGAGGAGTCTAATGGGGTTGCTTAAAGCTGTCACAAGTGGCCGTCATTCGAGTCAGGGGTTCCATGACAGGGAGAGGGACTGAGAGGGCACCAACATTGATAAAAATACTTTTAGCGCCGATTTCCACCAAATTAATTGTATGATTTAAAGACATTAAATTGGTGTCGTATGGATGTGAGATTGGGGGGGTCGGCACTAAAGTTGATAAGAATTGGTTTAGTCACCGATTGCTACCAAACTTATACAAAATCATCCACATAGTATGGGGAGTCTAATGGTGTGGCTTAGAACTGTTAAAAGTGTCGTCATCGAGTAAGGGGTGCACTGCAAAGGAGAGGGGCACCAGAATTGATACACAATAATTTTAGCGCCAATTTCCACCAAAATTGATTCTTATCCATGATACGAAGAATCAAATCATGTGATTTAAAAACGCTATATTGGTGCTGTTTCTAGGTGTGGGGTGGCCACTTTTGATAAAATAAATTGTTTAGTCGCCGATTAGCACCAAACTTATAAATATTTATCTCCATGATATCAGGAGTCTAATTGTGTGGTTTAAAGATGTCAAAAGTGGTGCCATTTGAGACAGGGGTCCACAGATTTAGCGTCGATTTCCACCAGATTGATACATATTCTTCTCATTGATACGAGGAATCTAATCGTGTCAAATTTGTGCCGTTTGTGTTAGAGATATGGCGGCCCTAAATTTGATACAAATTTGTATACTTGCAAATTTTCTAAATTGTTATATATATTCATCTCCATAATGAGTCTAAGTTTGTGGTTTAATGATGTCAAATGTGTCGCCGCTTGAGTCCGAAATAGGGACGGGCAGCTCACCATAACTGATAAAAATATGTTTAGTGCCAATTAACATCAAATTCACATACACGTTCATCTCAAATGATACGCGGAATCAAATCGTGCGTGTTAAAACGTCACATTTGATGCCTAGATATATTTGCAAATATATGTATGTCTGTATGTATTCTATATAGAACTTCACGGGGTACAATCGAGATGTCACGAAGGCGTTCTTGCAGTGGTAACTTTACACGATGAAGATAATGGTGCATGTTAAAATATTAGAATAGATCATGTTAATAGTATACCACAATTGAGTATATTAAATATAGTTTCCACAAATAGTTGCAAGAGATATGGAAATGCATAGAAGGCCTGTTCAACAATAGTTGTCACAGTGTGCCGTCAAATATAATTTCTTCTGAAATAAAAGAAAATGGAATCAGTGACACATGACTTTCCAGGATCCTCCAATACTGACATCTGATACGATTATATATGCCGAATATACAGATGATATCTCATGTTTTAGAACAAACTCATCGCCTAACATAAACAACTCAAAATCTTACTCTGTGTCGTGGACGTGTAGCTGATATAGGTGCATAGCAACATTTC
The DNA here is from genome assembly GCA_032622095.1 of Siphonodentalium dalli. Lineage (NCBI taxonomy): Eukaryota > Metazoa > Mollusca > Scaphopoda > Gadilida > Siphonodentaliidae > Siphonodentalium > Siphonodentalium dalli. The sequence continues at coordinate 32,625,512 of CP136062.1, forward strand.
TTTTAAACTGAGAATAATTAGCCAGTATATAGCACAATGAACAAAGGAGCACCTGGACATTTCTTTAAAACGTCTGTATATTCATGGAGTTATACGATAACCATGTGTCCTCAAAATCTTAGTCAAACCTACTAGATTGATTGATACATCTCTAATTAAAACCCAATTATCGTCTTTTATTTTAGCGAACTAATGTGTGTATAACGTTCATGTTATAACGTCTGGAGTATACGCAGTTGTAAATAAGTAAATAGTTCTTTATTGGGGGGACGGATTAATCGCGATAAACAAAATGACAATCGCCCTGATCCGACAAGCTGATCTGCTACTTATATCCCGTGTGTAAGAATCATGTTTTGTGATGCTATTTGAGCAAGAGTATCCTCTATTCCCGCCATATATCCACAATATGTAGAGGGTTTCCCATCACTTTAACCTGGGCAACGCCGGGTAACCCTGCTAGTATACTATAAAACTAACAAAATAAACCATATTTATGATTGGAAATTTTCATAAAATGGCGGATTAATATCAACATGGTACACGTCATACCATACACGCGGATCTCTCTGTTACTTTCCACTTTCTTAATCATTAGCTTTACTTTCAAAATGTATTACCATTACTTTCAGATATAGTACATTACAATTATCATTAATTAATTTTCTGTAGTATTAGGCTTAAGAAAGGATCTCCCTTTGGTAGCAATGCACGATTTCATGGGCTTGTGGGAAGGCTGAAAATATATTTTATATATATATTATATTATATATAGTTTGGCTTGTGTTATTTCTGGTAGTAATGTACTGATGGTTTTACTATTTTTATAAAGGTACCGTAGGATACAACATTGGATGATGTTTGAATACGAAGTATATTTTGGGAAAGTGCTGTGGGCCAGTTCTGTATCTGATTTATCTCCATGAAATCAGTCATCTGCACTTCCAAGATTAAATTTCAGAATTAATACGATAACGTTTCTTTATTGTTTAATATATCGTTCCTATATCTACGTTCTATCAGCTATTAAGGTGATTATAGACTGACATTCGCACTGGCGTTGTTAGCTATGGGACCGAAGACGGCCAAGTTCGGCCACAAATGGTTAAAATGATGATTCTGCACAGTCTAAGGGAGATCATTCATCTTGTGATGTAATCATTCATGTAATACCGAGTAATGCCCTGACTATGTCTTTATTTTGTAACCAAGCATTCATGTATTGTTTATCAATTACCATCGAAGACTTGTACAAGTCTGTGCAGTTCCCTGCTGTTCACGACCGCTTTATTTATTTTCTTTTTGTGTTCGTTATGTTCAGTTATTTTAATCATTGATCATAAGCATATGATACACTCTGGTCGTATCCACTTGATTCGCACTTAACCCTTTACCCAACAAACCGGCCAAAACCGGCCAAATAAAGCTTCAACAGCCTAAAATATCTTGGGTCTGTCTCAATTAAACCATACAAATATGGATATCATTGGAACCGGCTCATTGACCACATTGTGCTGGTTACAGTTATGCCCTGTGCCAATTCATTCTCTTATATATGCGAGTCGACCATAGGTCGCCTCGCATATATAAGAGAATGCATTGGCCTAAAAAACACTTTTTACCATTTTTTCTTACATTCTTTAACAATTTTATAATTTTTAATGTGTTAACCAATGCATTCTCTTATATATGGTCGACTCGCATATATAAGAGAATGCATTGGCACAGGGCCCTTCTGTTGGGTAAAGGGTTAATATCACATATATTAGAGAATACATTGGCCTGGCGGTATTTATTTTGACCGTGTAAGTGAGTGCACTCTCTTATAAATGCGCGGCTCCCTACGGGAGATTAGCACATACATAAGATAATGCACTGGCGCATGGTTTTTAATGCTGCACCAACGCAGCCCCAGCTCTGAAATGGTTAAAGAGATAATCCGTCTTTAACATGTTCCGTTTGTCGAGCCTTAGGCGACAGTAAAATGAAAAAATCGAGTCGGAATTCATAAATTTCATATGAGAGGAACAAGAATTTTATATTCGATTTATAATGACTAGATGAATGAATGAATGTTTATTGGATAATGTATATACACTGGACAAACATAAAAAATATAGTGCGATGTACATACAAAATCCGGGCGATGACGTGACCTAACTGGCCGTCTTCCCGTCGCCGCCCAGGCATCAATAGTAAGGCAAGTTGACTACACTGCTACTCCTAACGGGCTTAACGATGCATCTTCACTTCTCTTAACGTGTGTGGGTGATTTAAGATGATTATTTACTACAGAATACTAGTATATAGTTATATACGATTGTTTGATTGAGTTGAGGAGTCGACATGGTAAAACAATTCTTAACTGAATAATTCTTAACTGAACAAAGCCCATGGTTTAGACCCCGGAAGCTCCTGGCACGACAGTAACCCAGAGCGGCCGTCCCAGGGAAACATCGCGACCTGAACCTCCAGGAGTCCACCTGAGTGTCATGCATACACATATACATACATATACATATACATACATATATATATATATATATATATATATACACACATATACATACATATACATATATATATATACACATACGCGCACACACATGCATATACATATACAAACAGTCACACATATATGAGATTAATTCTTAAATTAATAATTAAAATTACCATCGGTCAATGTGTAATTAAACAATATATTAATAATGTTCGTTGCATGTTAATAAAGACTAAGATTGTTTACAGTCTGGACAATACAGGTTGCAACAGCGAACAGATGCAGCATATTCATCTAATAGGGTATACTTTATGAGCTTCTTAAATGTTAACCTCGGAGTGCAAGCCTTAATAGGTGTAGATAGTTTATTCCATAGTGTAGGAAATTGGTGAAGTGGTAACTTGGCACTGAAGTTTGTTCTAGGAGTATGATGTTCAATATCACGAGTTTGTCTCGTTAGGGCATGTTTTTTCCGTCTAGGTTTTCGCAAAAAATCTGATAGTGACTTCGGTAAGACTTCATATTTCCAATCATAGACAAAAATTAAGGATTTAATAGTATATAGATCTTGAACTTTTGGGATATCTGATCGTTTGAAAAGGGGGTCAGTATGTGAGTTATACTTGGCATTACAAATCATGCGGATAGCTTTCTTTTGTAGTTTAAAGATCTTTCCTATGTGGGACGAGTTGCCCCATATTTCTATTCCATAAGAAATGTGACTGTGAATCAGGGCGTAATATAGTGTTTTTAATATTTGGATTGGTAGGAACTTTTTGGCTCTACATAAGGCATGTATAACTTTGTTAACTTTTTTACAAATGTAATTAATGTGATAATCAAAGTTTAAATTTTCATCTACATATATTCCTAAAAAATTAATGGCTGGTTCGTTATTTAGTGATGGTGTTGGAAAAATAATTTCATTGTTGATGGATAATCGTTTATTACCGAAAGCGTGTCTGTTAGTGGCATTAAAAAGCATATATTTAGTTTTAGAGGCATTAATAACGAGTTTATTTGCCGTGCACCAGTTAAAGACTTTATCAAGCTCAATATTTGCATCATCAATCAGTTTATCTACTTTATTGTTAGAGGAGTATAACGTTGTGTCATCAGCAAATGATAGTAAATTAAAGTTTGTTGATTTCGGAATGTCATTTACATATAACAAAAAAAGGACAGGGCCGAGTATAGATCCTTGGGGGACACCGGTTTTTACATTTGCGAAATCTGATCTAACACCAGAGTGTTCAACAAACTGTTTCCGATTTGTTAAGTAGCTTTTGAAGAAATCATTGGCCAGGCCTCTAATTCCATAGTGGTTTAATTTTTTCAGAAGTATGTCATGATCTAGATCTAGATTGAGTTGTTATTAGTGCGAACTACTATGTTGATACGGAAGAAATTGGTTAAACTCAATTAATTCAGCTAGAGACGTGGCGACATGGGGTTCGGGGGTGTCTAACCCCCCAACTTTGGTCAAAATTTTCAACAGTTGGAAATTTCATACCTGCCAATACATTAGTTGGAAATTTCACACCAACAGTAGGGGTTGGAAATTTCCAACTCTATGAGGGCTTGAGGCTAGTCTAGATGCTACGATTTAGCGATTTTGACCTTTCAAATGACATTGACCTTGACAGGGGATGTTACTCCTCGGGTCAAATTACATACCCCTACCAAGTTTCGTCAAAATCGGTTCAGCCGTTTTCGAGTCTATTCCGGACACACAGACAGACACACACACACAAACTTTCCTCAAATATATATAATACTAGCAGGTTAGCCCGCCACTGGCGGCAATCACCAGAAACTGGAAATCGGCTCAGCGGATCCCAAGATATGAGTTCAAGGTCATTTGAAGGTCAATGTCACGCCGCACGGGTAAACGGATGGGCACATGTTACTCATCGGTTCAAACTACACCAAAACCCAAAAATGGTGGAAATCGGCTCAGCGGATTCCGAGATACGGGTTCAAGGTCATTTTAAAGATCAATGTCACGCCGCACGGGCATCCGGGTGTGACGAAGTTCAAGTTGCTCAGCTCCTCAAACTACCCGTTTCCACCAAACTCGGTGGAAATCGGCTCAGCGGATCGCGAGATATGAGTTCAAGGTAATTTGAAGGTCAATGTCATGTCGCACAGGCAAACGGATAGGCCCATGTTACTCATCGGGTCAAACTACACCAACAACCCAAAAATGGTGGAAATCGGTCCAGCGGATCCCTAGATACGGGTTCAATGTCATTTGAAAGGTCAAGGTCACGCCGCACGGGGATCCGGGTGTGACGAAATTGTTGGGCGCCTCAAAATACCCCCACACACCAAATTGGCTCAGCGGATACCGATATATGAGTCCAAGGTCATGGGTTTGAAGGTCAAGGTCACGTCGCACGGGCTCCCGAATGATTAGATGACATTTCCCGTTAGATTTTACCCTTATATAGGAAGTTTGAGCTCAATCGGTCCAGCCGTTTTCGAGTCTATAGAGGAGAAACACATATATATATATATATATATATATATATACGAAGTCTCAAAATATATAGTAGACTAGCAGGTTAGCCCGCCACCGACGGCTTGTCCGAAACATGACATTTATATATATATTTTTTTAATTTTTAGCTCCACGCGTTTTTTTTAATTAATGTTTTTATTTTTCAATGAGTTAATTGTGCCTTTTTAATTTTTTTATTTAATTTTTAGTTTTTCAATGAGTTAATTTTTAATTAAATTTTTTTTTTTTAATTTTACCCGATTTGACCTTGAATTGATCATTTTCAAGGTCAAGGTCAGGTCTGGGTCACAATTTGACCCGTCCATGACACTTCCCGCACAAAAGTAGCCATAGGTAGCAAGTTTGAGCTCAATCGGTTCGAGTCTATAAAGGACACGCACATATAGATCATTTGTGGGTACCCGTTTGAATGTCAAGGTCAACTCGCGCGGAAAAACTGACCCGATAAAAATCTCCCCCGTTCCTTGGAACCCCTAAGTACGAAATTTCGTCTCGAGACGGTCAATGGAGCCGTATTTATACTCGTCGTGTATATAGACGCTCTTTATCAACGACACTGTGGATACGAACGCTCTTTAACTATCAACGCGATTAAACCCACAGTGCCGTTTTTGTGACTGGGTGTGGAGAATGAGTGCTGGGAGCTTCTCCAAAACGCCGCGACTACCATTCCCGTGGGTTTTTACCCTTAGATGGGAAGTTTGGTCTCAATCGGTACAGCCGTTTTCGATTATATAAAGTGCATACACACATATATACGGAAGTCTCAAAATATATAGTAGATGTGATCCAGTATCTTCTGATTATAGGTAAATTATTAATCACTCCCTATGATTGAGTCATATAATCTTAAACTATATTATAGTGCACACATATCCAATGTACATAACAATACCCAATATATACTATGCTTTATGTTTGTCAGTTTTTCGTCGGCTGATTTTCCTGAACAATCCTCCAGATAAATATTGGACCATTGCATTATATACCTGTTAACTGAATGGGAGAATCCACTTGGTATAGAAAGTCTTAAATTTGCAACTAATAACCGACGTGTTTCACAATTCGCAGCCAGCAATTGTGATGTTACCGTGGAGTCAAGGTCGTTAACCCGCCTGTCTTAAATTAAAGATCATTCGTCCTATTTGACACCAAATAATGCATAATATACAAGGTCAGCATGTCTCTTAACAGATAACTTACAACGAATAATACATGCAGTCAACATCATGCGTCGCGAAATCCACACATAATCGATAAATAATACGTAGAGCATTATCACAAAACATTCATAATTGAGAACGCTCTTTATTACCAGCTGTTTTGAGCGACGGAAGAATGAACGCTCTCTATCATAGCCGTTCGTTGGGATGTTTGATTGGCTGACTAGAATTCAAAACGCGTCTAAAACTCCCTCTTTTCAATTCTGATACATGGTTATTAGAACGTTATATAAATGAGCTCATATGTCAGATCAAACTATTTGTTGTATATAGACAACCTACATATGGTGGTGATAGGGTGTCAAATCAGACAGGGAGTCTACAAGTTTTAATGAATCGTGAATGAGTTTTATGTACACATATGACTTTCATTAGATTAGATTTTGGTTTACATGTATTTTCGATTACATTTACATTCTGAACATGTATAGTTTTGTTGCAAAATTGTGTGCTGTTGCATTATGCATTTCATCACTAGAGTTGTTATCTAGTTGTTTTATAAATAAATACTAGTTAATTTAAGTTTTACGCAGTCCCATCTGGTGGCGGGTAAATTCAAATGTGCACGTCGTATGGTGTAAGACGTTCTGTGTAGCAATTTGCGCACCAGAGTGTATACTGTTACACCAGATATACGTCGAAAGTGTGAAAGAGTGTAAATGAGTAATATGTCATGTGACATCTTGACTAGCAAACATTTGTCGACTATTTCAGAGATGTGCGACCAATTTTACCCTAAACTAATGAATTAGCACCGTGTGACCCTGTATAATAACCCTGTGCCAATGCATTATCTTATGTATGTGAGTCGACCATAGGTCGCCTCGCATATATAAGAGAATGCATTGGCCTAACAATTTTTTATCTTTTGTTATTATGTTTTACAATTTTTTACAATTTTAATAATTTGTTCTTATATTCTTTAACAGTTTTATAATTTCACCCATACAGAGCCCCATACTAACATGAGCAGACGACACTCAGTACGCATGCTTCTATATATGTGTGGGGCTCCCTGTAGGGTTATTGACACTTTGGATGTGCTGCGCTGGCAAATGGTCCCTGTCGTTGTCCTGTACCAGAAAGAGTCATATTTTGTTTTGCAAATGTGTTGTGGACCAAGTCTGAGTTTAGTGCGCTCGTCATTTGCAGAATGAGGTCAACAGAGGGTGAAATCAGTGATGCTTACCCGAGCGAGCATTACAAATTCACCCTTTGGGGACCTCATTCTGCATGGATTTATCTGCAATGGGAGTCATAGACTAAGATTGAAATTACCAAATGGTGAATATTGTGGTGTACACCCATTGGGAACTTCGATTATGCAACCTTCCAATTTGGGGATAAAAAGAGACTAAACTAAAAAAGAAATAGAACCTAAGTTGCTATGGGAATTTGATAATAAAGAAACTGTTCGGAGAAGATGAGGCTTAAGCTTAACTCCTTGTGACCCCATCATGCAACAGGCACACTAAATCAGACTTGAAAGTCATGCACACATCTGGTAGAATAGCATATTGCTTTTAATTTAACCCTATGTTTAATTATATACTCATTGAGTATAAAATATACTCTTAATGTTTGGGCTGTAAAGATAATTTAAGGCTCAACTTCTCAATGACTAAATGCATTATTCCTGTTCTATCCAGTTTGAACTTGACACTCAGATTAACCTAACACGACAATTTCATGCTACAACGCACACGCTTAACTCAACTGACCATGTCAATCATTACTTGATTACCACTAAACTTTTAGCATTAACCGCCGAAATGCCGCTCCACTTCTACGAATCAGTCGAGACAAATGATTTCCACTCCACGTTGTGCCGTGGAAATATGGTAGTCTCAGCCCCTCTGACAAGTGAATGAGCAAACACCTAGTTGCTAATGGTCACGCTCACATACATTTATGAAAGAAAGATCGGGTAAAGAGTGAAAAGAGTTTCCCATAACGGTATTTCTTAAAAACAATTTTAAGAATGGTAAGTATGCAGTTACATGTATTTTGATTAAGATATTTTAACATCATTCTGCTGACACTTAGCCTACTATCTAATGAGTCCTCAATATAATCGTCTTTGGCGCTTTCTGATTTCCATCGCCCATGACGTTTCCAGCGTATTTCCGGAAGTTTTGCGTTTGCTACATGAGTAGCATCACCGGCTCTCAAATAATTCAAGCCTATATCGATATCACCAAACACTGTCTTAAACCGAGAACAAACACATTTTCGATATCGCGTTATTTTTACAAGTTTGCATGTATTTTTGGAGCTATACAATCTACGAAATAATACAAATCATCTTCTGAATGGTCTAATTTTGCTTTTGTCCAATAACTCTGGAAAAGGATATACGGACAAGCCGACGTTCGTCCTTTGGCAATAACTAATTCATTTCCACTCCGATACTGGTCGGTTTTGATTTTTTGATTTTTTTCTTAATATATATGGTCGGCACATAATTTCAAAGACACTAGCTCATCAAAACGTAGAAAACCCGCGAAAGCAAGCGAACACATTGTCAAATCTCGCAGTAATAATATATCGTCAATTTGATTTTCGTAGAAAGAACACAATGAATGTTTATAATGCCGCTTTGAACATTCCAGTATATTTTTAACGAAACCGTTCGATGTAGGTTCAGCGAAATTCATCAGTTCATGGAACCAACGTTTAGCATACAATGTAGCTGAAACGGTGTTATATGTACCTCCTTTTTCCAATATATCAGTTAAATATAAAGTGATCACAATCGGACTTGCTGGTGTCGAAGCACTACCATGAGATTCTGCGACAAATGTCCGAAGCCGATCACCAATTCAAGGACTGACCGAGCTCGATTTTGCTTAACTTCGATAATAACACAAAGCGTCTTTTCGACCGTGACCAAGAGAAGTCTCGAGCAGAGAAGTCATCGGCCTTCTATATTTACAACGCGACCGCTACCGAATAATTAAACGCGATGAATGGAATAACTGTCCGGGATATACTTGAACTGTTTAATCCAGTTGACAGTGCTCAGATTGTTTCAAAGTCCATACATGTACATTTACACGAGATGATATACTGTACGCACCAGAGTTATTCACAAGAGCTCCAATGTAATGTGGTACATGTAATTTTGTTCTTGTAGGTCTTAAAATGGCATGCCAATTCATATGTTTTAGAATGGTCAAATTAGTACCACTCGTAACCAAATACTGATGCATTGTCTTTTCCACTATTACTAGTATCGTTATTTAGCTCACATGAGACGAAGTCTCCCGTGGAGCTATAGCTGCCACTCCTCGTCCGTAGTCCGTCCATCCATCCGTCCGTCAACAATTCTTTGAACATCCTCTTCTCGAGATCCATAGGACCGAAATTGGTTCATATTTGGTTTCGATGTTACCTAGGTGATTCACATTCTGATTTGTTCCAATAAAGTCACTGGGTCAAATAGCTGCAAACCCAGGGTCATAACTCTTCCCCTTTATAGTATTTCTTAAACCGACGTTTTCTCAAGTACCATTGGGCCGAATGGGTTCATATTTGGTACGAAGCGTCCTTATGTGACTGGGGTTTAGATTTGTTCAAATGAGCTCACTGGGTCAAATAACTTGTTATTTACAGCCATATTGATATAGTGAAAGGTGAACACATCCTTTTTCCGGATTAAATTCAACGAGGCAGATAAGTTTGATCCTTTACAAACTGCAATATTTCATAAGTATTGCTTATCACTTTATGCATTGAGGATTTACGTTTCGTCAAAAATATTATCTTAATAGAAGAACAATTTAGATGTATTTTTCAGTCACGATAATACCAGTTTCGACCATTCAAAAACATGAATCGTAATGCCTGTCGGGAAACCATATTGTCACCATGGGAACTTAGCTAATTTTACGGTAAATTCGCAAATTAACCGCAAAACATTGGTGATGACCCGTGAATAATACCATTGGTCTGACCTTTGTTAGTTATGGTCTTGGCATTAATTAAACGGCGCTGAACAGTAATTAATACAACTGTATGACAGTCATTTGTTATAGTCTGCCAGTTACTTAAACAGTTCTATACCTTGGAACATGCTACAGCCTGGCCGTATGTTTAACGGTTAAAGGTTGGCAGCGATGTTGCGCGGTCTCAGACCGTTAAAGCGACGGGCTTTTTTCTAACAGTGCGGGAATACACCACTAATGGAAGTTTGGTTAGGAATGCCACCACGTTCTTTAAAAACACCGGTACAGCATTTGCTAAGATTTTGGTGTTGAATGTGTCACCATGCATCACTCTCCTAAAAATCTCCACGGTGTTGAGTGATTTGCTTATCACTCACTGCATATAGACAAACGCTGGGGTCACATACATTTTGTTTTGTGGATAATATCGCATTCATACTATCATTATAGTATACTATTAGTATAGACCTGAGGAATTTTCATAATTTGGTCATTGTTGTTTCTAAATTATGGCATTTAACGAAGGCCACCCATGCCTTTAATCCTCAAGTTGCCCTACAGTCAAAATAGTTTCATCTAATTCATCCGAAACTTCATAGGACACACCGGATTGACTTATAGTATTACATACACATTTCATCCACATCCATTGGCTGTAACACTATCGCCTCTCCAAGTAGAGTTACATGCACAGTGTCACATACATATCGTACACAATAATTTGATCTGCAACTAGTCATCGACATAGTTTGATTCGCCGAAATCGAAGCTAGCTTAATGTCAGGCATCAGTACGCAATGCCGCTGGTTTCAGCTGAAGAAGGCGGGAGGGTTTCGATTCGTGTCTACAGCTTTCATCTAGGCCATGGTATACATGTATAGGAATATTTGGGTTGATTGATTTGTGTGTAAGCGTGGCAAAAATACCAACAGGGCTAGGGGGTAATTGTCATGAGGGTATATTCTCTCGATATAATTGGCCATCTGCATAAACGCCAGTTGAAGGAAAGTGGTCTGATCATGTGAGCGAAATAACTCTACAACAAAATCCGTGTATATGGCTGGATTTGCCTCAATGGGGAAATGGTGTGATTTAAACTTATGTTGCATGTCTAAAATTCCGATAAGTTATGTCATGCACCTGGTCGGAATATAGCGGACACTCTTGTGTTAGCGTCCACAACACATGTTCAGCTTCGAGACGAAAGAAACTCATTTTAAGATGATCTTGGTGCATTTTGTTCAGATTCGAAATTGTTTAACATTCAAGCAATCATTAACCACCAATACTTTTGGTCTTTGTCGAGTATTATACCAATTGAATAAATAGATAAAGCACGTCAATTTTGAATTTTAAATCGGATTTATGTGACTGTCAATTCCATATCGATAAACATGTGTGTATTGACATAAATTATACTGCATTTAAATTACAGTTACATATAATACTGTGAAAACAATGTTATCCCTTCTACACGTATGAGCCAATACGACAGATCTAACTGATGATAACCAATAAAGTATATCTCCCTAAACAAATCGTAATAACACTCTCCGCTGTTAACCCTTTACCCAACAGAACGGCCCTGTGCCAATGCATTCTCTTATATATGCGAGTCGACCATAGGTCGCCTCGCATATATAAGAGAATGCATTGGCTTAACACATTAAAAATTATAAAATTGTTAAAGAATGTAAGAAAAAATGGTAAAAAGTGTTAAAAAAAGATTTTTTTAGGCCAATGCATTCTCTTATATATGCGAGGCAACCTATGGTCGACTCGCATATATAAGAGAATGCATTGGCACAGGGCATAACTGTAACCATCACAATGTGGTCAATGAGCCGGTTCTAATGATATCCATATTTGTATGGTTTTATTGAGACAGACCCAAGATAATTTAGGCTGTTGCAGCTTTATTTGGCCGTTTTTGGCCGGTTTGTTGGGTAAAGGGTTAAGATTATGCGTGCAACGATATTAGCATCAAAATACTTTTTGAATATTAATTAGACATGTATACAATTACACAGACTCTTCCCACATCCAGCTGGGATGTTGTCGTCTCTGTCAAATGTGCTGAAAGGCATATCGTTGTGTTCTTTTATCAGGGAATCGCACGCATCGCCGCTGTACCCCGACAGAATGATGGAGAGCATACTTTTCCGAAGCGTCATCAAGGCTGAAGCTGGAATATTGAGCATGTTTCTTCTGTCCGTCTGGTGTTGTTAGCTCAACGTACAACTCGGTTGTACTGGTCGAGGATAGTTCGCGAATAGTCTTCAGTCCGATCCAGTAGTTCCCGCATGGCGTTCGGTTGCCAAATCCGTTTTCGTAATCAACCCAGTCTCTGAAGAAATATGTGGTCCCGTCTCGCCTCTGCTGAATGACGGTCCGTCCTCCCCCAGATGTTGTCAAGTCACAAACGACGTCAATTTCCGCAGCGCCATCTGGTGCGATTATATACGAACCGTCGTTGGAAAAGCCTGCTTCCATCAGTTCTTTGCAATCTTCAATTAAAGAATTGGAATCAAGGGTACGTTAATAACTTCGCAAATTGACCAGGCATGTTGGTATTATTATATAGAAGCTACACTAAAGTGTATTAGCAGGAACATTCCAATGATTTTACAAATTAAACGCACATTGTTTTTACTATTTATAAACAAAAACCTTTTAAAATGGATAAAAATGGCCCCAAAATGGCATTTTTAGAAAAGAGTCAATACTTGGATTTGTAAATTGATTTTCTACATCATTTTGGAAATTCCTTCGCAGTGTGTTTAACCATGTGTGCTCAAGTGATTATGATAAATACAGGGAATGTGGCTATATATTTATTGAGTCGTGTGACCTCAAATATACTATTTCATCACGCCGGTTCTGGATCATTGGCAAATTTGGCTAGGTCCATACAATGGAACACATTTTTTAACAATGTTTGTCCTCTCAGTCATAGATACATAAATTAGTATTTGTTTTGTGCACAACCTAGAGTGGAAATTACTAAAACAACATGAAAATCCCTTCATTTGTCTTTAGTTTTTAAATTACAATACCATAAAAAAATGGATTTTAACTAATTTTAAGAAATTGAGGCTCTAAAATTAGATAAACTCCCAAATTTGGAGGCACATAACTCTAGGCATACATATTCCATTTTCAGATTACTGTTAACAAAAACAAAATGACCGAAGGAATCCGACTATAGTCCGCCAGAAAAACACCGATTTTTCGCTAATGCTTGCTTTCTAAGCGGATTATAGTGGTCTATGGTACCCTGAATAATTCACCAGCTGACTCGTTGACATTCTTTGGGGATTTGTGAAATGGTGGAAATGGGTAGAGCTACATGTATATAAACGTTTGATAAAAGTTCTTAAAATCCCGAAAATCTTAGTTTTGACCATATTCCCCACAAATGAACATCAGCATATGGAATATGACATTACATTTATCAAACTAATTATTCCACAATAATATAGAGCCATTATATCTGAATTTAAGAGATCACAGGAAGATGCTGAAATATAAACAAATGCGTTTCTAAATTGCACGTCCGAGGTATCGATGGTTGCATTACGATGGAAAGTTCTGGTATCAATGTCGGCCGATTCTTTCTTGTGTTATCCAACCAAACTTCCAACAGTACCGATATATAAATATATATATACTAGAAGGTGACCCGACTTCGTCCGGGCTTTGACCTTGAATTGTCCATTTTGAAGGTTAAGGTCAAGTGGGGTCACGATTTGACCAGTCCAAAACACTGCCCGGACAAAAGTACCCGACAAACGTGCCCGTCGAAATCCATCCGGTTTACCCGATTTGACCTTGAATTGATCATTTTGAAGGTCAAGGTCAGATCGGGGTCACGATTTGACCCGTCCAAAACACTCAGTGGACAAAAGTAAGCCTATGTATAAAATTTCGTCGAAATCCCATAAAAATTGGCGATTTGACCTTGAATTGACCCGATTTCAAGGTCAAGGTCACGTCACACGGGCAAATGAATATGCTTATGAGACTCCCCATACGAATGTACCCCCACATACCAAGTGTCATCGAAATCCCGTGATATTCGGGCGTTTGACCTTGAAATGACCCGATTTCAAGGTCAAGGTCATGTCGCACGGGCAAATTAATAGGTTTATGCCACTCCCCGGTCGAAGGTACTCCCACATACCAAGTTTCATCGAAATCCCGTGATATTCGGGCGTTTGACCTTGAAATTACCCGATTTCAAGATCAAGATCACGTCGCACGGACAAATTAATATGCCTATGCCACCCCCGGCCGAAAGTACCCCCACATACCAAGTTTCATCGAAATCGGCTGGGCACACACACACACCCTCACACCCCCCCCACCCTCACACACACACACCACACCACACACAGACACACACAGACAGATCTTCCAAAATATATAATAGATATATATATATATATTTATTACATGATCCTACCCTTATTCCATTCAATAAACCCATTCTATAAATTGTGATATTAAACGTTCGTTTAATAACAGGAAATAGTGCCAGGTGACCTTTGACTTCCGGTTTGTTGTCAGTTAACATTCCGTACGCTATGTCTCAAAATACTATGGCTTCCAATATTTTTCCAACAAACTATCATGAATGAAGAGTTTGAAAAGTTATGTCACTAAATATACACCATTAAATACGCCAAAGAATCTTTATTTATCTGGAACTATTTCTTTATGCGGACAGACAACGAATAGTTACGTGAAACGTCATCGCATGCCTTATAGAAGCCGATGTTAGTTTCGCGTACCATTTGTTGATTTAAGTATGTTTTGTCGATGTTTTGGATCACGTAATAAATAGAATCTACAACTCGTCTCCAGTTTATAGCGGAAATTACAAAACTCGTCCAGTAAATTAGACTCGTTGTAGATCATATATATATATTGTCATGAACACTATGAAGAAAAGGGACATGCAGGCTTGTTCGGATATTCAATTATACATGCACGTATATAGTAAACTAGAAGGGTTACCCGGCGTTGCCCAGGTTAATGTATGCTGTGGATATTTATTGGGAATAGAGAATGCTCTTGGTTAAAGTGTTATACGTTTTCTCATAAATTGTATATTCAAATAGCATCACAAAACATGATTATTACAGTCATGGAATATAACTAGTGGCTCACCTTGTCAATTGTCATTCTGTTTATCGCGATTAATCCGTTCCACCAATAATGAAGTATTTATTGATTTACAACTGCGTATACATTAGACGTTATAATATGATACATGAACATCATAAACACATTAGTTCGATAAAAGATGATAATTGGGTTTTACATATTGAGATGTGTCATTCAATCTAGTGGGTTGGACTAAGATCTCGAGGACACCTGGCTATCATATCTCCATGAAGATACAGATGTTTCAAAGAAATTTCCAGGTGCTCCTCTGTTCATGGTGCTATATGTTGGCTAAACAATCTTAGTTTGAACGAAATGTTTCTGCGCATATATATCAGCTACATGTGCCAGGCACAGAGCGAGATTTTGAGTTGTTTATGTCAGTCGATGAGTCTGTTCTAAAACTCTTGTCATATGTCAGTATTGGTAGGATCCTGAGAAGTCTTGTGCTACTAACTGCATTTTCTTGTATATCGGAAGAAATTATATTTGACTGCACACTGTGGCCACTATTTTTGAACAGGCCTTCCATATCTCTTGACAAATTGTAAGTTTTTGTGGAAACTGTATTGAATGGAACAGACTAAATTTTGTTATTATATATATGCAATCATCTGACGGTTCGAGGTCTTTCAGTTTGCACGAATATATGTATCTCTTCAATAGAATGATAAATATACGTTTAATGTTTCTTCTCGTTATCTCTTTTTGCTAGCTCATTGTGTGAATGCCTTGATTGCCAATCCCATATAAATATGACTGTTAAGAAGATATAATTGTTCAAGTGACTTATGTGGGTCACCATATGTCGGGATTGTGAAATGTGAACGCCCAACTACTTAAAATGATATGGAGATGGCCTGGTGACTGAATATAACTTATATGTGGATATCAGCGAATAGCAATCTTATCAATGATAGTGCATATCCGCTCACCATACGTGAAGCAAACGACACCAAATGTGATTTAATTCATGGTATATCATTAGAGAAAAACGTGTATAAATTTGGTGGAATTTAGTTTATTAAATCAATTGTTGATGCAACGCTGACTCGAACAACGCCATATTGCGAAGGTGATTATGTATTCTTTTGGTGGAAATCAGCGACAAAACTATTTCACCATATTTTTTTAATTTCCCCTCCCACCAACATCGCCATTTTAGAAAATTTTAACCCGCACCATTATCTTCATTGTAAAAAGTTACCACTCTTAGAACGCCTTGGTGCCATCTCGATTGTACCGCGTGAAGTTATATATAGAACGCACACAGACAGACAAAAAGACAGACAGACAACACGATTATATTTCTTGTATCATTTGAGAAGAACGTGTCTGAATTTGATGGTAATTGGTACTAAATATTTTGTATCAATTTTGGTGACCCTCCCGTCCCTATTTCGGACTCAAGCTGCACACACTAAGACTTGTTAGAGATTAGAGATGCATATATATGAAATTGGTGAAAATTGGCGAGTATACAAATTCGTATCAAATTTAAGCTCCCCATATATCTCACCCATAGGGCACCAATTTGGTGTATCTAAACCACACGATAAGATTCCTCGCATCACGGAGAAGAATATGTATCAATCTGGTGGAAATCGGCACTAAACATATAGATATAATTTGTTGTGTCCCTCTCATCTCTATACACCACTGACTCGAATGGCCCCACTTGTGACATCCTTAAACCACACGATTACACTCCTGATATCATGGAGATGATTGTAAATATTTACAATTGAGCGTAGTTCTGACGATGTTTTCTATGGAGTGCTACGGCCAATTTGGTTCAAATGTTTGGCGATGTTAGTAGAATGTAATATTCCTTTAGTTGGCATAGCGCCTGCATACTAACTTATCAATTTCACACACCCGAACAAGTACATAATATGTGTTTAATTGAGCCTTTGAATAGATCAACGCACCAAAGCCTCGTTTACCACGTTAGTGACAGTGCTCAGTCATTGACCATTAAAATTCAATTGAAATTGTCTGCTATAAACCCGATATACCATCAGATTACAAGATTTGCCCATATGACGTTGTATACAAATGGGAGACGAAAACACTTCCAAAGATATACAATATTAATTGTTCCATATTCGCTGGTGAATATATATACATGTATAAATGGACATGGATCGCCCGAGCTTCCAATTGTTGTTTACGCAATTTAGATCACTCAATCAATCAAGTTTATTAGTACGTTACATGTACCATGTATGGTCAAATGTACATTAACATAGAATAACAGGACAAGAACATTGAATATGGAACAAAATAAGTAGCAACGAATTCATAATAATGTTATTCTATGTTAATGTACATTTGAGTGATAGGCCAGTGTTCCTTTTTTGTTGTACTCGATTAACCAGTTCGTCACTAGCTTGATTGCCAAACACCTTCCTTTTTCAGTCCACAGTGGACGAAATATGCCAGTGCCTGTAGAGTTGTTGGGTCTGTGCTTGTTAATATTCTATTGAATAACCTCTCGTTATGGGTGGTTAGGAGATCAGGTATTAGTTTCTCGTGAAATATGGCGCGCTCGTCGAACAGTGAGGTACAATGGAGGAGAAAGTGCTCCTCATTATCAATTTGGTTGCAGGTTTCACATATGCGATTATGCGGTCCGGTTCATCGAAATCGAAATAGCGTCCGCGCTCAATGCCCAGTGTGTGACAACTAATTCTGAATTTCGTGAGGGATTTCCGTTGTTTGGGGTGGAAATGATGTCAATATATTCTTCCAAAGAAGTGATTGTTTTGAACATTCTGTATGTTCTAAGCTTGTTGCGTGGGGGATCACGTCTGTTGCTATTTCTGGGGAGTTTGCTGCGAGTATTATCGTTAAATAGTTATGTCTTTATTGATTTATCAAAGAAGTCGTTGATGTTGTGATGTGGTGACAGAGATGTGATTAACTGTTGACAAGAAGGAGTATAAAATAGGTTGACAAATACACGAAATGTTAAAAATATCAGCTTCTTATTCTCTGAAAAATACTTGGCATGGTCACAGCAGTTTTACCTCTATTTTCAACGTTTGGCATATGAGTAAAATAAACGTGCATATTGATGTTGTTTGTATTGGGACCCAAACACCGTGTTCAAAATTGATTTTTGTTACTCCAGTGCGCCATTCTGTGGCATAAAATGCCCGTAGAACAGTATTTCGAGTTTTTATCAACCTATATCGATACCGGCACAACATTCAAAAGCGAATATGATTACATGCATTTTTAAGCGCGAACTACCATGTGGCTTTAATTAATGTTATATAATACCCTAGATAAAAACTTTTGATAATCTACGGGGGATATCGCCTGCGATTAACTTATTACCGGACACTCAATTATATAGCACTCTCGTCGGAATATTCGATAATGACATCACACCGCGGGTAATGAGATATATCCACTCACTCATGAAAACGGCGCCGATTCACAGGTGCAACAACCTGATGATTTGGCACAGAGCGCAGCAGGGGTCAAATATGTATCTCCTATATTCTGCCGAATTCTAGGTTTAGCTTTGTATGTGTTATACAAACTACATTTATATGTGTATTTCCTGTTTATATGTTTATATGTTCATATGTTTAATTCACATATCATGTTTATGTAATGTACTATATGTGTTTTATATGTGCTCATGTGTTATGTGACAATGTGGTCACGAATGACATATTATCATTAAAGACATTAAAGACTCGGATGATGACACCACACAGTGGGGGATGCCGTTTATCCATCGTTCGCAGGGAAAAGACTTCGCTACAACATACGGATACGTTAATGAATGGGTTCCAGATTCTTTCCGGCAATTACTATTTGGCATATTTCAACATACTAAGCGGACGGACGGACCTCGACTTTTTTGATACACTGTATTTCTCTGTCAGACGAGCGCGCCCTATTTTACGAGAACATATCATGTTAAACATCCCCAATGAGAGATTATTTAAACAAATAATGACCAGAACAAACTCAAAAACTATACGTGCTCTGGCCGAGTCACCACACCAAATGTAATTGAAATCGGTATAGGGAGAAAATCCGGGCAGATAGACAGATAGATAGACAAACTTTCACATTGAAGTTATACTCTTATATATATCTAGACCAAGAGAGATTCATTAAAATGTGTATATTATGTATTTAGTCTGGCCATCGTTTTTATGGTGTGTTGATATACCAGCTTCGTGATCTATGGCAATACATGCCATGGCTACAGCAGTTTTACAGCTATGTTCTACTTTTCACATACATAAAAGTGAATAAAACACGCTCTTCATGTCTACGATATCTAGAATAGACTAATACTGAACGCTCTTTTCTAAACCACCTCGTGGAATTTTCTGTTTTTGTTTGGGACCCAAACACCGTGTTTAAAGTTGTATTTTACAGTACATCAAAATGTCTTTTTTTGGGAACACAGCATGCTCATTTGACGGCAGAGTATACATGTATGTATCGACCTATTTCGGTACCGGTAAAATTTCGAAAATGAACATTATTAGCTGTATTTTGAATCACAAACCGCCATGTGCCGTTAAGTAACATCACTTATCTAATCAAAGCACGTACCAAATTGTCATATGCCGACCTAACAGAACTGACAAATTACTTTGAATTACGATTGGGGCCGCCATGTGGCTTTGATGCCATGATATCACGCGCCCACACGGAATATATAATTTGATTTGGGGTAATTGATTTGATGTTACACAACCAAGATCCGTTCGTTGGTTATGGATACGTCCATTTTAAAGTTTGTTACAAAACTCACGCTGATGTTCAACTCCGATACACGGAGTATCTTAGACACATTTTATTGCTGTATACACACGAGTACATATACCAATTTTGGATGTCGACCGTACTTACGCTATGCGGATATTGTTTGTCCCTGGTACATTGTGCCTGCTTTTAGTCAAAGAAAGGTAAACTTATTGGACATGTAAACTTATTGGTTGCTTATCGGTACTTGTCCCCATTATTGAAATCTAAGTTGGTCGATTTATGGTCGCTGGTCGGGATCTGGTTTCACGCCTTTATTTGAATTTAAGGAGGAGTAAATTTATAATCTGCTCTAACGTTTTGTATTTTGCAGGGTCCCCGCTGGACCAAAATTTACTTTGCCATATAATTCGCCAAATTAAATTTTTGTTTGCCAAATTATTTCAAAATTTGCCAAATACTATCCTTGGAAGTATCATTTTCTGCAACTTTGAGTCTTATGTTCTGACACTCGCGGTTTGAACAACTTTTGATATCGATAGAAAAGCGAGTAGTTAATAATTATATTCGCATCTCTACTTTATCACCACATAATACACAGATAATCAAACAATAAACACGATAGAAGGGTTGCCTTATCAGAAGGGCGCATCACAAGAGGATTTGCTATGTTTGTGTGTTTGTTAGGGTTTATTGTCGTTCTAGCCGCTAGGCCACACACGACGTTGTCAATTTACGGGTGGAGGAAAGGCCACGCAGAGGCTTAATTTCACCGGGAAATCGTTCCACTGCGTGTAGAAACAACCGACCCCGGAAAGCAACTGACAAACTTGCCCAGGTACACGATTCCGGTCACCCTCTATAGGACGGGGTTAGAACCAGCTTCGTCGGCGCTGGACGGTCTGTGACGTCGTAATGCACCTGGAACTCTACCGACTGGACCACCGGGGCCCCGGTTTGCTATGTAAACACCTCCACACTAAATCCCACCACCGATCGATATTAATGCTATCAGCTTAACTTCATCTTAATAGAGGTGTTCACTTTTCGTAAACCATATACAACACCACTAATATAATTATATTGTAAGTTTCCTGAAATGAATGGTGTTTATTGACCAATATTGTTTTCAATTTTTCTAGAGGAATTAAAAAGTGATTTGCCAAATGAAATTATTTTTTGCCAAATTTGAATTATTTTTGCCATTAGCAAATTTGGCAAGTGGCAGCGCGAACACTAGTAGTATGGCATGCGTTAATAAAGTTCAAGAATATCTGTTGTTGAATGTTTCAACCAGACACTGGCCTTGCAGATTAATCAAACATCGCGAAAATCATAAGGGTACTTGTTCGTGTAAGGGATAACAGCACCATATTCCGTGTGGTTATTTCTACGCACTATATAAGTTATCGATGGATGTGGTCGACAGGAATAAATATGGTAATATGACCATGCGTTAGCGTAATTAAATAACAAATCTAAACCACTCACATTGGGGTAACTAGCTTTTGTTTTTTAAATCAACATTGGTTTATATATTACCTGGTATTCCCGCCAAATAGGGACGTACCAAATGGATCCAACCGTGGGTGAGACCATACAATTTCCAACTACACAGGATTTGGTCTAATAACATTTCCAAATATATAGGATTTTTGTCTAATCAAATGTCCAACTATATAGCATTTGGTTTTGAGTAATGCAATATTTCAATATTGGCTTAATAATTTGGGTTTCCATACATTCTGTTTAAGAGCATGGACTGTGTAAATAAAGACACAAATGACAATCATGACATAGCATTGATCCATATGTTATGTCTCGAGTATACTGCGTCAGTCTGCGTGCAGTACATGCACATTCTACATGCTATTAATCAGAATATGGCTGATGAGCGAATACGAGTTACACGTATTCAAATTCCAAGAAGTAGCAATATATGATGGTAACAATTATGCATGCTGAATGTTATATCGTTAAATCTGTTATCAGAAAGATATGGAGGTTTGGCATTACTAATAGACTAGTGACCATGACGCAATGTTCGGTAAAACATACAAGTCTGAACTTGAAGTCGGAAAATTGAAACACTTAGATCATTCGATTCACTTGTTACTTTTAATTTCCAACTATTGAAATTTGAGTCATGAAATTTCTAACTATGAAAATTATGGTCCTCGTTCGGATTGTGACAACCCACACCCTGTCGGTACGTGCCTAAGACCAAATCGGATTCACATAACCTATATTGATTATCAATAATTACACTTCGTCCACAACGGTTCATCGAAAGAATGGATCCCAATTATAATTTAGATTATAAATTAGACCAAACGTATTTCCGAGTAGTCTTTATTGTCTGCTACACGTAGTATAAACTACCAACACCAAAGTGAAAATAATTATACCATGCATGCCGAGTGGGATGTGAACTTTTTTACGGAATTTAACCAATATATTTCTTGACGCTTGGTGAGCGATGCGACTGATATACTATATATGGAGAAGACATGTCAATTCCATAATGTTCATTACATTCGTATGATTTCAACGAATATTGATGAACAACGTCATGGTGTTACTTTTCCGGGTGCAGGACATTTCGGCACATGGACGTTTCGGCACCTAGTTTTCAGGATGTTTCGGCACCTGGGGTTTCGGTAATTGTTATTTCGGACCAAGCATTTGGATGTTTCGGAACGACATCGAAGACGTTTCGGCACATGATTTAATTACTATATTTAATATGATTAGTATGAAGTTGAGCATTTCGCAATGTTTTCTCGCATTGTGTTTTGAAAAATGCGGCTAATTTCACTACATTTGGCTTTTACATATGGCTCAAGATAATTTGTTCTTAGTACCCAGATTGTTTACAAAATAAACGATATAGGTACAATTGATACATTTGTTATTGCAATAATGATTTATAAGACTATAATCCGAATACTTGTGTTTGCCACGTGTATACTATATCAATACAGTCGATATTTATAGCTGGTATAAAAGTTTAATCCAGCTGTGAATTTAACGGCCTGTTGTATCATCAGATGTCAGAACATAGTGAACAAACTCGATTACACATACATACATTGAGAGACACCCGTTAACAGTCACTTTAATCCCATTTGACCCGTCTTGATAAATCAATTAACGCGAACTGACATGCATAATTATTAGTCATTAACGACGAAGAACCATCAACGCATGACCGAATCGATTCGCGGTGGAAATTAAGGAACACACCCCAGTCAAGTTGTCCTGCTAATGTGATATGGTGCTGATGGATAATGATTAACTGCTATGCGATGTTACGGCAAACTGATGCTGTTACGAAAAGATACCGTTAATCAGTTTTAAAGTTGTCATTATTGCGGTGTTCGGATAATCTGAACATATGCAAGAAACGCTATAATGTGTATGAAACATTCAGAAGCACAATACAAATAAGTTAATACTGTTGGTATTAGCTGTTGCAAATCGACTATCAACAATTTAGCTATTAATGTTATTTAGCAAATACCAGCGCAGCCATTACTAGTTTAAAAAAAAAATATATATATATACGTTATTGAATGTTTCAAACATACACTGTTATTAATAAAATCCCTCGGCTTAGCCAAACACCGCGAAAATGACACTTAAAAGAACAAAAACAGTACTTTTTCGTAACGACGTCAGTTTGTCCTACCAACAGCATAACAATTTCACAAGACCTACTAACGTCATAGCAGAATAGACGGATAGGACCAGTGGAACACAGTTACTAGCCGCGCAGTCACTGCATACCTGTTTCATGATATATGTTGAGTAATTGGACACAGAAAGTACATAATTATAGTTTATTATACAGACTTGACATGACTATGAAGGATTTATTTAATTTTGGCAGCATATTTTATTTCCCAGGATAAGATAGTACAAAGGCGATGGCACACTATGCCAATATCTCATTTTAAATCACACATCGCATCGCATCAAAGGCAATTATTCAGATACAAGAAAGAGACCAAAATCATGCACTATGTTACACCGCACTGAAGGTTGATGGTTAATAAATATCAATTTTATATATGACAAAACACTCTTTATTGATAACTCTTTTTGTTGTGCTAACACTACTAGTAACAGATATAATAAGATATACTGCAACTGATAAGAGAAGCCTGATTGCCTTATACATTGTTATATCGCCTTATATTGCCTTATACAATGTTGGTTATTTCGAAAAAAATATCACAGAACGCTCTTTATTGTCTTTATCCGTGTGGTGAAACGCTCTCGATTTAGGTATATTTCTTGACATAGAAAATAAAGCGCAGACTTACATTAGTAAATCCTGATTGCCTTGAATTGGATTATAGCCATATCAGACATGTGCATGTAGAGTGATGATCAAGTCGGAAGAATTTAAAAATTCTAATGAATTCCAATTCCAGTCACTTCCGTGTCTCTTCAAGTGTACCATGCATGTGCATATACATATCGTATTTTATAGTTGGTATATAACCAATCACGCTAAGTGCCTTGTTGTATCCTCTGGTGTAAGAACGTATCCTCTGATGTAAGAAAGTAGCGACCTACCTCGATGTAAACGTATACGTATACAACTAAGAGCTCATTCCATCAATGTATCACATTATTATAATCAGTAAATTTGAAAAATGATCAAGGAAATATGGGTTGATGCAAACATCGGACTTGGCACTGAAAGGGTTAAAGCTACATTTAGTTTCGATAATTCAATCAAATCGAACGCGCGGACGTAATTAGTAGAAGCAACGGACGACGAACGAAGGCCCGAAGACCGCTCCGCGGATCGCCGCGATGATAATCAGCGAAAGGCGCCGCGCGCCTTCGCTCGAGGCGCGGTGCACCTACTGAGAGGCGGTGCGCGCCTAGCTGGCTACCATATATACGAGTAGAGGATCTCCAACGAGTTTTGTTGGGATATAAGATTTTATGAAACGAGTTTGATAAATTTGATTCACAACGAGTCGTAGACGAGTTGTGAATAAAATTTATCAAACGAGTTTCATAAAATCTTATATCCCAACATAACGAGTTGAAGATCTTGTATATCAGATGCAAAAACTAGAGCTTTATGCCTTTTTAACAAATAAAAATCTTTAAAAGAAGATGAAATATGCATGCAAAATGCATAGATGCACGGCGTTGGCTGAGACTCTTCACAACCATAAAATATGTATTGCGCGCTCTGGCTTGCGACGAAACATATAGTCCCCCAATTGTCGTGTGTCTTCATTTCCAATGAGTAAATTATCCATTGCACGTGTGTGCATATAGTTAGGATATTGTTCGTATATTCCATACAAAACTAGAGGTCAGATTCCATGGAATCAGATATACTTCCATGGTATCCCATCCCATCCCATGTGAGTGTTATGCGTATATGTGTATTCCTCTTAATTCGAATTCATATTGGTGCTTAATGATCCGATGGTGGACTTGCATTGACATTTCTAAATACTAAATATACTCCAAAGGTTTATGTCATGATGATTAATGGCTGTCTAATGCATCATGGTCCTGACCAACTGAGTCACCATTCACCCAGCCAATTAGTTCATTTGTATTCAGTAGGGATACATTTTATGGCTAATTATAACCGCTCCCCTGGATGCCCAAATCCTGTTCAACTGTCACGAAAGTTGGTGTGTCTGATTATAGAGTAATCGGCATACATGTATATATATCAAAAGGGTGCAAATCATATTAATTTGAGTAATATATTTCAACCGTTAACAATGTTACGCGCTACCAGGATTAAACGGTCCACTCTAAAACTTATACAATCGTTCGAAAGTTGCACCTGGATATTTCTGACCACGTCAACAAATTTTTGTCTCAAAGTTTTATTTTTAAAGTAATTTTCCACATTTGTTTGCGGTGGAATTTGCCAAGTCTGAACAAACCCGACGCAAGTTCTCCGCTGAGCATACATCTTGGAGGCGTACCTACAGTATACCGACGTACATGCTCCTGCATTAAACTAGATCTTTATTAGCACCTTTGGATTTGGGGCTACAATTAGGTTAGTGATAGACTACTTAAGTATAAATATTTATATTATACTAGCAGGGTGACCAGACTTCGTCCGTGCTGTTTTCCCTATTGACAATTTTGAAGGTCAAGGTCAGGTCGGGGACTCGATTTGACCCGTGTAAAACATTCCCACGACAAAATTACCCCTAGGTATCAATTTCATCAAAATCCCATCGAAAGGCGCGATTTGACCTTGAATTGACCATTTTAAAGGTCAAGGTCAGGTCGGGACACATTTTTACCGGTCCAAAACACTCCCCGGACAAACGTACTCATAGGTATAAAATTTCGTGGAAATCCATCCGTTTTACACGATTTGACATTGAATTGACCATTTTTAAAGTCATGACCAGGTCGGGGTCAAAAACACTCCCCGGACAAAAGTGCCCCTATATATCAAATTTCGTCGAAATCCGTCCGGCTGTTTTCCCGGCCACACCTAACAGACAAACAGACAGAAGTCACAAAATATGTAGTAGATAGCGTTGTCACGAGTAAACCGATCCATCTGAAAATTCGAAAATGGCACTTTAGATTTTCGATGGAATTTACCAAAAGTCTCAACCCGCCCCATCTTGCATTCTCGGTTGGGTAGGTTACTTTAAAAGTATAGCGGTCAAGATTTGGGGGTGACTTGAATAGAATATCCAAATGTACCTGCTACGGCATTACATTGCTCTTTAATTAGCCCGTTTGGATTTGGTGGGAAGAATAGGTGCATTTTCCCGTTCCCAGTATTACGGAAAGGGGTATATATAGTCACGCATTTCAATCAGTTTGGATATAAAGTTTAAATATACACCGTTATATGCCTATAGATTTAATACTAATATATTTTCTTATCAATTAACAGCGCAGTGCGTAGCCGAGTGGTTAGAGCGTCAAACCTTCAGTTTGTGTTTTATTGCGACGTGAGTTCGAATCCCGTCAAATTATCTACTATTTTTTTTTTATTTTTAACATGCTTTGGTGTATTTTAGTCATCAAATACGAATAATACCAAACTAAAGATAATGTAAAGATGCTTTTTATATTCGATAAATAACTAGAATATAAACGTCGATGTGTTATTGAATCGGATACAAAACAATAAACACGTGGGGTGGGTCGGTTTTCGCATATATAGCATGAAGCGCGCTTAATGAACGTTCGGTCCGAAGAATATAATGAGTGATTAACAACAACACACAAAGAGTTTGAACGTAATAGAACAGAAAAGAGCGTTCTCTATAAGTTGATTCCTCTATGGTAGGAATAATGAGCGGTTGTTTCACGTTTGCTTTTTGACAAGACTTAAATGACGGTGAACGAAACTATCAGTGGTGTTTTATTTTGCGAAAGTATAAAAGGAGTCATTTCCAATTCAGCAGACATATACTGACGGAAAGAATTGAATGTCTATCAGCAGTATACTACGGTTTATAACAATATACAAATTATTCTTACGAAAATGATGATGTTTGCATGTTTCTATGTGTTTATCGTTGTTATCGCAAATGGAATAATTGGCTATACGTCGTCATTACGTTAGTAGAAATATACACCGTATAACGAAGGTTTGTTTGATCAAATTAATGTAATGTTTGTATTTTGTTTGGTTGTATATGATATGCAATGCGTTGAAGATGCGAAAGAAAATACAAAAGTGAAATGCACGCATGCAAATAGCTCATAACACACTATACACGATAAAATGATAATTAACCACACACCATGGGCTACACAATTTACGAATAGGTGGGTTTATATTAAAATCCAAGTTATTTGCTTTATAACGGCTCCGATATGAACTCATACCAATATACCACTCTGGAAATGATTGTTGGAATTCGACGGGCGTTCTATCAGTTCTCTGGTAGAGGATTGAGACTGGCCCGCGGCGAGACGGGTGTATTCGAATCGGAGGTTGGTTCCATCCCACGGGGGATGGGGTAGCCGGAGGAATGACCAATTTTTGGCGTATATATAGATAATATATATATTATATATATAAGCGGAATTATTTTGAAGAGCTCTTTTCACTTGACTGAAAAAAAAATAATGTTCTAAGTCCAAAAGTTTTGGTTGAAATATTGGAGCCTTTTTCAAAAAACGACTTTTCTGGGACAGGTCGATTTGGATCCGTTTTGGACTCTGGATTTCCCAAAAGTCATCTCCGTTTCGCATGTAGCATAATATGAATCTTCGGAGGAGATGTGTTGTCAAGCAAATGGGCCCAAATTGCAAACTTTGAGGCCCCGTAACTCTTGCATTTCTTCTCGGATTTCAAAAATCCTTTCCGGTATGAGATTGTTTTCGTTCGGGAAATACAAAAACTTAAATATATGAATGTCAATCAAAATTTTATTTTTCAAACAATTTGCCCCCCACCCCAGTGTCAAAATAAATGTCCGACCCTGTCAAAATTTCCTTCTCTGACTAAACTGACAACGGTCAACACGACTATGAAAACCACATGCAGTTATCTGGAATGATACAAGAGGACAACATAGTACAATCAAATAGAGGTTTGCCAACTATGGGCGGTAACTCCTCAGGGAAAGCGCGGACACAAGTTCTGATGCCCGTGGGCAGTAGGGCATATCGAGGGGTGCATACAGTCCAATGTTCGATGCTCTGCTCCTTATAATTTCCGAGATAATAAAATGACATTTTTTTAAGATAAAGGGAGATAACTCATCGGTGAAAGCGCGGACAAAATCGTTATGGGCCATAGGCATAGAACTCATGTACCCCAACCTACTTACCAAGTTTTAGTGTCCTACTTCTTGTACTTTTCGAGTAATAGTGATTACAAAAGTGTCAAGTATAATAATAATAATAACAATGAAAAATAATCGCAAAAGGGCCATAACTCCGCCAAGAAACATTGGGCGGAAATCCTGATACCATTATATTTAGTAAACATTCGATGCCTACATTCGCTAGAGATTTCGCGTTCCTACTGCAATCAGTTTCTGAGTATTTCGAAATAAACGGAAAACGACCTCAGTAGAAAAACAATATACTTCCTTGGTTACACCATGGAAGTATAATAATAAAGAAAATATTGAGATGAAAGAATCGCAGTTTAGTAATACAAAATGTTCAGTTGTGTGACCATATGTTATCCTGGCCTTTGTATTTTCATCTGAAGTGTATGGGAGTGACCCCTCCCCTGCCTCGAAACTATGTGACGGGATAAGCACATTGTCAACCCCGGCTCAAAATGCGAATTTTGAGGGCCCGTAAGTTCGTTATTTACCAACGGATTTTAAAACTGTTTTCAGTTTTGTGATCTGCTGCTCTCAGAGATGCAATGGTATGGATTTAATCTGATTCAGAGACGAATAACATTTTGAAATTGACAAGCATATGTGCCCAATTTTAAACTTTGAGGGACCAAATCTCCGACATTTTCTAACGGATTAACGAACTGTTTTCAGTTTCCTAATCAGCTTGTACGGTAGATGTTATATTCCAAGTTTAATCTGATTCTGAGACCTAACAAAATTGGGACCAGGGACCACCCCCTCCCCAAACCCACAATACTGAACCGAACCTGGCGGATTTTGGCGCACCACTTGCGCTCTTTATTCCGGTCACACCAGCGTGTGATACGGCTTTTATTGTCGGATACTTTCAGAGGAGTTGCGGTCGTTAGCAGATCAGCCCAAAAATGCGAATTTCCAGGACCATTACTCTGGTGTTTCTAATAGTCGTATTTCAAAATTTCGTTTTGCTGTATGATCAACTTCACTCATGGAATGCGAATACCTTAATAGACTACTTTCGTTAAGAATGTTTTTTTTTTCGAGAAACTTGCCCCTACCTCAATGTAAAAATATATGACCGACCCTGTCCAGTTTTTGTTTTCACAATGAACTGACAACTACCAAGAGGACTGCGAAAACCGAATTCGGTTATCTACAATTATACAAAAGAACAGCTGAGTACAACCAATTTGAGGTTTGCCTATTTATGGCATAAAACTCATTGGCCCCAACATACGTACCAACTTTGAGTTTTCTACTGCTCATACTTTCCGAAATATAGTGATTATAAAAGTGTTGAGTATTTTAATAATAATAATAATAGTGAAAAATAATTGTTTTTTAATTTTCATTCCGTGGCGAAGCGTTCTGGCGACATCGCGATACCTTCATTTTCAGTATCCCTTAGATGCCTACGTTCCCTAGAGATTTCACGGTCCTCCTCCAATTAGTTTGTGAGTATTTTCAATAAAACGGAAAACGGCCCCAATAGAAAAACAATATACTTCCTTGGTTACACCATGGAAGTATAATTATAATGAGAATGAATTTATGACTGGAGTCATAAATTCAATTTTGTTATAATTATCTTGTTGTTTGTATCGTTCATACGGTAAATGAATGCATTTTGCACTCATCCATGGCTCAAATTCATTCTTTTGCTGCATATATTCTGTTGATTCTAAAAGTAGAAGGTCCCAAAAATGGCCGGATTTAGTGTATAGTACCCCTTTAAAGATATGCATACATTCCAAGCAAAATGAGGGACCACGAACCGTCAGAGGACGCGAATGGGTCATACAATATAATGCAATTGAGTCTGTCACATTCAATATATTTTCAAAAAAAAAGATAAATGGTCAAGAGATATGGAAGTATGTAGAATGCCTGTTCAAAAATAATAGTCTCAGTGTTTATTTAAATATGCTTTTTTTCTGAGATAAAAGACAAAGTCAGAAGCACATGGCTTTTCGTGATCCTCCAATACTGGCATCTGACAAGAGTACATCTGCCCGATACAATGAATTTCTCTCACATTCATTAACATAAGCATTTTAAAAACTCTCATTCTCTGTCCGCCACATGTATCAGAGGAATACATGGACATGATGTCAAAGTGTATCTTCATGGAGATATGATAAAATCTTAGTCTAACCCACTGTGTGGTTATGATGTTCATGTTTTGACCACAATACAAAATATGTATAAAAAAAAAAACGTAAATTCCAACCATGTAGACTGTACAATTAAAAAACTAATAACGTCTGAATGCGCGCAGTTGTAAATATATAAATACTTCTTTACTGGTGGAACAAATTAATCGCGGTAAACAAAATAACCATCACCCCGACAACATGAGCCACTGTTCTTTCTTATAACCCATGTATATAACAATGACGTTTTATGATAAGACTGTAAAGGAGTTGTCAGGCACTAACATGTGATCAAACACCATCGGGAGGGCGGGTAGTATAAGAAGTCATTCTTAAGCCCATTTATTTTCCATTATGGTCCCCGATATATAGAGGCCTGACTCGTTAAAGGAACACTGGTTGTTTATATTAACTTTATTTATTTACTCACCTATTCTTACAGTGTAAATTCGGACAACGTTATGATATGGTGCAGCATAGGTTAAACAACGCCGGACATGTCGACATTTTCTACGACATTTTGATCAACCCGAAATTCACTGTCCGTGGTTTTCTAATCATAAACGAATCGCACGCCCGTTTGACGTACAACAAGAACACCAACTCCATGGACAAGGATGACAACGTGTCTATCGTGTACCAGCATTACACATACAAAGATTTGTCACAATAATCTTAGTTACCCATACCACAAAGTATCTATATTGTATAGAATACTGTGCACATATGTGCACGAAGGGTCGTATAGTCTCCCGAAAATTTAGCCATAAATATATATATGTGATAGGAAATAAAGTTGCAGTTTATCCTATATGTATAGTTTATTTATTATTAGTAAAAGGTAGCCAAACATATCAATATTATGAGTTTAAACCACGGATGTAAATGCCCCGTTGTTTTATGTAAAAGCTAAACAATAAACAAGACAACGCTCTTCATTTTTCATCATATACCATATAGAGTGTAGTTGCGCAGATTATAAACCAAAATTTCTTATATGGTCAAATTAGTTTATGGTGTATCTGTGACACATAGTTTGTCAGTCACCATGTAATATATGTATAACATATGCGGACGGAGAAAACTGCAAACGTGATTTCGATTTTCGAAAAGAATCCTGTTGTATTGCCGAACTGACGTCTCTGTGTTGCGCGAGGCAGTGTTGAAATTCAGGACTATTTTCCTTGAAATGGCTGATGGAAAAATAGACCCGTTGTGACAATCACTTACACAGATTTAGATCCTACTTTGGAGAGTTATTTCGGCATAGCTAAGGGTTTACTGTTGCCGTTTAATGGTTTACTACTACCGGTATTACCGTACAGATGTGGAGGTAAATTGACATTGTGTGCCAGGTGCGCGCTAGAGCGTCTGGAAACGGAATGCGATCATTCCGGCGACGACAGGACTGGTGTCTCACGGGCGTGTGGATTACGGTCGAGCTTCTGGAGGCCATTAAGCTCGGTTATAGAATTATCAGGATATTCGATGTTTACCATTTCCCTGACAGATCCGTCGACGACCCCGTTCGGGGTAAGCTGAATTTATGGACGGGGTATATCGACTTGTTCATGCGAAGCAAATCGGAATGTTCCGGGTACCCCGATTGGGTCGAGAATGACTGTGATATCGCTAAATACATGATGGAATATGAGGAACACGATTAGACTTAGAGTAAAGCAAAATGTCAAGAATACGGCTATGCGAACGTTCTTTAAGCTGGTGCTGATTTGTCTATGGGTGAGTCACTCTCGGTATCAACAGTCATCGATTGTCTTGTATATTTATATTAATAACAGTACATTCCACGTTTCTCACTCTTAGAGTATCTATTTTGTATATAATACTGTGCAGATATGTGCACGGAAGGTAGTATAGTCTCTCGAAAATTTAGCCATAATATATATATATATATATGTGATAGGAAATAAAGTTGCAGCGTATCCTCTATATGTCGTCTATTTGTTATTAGTAAAAGGTAGTCAAGCATATCAATATTATGAGTTTAAACCACGGTTGTAAATGCCCCGTTGTTTTATGTAAAAGCTAAAAAAGAAACAAGACAACGCTCTTCATTTTACATCGTATACCATATAGAGTGTAGTTGCGCAGATTATAAACCACAATTTCTTATATTGTCAAATTAGTTTATGGTGTATCTGTGACACATAGTTTGTCAGTCACCATGTAATATATGTATAACATATGCGGACGGAGAAAACTGTAAAAGCGAGTTAGAATTTCGAAAAGAAATCATGTTGTATTGCCGAACTGACGTCTCTGTGTTGCGCGAGGCAGTGTTGAAATTCATGGCTATTTACCTGGAAATGGCTGATGTAAAAATTGACCCGTTGAGATACGTGACAATCAGTTCAGCTTGTCAGGTCATATTCAAATGTTTGTTCTTACCCGAGGAGCATTCGCTACCTGTAAGACTTCTGGATACTAGCGAGGTTCAGACAACCATGACTATTTTGAATGGAAAGAAGACAATTACGTGGAAGGATCGCGAGTTGGAATAGGGTCAATTTCTCGTCGAAATCGGCTGTTCCGTTATAAAATCGAGATTCGTCAGTACGCCTATCGCTAAACTGGTGCCCGCGGGGAGACATTTATCGATAGAATCTATAGAATGGTTATTTTGCCGAGCTTACGCGGATGGTTGTGATATAAGACACGCCATGTCCGCCGAGGGTGAGTTCAATGTCCCGGTGACCGGATATTGGGTGGACGGATACTGCGCCGAAAATAACACGGTATTTGAATATCTCGATTGCGCGTATCACTCTCATTCTTGCAGATGATTTGCCGATGACACGATATACCTAGTTACCAAACTAACGGCTCGGGCAATCAGACTGGTGACCGAACGACGTTTGGCCGAAATCAGCGAATCGGGTTATCTCGTGATATGTGTATGAATGTGTTTTCGACAAACTGATGGCTTCTGATGCCGAATTCAGACTCTAAAACTCCCATCCAGATGACTCGAACCTAGGGACGCCTTCTACGGAGGTCGGTGTAACGCCATCAAGTGTGAATCAGGGTCTGACACTGTGACTAAAATGCAGATGAAAGACGTAATTAGTTTGTATCTGGCGGTGCGACACAAATGCGATTACCCGGTTAAGATCCCGTTATAGTAGTCGACCATACTTTGGAGAGTTATTTCGGCATAGCTAAGGGTTAACTACTGTCGCTTAATGGTTTACTACTACCAGTATTACCGTACACGTGTGGAGGTAAATTGACATCCCATTTGTGCCACAGGTGTATATCGGGGTATATCGACTTATTCATTCGAAGCAAAGCAGGATGTTCCGGGTACCCGGATTGGGTCGAGAATGACGGTGATATCGCTTGGTATGTGATGGAATATGAAGAACACGATTAGACTCAGTAGTAGAGTAGAAAAATGTCAAGAATACGGCTATGCAAACGTTGTTTAATTGGCTATGGTTGAGTCACTCTCCGGTATCACCAGTCATCGACTGTCTTGTGTATTTATATTAATACCAGTTAATTCCGCGTTTTGATTATTAGAGAGCGAGGGCGGTCGCTAGTTAATGGAGTACGTTCTCCCGTCGGCCCCACCCCGTCGGTCCATCGACGATATTGCGGCGTTTTAACCGTCTTAAACCGTTTGAGATAATTACGGGAGCAGTCAGGGTGTGTTTTTGAACCCCCGCGCGTTATATGCATCTTTTTTCGAAACATCAGCCGCATGACCCTCCCTGTCGAAGCGATCTTAAAGCCACGTTATAAACTTCGGTCGTATAAGTCCCCTTCTAACAATCGTTAAAGGAACATCGGTTGTTTATATTAACTTTAATTAATTATTCACCTATTCTGACAGGGTAAATTCCGACAACGTTCTGATATGGTGCAGCATAAGTTAACCAACGCCGGACAAGTCGACATTTTTTTCGACATTTTGAGCAACCCGAAATTCACAGTCCGTGATTTTTTTATCAGAAACGAATCGCACGCCCGTTTGATGTACAACGAGAACGCCAACTCCCTGGACAAGGATGACAATGTGTCTATTGTGTACCAGCATTACACATACACTGATTTGTCACAGTAATCTTAGTTACCCATACCACAAAGTATATATATTGCATATACTAACGTGCAGATATGTGCACGAAAGGTAGTATAGTCTCCCGAAAATTTAGCCATAAAATATATATATGTGATAGGAAATAAAGTTGCAGCTTATCCTATATATATCGTTTATTTATATTATTAGTAAAAGGTAGCCAAGCATATAAATATTACGAGTTTAAACCATGGATGTAAATGCCCCGTTGTTTGATATGTAAAAGCTAAATAAAGTAGCAAGATAACGCTCTTCATTTTGCGTCGTATATCATATAGAGTGTAGTTGCGTAGATTATAAACCATAATTTCTTGTGTGGTTAAATTAGTTTACGGTGTATCTGTGACACATAGTTTGTCAGCCACCATGTAATATATGTATAATATGTGCGGACAGAGAAAACTGTAAACGCCAGTTCGATTTTCGAAAAAGAAATCCTGTTGTGTTGCCGAATTATTTCTTTAGATTTACGGTAAATTTAAAAATTAATTTCGCCAATTTTAACAGATTTTCAGTGGACACTGTTAATATTGTTTCCTGTGCAAAACTATCGTACAATAAAGAATTGCCATGGTCAAATACAAGATAAACACGCCATGTCGTGTAGACAAGAAATAAGTTCTCGGAAATTTCGCGATTAAAAACATACGTATACAGTTCTTGCATGGGAACTGTATGACGACGAACCTTCAACGATATAACGGACATTTTGTTTGCTTCAGCGAGTAGAGACATTTCGAAGTGTATATTGACAAGAATGAGTTGTCGGATATTTCGCGATTGGCGCTGTATAATATCTAAACATACAGTAAGTTGAATATTTAAATATGTAACTATAACTAATCATTAAATGGATGATGGTCGTTATTTCGTCATGTAGTTACATATTTAAAGGTACTCAATCCGATCAGATGGTCCCCATCTCAACAGATTCCAACAACAACAATCCGATCAAATAGTCCTATATTACTATTTCTTTGGCGTTTAGGGTAAAAAATATTTGATTCGAGTCGAGGAACCCATCAAACAAAGCTCAGAGTTATTAGATATTGATTTTTGAAATTTGTTATTTTCTCGAGATGAGTACTAATAATTGCCTTCAACTTTGTAATCTGCTCGAGATGTGTACACCAAAACGCTATTCAAACAGACAAGGATGGATAACTCTAAAATCATGTGGTAATACTAACGCAATTTTGACTGTGTTCTGGGACAGAAAGTATTCCCGATAATTAAAAATAATAGATTTCTAAAATTGATATCTAAAAAATCTGAGCTTTGATGGGTGGCTTCCTCGACTCGAATCAAATATTTGTTACCCCCGAAGCCATTGAAATAGTAATTGAGAGGAGTTTTATCGGATTGAGTACCTTTAAATATTCAGTTCTCAAAACCTAAATATAACGAACTAACGGCAATTATGCAGCGAATGATATATAACTCGGTGAATGATGACCGTTATTTCGTTATATTTTCATATTTAACTATTCAGTTCTTTAAATGTGTAATTATAACGAAATAACGGGCATCGTGACGTGCATCCAGTGTTCGTGATGCCCGTTATTTCGTTATATTTACACATTTAAATATTTAGTTCTTAAATTGAGTAAATATAACGAAGTAACGGGCATCATGACATGCACATAATGGTGCATGATGCTAGTTATTTCGTTCTATTTACATATTTAAATATTCAGTTCACTAATAAACACTTGTTCAATACATGCATGGGAACTGTTAAACGAATTAACTGATATTTTGCTTTTTACTTTTTTGGACCGAAACATTTAGAATGTTGACAAGCATTTCATGAGCAATATGTGATATTTCATGCTCGAAAACATAAGCAGGGCACTGGCTCAAGTGCACGCGCTGTTATTCAATACTGATATAGATTTTCAACTGTTGAAAGTTTGGTGGTGTAATTCATATCAACATCTGTTGACTGGGACCGATATATGAGGCCCCCCCCCCTTCGTACGCCGTATTCCATGCCCTACGCTGTATTCCGGCCCCTCTCTTAGGAGGTATTCGGTATTCCAAAAATACCGGTATTCGTACGCCGACTTTCCAAAAATGATCATAATAATAATATAAATGCGATTTTTGTCACAATAAATTCACGGTTTGACATGCAGATCGTCGATCATCGTCATTTTAGACGTGGACACTGCGGGATGAACGGCGTTTTACTATCATGTTGCCTTTTAGATCCTTTTATCATCAATAAATTATCTTATCTGATCTTAACTGGTACTCCGTATTCCATATGGCTGTTAACTGGTATTCCGTATTCCACCCTCTGTGTTAAGTGGTATTCCGTATTCCAGGGGGTGGGGGTGGGGGCCTCATATATGAAGGTGAATCCTCAACGAAATAACGGATATCTTGTTATTTTGTGTACATATATATTTATAATTGAACACAAACAATGAGTTATCGAAACATTCGTGATCGAAATATAAGCTGTGGCCGCTCCATGATATATGATACCATATACTTGGCAATACAGGTCCCCAGAACAAACAATTATCCCACCCCGGTATTACTTAATCCTATATTACTGGCGGCGGGGTAATTTGAATGTGTACAACTGTCCTCAGCATTATATATATTATTCAGTGCATGATAATCGTTATTCCGTTCTATAATTAAATATTTAAACAATTATTTCACTCATATCATGATGCATCACTTGTATATATTATTTCACTCATATCATGATGCATCACTTGTATATATTATTACACTCATATCATGATGCATCACTTGTATATATTATTTCACTCATA
Organism: Siphonodentalium dalli; assembly: GCA_032622095.1. Taxonomy (NCBI): domain Eukaryota; kingdom Metazoa; phylum Mollusca; class Scaphopoda; order Gadilida; family Siphonodentaliidae; genus Siphonodentalium; species Siphonodentalium dalli. The sequence continues at coordinate 32,663,484 of CP136062.1, forward strand.
TCATGATGCATCACTTGTATATATTACACGAATTGGAAGTTTATGACGATTATCCTCCATCGAAATGACGCACACTTTCATACTGTTATGGACAAACAAATCACATTTAACAGCGTTAACATGAAATGAGTTCTTAAACTGAGTGTGTTGTGGCATACAATTTCAGAAAACCAGTATTGAACGAACTCATTTCTTGACAAAATAACGGATAATTATTGAACGTGAAAAACATATTTCACTAGAGACAGTTCGTTCTAGTATTACCAGTTCTTTCGTTCAAATTAGGATAACGGCATTGCCCTTTATATTGAACCGATGCCGTTCAAATAAAGGTACCGGAATGTTTGTGCTTATCTTGCCACTTGTGTTCAATAAAAACATGTTGTTCAGAGGCGGAAGTCAGGCACCGAAGGTGAAGGCGGGATAACTCTACATTTCTTATACTTCTACATTACTAGTTGAGTTATCTTTCGTATTTCATGTCTTAAAATTTGCGCGATTTATCTCGATTCAATGCTTTATTAAGTACACTAACCCACCTGGAACCACGAAATAATAAAAAGAAACTGTCTGACGGGGTTAAAATATATGGTGCTCATAAAATTTAGTTGCCACTATCTGAGTAAACCCCCTGAAAATTAACTACACCTATGGTCGCTGTTTTCTCCAGAAAGCCATCTTTTGTGGCAATTAAAGATGGGATTAAATATATATCTTTATTGCCTCCAGTATTGAAGATTTTAAACAATAGAGATATATGGTACATGAATGCAACATATATACAATTAGAAATCAATATCACGTAATGAAAAGACAGACAAGAGAGCAATCAATCGAGAAAAATAATATCTTTCTAATTATATGTACATGGGCACGAGCTTACATATGTCAGAGACCACATCAACAAACGCACACCCTCTCGACCACACACCTACGCATACACAATCTAAAACATTACGCAAACACACACAATCATACATACATGTACATATGCTATGGTGTACTATCACAACAACATTCAATCAAGCTCTTTCATATAGGGCAAGAGGATATCTCTACAGTTTTCCCCACATGTCAACAAACACATATATTCAGATCAACCCACAAGCATCAGAAAAATACATTTCATGCACTTTCTCACCGACAATCACGCGATCGCTTCCTATTGCATGGTTTGCTCTGTTATGTCCATATAATCCGAATAGCTGCCCGTGTTTGGTTTTGTAGATTTGAACCAATGCTTATTTGAAGTGGACCACGTTTCGGCTATAAATTATGTTTCTTTGTTTATATATCTATATAACTTCCATGCCTCCAAGCCGAAGGCCGCCAGAAAGGAGAACTGATACCAGAGAAATAGCATAATCCGAGACGACCAAGCCGGAGTTGGACCCAAATCAGGAATCTCTCTCTCTGGAAGACTCACAAACGCCAATGCCTTTGTGCAGTCTTACCGACTCGGAGCCGCCCATTTCCCCAGCACCACTCATGTATATATATATTTATTCATGTTTATTTATTTTGTCGCGTCTTCGGATTATATGGACAGGACAGAATGTAGTACATAAGTATTTAAATGCGACTTAGGGTGAAGACCCGTAACGTACAAAGACCAAACGTTGTTTAACACAAACCGTCGCGCGTAGTGTCTGACATAAATGAGCATATTGATACAGATACAGATAGTTTATTCTCAAATCACCATAAATATTGGTATAATAGAGTGAGTATATATATATACATGTGAATAAACCAATTGAACATTTAATATAACATGTATACCAATAGGGCACATTCGTGTATGAGCACATTCGTGTATGGGTGTACGGTACGATGTATACATGTGGGGGGGGGGGGGGGTAGGGGTGTAAAACAGTATCGCGTGTTATAATTGTCGTATATATATATATGTGGGGGGGGGGGGGGTCCATTGTATAAGTAATATATAATTGGCAAAAGTAAGGGGTCGGACCTGGGTCGGGGTAATATGGAACATATGCACAAGTCAATCTTTTTATTTCGGAAAGGATGGGGTGTCATTAACTCGCGCGCGTTATATTGCAGTCTTATTGAACGGGTGATGGGTGCATGGGGCATGTTACTTAGTTACTGCGGTTAATCGTTTGTTCATTTATATTCAGGTGGTGTTGTTTGCCACAGGAGCTTCCATTAAACGTAGGGCGTCGCGGATGAATATGCTTAGATTAGTCAGAGTTCGTCTATTTCTGCAGGTGAAAAGCGCATTCAATTTGTATGTGTTGGGCCTAACTCTGTAGTAGGGTTTGATATGTTTCTGTCTTAAATCGAGTAGTTTCTTGCATTTAAGGATGATATGATACTCATCCCCGAGTTCCTCGTTACAAAGTGAACATTTTCTATCTGAGTAGTCCTTGTTGGTCCATGATCCGGATTCTACTGGCAGATGATGGTTTCTCGTTCTGAACTTAAGTAAGCGGGTTACTGTTGTCTTGTTATCTAATGCTAAGTATGTTTCTTTTGAGAATTCTGTTTTAATAATTCTGTAAAATGCACATTTATTAGAGCTTCCTATATCGCTTTGCCATGATTGTGTATACGCGTCGTTCAGTCTGCGTTTAATGAGTGTATTATAGATAGAGGGGGTGGGGGTGGATTGGTCGATCCATATATTGGATAGACCTAGATTATTTAGACTGGTTTGTATATATTCTAACCACGCATTCTTGAATTTGTGTGTTACGTAGTAACTGTACATGACATAGTACAGAATCAGGGGAAGTCTATCGCACGTCATGTTCAATATTTTGCCCCAGTATGACAAACTTCTGTTTCGTATTCTTATACCAATTGGGATGATGCCGGTTTCTCCGAAAATGAAAGCGGAGCTTGTTGTTTTGCGTAAATTGAGTGCAAATTTAAGAAACCATTTCTCGAGCTTTTCTAGACTGGTGGTGCTCTCGAAACCCCATATTTCGGATCCATGTATCATTACTGGGGCGATTGATTTGTCGTATATTTCTAAGATGCTGTCGTACGAGAGATTGTGTCTTCTGGCCTTATTTATAAGCGCGTACATTGCTTTCTTCGCGTTTTTACATCTCATATTTCGTTCTTTGCAAAAATTACATTTTCTGTTGAACCATGTGCCCAAATATTTAAAGCTGTCAACAATATCGATATCATTTCCGTTTATGTTAAAAGCGAGTGGATTTTTGTGTTTTCTTTTATTTCCGAACACTACAATTTTCGTCTTACTTGTATTTATATTAAGCTTCCAACTGTTGCAGTATGCAGCAAAATGATTCAGGGCGTTTTGTAGCCCAGCTTGGGAGTTTGAAAAAAGGGCGGTGTCATCAGCGTACACTAGTAAGAAAAGCTTGATATATATTTCCGTGTTAAAATCACTAAATCTGCCGATATCAATACCGTTACATCGACAGTTATTCAAGTATTCCTCGAGGTCGTTGATGTACAGAGCAAAAAGTATCGGTGATAACCCATCTCCTTGTTTTAAGCCAATCTGGCTTGTGAAATGACCTGAATAAACATCGGTCAAAACACACATCTTGAGATTTTTGTACATACTTTTTATAATTTCCAAAATTTTTCCTGAGATACCGGAAAGTAGGAGTTTTCTCCATAGGCCCTCTCGCCAAACGCTATCAAATGCTTTGGAAAAATCTATGAAAGCGCAATATAAGTTTCTTTTCATTAATTTCATAATCTGAGTAAGGGCATATAGGGAAAATGTGTGGTCTGTTGTACTGTATCCTTTCCGAAACCCGGCTTGGGCTTCGGTCTGGAGATTGTTCTCTTGGAGAAAACCATTTATACGGGTACATATAATGCTTGTGAAGAGTTTTGATAGGGTACATAGGAGTGTGATCTTCCGGTAATTATCGGGGTTAGTCGGGTCTTCTTTTTTGTATATTGGTCTAATAATACCTATTTCCCAATCTGTCGGAATGTATCCCGTTTCAAGTATTTTATTAAATAACTTTTTGTAAAAATGTCCCAACTTCTCAACGCTATTTTATCATTTCATTTGTTACTGAATCAAAGCCTGGGGCCTTATCATTTTTAAGTTTGTTCGCTGCGTTCATTACTTCCTCTATAGAAATTTCTCTGTTGAGAAGTGAGATATCTAAATCATTTCTTTGTATGTTTACGTTCATTAAGGCAGTGCTATTGTCAGTGGTACCCCCAGTGATGTCATCTTCTATTGTTTCGAAATATTCCTGGAATTCATTACTTGTAGGTGTTGGCCTATTTTCAAGTTTTCCATCAAGTTCCCTGACCAATTTCCAAAATTCTTTGCTTGATTCCCCCTTTAAGTTGTGTATTTTCTTGCCCAAATTTATTTTATATGTACGTTTGCTTGCTAGTTGTGTGTGTTTATATGAGTTCCTACTTTCAATCATTTTTTGTTTATTAAAGTTCGATGGATGTTTGTTATAATTCTTTCGCGCCTTTCGGTACGCTGTCCTCGAGTGGACGCAATCACGTGAAAACCATGGCATAACTAACGGTTTTTTACTACTGTTTCGCTTAGTATTCTTCCGCGGCTTGTTTTGTTTTTGGCGGTATGTTGTGTTCGTAAGGATTACTTTCAATTCATTATAAGCTCTGTTAAGATTTTCCTTTGCGTTATGGGTGTGCGTCGGTTGATCTAGGAGTGAATTTAGTTCTTCGAGATTAGTCGCATTGATTCTTTGTATGAAACTTGCAGTGTTAGTTTTGTTCCAGTTTCGAGTGACAATACGTTCTGTCGGATTACACGCTGTGCGATTCTCGGGTGTGTGCCTCTGCGTTATGACCTTGATTGGTCTCTCGCGCTGACTGATTACATTGAGGCTGAAGATTAACGCTGAGTGGATATCGGATTCGAGTTCATTGAAAGGATTGACGTGGAATGCGCTTATGTAATCGGTAAGTTTTGGGCTACATATAACATAGTCAATGACACTGCAGTTTGTTGTCGTGTGTCTGGCGTTTTGATACCAATCGTCTTTTCTGCCATTCAGAATGAATATTTCGTTTTCTTGGCATAAATGCATAAGTTTGCTACCGGAGCCATTCACTTTGGTGTCCGGGTTAAATCGCTTTACATGGGCGCTTTTAATATAATGTTTGCTAATAAGTTGGTCTGCCAGTGCGCTATCATCTAGTGTGCCTGTTCTAGAGTTAAAGTCTCCCGCTAATAGAACATGATCAAATGAAATAAGTTTTTCTAAGATAGATATGTGGGTATTATCGAATGTATTCTCGTTAAAGTATTTTGACGTTTCGCATGGGATATATACATTCCCAATAGCATGTGATGGTCCTTTTCCTATTTGTATCTTACACCAGAAAATTGTTTCACAGTCGTCATTTATGATTTCGAAATGCTCTTTATATATATCTCTTACAGCTATACACAGACCGCCTGAGCGGACTTTTGATATCCTTTTTCTATTCTTAAATCCTAAGATATGAAAATCATTTATAGAAATATTGATTATGTCAATGTTATCTGTCTTTGTCTCTTGAAAGAGTAAAATGTCAAATTGATTGATAAAATCTATAAACTCTGGATCTTCGAGCCTAGATGATAGCCCACAAACATTCAGGGAAATAAATCTAATTTGGGACACTCCCGGGCATACCTATCCCATGGCATCCTCCTGCTGTGGATTCATAGGCGGTTGTGAATGCGACCTAGACGTGTCTTGAATATCAGGCGGGTGGATGCCACTGGGTACTGTATGCGTCTGGTGTGTCTGCTCTGGTGGGTTTGGTGTAGGTATGGTTCCTGGTGGAGGGGTGGGTGCAGACTTCGGTGGGGCTCTGGGCTGTTGCTGGGGAGTAGGTTGGCTGGCGGGTGGTGTGGCAGTGTTAGCTGAAGAATGAGGTAAGTTGGTGTGGGGTTTAGATGGGTGGGGGTTGTTGGGAAAAGAGAAGTTTCCACTATAGTTACCTACACCCGGCGGTGGGTAGTATGAATCATGAGAGTCACTAAAGTCAGAGTACCTATTGTCTCTTGTGTATCCACGACCTCTGTGTGGTCCTCCTCGCTTTCCGCGTAGCATTCGGCGGTTTGATGCATATGCTCGGATAGGTTGTATTCAACAAGAGTGTTGTTAATGTCGCTGATGAACGAATTTGGGTTTTCGAGTTGTCCCGTGAAATACATGTGAAGTCTTGTGACAAAGATATGTGAACCGCCACAATCGGCTATACAACGTGCAAATATAACAAAGTCGTTGCAGGCCCACGGATGTGAGCGAAAAAAGCGTCATATCATCCGCTTGAGTTGGCGACGCGCAGTTTGTTGAGACAATCCTAAAACCATAGTTCGATGCCTCGAGTTCAGATAACAGATCATCTATATATAACATGTATAGAAGAGGGGATAAAATCTTCCTTTGTCGCGTGCCTTGTAGTATTTTGATTGCCCTCGACAATGATTTACCATATTTGACGAAGCACGTAAAGCCCGACAACATCTCCTGTAGTATGAACCATATATGTCCACGAAAACCGCGATTGTAAAGTTTGATCAGTAGGCCGTCTATCCACAGAGTATCAAATGCTTTACGGACATCGAGGAAACATGCACAAAGCTTACTATTCTGCTCCGATGTGTAGCTGATGCATTCGCTAACTACATATGGTGACATCAAGCAACTTATTTCTTTTTGGAACCCATTATGAAGGGGGTGAACTTTAACGAGATATGGCGTATTAGTTTCGAAGCGATTGAGTAGAACCTTTTCCAGAAGCTTATAGAATATGGGTAAGAGTGTAATTGCTCGGTAGATATCGAACTTGTTCTTTGGTTTGTCTCCACCCTTATACAAGGATATCATTAATCCTACTTTGGCCATTTTTGGAACATGTGTGAGTTTCAACATCATAGAGAGCATATATGCTGTGCAGTTAAGCAATATATCTCCACCATATACCACATGCTCATAGCATATGCGGTCGGGGCCTGGGGCTTTCCCCATTTTGGCATTACTAATAGCGCTATTGAGCTCTGTGTGCGTTATTTTATAAATAATAATTGGTCTACGTTAGAAGGTGACTTGTGTTCAGAAATATCTGCAATCAGACGTTGTATCTTATCAAGATGTTCTGAATCGAAAGTGGGCGACTGTAGAGGTGAGTATAGTTGTTCATAGTAATCTGCCCATGCATCGGTAATGTCCGACGTAATCCGGATTATTTTGCCGTTTACATTGAATAATTTACTATCCGGTTTTGATTTCGATCTTTTTTTGTTAAAGAGCTTGAAAAATAGACCATGATCTAACTCAGCTGAATGATCAATTTGATCATTTTGAGCAGACATGTATTGCCCATTACATTTGCGAAGTTCGCGTCGAAATTTGCGTTTAGCTTCTTTATAGTTGGCGTAGCTGGTATTTATAATACCTCTCGGCCTCCCTTCTTCCAGCCAACTATTTAGTAGTGCGCATTTCGCGATGGAGTGATTCCAAAGAGTCGTTCAAACACGGTTTGGCGAAGGATTTGAAAGACTTCTTTGGTATATGTTGCTTTGTAGCTTTGTTTATCGCACTAACGACAGAATCGTAGTACGAATCGAGATCATCGATGTCAGATATAGCTAAACCCCGAACTATAACTAAATCATGTTCGTTTTTTACCCCCCCCCGAGCTATAACTAAAACCTGTTCGTTGGTTAACCCCCCAAAGATAGCCTTTACAGCATTTAAAAATTGAATTGTGGAGCCCTCCCCTTAATAGTTATCTTATTGTAAACCCGCTTTAAGAATAACTGTGCATGCAGACGGGGTTAAAGTATCTGATGTTCATAACAAGGGTCTATGTCTTTGAATAAACCACCGAACTATAACTAAATCCTGTTCGTGGTTTTGCTCCCCAAAGATACCATTTGCGGCATTTAAATATTGAATTGGGAGCACTCCCCTAATAGTTATCGTATTTTAAACCCGCTTAAGAATAAATGTACATTCAGACGAGTTCAAAGAATCTGATGTTCATAATAAGTGTCTATGTCTTTGAATAAACTCCCAAACTAAAACTAAACCCATGTTCGTTTTTTTTGCTCCCCAAAGATACCCTTTGCGGCATTTAAATATTAAATTGGGGAGTTCTGCAGTTCTCCACTAATAGTTATCTTATTTTAATCCCGCTTTAAGAATAAATGTACATTCAGACGGGGTCAAAGTTTCTTTAAACGAATATATAGGTTTAGTTATAGTTCGGGGGGGGGGGGGTATTCAAAGACACTTATTGTGAGCATAACATAATTTAGTTGTATTTTTGGGGTTTATTCAAAGGGACATATACTTAGTATGAACATCAGACTCTTTAACCCCTTATGAGTGAACAATTATTGTTAAAACGGGGTTGAAACCAGCGATATATATATGAAGGAGCTCATTTTAATGTCTACATAAGTTTCTTCCCCTAACGGTGACGAAATATGCTTTTTTTTTACAATTCTCATCCACACCAGGCGGCAGTATTGATGATGCGCATGTGTAATTAGATTACCGTTATTTCGTGAATGTGACCTCCTAAATATGAATATTTACGAACTAACGGGCAAGTCATAATGCACGTTATTTCGTATTCATTATGATCGATTGTCGCCTTAATTACCGATACATATATATTTGGTCTAATAATAATATTAACAATTAGTGACAATTGGATATCAAGTATGACGTGTTATCAACTTGAATAATTTTCTTAGCAATCTCACAAAACCTTTGTCACAATTCCGGACACACTGGCATGTTTATCATGCGCTAAACTCGACAGACAAACACAGATAGTGGCCAATTAAGCTTTATTTGAGGGTAAGCTATCTTAACGCTTTCTGAACGACAATGTAATATTATTAATATTTCTCCAAATGAACCTTTATTGTATGAGTTCACCATGACTATTGATCAAAAACAGGTAAAATCAATGATATTTAGGAATTCATAATTTCAGTTTTTATCACTGAGTTAATTTTGAATAATCAACAGTCATCGACTGTCTTGTGTATTTATATTAATAACAGTTAATTCCGCGTTTCTGATTATTAGAGAGCGAGGGCGGTCGCTAGTTAATGGAGTACGTTCTCCCGTCGGCCCCCCGTCGGTCCATCGACGATATTGCGGCGTTTTAACCGTCTTAAACCGTTTGAGATAATTACGGGAGCAGTCAGGGTATATTTTTGAACCCCCGCGCGTTATATACATCTTTTTTCGAAACATCAGCCGCATAACCCTCCCTGTCGAAGCGACCTTAAAGCCACGTTATAAACTTCGGTCATAAACTTCATTTATTTCGACATTTTGAGCGACCCGAAATTCACAGTCCGTGATTTTCTTATCATAAACGAATCGCACGCCCGTTTGATTTGAACGAGAACGCCAACTCCCTGGACAAGGATGATAACGTGTCTACTGTGTACCAGCATTACACATACAATGATTTGTCACAGTAATCTTAGTTACCCATACCACAAAGTATATATATTGCATAAACTAACGTGCAGATATGTGCACGAAAGGTAGTATAGTCTCCCGAAAATTAGCCATAAAATATATATATGTGATAGGAAATAAAGTTGCAGCTTATCCTATATATATCGTTTATTTATATTATTAGTAAAAGGTAGCCAAGTATATACATATTACGAGTTTAAACCATGGATGTAAATGCCCCCGTTGTTTGATATGTAAAAGCTAAATAAAGTAGCAAGATAACGCTCTTCATTTTGCGTCGTATATCATATAGAGTGTAGTTGCGTAGATTATAAACCATAATTTCTTGTATGGTTAAATTAGTTTACGGTGTATCTGTGACACATAGTTTGTCAGCCACCATGTAATATATGTATAGCATGTGCGGACGGAGAAAACGCCAGTTCGATTTTCGAAAAAGAAATCCTGTTGTGTTGCCGAATTATTTCTTTAGATTTACGGTAAATTTAAAAATTAATTTCGCCAATTTTAACAGATTTTCAGTGGACACTGTTAATATTGTTTCCTGTGTTAAACTATCGTACAATAAAGAATTGCCATGGTCAAATACAAGATAAACACGCCATGTCGTGTAGACAAGAAATAAGTTCTCGGAAATTTCTCGATTAAAAACATACGTATACAGTTCTTGCCTGGGAACTGTATGACGACGAACCTTCAACGATATAACGGACATTTTGTTTGCCTCAGCGAGTAGAGACATTTCGAAGTGTATATTGACAATAATGAGTTGTCGGATATTTCGCGATTGGCGCTGTATAATATCTAAATATACAGTGAGATGAATATTTAAATATGTAACTATAACTAATCATTAAATGGATGATGGTCGTTATTTCGTCATGTAGTTACATATTTAAAGGTACTCAATCCGATCAGAGGGTCCCCATCTCAACAGCTTCCAACAACAACAATCCGATCAAAGAGTCCTATATTACTATTTCTTTGGCTTTTAGGGTAAAAAATATTTGATTCAAACAAAGCTCAGAGTTATTAGATATTGATTTTTGAAATTTGTTATTTTCTCGAGATGAGTACTAATAATTGCCTTCAACACCAAAACACTATTCAAACAGACAAGGATGGATAACTCTAAAATAAAGTGGTAATATTAACGCAATTTTGACTGTGTTCTGGGACAGAAAGTATTCCCGATAATGAAAAATAATAGATTTCTAAAATCGATATCTAAAAAATCTGAGCTTTGATGGTGGCTTCCTCGACTCGAATAAAATATTTTTGACCCCCGAAGCCATTGAAATAGTAATTGAGAGGAGTTTTATCGGTTTGAGTACCTTTAAATATTCAGTTCTCAAAACCTAAATATAACGAAATAACGGCAATTATGCAGCGAATGATATATAACTCGGTGAATGATGGCCGTTATTTCGTTATATTTTCATATTTAACTATTCAGTTCTTTAAATGTGTAATTATAACGAAATAACGGGCATCGTGACATGCACCCAATGTTCGTGATGCCCGTTATTTCGTTATATTTACACATTTAAATATTTAGTTCTTAAATTGAGTAAATATAACGAAATAACGGGCATCATGACATGCACATAATGGTGCATGGTGCTAGTTATTTCGTTCTATTTACATATTTAAATATTCAGTTCACTAATAAACACTTGTTAAATACATGCATGGGAACTGTTAAACGAATTAACTGATATTTGCTTTTTACTTTTTTGGACCGAAACATTTAGAATGTTGACAAGCATTTCATGAGCAATATGTGATATTTCATGCTCGAAAACATAAGCAGGGCACTGGCTCAAGTGCACGCGCTGTTATTCAATACTGATACAGATTTTCAACTGTTGAAAGTTTGGTGGTGTAATTCATATCAACATCTGTTGACTGGGACCGATATATGAGGCCCCCACCCCCCCCTTTTCGTACGCCGTATTCCATGTCCTACGCTGTATTCCGGCCCCTCTCTTAGGAGGTATTCGGTATTCCAAAAATACCGGTATTCGTACGCCGACTTTCCAAAAATGATCATAATAATAATATAAATGCGATTTTTGTCACAATAAATTCACGGTTTGACATGCAGATCGTCGATCATCGTCATTTTAGACGTGGACACTGCGGGATGAACGGCGTTTTACTATCATGTTGCCTTTTAGATCCTTTTATCATCAATAAATTATCTTATCTGATCTTAACTGGTACTCCGTATTCCATATGGCTGTTAACTGGTATTCCGTATTCCACCCTATATGTGTTAAGTGGTATTCCGTATTCCAGGGGGTGGGGGTGGGGGCCTCATATATGAAGGTGAATCCTCAACGAAATAACGGAAATCTTGTTATTTTGTGTACATAGATATTTATAATTGAACACAAACAATGAGTTATCGAAACATTCGTGATCGAAATATAAGCTGTGGCCGCTCCATGATATACAAATACCATATACTTGGCAATACAGGTCCCCAGAACAAACAATTATCACACCCCGGTATTACTTAATCCCATATTACTGGCGGCGGGGTAATTTGAATGTGTACAACTGTCCTCAGCATTATATATATCATTCAGTGCATGATACTCGTTATTCCGTTCTATTATTAAGTATTTAAACAATTATTCCACTCATATCATGATGCAACACTTGTATATATTATTTCACTCATATCATGATGCATCACTTGTATATATTATTTCACTCATATCATGATGCATCACTTGTATATATTATTTCACTCATATCATGATGCATCACTTGTATATATTACACGAATTGGAAGTTTATGACGATTATCCTCATCGAAATGACGCACACTTTCATACTGTTATGGACAAACAAATCACATTCAACAGCGTTAACATGAAATGAGTTCTTAAACTGAGTGTGTTGTGGCATACAATTTCAGAAAACCAGTATTGAACGAACTCATTTCTTGACAAAATAACGGATAATTATTGAACGTGAAAAACATATTTCACTAGAGACAGTTCGTTCCAGCATTACCAGTTATTTCGTTCAAATTAGGATAACGGCATTGCCCTTTATATTGAACCGATGCCGTTCAAATAAAGGTACCGGAATGTTTGTGCTTATCTTGCCACTTGTGTTCAATACAAACACGTTGTTCACAGGCGGAAGTCAGGCACCGAAGATGAAGGCGGGATAACTCTACATTTCTTATACTTCTACATTACTAGTTGAGTTATCTTTCGTATTTCATGTCTTAAAATTTGCGCGGTTTATCTATCTCGATTCAATGCTTTATTAAGTACACTAACCCACCTGGAACCATGAAATAATAAAAAGAAACTGTCTGACGGGGTTAAAATATATGGTGCTCATAAAATTTAGTTGCCACTATCTGAGTAAACCCCCTGAAAATTAACTACACCTATGGTCGCTGTTTTCTCCAGAAAGCCATCTTTTGTGGCAATTAAAGATGGGATTAAATATATATCTTTATTGCCTCCAGTATTGAAGATTTTAAACAATAGAGATATATGGTACATGAACGCAACATATATACAATTAGAAATCAATATCACGTAATGAAAAGACAGACAAGAGAGCAATCAATCGAGAAAAATAATATCTTTCTAATTATATGTACATGGGCACGAGCTTACATATGTCAGAGACCACATCAACAAACGCACACCCTCTCGACCACACACCTACGCATACACAATCTAAAACATTACGCAAACACACACAATCATACATACATGTACATATGCTATGGTGTACTATCACAACAACATTCAATCAAGCTCTTTCATATAGGGCAAGAGGATATCTCTACAGTTTTCCCCACATGTCAACAAACACATATATTCAGATCAACCCACAAGCATCAGAAAAATACATTTCATGCACTTTCTCACCGACAATCACGCGATAGCTTCCTATTGCATGGTTTGCTCTGTTATGTCCATATAATCCGAATAGCTGCCCGTGTTTGGTTTTGTAGATTTGAACCAATGCTTATTTGAAGTGGACCACGTTTCGGCTATAAATTATGTTTCTTTGTTTATATATCTATATAACTTCCATGCCTCCAAGCCGAATGCCGCCAAAAAGGAGAACTGATACCAGAGAAATAGCATAATCCGAGACGACCAAGCCGGAGTTGGACCCAAATCAGGAATCTCTCTCTCTGGAAGACTCACAAACGCCAATGCCTTTGTGCAGTCTTACCGACTCGGAGCCGCCCATTTCCCCAGCACCACTCATGTATATATATATTTATTCTGTTTATTTATTTTGTCGCGTCTTCGGATTATATGGACAGGACAGAATGTAGTACATAAGTATTTAAATGCGACTTAGGGTGAAGACCCGTAACGTACAAAGACCAAACGTTGTTTAACACAAACCGTCGTGCGTAGTGTCTGATGGTTCGACATAGCGCCTCCAAATTAAATGTGTGTGGAGAACAATGAATCTCGTAAACTCTAAGGTGTCTTCAACTTGCTCAAGAAATGTGAATATATCACGTGGAAGATGTGTGAGATGAAGCAATAAGAGGTGGCAGTTGTGGAGACTCGTGGCCCATACGAATAGCGGTATTCCGAAACGATCAATCATCTGGTACCACATTTCGTTTCTGTGGAAATGCATAAGTGAGCTACTGCACGAGATAAGTGCGTGCTCGATAATATCAGAGTGTGACTGGCAGCATAATGTACATGTGTTTTGTTGAGAGAATGCACTTCCTGCGATGAGCTGACCGACTGAGATAAATGCAATCTTATGCATAGGGTATTTACGACATGCTTTTCACAAGTGACACATAGTAGGGTTTGGTTGAATTTCTCGAAACCGCGCAAATGAAGTGTCACCATTTGTTCTTTCTGTCCATTTCTGTTCATATTTATCGTTAATCGCGGTTTTTGTAATGCGCTTCCATTCGGATTTCAGAGGGAATGAGCAGAAATGAGCATATTGATGCATATGCTCGGATAGGTTGTATTCAACAAGAGTGTTGTTAATGTCGCTGATGAACGAATTTGGGTTTTCGAGTTGTCCCGTGAAATACATGTGAAGTCTTGTGACAAAGATATGTGAACCGCCACAATCGGCTATACAACGTGCAAATATAACAAAGTCGTTGCAGGCCCACGGATGTGAGCGAAAAAAGCGTCATATCATCCGCTTGAGTTGGCGACGCGCAGTTTGTGGAGACAATCCTAAAACCATAGTTCGATGCCTCGAGTTCAGATAACAGATCATCTATATATAACATGTATAGAAGAGGGGATAAAATCTTCCTTTGTCGCGTGCCTTGTAGTATTTTGATTGCCCTCGACAATGATTTACCATATTTGACGAAGCACGTAAAGCCCGACAACATCTCCTGTAGTATGAACCATATATGTCCACGAAAACCGCGATTGTAAAGTTTGATCAGTAGGCCGTCTATCCACACAGTATCAAATGCTTTACGGACATCGAGGAAACATGCATAAAGCTTACTATTCTGCTCCGATGTGTAGCTGATGCATTCGCTAACTACATATGGTGACAACAAGCAACTTATTTCTTTTTGGAACCCATTATGAATGGCGCATTAGTTTCGAAGCGATTGAGTAGAACCTTTTCCAGAAGCTTATAGAATATGGGTAAGAGTGTAATTGCTCGGTATAGATATCGAACTTGTTCTTTGGTTTGTCTCCATCCTTATACAAGGATATCATTAATCCTACTTTGGCCATTTTTGGAACATGTGTGAGTTTCAACATCATAGAGAGCATATATCACAGTGGATCAACGGACACGAACCAAAACCGGAAGTCGTAGATTTCGAGGTGGAGAAATATCTGTCGACAAATATTTGTTGACATTTTTTGACGGTTTTTTGGGGAAATAAACGCTTGGATACCATATCTGACCAACTGAAGGTGAGTGAATATTTCTTCGCTAATGTTCGGACACCGACGATCAATTTAAGTCAGTTGCCATTGTTCGATCGCGGAAAAAATGTCATTTAATCATCGCCGCGAGACGATTTCTTCCCCAAAATATCCCAGAAAATCATACTTTTCACATTCATCGCAGACAGCTGTCGCAACAACCTATATACCGGTCGAAATGCCTGTTTTCCCCCCACAAATGCATATTTTGAGTATTTTCACGGACTGTCTCAAAATTCCAAATTTCATCTTTTGATGCAGGTACCCACCTCGAAAATACTGTCCGGTTAGTCCTGTACACCCCGGAATTTAGTTGCAATCCACCAGACCCGGCGGACAGTTTTTGTTGTTCAATCAAGAGTCGAAATGGATTAGTTGGGTGGCTGCCTTTCGTTAACAGTGGCACGATTTTGGGCAACTGCTTTTCTGTTGCAACTATAGTATACTGATCAAGTTTAGTTACCGAGTACAGTTTGCAATTTGTTCTCATATATTCGTTCAGATCGTGTAAGGTCATTAACCAAAGAATCATTTATGGAAATATTGTTAGAACAAGAATATTACAATGCCCTCCATGACCAAGGCCGTAGCAACAGGATTGTTTTGATGGTGGGAGGTGTAGATGTATTTTCCAATAGTTTGATATTTCAGCCAGTATATAGCGTGAAATTTGATACTTAAAAAACAATTAAAATTCGATTAATTTCAGAAAAAACAAATCGGGACCCATGGCTGTTCTTTTTCATTATGGCCACTTTCGGGACCCACCACCCGAGTTTTGATTACGATTGTATAAAGTTTTAACTACAGTTTTCGGGTATATATACACCCCTTTATTTTTATGTTTTAAACTACAGGCACCCACCCATATTTCGGAGAATTTTCGCTAATATTACATATTATAGCATAGCCATCCAATATGCAGATGTTTATTTCCATTTCTATGAGAGGCCAAATTCACATTTCATAATTAATTGCAGTTAAGCAATTGCACTTAAGCATAATTATTTGCGATTAAGCGCAATTCATGGTTATACTGTATGTAACTATGTACCCCTGGTGAATAAATAGGTGTATCTATAACTAAACCTGAACTCATATTGACATTATCACCTCCTTGTTTTCATTGCTTTGGATAGTTGGGATTGTGAACTAGCCTAAATTCTTTATCAAAATGGGTGACTCGCGACAGTATTATCTTCTGTTTTAGTCGAGTCGAGGAACCAACCCATCAAAGCTCAAGTGTGATCAGATATCGATTATTGAAGTTTGTTATTTCAATTGATTGCTGCCCAGAAACACACCGTGAAAAGGGTGGTTTCGGTCAAAATTGCGGATGAAGATGGATAACTCTAAAACAAGTGGTAATACGGTAAAATTTCGTGATACTTTAGTAATTATACGGCCATATTTTGTTGAACAAAATGTTTATAAATCACACGTTTTTGGGAAATTTGATACCATAGTTGACAGTGGTCAGCATTATTTTTTGCAGTTAATCGATTCTGATAACTAAAGCTTATTTTGAAGAAATATTGTTGTTGTTGTTGTTGTTGTTGTTGTTGTTCTATCTTTATAATATGGGTCTTTCTGATCGGATTGAGGACCTTTCGTTTAAATTAGCCAAATGCAGATACACCCGGTCATGCTAATATTTAGGTTATATGGGTAGTTACACTTACTTTTTAGCAACTCATAGCGCTTAATCGCAATTAATTGCACTTCATTTCAATTATGCGCAAATGCCATATGTGTGCTTCAGCGCGATATGTGGTATATGCGCTTAAGCGCAATTCATTATTAAATGTGAATTTGACCTCCCATACAGTAAATTGTTTGTCTATATATATGAACGAGTAGGGTCTGTCTGCATGTCTTCTGTCCGCTTAAATTTATATATACGCGACAATTTGCGTTAAAAACTTCCCAACCAAATTATCCAGTGTGTGAATCAATGTGGAAACAATTAATTATGGCGCGACTTGATTACAACAGGACAAAAATCACGTGCCTATATATTTACAAAAGTAACTTGCATCTGGTTCCACATTCAGTTGTACGCTATAGATTGGAATTTGACCCTCTATATACATGTAGGAAAGACAACACTTCTATATCAATGGACAGCCAAGGTGGGATTAAGAATACAACAACTCGAAAGAACACTGGAGTTTTCCTGATGGTGTTTCTATTCTCTATATCAACCGAGAATACCAATATTTCGTATAGTATTGTATAGTATAGTATTGTATAGTATTTTATTATAAATAATTTTTATATTTGTTATTTTCAATAATTTTATTTTCAAACATTCATTCGGGTGTTGTAAAATCCCATTGTCGATTGCCTCAGCGAAGCCGCAAGTCTTTGCCTCACAGTGGTTACATATATGAAGGTAGGCATGCGATCCTCTCGTCATAACCTGGAATTATAAAATAATATCGCTTTGTGGACTTGAACTTAAGCTAATATTAGTAACAGATATAGCTGTACACCCCTCCGACTGTATGTTTTAGTCCCCTCCTCATATAACTCCACACAAAAAGGTCTGACATATTTCATAATCATATATGTTCGCATGTTCCCATGGTACTAAATATATATATGCCAAGCCAAAAAAACAAATGACCGCAAAACTTAGGAATAAAAACTCGGAAAATTGCATCCACGAAAGGACGAACAAGCTGCTTCCTGTATAACCCCACAAGTTGTGGGCCACAACTCGTTGCGAGTGTATAATCAAATATAAAGGGTAAAAATCGGCACACCGCTGCATTTTTATGAAAAAAGTTGGATGTAAATCATTTTTTTTTTATGTCGGCCTTCCGAGAGTGATGACAAGTCAGTGTTAACAATATGACATACATCAAAAGTTATATGTTTACCAAACATGTACTTCGTAGTTGGATTTCAGTTACAGGTTACAGTTCAGTTATATATATAAGTCACCGCCTGGATGTTATGTTGTACCAGGAGACATATAGAACATTATGAACACCCAGCACCATTGTGGCCACGCAAAAGTCAAATGAAACGCCCATCATCTGCGGCAAAATTGCATTTTCGACCAGAAATTGAAGATGGCAGACCTCAGCAAAATCACGACTAAGCGGACAGATTTTTTACAACTAATGATTAAAATTTTCGGGACTAACCGGACAGTATTTTCGAGGTGGGTACCTACATCAAAAGATGAAATTTGGAATTTTGAGACAGTCCGTGAAAATACTCAAAATATGCATTTGTGGGGGAAAGACAGACCTTTCGATCGGTGTATAGGTTGTTGTGACAGTTGTCTGCGATGAATGTGAACAGTATGATTTTCTGGGATATTTTGGGGAAGAAATCGTCTCGCGGCGATGATTAAATGACATTTTTTCCGCGATCGAACAATGGCAACTGACTTAAATTGATCGTCGGTGTCCGAACATTAGCGAAGAAATATTCACTCACCTTCAGTTGGTCAGATATGGTATCCAAGCGTTTAGTTTCCCAAAAAAAACCGTCAAAAAATGTCAACAAATATTTGTCGACAAATAATTCTCCACCTCGAAATCTACGACTTCCGGTTTTGGTTCGTGTCCGTTGATCCACTGTGTATATGCTGTGCAGTTAATCAATATATCTCCACCATATACCACATGCTCATAGCATATGCGGTCGGGGCATGTGGCTTTCCCCATTTTGGCATTACTAATAGCGCTATTGAGCTCTGTGTGCGTTATTTTATAAATAAGAATTGGTCTACGTTAGAAGGTGACTTGTGTTCAGAAATATCTGCAATCAGACGTTGTAGCTTATCAAGATGTTCTGAATCGAAAGTGGGCGACTATAGAGGTGAGTATAGTTGTTCATAGTAATCTGCCCATCTGCCCAGCGGTAATGTCCGACGTAATCCGGATTATTTTGCCGTTTACATTGAATAATTTACTATCCGGTTTTGATTTCGATCTTTTTTTGTTAAAGAGCTTGAAAAATAGACCCTGATCTAACTCAGCTGAATGATCAATTTGATCATTTTAAGCAGACATGTATTGCCCATTACATTTGCGAAGTTCGCGTCGAAATTTGCGTTTAGCTTCTTTATAGTTGGCGTAGCTGGTATCTACAATACCTCTCGGCCTCCCTTCTTCCAGCCAACTATTTAGTAGTGCGCATTTCGCGATGGAGTGATTCCAAAGAGTCGTTCAAATACGGTTTGGCGAAGGATTTGAAAGACTTCTTTGGTATATGTTGCTTTGTAGCTTTGTTAATCGCACTAACGACAGAATCGTAGTACGAATCGAGATCATCGATGTCAGATATAGCTAAACCCCGAACTATAACTAAATCATGTTCGTTTTTACCCCCCCCCCGAGCTATAACTAAAACCTGTTCCTTGGTTAACCCCCCAAAGATAGCCTTTACAGCATTTAAAAATTGAATTGTGGGGCCCTCCCCTTAATAGTTATCTTATTGTAAACCCGCTTTAAGAATAGATGTGCATGCAGACGGGGTTAAAGTATCTGATGTTCATAACAAGGGTCTATGTCTTTGAATAAACCACCGAACTATAACTAAACCCTGTTCGTGGTTTTGCTCCCCAATGATACCATTTGCGGCATTTAAATATTGAATTGGGAGCACTCCCCTAATAGTTATCGTATTTTAAACCCGCTTTAAGCCCCGGTTCCATATTCCCGATTTTCTGTCCCGAATTAGTATATTCGGCACCAATTCGGGACCAGACCAAATCGGCAGCATTCGAGAGAATTCTGGACGAGTTTTATTCCAAAAGCCGCCGAACTGATGACAAAATTTAATCGTCCCGAACATTGCCGAGTATTCCAGAATGCTTCCGAATTTCTTCCCGCATGATAAAGAATTATCCCGAACTGATACCGAAATTTCGTGCGAGTGGCTGCCGAATTGCCCAGATTACTACCGACTTACACCGAGTTGTTGCCGAATACCCCGAATCAATGCCGAACTGATACTGAATTGATGCCGAATAAATACCGAATTGGTATTCAATTGCTGCCGAACGTCCCGAATCGATGCCGAATTTTGCAGATACACCGGATCTCAGTATAAAATCAGCCACACATGGCGAATTCGGGAATAACTTACCGAATACTGCCGACTACTCCAGAATATCCACCCGAATATTGCCGACTACTCCCGAATAGGTGCCGAATTGCTACCGAATTTCTCCCGATTATTGACAAATCGGGAGCGATTCGGCTTGGTTCCCGATAGTTTTGAACATTTCAAAACTGTCGGGAGCGAGTCCAGAATCGTCCAGAATCGACCCCGACAGCACCGATATCCCCGATGATGTTCTGGAGTAAAAATTCACTGTCCCGACTCGTCCCGAACTTACTCCACGATTTTTCCAAAATGATGATTCGGGAGTCATTCGGGAACATTCGGGGTGGAAAATCGGGGATATGGATCCGGGGCCTTAAGCCCCGGTTCCATATTCCCGATTTTCAGTCCCGAATTAGTATATTCGGCACCAATTCGGGACCAGACTAAATCGCAGCATTCGAGAGAATTCTGGACGAGTTTTATTCCAAAGGCCGCCGAACTGATGACAAAATTTAATCGTCCCGAACATTGCCGAGTATTCAAGGATGCTTCCGAATTTCTTCCCGAATGATAAAGAATTATCCAGAACTGATACCGAAAGTTCGTGCGAGTAGCTGCCGAATTGCCCAGATTACTACCGACTTGTTGCCGAATACCCCGAATCAATGCCGAACTGGTACCGAATTGATGCCGAATAAATACCGAATTGGTATTCAATTGCTGCCGAACGTCCCGAATCGATGCCGAATTTTGCAGATACACCGGATCTCAGTATAAAAGCAGCCACACATGGCGAATTCGGGAATAACATACCGACTACTCCAGAATATCCACCCGAATATTGCCGAATACTGCCGACTACTCCCGAATAGGTGCCGAATTGCTCCCGCATTTCTCCCGATGATTGACAAATCGGGAGCGATTCGGCTTGGTTCCCGATAGTTTTGAACATTTCAAAACTGTCGGAATTTAGTTGTATTTTGGGGGTTTATTATGATTATGATTGTTTATTGCAAAGTCGTCAATTAAGGCGAAACATGCTATAACATATATACAATATTTACAATATTTACAATAGGTCACAAAAAACAATTGTTACACAATCATACATATATTAATATATAATATGATAAATGTATAGATATATCGTAATATGTATTATAATATCTTATATATATTATATTATAATTTAATCCTTTGTAATATCATTATCATAATATTTTGCCTGAAATAATTATTCACGGATATAAATAATGCACCTAATCACACGTTTTTCAATTTGGAATAATCGGCTCAGTCATATTTTAATTTTCTTGATGCCAATTTGATAAAAATACTAACTTTTTTCAGTAATAGTTGATTTTCCAAAGATAATAGTCTTTCGAATTTTTCTTTCGTAGGATTCTCCCAGTAATATTTCGGGATATAGTCTGCTCGAATTATCTGTAGTTCTTTGCAAATAATAATAAAATGGTATTCATCACCCGTGCCATCACCGCAAATATCACAGGTTTTGTCACCATTATCCACATATTTAGATTTCCATCTTGTATATTCGACAGGCAGTTTTATATTTGCGGTTCTAAATTTTAGCAAAATGTTTGCTAAGTGAGCCGGTAAGGAACTTAGATAGCGACCCATGCCCGGCCTCGTTTTAATACTCATATAAAAACGTGCTCTAGATGAGTTTGCATTCTGCATTTCAGTAAATAGTTCTGTTGTGTGTCGCTCAATAAGCTCTGATTTTATATTTCTAATTTCAGCCTTTGTTAAACCTGACTTATTTATCCATACTCTTTCTATGTTAAGTTCTTTCAGTGTTTTAGAAATAAAAAATAGCCATGGGCTATTGAAGGAGCCATCAGAGTTGTGATCCAATTCTTTAACAAGAATATATATATTTTTTGCAAGTTCTGAGCCATCGTGTGATAGTAGTTTGGACCAGTAAGATAGTGCTCTGCACTTTATGTCAATGGACAGAGGGTGTCTGCCAAATTCACCGTAAACCATATAATTTGGTGTACTTGTTTTCAGATATCCTATAATTTTGCAGTATTTAAGATGAAGCGATTCAATAATTTTAGTTCTTTCGTGACACCAAATTTCACTCCCATATAATAGGATGGGTACTATCATACAGTCAAATAGTTTTAACATAATATCGATTGGAAGCTTGAGAGATCTCATTTTGTTTAGTAATCCATACATTGCTCTTGTGCCAATTGTAACTATTTTTTTCAAATTTTGGCAAAATCTTCCATTGTAAAAAAAGGTTACTCCCAAATATACAAATTCTTTAACTGTCTCCAGTTCTTGACCTCGATATCTGAACGTTGGAATTAGTTTGGGTAACTTATTACTAAATATTATGACTTTAGTTTTTTGTTATTCATTTGTAACTTCCAAGCATCTGCATAATCTGCAAATGCATGGAGAGAACGGTGCATATTTTCTTCTGTATCAGACATTAATACTGTGTCATCTGCATAAAGAATACAAAACAAGGTTATGTAACATCCCACATTTTCAATATATAGTTCATCTAAATAACTCAAGTTTTGTATTGCAAAATCATTCATAAAATCTTGGATGTCGTTAATGTACAAGGAAAATAAAAAAGGTGACATTATTTCCCCTTGAAAAAGTCCCACATTACTAACAAAAAAGTCTGAAATGTTGTGACTGTCTTTTACACATGTTTTTATCTTACCGTACATATTTCTAATGACATTAAGTATTTTTCCGTTGATATTGCATTGGGCTAATTTCAGCCATATTGCATCCCTCCATATGGTATCAAAAGCTTTTCTAAAATCAATAAATGTGCAATATAATTTTTTCCCATTTTTTAGGTATAGGTTGATTACACGGTGTAAAACAAATATGTTATCTACGGTTGAGTGGGATTTTCTAAATCCCGTCTGATTTTTTAAAATTAGTTCATGATCATCTGAAAAAGAAACCATTCTATTGTTTAGAATGGCTGTAAATACTTTAGAAATACAGCTTAAAATTGTAATTCCCCGATATGAATCCGGCATAGTTCGGTCACCAGACTTTTTATATATAGGTTTTATCATCCCGACGGCCCATTCCCGGGGGTAGTTTCCAGATTCCAAGATTAAATTGAACAGTAAGGAATAAATGGGCATCATTTTCTCAACAGAAGCCTTCAGATATTCATTTAAAAGCCCATCGTGACCAGAGGCTTTACTGTTTTTCAAATTGAAAATTACAGATTTAATTTCTTCTTCGGTTATAGCGTTATTTAGATAACTGTCATGGAGCGACGACTCATTTAATTCATCTATATAATTACCTAGATTATCAGAATCGTCTGAGTCGTTTAAGCTTTTAAAATAATCAGAAAATATCTCCAGATCTAAGTTCGTGGTGTTATTTTGAAATTTATTATCATTGGATAATTTATTTAGTTTATCCCAGAATGCCTTGCTGGAACTATTGCTGTAACTCTTCAGTTCAGAAATATCTGCATCTCGCTGATGTTTTATTTTCGAATCCATAGTTTTTCTATAAAGAGTTCCAGCGTTTTTCATATGTTGTTTGTTTGATAATGATTTTTCTCTATTATATAGTCGTTTTGCCTTGTGAAAAGCTTGTCTCTTTGACTTACATTCATCATCAAACCAAGTTTGATTTGGTGGTTTATGTATTATTTTCCTGTGATTTGGATTGTAAGTTCCAAATGTGTTTTTTGCGGAATCCAATAAAATACACGTTACATCCTCGCATATTTCATCCACTATGGATTGATTACACGCAGACCCAGTTTCAGGTCGCCATTGTTCTAATTTTTCAATTACTTGATTAATTTTATTGTGATCAAGATTCACAGCGAAATCATTTCTCTTGTCAGGATCCCATTTTTTTATTTTACGATTTGTTTCGGGATCCACATTTGTAGTTACGAGAGGAACATGGGCTACCACATCGTGACGAGCGTCAAATTTCAATTATAAATGGAGTGCGTTGTGTATATCTGAATATAGGGGAGAAAACTCGTTCACCCGAAAATTCTCTATTGTTCGCAATAGATTAATATTGCCCAAAGCGTAATCAATTACACTCTTATCGGATGACGTAAGTTTACCATGCCCATTATCTTCCCCAAATCGTCCGTTAACAATAAATATAGATGTCGATTCACAGAACTTAATCAATTTATACCCGTAGCTGTTACTTTTCCCCTTATCCTCGGAGCAGCGTTTATTTATGGGAATACAATTTGATTGAGATTCATTGTCGCCATCGAGGTGTATATAGTCAAAAAGTGATTCGTGGCGTCCGTAATGTGTTGTAAATCAGTGAAGTTAATTGAATTGTTAAGTTCGCACATGTTGTTTGAGCGAGCGTTCATATCTCCGCAAATCAGAAGCAGCGACGCAAACGGCGTATATCAGTTTCTAACTCAATTGGCCAATCATCGTTACAATACCTTGTGTTTGTCGGTGGAATATACACTGCACCTATGAGTAAGCTTCGTGAGTTCAATTCGCGATCCGAATCAACACGTACCCAGGCCGCATTTTTAGCTTCCGATTCAACTACTGTGATATATTTGAAAATCTGCGTTTTTGCGGCTATTAAAATACCACCACAACGTACACCGGTTCCAATGTGTTTTCCCTTGGTTACACAAATTTCAAAATTCGGTATACTGATATCATCTTCTATGAAAGCTTTGGTTTCACCCAAGCATAAAATATCGTAGTTGTTTAACATATCCACAAATTCGCGATACTGTAGTCTTTTTTCAAGGCCACATACGTTTAACGAAAGCAGTGTTAGAGTTTGACCAAATTCAATTGCATTGTTATCGGTTGATTGGGGGCGAGCACTATTGCGCTCAAGATCAGATTCGAGATCACCCAACAGCGGGTTACAAAGAGAATTAATAATTGGGGTAGAATTTACGCCTGTCACCGCCTGGTAAATGCGACCGCAGTTGATTGACGTATTGTTTGTATCAACATCACAGGTTCGCGGAGTTTTATTAGCTGGGTAGTTATCGGGCCGGCCCACATGCACTGTAGGGTCACATACACCGTTACAAACACAATACACATGGCAGGTAGTAAAACAATAATTGGTTGTACAACAATTTGTCTCTAATCAGGCTTCGTCCTTGCGCCTGCGTTTTCTGTCACCCTCACTGATGTCCTCCATTTTCTCAGCAAGTCGACCTTTCCCGTCCGGGCTTCGGTGAACACCGCTTGAGTCCTGTTTCTGGAACAACGATTTCACTACGCGTCCCTCTTGTGTGAATATTTCAGTATTGTCAACGAATTTCACGTCCGATCTCACCATCTCATTAGAAATGAACTCACAAACAAATCTGTTCAAACTATCAGTTGCTTCATTTCGCTCCTGTATGTGCATTCCGGTGCCTTTCTGTGGAGGTATACTGCACACGTTAATGGTAGCATTCGGTACAGCCGCGGGTAGTTTTGGCAGCATTGACGCAAATTTAACTTTTGCACTGTCGATGTTGTTTTTAGAACTGGTCACATTGTTTGAACCTAAATGAATTGTCACAGATTTCAGCGCACTTGCATCTATCGTGTTTCCTTTCTCTTCCTTTGCTGCTTTTAGAAGGTTCGGGAAGTCTTCTATTTTCGCTCCAGACTGGAACACGAGCTTCATATTTGGGTTCCTGAGGGGTAACTGACGCATATTGCTAGCGCCCACAATCAGCGTGTCAATTGGTGTATTTCCGTCATTGCACGAGTGAACTTCGATCTTTTTACCGTTGTTCGGCTCGGTGGCTTGATCAGGTGATACAAGGTCGACGTTGACCTTATCCGACGATTGCTCAGCATTGTGTTCTCCGAACGATGAGAGGTTCTCATAGCTACCGTAATAACTACGATCAGTTCGCTGGTGAGATTTGTTGAGTGGACAACGGTAATCCGACGCCTTGTGCCCCGGTTGTTTGCATGCCTTACACACAATGTCATTCTTACACTGATTGATTGAGTGGGAATCCTGGTAACATCGGGTGCAGGGCGGCTTTGAGTTGCGGTTACTCGCCATGATTGGTCGACAGTTTACACTGGATAAATGCAGCTCCCCACAATGTCGGCACTTAGCCTGTGTTTTGTCAGAGAATACTCGCACATCTATATCGTCGATTTTAATCTCGTGTGGGATCTCTGTGCAGTTTTCAATTAAAACTGTTCTCGAGCCTGTCTCGATATGTGTCCCTCTCATTTTGCTTCTCTTCATCGTGTCACGTAACACATTTCCATATTCAACTAGCCTGTCCGATGTGAAACTATCATCCATCTCCAAAGGGACATATACTTAGTATGCACATCAGACTCTTTAACCCCTTATGAGTGAACAATTATTGTTAAAACGGGGTTGAAACCAGCGATATATATATGAAGGAGCTCATTTTAATGTCTACATAAGTTTCTTCCCCTAACGGTGACGAAATATGCTTTTTTTTACAATTCTCATCCACACCAGGCGGCAGTATTGATGATGCGCATGTGTAATTATATTACCGTTATTTCGTGAATGTGACCTCCAAAATATGAATATTTACGAACTAACGGGCAAGTCATAATGCACGTTATTTCGTATTCATTATGATCGATTGTCGCCTTAATTACCGATACATATATACTTGGTCTAATAATAATATTAACAATTAGTGACAATTGGATATCAAGTATGACGTGTTAACAACTTGGATAATTTTCTTAGCAATCTCACAAAACCTTTGTCACAATTCCGGACGCACTGGCATGTTTATCATGCGCTAAACTCGACAGACAAACACAGATAGTGGCCAATTAAGCTTTATTTGAGGGTAAGCTATCTTAACGCTTTCTGAACGACAATGTAATATTATTAATATTTCTCCAAATGAACCTTTATTATATGAGTTCACCATGACTATTGATCAAAAACAGGTAAAATCAATGATATTTAGGAATTCATAATTTCAGTTTGTATCACTGAGTTAATTTTGGCTTCGAAATTTGGGTGCACATGTTACAGGTATGAATTCAGAGTTAATTTGGGTGCACCTGTTACAGGTGTGAATTCAAAGTTAATTTTGGCACACCTGTTACATGTGTGAATTCAGTTAATTTGGGTGCATCTGTTACAGGTGTGAATTCAGAGTTAATTTGGGTGCACCTGTTACAGGTGTGAATTCAGAGTTAATTTTGGCACAGCTGTTACAGGTGTCGAATCAGTTCTGAATATGTCTCTATCCATGATGGTGTTTTTATGAATATAATATAAAATCCATTGTACAGGTTCATACTTATAGGCTCTGAGAGTTATACAATAGGGTTGGTTGTGTTAGATGAAACATACGTGTTTTTTAGCCTTAACCCTTTCATGACGGGAGCTGCTCTGGTGCAGCATTAAATACATGTGCCAGTGAATTCTCTTAAAATGCAAGTCTCTCATTGGGAGCCTCGCATATTTAAGAGAATGCACTGGGCTACACGCTCAAGGTAAATATTATCAGGCCAATGCATTCTCTTATTTGAGACTCGAATATATAAGAGAATGCATTGGCACAGGGTTTTTGCTTTATGTTAGGAAGCTCCAGTCATGAAAGGATTAAAATAGGCGGTAACAAAGTTGTTTGTTTAGGCTTTAACACTTTGAGTTATCTCGTACTTGTTCATGTTATTGAATGACCCGGCACTTAACATGTTAACTGTTGATGACTAAATATTCACTGACGAGTATGCTAGATCACTTGGGGAATGTTCAGATAATAAGTTCAACCAATCTATTATCTGAATATTTCTTCCAAATGACTAAATAGCACGTCCTTGTGGTGGGTGCATCGAAATGCCAACCGGAACCGAGCTGATCCAAGCTGAGGAAAAGTAAGGCACCAGCTGGTGAGATACCATGCATGGTCCACATGTAGGAGGTTACCACGCAGTGCCATACTAGTCTACTCAGGATAATTAAATATCACATATCACGGATGCACCAAGCAGTACTTACCTGTAAATGATGCACCAAACAGTACTTACCTGTAAATGATGCACCAAGCAGTACTTACCTGTAACTGATGCACCAAACAGTACTTACCTGTAAATGATGCACCAAACAGTACTTACCTGTAAATGATGCACCAAGCAGTACTTACCTGTAAATGATGCACCAATCAGTACTTACCTGTAAATGATGCACCAAGCAGTACTTACCTGTAAATGATGGCTTATTCTCACTTTGCCGACGAGCCTGCAAAAATATCGCCGGCAAGGTGTGAGCGTCGCGCCTATAGTCTGTATTAAATTTATAACAGTTTGCCCGGCTCCCGTTTGCAATGTTGTTTTAGCATGCTGCCTAAACGAGTTTCAAGTGAGATGAGCGATTTTCATGTTCAGTCAGTGAAATAGTAGTAAACTGTTATTCGTATTGAGCGATCGTATTGAGCTATATAAACCCAATGTCTCTCCAAAGTTGATCATATTCAATGTTCTGTCTGCATCATGGCAAGTTCTAAGTAAATGTATTCTTCATCTCCAACGATCGAGGAGGCAAACACAACCATCTAGCACAGTCCGAATCTATACCATCAGATGTACACGATACATGCGTTCGTCGACAACAAGATGTTGCCACTTGTGTATGGATTCCTGTCGAACAAGAATCAGGCGACATACACCATATTCTTCCAGAACAAAAGCAAAAAACGTTACGTTTCCTGGCTTTTGTTTAGATCCGGATATGGTAAACATAAAGAGCGTTATTTGTTACTGTTTTCCTGATATGGAAATAATAAAGAGCGTTTATATCATTTTTGTGTGATTAGCCAATAGAATTGCGCTGTGTTATGTAAACAGAAGCACAGAAACACAACTTCTGTAACACGAGCAGAATATTGTTTACGTACACCATCGTACGTATTGACGACAATATACTAGTTACGCGCTGATTGTGTTTGGTATATGAGCGGAACTGTATATATTTTGGTGTTCTTCTGTTGATGGAGATTTGAACAAATATAAACATTTCTGCAACGAACGCCGCCCGTGCCTTTAACACACCAACCGTGTTCACAGACTACGAGAAAGCGGCACAGAACGCGATTAAAGACATATTTCCATCAAAACCAAACATATTCGACACGATCGACCACATTAATAAAGAGCAAGCATATACAGAATCGATGATACTTCAACTTACTGGTGGTGGCAGGGTTCAACAATAGAGAAGAAAATATCCGGCGGTCAAAGCGTCTCTTAGACATTTCAAGAGAATATTCAGTGAAAACGAGATCAACATTGTAGAATACTTAGATTCAATCGCTAAATTAGTTCGCCATTGAGCTTTTTGTTAAAGTATTGTCGTGTATTTGTTATATGTTTGTTATCTCCTTGTATGTATTTTATTAATTATTTTGCATAAATAAATAAATAAAACATGACAGATTATTTCCTAACATCAACATTGAAGCAGCACCAAAGGTTCCAAAACCCAAGTTCCCAAATTGACAAATCATTCAAAACCTACAAAAAGATAGGACAAACCATTAAAACACTAAAAGAAAAGAGGAATAGACTATAAGCGGCAAATGATTGAAGTAAGGGATTATTGACACCTCGTGCAGGTACCCCTGGAAACAATAGCCGTCGGCAAAGTGAGATGCTCCCGTAAATGATGCACCAAACAGTACTTACCTGTAAATGATGCACCAAACAGTACTTACCTGTAAATGATGCACCAAACAATACTTACCTGTAAATGATGCACCAAGCAGTACTTACCTGTAAATGATGCGCCAAACAGTACTTACCTGTAAATAACAAAATACCAGGCTTGAGTTATTGCGATCGCCGCGATGTTTTCTAGTTTTATGCTCGCTATATGTCATCAAAATTCAAATAACATTATTTATGTTGCATTGTGATGTGTTATTTCTTAATTATACACCACAAAACATGCTTTAAATGTCATTTCCCAGCTTATTTTTCCTCAGCTTTGTTCAGCTTGGTATTTCGACAATCTGTCCATTGTATTATCTAAACAATCCACATGAATAATGGACCATTATTATATACTAACTAGCAGGGTTATCCGGCGTTGCTCAGGCTAAAGGGATGTGAAACCCTCTGCATATTGTGGGTACATGGTGGGGATAGCGGATACTCTTGTTCAAAGTGTTACACATATTCTCATAAATTAGTTATCCAAATAGCATAACAAAACACGATTCTTACAGACGGAATATAAGTAGTAGCACAACGTGTCGGATCGGAGCGATTGTCATTTTGTTTATCGCGATTAATCCGTCCCACCAATAAAGAAATATTGATTTATTTGCAACTGCGTATACTTCAGACGTTATAACATGAACATCATAGACACATTAGTTAGCAAAAATAAAAGATTACAATTGGGTTATACATAGAGATGTATCAATCAATATAGTGGGTTTGACTAAGATTTGGGGACACCTGGTTATCATATCGCTATGAAGATACAGATAAAATGTTTTAAAGAAATGTCCAGGTGCTGCTCTGTTCATTGTGCTATGTACTGGCTAATTATTCTCAGTTTAAAAGAAATATCAGCTACATGTGCCTGACACAGAGCGAGATTTTGAGTTGTTTATGGTAGGCGATGAGTATGTTCTAAACCATGAAAGATATTCTCTGTATACTGGGCAGATATAACCATTCCAGATGTCAGTATTGGAGGATCATGAAAAGGCATGTGCCACTGATTCCGTTTTCTTTTATCTCAGAAGAAATTATATTTGACGGCACATTATTGTTGAACAGGCCTTTGTTACATTTCATATCTCTTGTAACTTTTTTGTGGAAACTATATTGAATGGGGTAGACTCAATTGTGTTATAATATTAAAATGAGCTATCTAATATTTTAACACGCACCATTATCTTCCTCGTAAAAAGATACCACTGTTAGAACGTCTTGGTGCCATCTCGATTGTACCCCGTGAAGTTATATATAGAACACATACAAACAGACATTTATTTGCAAATATATCTAGGTACCAACTGTGACGTTTTTAACACGCACGATTTGATTCCTCGTATCATTTGAGAATAACGTGTATGAATTTTATGTTAATTGACACTAAACATATTTCTATCACTTGTGGTGACCCGCCCGTCCCTACGTCGGACTCAAGCGGCACCACTTTTGACATAATTAAACCACAGACTCATTATGGAGATGAATATATATAAAATTGGTGAAAATTGGCGAGTATACAAATTCGTATCAAATTTAGAGCCCCCATATCTCACCAAACGGCACCAATTTGGCGTATTTAAACCACACGATTAGATTCCTCGTATCACGTAGAAGAATATGTATAAGTCAGGTGGAAATCGGCGCTAAACATATTGTTTATCCATTTCTGTTTCGTTTCTCTCTCACCCTCTGTGGAGCTCTGTCTCGATTGGCACCACATTTGACACCTTTAAACCACACAATTAGACTCCTGATATCATGGATATAACTATTTATAAGTTTGGTGCTAATCGGCGACTAAACAATTTTTATAATCAAATTTAGTGCCCACACCACAACCCACACCACCTCTCAAACAAACAGCACCAATGCAGCGTCTTTAAATCACATGATTCGATTCCTCGTATCATGGATAAGAATGTATATCAAATTGTTGGAAATTGGCGCTAAAAATATTGTGTATCAATTCTGGTGCCCCTCACCTTTTCAGTGGACCCTGACTCGAATGACGCCACTTTTGACAGATTTAAGCCAGCCCATTTGACTCCTCATACCGTGTGGATGATTTTGTATAAGTCTCTGTGCAAAATTGGCGAGTATACAAATTCGTATAAAATTTAGGGCCCCCATATCTCTCACACAAACGACACCAATTTGTGGCGTATCTAAATCA
This sequence comes from Siphonodentalium dalli, assembly GCA_032622095.1. Taxonomy (NCBI): domain Eukaryota; kingdom Metazoa; phylum Mollusca; class Scaphopoda; order Gadilida; family Siphonodentaliidae; genus Siphonodentalium; species Siphonodentalium dalli. The sequence continues at coordinate 32,695,843 of CP136062.1, forward strand.
CACGATTAGATTTCTCGTATCACTGAGAATATGTCTCAATCTGGTGGAAATCAGCGCTAAACATATTGTTTATATGGTTAGTGTTCCTCAAACCCTCTATGCATCCTGACTCGAATGGCCCCACTTGTGACAGCTTGTGACATCCTTACACATACACAAGTAGACTCCTGATATCATGGAAATGATTATTGGTAAACCAATTTTGATCAAATTTAGTGCCTACTAACCCCCATCTCTCACCGAAACAGCACCTACATGGCGTCTTTAAATCACACGATCAGAATCCTCGTATTATGGATAAGAATGCGTATCACTTTGGTGTAAATTGGCTCTAAAATTATTGCGTATCAATTTTGGTGCCCCTCTGCCATTCAGTTCAACACTGACTCGAATTACGCCACTTTTGATATATTTAAGCCACAACATTAGACTCGTCATACCATGGGGATGATATTGTATAAGTGTGGTGGCAATCGGCGACTAACCCCATTCTTATCAAATCGAGTGCCCCTCCCACAATCTTTCATCCAAACCAGCAATTTGGGGTCTTTAAATCGCACAATTAGATTCATTGTATCATGGAGAAGAATATATATCAATTTGGTGGAAATCGGTGCTAAAATTAGTTTTATCAATGTTGGTGCCCCTCTCCCCTTCCGTGCATCCCTGATGTGAATGGCGTCACGTTTGACATATTTAAACAACATCATTAGATTCCTCATATTATTTGTCTATAAAGTTACTTAAATCATAATAAAATGTTTTTTTTCGATTGTAATTCGGGGTGAAATCTGAGTTGAAATTTAATTCTGCCGTGATTGAGAATGCTAACGAGATAGAATTCTCCTTCTTTGTATGCTCTGACTGTGATAATAAATTATAAATAAAATGTTTCCGTGGTTTCCTCGAGTCTATTATTTTATACACAGGAATTTATATAAAACTAAATGGAAGAGATTCACAATCTATAAGTCTAACTGAAAAATTATCGTTTATCTTTACACGTGTGTTTGATGTTTTTATACGCCCGTTTGAAAAAAAAACGGTCGTATCATGTAAAGGGGTTGTCCGTCGTCCGTCTGCTTTTGGTTTCCGGATGATAACTGTAGATTGAATCGAGTGAACTGAACCAAACTTGATATGTTAGTTTACCACACAAAAATACAGATCAAGTTCGAATATGGGTTTTGTCCGCATGATTTTGACTGAGTTATGCCCTTTTTTCGACTTAGATTTTACCTGATATGCTGTTTACAGATGATAACTTTAGATTGAATCGAGTGAACAGAACCAAATTTGGTATACATATCAAGTTCAAACATGGGTTCTGTCTACATGATTTTGCAAGTCAAGTTCGATTTTGAGTCCGATCGGACCATTTTTTGCCAGAGTTTTTTAATGTATTATGTATTGACTTAATCTTTACAAACAAGGAACATGTGCAATGCGGTGTTTCAGAAGTATACTATTCATACCACAAACTTGTTTGGATTTCTCACTGTAACAAGGTATATTAATTTCAACTTGAAATGTTTATATTTTGAGGTTTCTGATTGATAAACAAATTTGGTATTTAAATATTTCATTCAAAAATACCACACTTGAAGTTATTGTGTTTTATTTGTGTTATTATTTCGTCTTATGTCAAAGGTTTCAAACAAATGAATTAAACCTTGCCCCACTCTACTCCAGAAATGGACGTATTATGTCACACCCCGACGACGTGCTCTTGTTATCATTGATCTGTACACATGTGTTTATGTTTTTATCGGTTATTCTTTACGCGTGTGTTTTTTGTATTTGTTTAGGGTATTTTTATGCGTGTGATTTATCGTTTTGTTTTAGTTTAGCTGTTCTAAATGATCCCATATTTAATTTTTTTATTCAGTTTGACCAAAAGGTTTAAAAATGGCACCACAAATTAAGAAATGATCAAACAATTAGCCAAAAGACTTTTCTGGCCAGCTTGATCGATGATGAGAAATACGAGAATCGCAGGAGTCTAATTCCAATGTTTATTCAGGAATCATGAAACCAGCGCAGCTCCACAGGCCCATGCGGAAAAATAGCAGATATACCAATATACATTGTATACTATATAGTGACAAGTGACAAGTCCAATTTTGGGAAAAACACACCATCTATCATATTGCTCATCGATTCTCAAAATTGTTTAAATCATTCACAACATATTTCAGTGTGTCTTATTGGCCATGAAATTTCCTTTCTTTTGATGTATAAGTCCATAATATCGAACAAAGGGAGGTCAAGACATCGTACCGAAAAATTGCAATATCTACTGGAAATTTGGGAGTAAAATGGGTCATCAGTCCATCTAATATCTTCAATAATTCAAAGCCGAAATATTCCCAAGTGTATGTTATAAAGCATGCATTTTTCTTTCGTTTGATATATAACTTGGCGAAGTCTTTTTACGCGAAGTCGACATGTCATACGGTGAATATGCTTATCGTCGGTAGATTTTGCTAGTTTTCGATACGATATATCAACTTCACTTCCTTTGCTACTATTGAATTATACATCAAGAGAAAGGAAATTTCATGGCCAATAAGACACAACGAATATATTGTGACTGAGAAGAAAGATTTGAGAATCTATGAGGAATATTATGATGGACTGTGTCATCTCATATATATTTTGAAGACCTCTGTCTGTATGTATGTTTGTTTGTTTGTCTGTCTGTCTGTCTGTCTGTCATTTATACAAATCTACGATTCTCGACCGATCTGGACGAAACTTGGTACGTGTGTGTAGTTTGACCAGGCGGTGAACGTTGTCGTATTGGCGAGCCCGTGCGGCGCCCGCGTCGCGCATGCGCAGACGAGATCTCGGAAACGGGTGGAGCTATCGACTTGAAATTTGCTATGTGAATGTATCTTGCCACGGATACGAATTGTATCGGGTCGCCGAGCCCGTGCGACGCCAGCTTCGCGCATGCGCAGACGAGATCTCGGAAACGGGTGGAGCTATCGACTTGAAATTTGGTATGTAAATGTAACTTGCCCCGGATACGAATTTTATCGGGTCGCCGAGCCCGTGCGACGCCAGCTTCGCGCATGCGCAGACGAGATCTCGGAAACGGGTAGAGCTATCGACTTGAAATTTGGTTTTTGAATAGCGCTGGGTAGAGTTATCGACTTGAAATTTGGTTTTTTGAATAGCCCGGACAACGTCGGGCTCATCGGCTAGTCTCCTATATATTTTGAAGACCTCTGTCTGTCTGTCTGTTTGTTTGTCTGTCTGTCTGTCTGTCATTAATACAAATCTACGATTCTCGACCGATCGGGACGAAACTTGGTACGTGTGTGTAGTTTGACCAGGTGGTCGTCATTGTCTTATTGGCGAGCCCGTGCGACGCCCGTGCAGCGCATGCGCAGACGAGATCTCGGAAACGGGTGGAGCTATCGACTTGAAATTTGCTATGTGAATGTATCTTGCCCCGATTACGAATTTTATCGGGTTGCCGAGCCCGTGCGACGCCATGCGCAGACCAGATCTCGGAAACGGGTGGAGCTATCGACTTGAAATTTGGTTTTTGAATAGCTATTGACTTGAAATTTGGTTGTTGAATAGCCCGGACAACGTCGGGCTCATGGGCTAGTCTCATATATTTTTTGAAGACCTCTGTTTGTCTGTCTGTATGTTTGTTTGTCTGTCATTTATACAAATCTACGATTCTCGACCGATCGGGACGAAACTTGGTACGTGTGTGTAGTTTGACCAGGCGGTGGACGTTGTCGTATTGGCGAGCCCGTGCGGCGCCAGCTTCGCGCATGCGCATACGAGATCTCGGAAACGGGTGGAGCTATCGATTTGAAATTTGCTATGTGAATGTATTTTGCCTCGGATACGAATTTTATCGGGTCGCCGACCCCGTGCGATGCCAGCTTCGCGCATGCGCAGACTAGATCTCGGAAACGGGTGGAGCTATCGACTTGAAATTTGGTATGTGAATGTATCTTGCCCCGGATACGAATTTTATCGGGCGCGTGCGACGCCAGCTTCGCGCTTGCGCAGACGAGATATCGGATATACTTTACCCTGGTAGCATTAGTATGAAGTATTAGATTTAAACATGAGCCAGTTATAATGGGTATATGTACAGCACGTGTAAAATGTTAACCATAAATATACTTTACCCTGGTAGCATTAGTATGAAGTATTATATTTAAACATGAGCCAGTTATAATGGGTATATGCACAGCACGTGTAAAATGTTAACCATAAATATACTTTACCCTGGTAGCATTAGTATGAAGTATTAGATTTAAACATGAGCCAGTTATAATGGGTATATGCACACCACGTGTAAAATGTTAACCATAAATATACTTTACCCTGGTAGCATTAGTATGAAGTATTAGATTTAAACATGAGCCAGTTATAATGGGTATATGCACAGCACGTGTAAAATGTTAACCATAAATATACTTTATCCTGGTAGCATTAGTATGAAGTATTAGATTTAAACATGAGCCAGTTATAATGGGTATATGCACACCACGTATAAAATGTTAACCATAAATATACTTTACCCTGGTAGCATTAGTATGAAGTATTAGATTTAAACATGAGCCAGTTATAATGGGTATATGTACAGCACGTGTAAAATGTTAACCATAAATATACTTTACCCTGGTAGCATTAGTATGAAGTATTAGATTTAAACATGAGCCAGTTATAATGGGTATATGCACATCACGTGTAAAATGTTAACCATAAATATACTTTACCCTGGTAGCATTAGTATGAAGTATTAGATTTAAACACGAGCCAGTTATAATGGGTATATGCACAGCACGTGTAAAATGTTAACCATAAATATACTTTACCCTGGTAGCATTAGTATGAAGTATTAGATTTAAACATGAGCCAGTTATAATGGGTATATGCACAGCACGTGTAAAATGTTAACCATAAATATACTTTATCCTGGTAGCATTAGTATGAAGTATTAGATTTAAACATGAGCCAGTTATAATGGGTATATGCACAGCATGTGTAAAATGAAAAGAAAATCTAGTGTTTTGAGTGGATGCCGAAAATTATTTCATTTTTTTGACTGCGACAAATGTTTATTTTTCGCTCATGGCATTTGTCACGGTCACTCATGAGATAAATTTCGGTATCAGTGTTTTAAGATGGCGCCATCCTTTTGTACAAGGTTTGGATGATTGCATATGATTTCTAAGGCGAAAAAGGTTTGGAACAACATGCACTGATGCACACACAGTCACACACACACTTTATTTAATTTAATTGGTTTATTTTTGCAGCCCACGCCAATGACACATTCCACCTCTGTATCAACTAACTCATGGTTTAATAATAATATTTATTACATGATCCTTCCCTTATTCCATTTAATAAACCCGTTTACTCTGGCTTCAGAAACACTATGCGTATATTCTACATATATTACATGATCCTTCCCTTATTCCATTTAATAAACCCGTTTACTCTGGCTTCAGAAACACTATGCGTATATTCTATATTTATTACATGATCCTACCCTTATTCCATTTAATAAACCCGTTTACTCTGGCTTCAGAAACACTATGCATACATTCTATATATATTAGATTATCCTTCACTTATTCCATGTAATAAACCCGTTTACTCTGGCTTCAGAAACACTATGCGTACATTCTATATTTATTACATGATCCTTCCCTTATTCAATTTAATAAACCCGTTTACTCTGGGACTTGTTGTAGATCCTCTATTAATTACAGTTGCCCTTGGCCATTTTTACCGGAACACACAGTTGAAACAGATTTATGTCCATAACAGTTAGTTGAAGGTTCCATGTGTTTATTTTGTCAAAAATACATCATCCAATAAAGTTCCGGTAGGTATCATTGACACATCTTTTACGGAGTTTGCATATGCAATACATCATATGTTTTTAACATATGTTTGAACATATTTACATATTACAGTAGGAAACATAAATTTGAATGAGGAAATGGGTGTGTTAGATCTCACATTGTATAAAAAGTACCACAATTATTTCGTACCAATACAACATTTTCCTGACATTGTTACGCGAATAAAAAAAGTTGAAAGCGCGGGGTTTCCGTTTCCGTAAATTAGGGCCGATGAGATCGGCCCCTGGCACTCTACAGACCGTAAATTAGGGCCGATGAGATCGGCCCCTGGCACTGAAAGAGTTAAGTTATTTCGCCCCTTATAGAGGCATTGTTACGCGAATACAAATGTTGAATGCGTGGGATTTCAGAATTTATTGACCTATTTTCAAACCTGGAACAAATTCATGAAATTACTAGCTTTAAAGATGCATAATCCGAATTAATGCTTGCAAATTACTATTTCCTTGGCTTCGGGGTAAAAAAAATTTAAGGAGCCCACCCATCCAAGCTCAGAGTGATCAGATATCGATTTTTGAAATCTATTATTTTTCACCACCAATAATATTTTGTGGCCCAGTAAAAAATCAACGAGAAGAAGGTCTCGGACTAAATTGTGGAAGGAGATGGATAACTCTAAAATCAAGTGGCTTTTTTGTCAGATATTTGACAAACCGGCACAATTTCATTGAGGTTTTGGGAAATTTTATACTATAGTTGACTGAGCATTAGTTTGGGCAATTAATCGATTCTGATAACTGGAGCGGCATTTAGAAAAACATTGTTGTTGTTGGAATCTGATGATATGGGGACAATCGGATTGAGTACCTTTAAATATTGCTTTGACTTTTATTCAGGGTTTCACAGCTCCATGATGTAGATGAGATATCAGAGAAGACAGACTGCTTGCCAGCATACGTCAGGAAGGGAATCGCGATGGCTTCTTTCTACTATGCTCGATGCCTGCAGGACGGGCTCGGAATCAACTCTGACAAGGAAAAAGCCAAGGGATATTTCTCACGAGTGAGTCCAGCATATTTCTGTTTATGCCCTGCAAGGACGTGATGACAATGGGAGGGATTTGGGGGAGGGGTCATCCACCCCTCCTACTTTGAGTGGATACACATCCAACCCATGTACAAAAGCCCAGTGAAAATAGACACCCCAAGTGCCGAAAAGGATTAATATGTCAACCGTGTCATTTTGACCTTTACGATTACCAGAACCGTAAACACCCCCTCCTCTTTAATATGTCTTACAGCTATATTCCCCTTCCATCACGATATACATTCACCTATTTTATACTCTTATCATGTAAACAATTATATGTATGACGACAGAACAATCAGCCGTTTTACTATTTTGTATTTATTTTACTATTTTGTATTTATTTGTTGACTTGTAGATAGCCGTGGATCAGATTATTATACTCCTTAACCACAGCAGAATCATTGAGAGCTTTCCGATGATTGGCAACAAGCCATATTTCCGACTAAATCCTGAAATAGTACCCATAATTCTGCTGTGGTTAAGGAGTCGATTATTTAGGGAGTTACTGTATTATGTTATTGGCCCGTCTGCACGCTGGTCATCCTATAATCCCCGCTGCAGGAAGTAAACCCTGGTGCGGGCATCAGTAAACCGCACATCAGGCTACAAGAAAACCATAATCAGAAATGGTAACGCCCTCAAGATCATATTATTAGCCATAAATACAAATTATAATATAAAATATATTGGTTACATGAATTCACTGCCTCAGAATTCCGTTAAAACAACTAATCCTTCGAATTATTACAAACAACTACGGCTTATTACTGCAGGTTTTTCATTCACCACACCAGAAAGCTTCTAAATGCGAATAAACAAAATCGGAAGTATTGTGTTTCCGCCAAGAGTGCATGGTCCAGCCATTGTTCATACCTAAAGATCGAAAGCAATTAACACGGTCATAATTATTACATACTGCAACTATAATACCATCACAACACAACCATCAGTGGGCTGCAGAACGAAAAATATCTATAAAAGTTGAAATATAAGACTTACAAATTATCTTTTAAATTTCTTTTATTGGTAATTGACATAGCGTGTCACAAACCAAAATCAACATTATTGACATAATAATGTAAAGGACAATAAACAAAATTGAAATTCCCAACTACACCGTTTACCGGTGACCGACCTCCTGATCGCGCAGTTTGACTTTTAAACTAATAAACCGGTGACTGGCTTCCTGATCGCGCAGTTTTAAACTAATAAACCGGAAAAACCATAAAACTTACATGGGACCACGGAATTTTATAATTTGGGCCACAGTATACACGCGGGCGTGCTAATAACAGTTACAGTTTTCCAAACCAGGGCTTGTCTAATTAGTTAAAAGTAGTCAATTTAGATCTTATACCAACCAATGAAAGACGTATATGATAGGCAATGCCTATTTATGCTGTGGTTGGAGTTCAGAGAAAATTCAGATATCAGTTCTCAAGAAAAACACAATCTCAGTCGAGCGTATTCAGAATTTCGGAGAAAATTTAAGTTTCATTCAGCAAAACTTTCACTGCAGACGATTCTCGAGAATTAAAAAAAAAACATGGTTCAATTTAAATTGGACACTCTACTCATGACGTGTTTTGATAATAACAAACCCAAAATCCCTGTCCAGTTACTTGAATAAAGACATCTTTCCAATCATACCGTACATCGATAAAGTGAAACGTAATGCGGGCAGCAGTAAATTCCGACGGGCAATATTTTCTTACCTACTAGTCGGATTCCTTATGTCGAAAAAAATGGTCGCGCGTTTTCGGAATGTTAAAAGCGATGTGAGAACAGTTTCTAAACCACCAGTGTGTCTATTTTCAGAATCTACCTGTTTCCAGCTTGATATTTTAGTGGAAACAGGTTTGTGTGAGGCTTTTGTTTGTGCAACCCTCTATTTTTTCCCGTCCACCTGGTAATAAAAAACATGCTATTACGCATAGCAAGTTCGGTAAGTGGCTTTCTTTGCTCTTAGAAATAGAAAAACATGGAGAGATCTTGCCACAAATTACTTAATTACATATCTTAACGTGGAATTTTATCATAAAATCATCAGATGAATTGTATTTATGACTGCATTTTCAATTTTCTTTCCCAAATATTAAGGTATTGTATATTCTTAAAATCAGCTACATCACATATAGACGAACATGAACAATCTACAAGGATCATATGCCACAAACAAAACTTCGATACATCGATTTTTTGTAAAGATATCGCAGAAAAGCTAACCCTACCCCCACCCTCGCTGATTTCACAAGTCAGATTCCTTTGGTCGAAAACAACGGTCGCGCAATTTAGGATTGTCTAAAACGACATGCGAACGGTTTATTTATCAATAGCGTGTCTACTTTCAGAGTTTACCTGTATCCAGTTGAAATTTTATTGGAAAAAAGTGTTTTGAACGGTTTTACGAATTTAAAGAGCGTTTGCTTATTATACAAATATTAATCCTCATAACTAACATTCTGGTGGATGTGCGAGTTGAAATTAACAAAAGTATCAAATATGGCGGTCTACTTTCAGAGTCTACTTGTTTCCAGTCTGACATTTTAGTGGAAACAAATTGTTTGGACGGTTTAAAAAATTTAAAGAGCGTTTCCTGATTATACAGATATTAACTAACACGATTAGCTTTTTCATGAATGGTGCGAGTTGAAATTATGCACATATGTCAAGTATGACTCTGAAATGTATTTTTGAAAATGGTGTCGTCAGATAAGTCTCCACGCGAAGTGTACTACAGTTGGGAACAAAACTAAGGTTGGACCCTATAGAGAGTTTGACAATTTACTCAAATGTTCAGTGGTGGAACTTAATGGCTATCATATATGCATGGCTCTTACATGTAATCTATCGTAACTACTTGTTATTTTACCAAATGCACTTGCAATATAGTCAGGACACCAGATACAATAGTTGATAAAAATGTGGTTCACATCAATCATATACATCACAATCACGTGCTTCGGTGATAATGTCCACTATTCTACAGATGTAATGTCTATCGTGACTAAAGTTTCAGGATGTCGTTGTAAAATTGATTGATGTTGTTTTTTTAAATTAATGTTTATTGCCAGGACGAAGTACCGCATAATACGGAGTTGTGTGCTAACAATTCTGCGAGTCATATTTATGTAAGTGTCAGTCAAAACTTTTAGGACATGGGAATATATTTTTTATTAATTACTTTAAATAACTAATTGTGATATACGATCGTCAGTCCCATTGTTGTAATGGATGCGGATAGAGTTAATGTGGTTGTAGTTGTCCACCATCTTGGTATGAGCCACGGTTAAGAAAATGTAAGGAGAATATTGTTTTGATATAAACTCGTTGGACAACACCGACCATGTCTTTAAAACAGCAGCCTTTGCCTTTTTGTTTGGTGGTGGTGGGTTCAAACCATGTATGGCCCGTAAAACAAATTAAGTAATCACCCCTTTCACCAACCCGATTCAAAGTTGCCGCCGTCCTGGGGGTGGGTCACATAGGGCACCCACGACATCAGTATACCTTGGGGCCATCCTACAGCACCAATTATACCACATCAAACAGTTAAGGGCCGAGAAATTGTATAGGTGCCATATTTGAACCCATCTGGGGCGGCCATTTTGGATCGGGGATGGTGAAAGCGGGTGAATATTTAGTTTGTCTCATCAGGGGTCACCATACAACACACTGTATTCGACCTAAAATGGGGGTGGGGCAATTGCATGGTACCATATATGGACCCCTCTGATCAGTTATCATTTTCGCTCGAATGGGTTGAAGGTGTGAAAATTTAGCTTGCTTTGCGAGCCACCATACAACACCCTTTATTTGATCTATATCGGTCAAGTGGCCGAGAAATAATGTGTACCCTATTTGACCCCTTCTGAGCGGCGAACATTTTGGATCGGGTATGGTTGAAAGGTGTGAATATTTATAAGTTTGTTTTTGGGCTCACCCTACAAAACCCCCTATTTGACTTAAATCGGTCAATATGCCGAGTGAAATGGCATTCCCATTCGATCCCTTGTGGTAAAAACTAATGAATATTCAGTTTGTCTTGGAGCCACCTGACCCGTGTTTCCCCGTTCTCTCTGGGCTAGTTTATATCGGACGTTCATATCCCCATAGAGCCCGGGGTCCCACGCCATAAGGGGTTTATAGTAGCTTCTCTGCTATCGTACGCATTGTTTCTAAAACATCATCAAGTGTAACCATACCGTAAAGGTATCTGGATATATGCAAAGGTCAATCAGGTAAAATTCGCCACGAATTATCATTTCGTGGCCACGAAATAAAAAAAAACAATTTCCCATGACCTAAACCATCCACCGTAGCTTATGGATCATTCTGTTTTAGTATTAAATATGGAGAAACCCGACCAGCATCAATGTAACAACTACAACAACAACTCATCTATGCCAATGATATGTTTAGCCATACATGTGGATAGGGTGGTATTGTTTAAAAATGTTAAACAATGTTATCAATTCCATATGTATTGGTAAATATTGCTGGGCATATATAGATGGTTGTTCTATAATTCCTGGTCGGGTTTATCAAAATTGGGAGTTTAAATTATGTTCATCTGATGATAAAGAAAACACTTTCTCCGTTCACTCGATATACATCCCCCTGGATACATGTTTCACATACTACATTAACACCTTAGTCAACATAACAAATCACTCCCTCAAATCCTTTGCCACAAGAATAAAAATAAATTGTCAGTATAAATAGGCAAGACATCTCTGGACACTTTGTAAGAGATAATTTATTTATAAGAAGATATATATGTGCATTATGTGCTTGGTCTTATATATATCATGACACAGTAAGATGCAAGTGACACAATGCGGGGACAATACTGTATCGAGGAACATAGTTAAGGGGACCCTTCCATCACCCTTCATAATGTATCATGACTCCATTTGTTGTGAACAAACCATCGACTGAGGCTTAATGGATCGTTCTCCCCCCAGTAATATACTTGCATGACTTTGAACCGATCAACACTCTGGGCCGTGGTATTTTCCCATAAATTAGATAGTGTCTATAGTCGGATGGTATTGGTTATGTTCAAATGGTGACACAGATATGAAACTGTACATGTTAGTGCCCCATGGGCCATTTATCATTATAAGATCGAGAAACTTAGTCTAGAAAATTACCGGGAATTCACTGGAAATTGCAATTGTAGCTGATAGGGTCGTAATTCAACGTTTGCGTTTCCGATTCAGTTAATACCGAAATGTGACATTTGAGATATACCTGGCCATCAAAGTGAACCATATGTCTTCTTTAAGGTTAGCAATGGTTGCTAATCAAATGCCACAATGGTGTACTAATCATCCATTTGTATTGCTTTTAATGTAGTCAGTGTCTAATTACATGGTGTTGGTTTTGTTCAAAGTTGGGCACACGTATCTAGATGTCTAAAACTATGCAGCCATGCTCTGCATAGGCCATTGGTCATTATAAGATCGGGAGACTTTGCCACTGCTCCCGATAGCTCCTTAGTAATGGTTACTAAGCACCTACTCGGAATTTGCAGGAAAATGCAAATATGGTTGATATCTATTTTACTCATTAAGCTCTACTTTAGTGGAAATTCGAATTTACTTGATTTTCACAGCTATACACGAAGCGTGGCGATTAACTGTGGTCAGAATATTGATAGTGAATGTTGGGTTTCAGTCGCTGTACTGAAGTTGGCCAAATGTAGCTGGCGTGGGAAGTGTGAAAGCAAAGCCTATACCGCTATAGTAAAGATCTCAGCTGCACCAAAATGTCCATTTATCAGTAGCACAAATCCTGCGAAAACACAGATTCTCTCAGTGCACGTGGAATCACATCGTGAACAGTCTTGTTGTGATTATTTTCGTTTGATTCAACAGGCTGCATATTATCGAAATTACAAAACCATTCGACACTTACTTTTGCCAATTACTGTATCTTGAGGCATAACTATATCATATATTGCATCTATTAAATCACGGATAGCTACAGTGGGCCAAACACGAGTGTTAGTCTACATATATATAGTTGCGCACGATTGCCAATAAGTGATGTTACAAACAACGTTTGGGCATAACCCGAAATTCTCCAGAGGGTTAGGTGTTAAATTTTGATCGCAACTGTACCTAGCAAGAATCATCTGATCACATCCATTCTTTTTTAATCTACGTCTGTGTTTCATACTTGGTATTTTTTTTAGGAATATCAGTACGCGCATATCACAATACGCAAAATGGCGCCATTTATCCAAAGTACTAGAATCTCCATAGGGCTCAGTGTTAAATTTTGATCACAACTGTAGCCAACAAGAATGAACCGATCACATCAAAATTTTCAAAAATACATATAACGGTCATATCTAGTAGTTTGGAGAAGTTTCAAATCGCACCGATCACCATACGCCAGCTGGCACCATTTATTGTTTTATGTAAATACAAAACGCTCTCTAAATTATGTTGACCACGATTTAGGCCGACCCGCCAAAATTCAAGAATGGAAACAAGTGAACCCTGAAAACACACCTACTAGGCATACATAATCCGTTTTAAGATCGCTTTTAACAAACCAAAAATGCAAAATGACATAAGGAATCCGACTATACGGGCAATATTTTCCTACCTAAATACAGCAAATTCCAATGTGAATGTAGATTCAATTTCTTAAGCATTCTATATCAATGGAACATTGACAACGGTGTTCAAATTTATCACCACATGCTCATGTTGAAGCTGAAAACACACACAATTGAAACATGGAACCAATTCTCACCCTTCATCGCGCATTTCGTCACTTTATTAAGCTTTATTCGTCGAACTGTTAACATTTGGTTGAAGCTGGGTTCATCACACACCTCGTGGATCTGGAGTTGATTCCGAAGAAGAACAATTAATAACAAAATATCCCTCAAAACAAACCTACCTGTACTCTTCACTTGTGCCGGCAACAGGGTTTATTATTATATTTAAAACAGAGTGTATTATAGGATGACCAGCGTGAGTCTGTCCGTTCGCTTTTTTCGCTTCTGGATGATAACTTTACTAACTGGATGGAATGAAATTTGGTGTAGGTCAAGTTTGAATTTGGGTTCCGCCTGCCAATTTTCACCAGAGTTACAGCCCTTTTTGTTGGAATTTGCACTCAATTTTTGTTTCCGGATGATAACTTTAACTGAAATGAACAGAGTTATGGCCCTTTGTTGAAAACACCACAGGCATATTTTGCCACGCTCTAGCGATGCTCTTGTTAATTATGTTTTTGTTGTAACTCTAGAGGGCTGAAATTCTGAATACATCTTCAAGTCCAGCTACAGTGTTTTTAAAACCTTTATATTTGTTCTCTTTCCAGTGCTATTCATTCGATCAGGATGTCTGCGCCACTCTACAGAATGTAACTCAGCATGGAGTGATATGACACCAACCAGTGACATTAATAGACAGCTTCAGATAGTCGTGTAATGTGACATGTCTGACCTGATAGTGACTAATAGGCTTGGAAATATTGTACCTGACATTATACAGAATGAGGTCGCCAGAGGGTGAATTTAGTGACTAACAAGGCTAGCATCACCAAATTCACCCTATGGGGACCTCATTCTGCTTTGGCCTTATCTTCAGGGAAGTATCTATAGTCTCAAATTAACATAGTTTTTAGTTACGTTTTCCATTCTGTTCAGTTTCTTTTTCCCCTAATTAGCAGAAGATAAAATGCATAATCAATGTGACTAATGGTGAACATCACTGTCTTCACGTGGTTAACATCAATTTTATCCTAGGTCGACCATAGCAGCTGAGGCCAAAGCAGAATGAGCTTCACATAGGGTGAATTTGGTGACGCTAACCCTCAGCGCAGGATAGTGTCACTAAATTCATCCTCTGGGGACCTCATTCTGCAAACGACGGGCTTGGTGACTAAGTCTGTGATTGAACGTTTCGCATCGATGAACATGAGGATTATTTGATATAGTCTATAAAGTGTCGCCTACATTTCATTAATGTGAGAATCATTATACTCCTATCTGAACTTGTCTATTGTTTAGAGATCCAAGCCTTATGTGATACATAAAGTCCACATATTTCCCATATCTGAAGCAGCTATATGTACATGTATCTGAACTTGTCTATTATTTAGAGATCTAAGCCTTATGTGGTACATTACATTAACATATCCTGCATATCAGAAGCATCTACATGCATCTGAACCTGTCTATTGTTCGATACATCAACCCGTCCATGACTGGAGCTTCCTGCAAGTTTTCAAAAAACCCTGTGCCAATGCATTCTCTTATACATGTGAGTCTCACATATATAAGGGAATATTGGCCTAGCAATATCTAGATTGACCTTGTATGCCGGTGCATTATATTATAAAGGCTCCCTATTGGAGACTCGCATATATAAGCGAATGCATTGGCACAGTATCTTTAATGCTGCCCCAGCGCAGTTCCCGCCATTAAAGGGTTAATGTGAGAATCATTTTCTCCAAACTGAGCTTGTATATTGTTTAGGAATCCAAGCCTTATCTGATACATATAGTCCGTATAATCCCCATATCTAAGGTAGCTATATGTACATGTATCTCAACTGCTCTATTATTTTAGTGATCCGAGCCTTGTTTGATACATTAAATCAAGATATCCAATTCTGCATATCTAAAGTAACTACATGTACATATATCTCAACTGCTCTATTGTTTTAGTGATCCACGCCCTGTGTGATACATTAAATCTTCCTATCCAATCCTGCATATCTAAAGTAACTACATGTACATGTATCTCAACTTGTCTATTGTTTTAGTGATCCATGCCTTATTCGATACATTAAATCAATATATTCTGCAAATCAGAAGCAACCACTCTTCATGTATCTCAACTTGTTTATTTTAATTTGTTTTATTTATTCAAGATACATTAAATCTACATATATCCCACACATCAGAAGTAGCTACATGTACATGTATCTCAACTTGTTTATTGTTTTAGAGATATAAGTTTTACATATGATACATTAAGTCCACATACCCCACACAAGAAGTAGCGACATGTATCTCAAGTTATTATTGTTTTAGGGATCCAAGCTTCATGAGATTATATAAAGTCGACATATCCCCCACATGGGAAGTAACTACATTTATCTCAAGTTGTTTATTGTTTTAAGCATCCAAGCCATATGTGATGCATAAAGTCCACATACCCTCATATCAGAAGCAGCTACATGTACATGTATATCAACTTGTTTATCGTTTTAGTAATTCAAACCATATGTTATATATTAAATATACAAATCCCCCACATCAGAAGCAGCTACATGTATCTCAAGTTATCTATTGTTTAGTGAACTAAACCTTATGTGATATATTAAATCTACATACCCCCATGTCAGAAGCAGCTATATGTGCATGTATCTTATGTTGTGTGAACCAAGCCTTATGGTTTATTGTAATTGTCTTTAGTAATTCAAGCCTTATGGGATATATTAAATCTACACATCCCCCACACTGGAAGCAGCTACATGTATCTCAAGTTGTCTATTGTTTAGTGAACCAAGTCGTATGTGATATATTAAATCTACCACCATACCACCCTGTCAGGAGTAGCTACATGTGCATGTATCTTATGTTGTTTAATGTTTTAGGGATTTTGTTATTCATTAAAGGTACTCAATCCGATCAGACACTCCTATATTACTATTTCTTTGGCGTCGGGGTTAAAAAATATTTGATTCGAGTCGAGGAACCCGCCCACCAAAGCTCAGAGTGATTAGATATCCATGTTTGAAATGTGCTGTTTCTATTGTTTGTGGCCCAATCTTTTCGAGGACCACGAGCTAAAAACGGACAAATTGCAGTTGTAAGATGGATAACTCTAAATTAAGTGGTTATTATTGATAATAGTAACCACTTGATTTTAGAGTTATCCATCACATATAATGGAAACAAAGATAAACAGCACTGGTGGCTGGCTAATTTGTCAAATGTGGGTAATGATATGACACTATTGTTTCTCCTATTCTCTGGAAATGATCGGATGAGGGGTGTGGTCATACAAAGAGTAAATTCCAAGATGGCCGCTGGCGGCCATGTTTTTTCAATGAATTTCGGTCAAAATATGAGGCTCCCATCTAGATGTCACCCCGAAGATCCCTATGAAGTTTGGTGATGAACAGATGCGGGTTGTTGTCTCTTGGGTGTGCCAACGGATTTAGTCATGCAAAGAGTAAAATCCAAGATAGCTGCCGGCAGCCATTTTTTTCATCGAAATTTTTTCAAATTTGATAACTCCCATCCAGAGGTGATTCTAAATATGCCTGTAAATTTTCAAATTAATTCTCCAATAAATGCGGGCTGGGGGTGTGCCGATTGGATTCAAATTTTAAATCCAAGATGGGTGCTGGCGGCCATGTTTTAAAAAACAAATTTCGGTCAAAATAGGAGGCTCCCATCTGGAGTTCACCCCGAAGATCCATATGCGTTTAGTGATGATCGGATGAGACATGTGGTCTGTAGGGTGTGTCAAAGGATTTAGTCATGCAAAGATTAAAATCCAAGATGGCTGCCGGCGGCCATATTTTTCAATTCGATAGCTCCCATAACTGGTACTTGAAATCATAGTGGTATGAATCTGATGTTTTGAATTCGACAAGGGTCTCGACTTCGACGATGAAGCCCGGTAATATGTTCCACGGTGTAATCACCTTTGTGCAAAGAAGTATTTTTCCATGTCTTCTTCTGACCTCTGCATTTGTGATTTCAGCCGGGTATTTCCACGGGTATCAGTGAATAGAACTCTCTAGAAGAATGTGTCAGTGATTACATAGAACTCTCTAGAAGAATGTGTCAGTGATTACATAGAACTCTCTAGAAGAATGTGTCAGTGATTACATAGAACTCTCTAGAAGAATGTGTCCGTGATTACATAGAACTCTCTAGAAGAATGTGTCAGTGATTACATAGAACTCTCTAGAAGAATGTGTCCGTGATTACATAGAACTCTCTAGAAGAATGTGTCCGTGATTACATAGAACTCTCTATAAGAATGTGTCAGTGATTACATAGAACTCTCTATAAGAATGTGTCAGTGATTACATAGAACTCTCTATAAGAATGTGTCAGTGATTACATAGAACTCTCTAGAAGAATGTGTCAGTGATTACATAGAACTCTCTATAAGAATGTGTCCGTGATTACATAGAACTCTCTATAAGAATGTGTCAGTGATTACATAGAACTCTCTAGAAGAATGTGTCAGTGATTACATAGAACTCTCTAGAAGAATGTGTCCGTGATTACATTGTATATCTGCTTCATTAGCTTGAACGTCTCTGACTCATGTCCCCCTCTGACCAGTCTGTATTTATGTATTATTAGCTTGAACGTCTCTGACTCATGTCCCCTCTGACTCATGTCCCCCTCTGACCAGTCTGTATTTATGTATTATTAGCTTGAACGTCTCTGACTCATGTCCCCTCTGACCAGTCTGTATTTATGTATTATCAAGTTCAGTTTTATGTTGTTTTCTATACACCCGTTTGGAAGAAAAAAAACGGTCGTATTATGTAAATGGGTTGTCCGTCGTCCGCCCGTTCGTCGTCCTTCCGCTTTTGGTTTCCGGATGATAACGTTAGATGGAATAGAGTGAACTGAACCAAATTTGGTATATTTGTTTACAACACCAAAATACAGATCAAGTTCGAATATGGGTTTCGTCCGCATAATTTTGACTGAGTTATGCCCCTTTTTCGACTTAGATTTTACCTGATTTGCGGTTTCCGGATGATAACTGTATATTGAATCAAGTGAACTGAACCAAATTTGGTATATTAGTTTACCACCCACAAAATACAGATCAAGTTCGAATATGGGTATCGTCCGCATGATTTTGACTGAGATATGCCCCTTTTTCGATTTTGATTTTACCTGATTTGCGGTTTCCGGATGATAACTTTAGATTGAATCAAGTGAACTGAACCAAATTTGGTATATTAGTTTACCACCCCAAGAGTACAGATCGTCTGAATTATTTCGACTGAGTTATGCCCCTTTTTCGACTTAGATTTTAATTATTGTTGATGTGGTTATTTCTCACTGGTAACAAGGTATATTAATTTCAACTTAAAATATTTATATTTTGAGGTTTCTGATTGATAAAAACAATTTGGTATGCGAGTTTTTCAGTAAAAAATATAACACTTGAAGTTATTGTGTTTTATTCTTGTTATTATTTTGTCTTAAGTCAAAGGTTTCAAACAAATGATTTAAACCTTGCCCCATTCTACTCCAGAAACGGGCGTATTGTGCCATGCCCCGACGGCGTGCTCTTGTTTTATAATCCAACGTTCTCAACTATACGGGATTGGTTCTGTGGCTTCCCGTTGTACCCTCTCGAGTGTCATGCACAGAAGTGACAATGCAGGGTACTTTTCATTTTTTGTTTCATTGGGAGTTAATGATTTTATCAGAGATGATCGCTAACCAGCCAGGGACTATGCTTCGGATTCGACTCTCTGTCTGTTGATAATTACTATGACGCTTTCGCGTCATTTTAAACGTTTTAATAGTAGCCAAACAAGAAGTATTGTCTTGATCATGAATATAGTTTATTGAAGAAAAATAAATTGAGGTGTACTATGTTTTCTGAAAATTCGCTTGGTTGTTGCCATTTTAATTTCGGCACATCAATCCGATTCGGATATCGTTCACGCAAAATCCTGTTTTATCAATGTATTTTCCGAGATGGATTAATAGTAAATAGTTCAAAAGTTTATTTTTGTTTTTGTTTTTTTCTGTGAGCATATAAATACCTCAGTGGTCGAACAACATACTTAGTAATTCCGCTCCGGGTCTTTTTAAGAATCTGACTTTTCAACTTTTATCTGTCAGCATATAAATACCTCAGTGGTCGAACAACATACTTAGTAATTCCGCTTCGCAGAATTATACCATATGTAGTTCACCCACCGAGACACTGATCCGGGTCTTTTTAAGAATCTGACTTTCATCTTGGGCCAAGCAACTATCGAAATGGGATGTTAGATTAAACGGCGAGAATTGGCTTTCATGACCGAATGAAAGACAGTAGTTGGTCGTGAAGTTAAAACAAGAAGTTGTGAAGAAGACATCTCGTTTAAACATGATTAATGCGACGACGATGACAAATTGTAGGCATGTAGATATTTGCAATCAAGTTAACTAACAAAACTGATTGTTCCTCAACATTATATCTACATCTTTCAGTCATATTTACACAACTTTTGAGCAACATTAATCGGTTATTGGGCGATTTAACTTTCAGTGTTGAGTATAATATTTACTCAACTCGTTAAGTATAACTACTCAACACTTCAGTCAATGTTGCTTGGTGGTATACTTACCATAGACTTTAGTGTTGCTTGGTGGTATACTTACCATAGACTTTAGTGTTGAGTAATTCTTCAGAAGAATGTTAGTCAACGAGATTATCAGTGTATGTACTCAGTCGCCAGTTTCTATGTAATGGGTAAACGATGGTTACGCGTGTCATTCGGCTCTATTCGCTATAAGTAGTTGCCACAAGCAATAGATATTTTGCATATCCTATACAATGATTTAATTATTATCCACTAATATTGTAAGAACTATTTCTTCGAAATGTGTGGTACCAATGAACTTGAATGAAGTGATTATCCAATATCTCGCTTGAAATTTTAAAAATATTGTGAAAATCATTTTCAGGCAAAATATTTTAACTTACTATATAACTGTAACAGTTTCCTCTATAAAACAACGATTTTAACACGTGAAAGTTCGTTATTCCTGAGCTACACATAATTGATATTAGAACACAGTTTATCTGTTTTTCCATGTTCTTTTACTGATTTTGATATGTGTTGCACATTTACCATCTGCAAGTACACTGAGTCCCTTTGAAATTGTTCTCAATGATTAAGACATAACCCGGATACTGACAACTTCGACTCCACACAGTGTGTAATGTGCGATATATAGTACTAATTATATTATGATATATGTTTGATATTTGGGACATTCCCTCTACATTCAACTCAGCTTGATATTATTTGACTTAAACTGGAGGTGTTCTATGTCACAAACGTGTGGAGGTCCATATTCCGTGGTCCAGTGGTTAGCGCGTCGGACTTACCTTTGCGGTCAACACAACGAGACGAGTTCGCAGCCGCCGCTGGTTTAACATGAGTTTCACACAGAAGTGGTTTGGTCGAATTGATCACATTTCGCGCCATGTTGTGACCCTTGAGCAAGGTCACTCGTATTGTGTCTTTCGTACCACCCATGCGTTGAAAAGGGTACCTGGTTATGAGCAGTGAAATATATTGTCAGTATGCTAGCAATATCATGACTGTACCCCTGTCCCGGGGGGCAGAGGATGGTTACTGAATGTTCAGGCGTGTCAGATTAAAAAATGCCCCGCGCATGGGAACGGGTTACCTGTAGAATGCGTGTAATACATCTATATATCTGGATATATCATCATTATTATTATTATTTCATGAACGCCATTTCGTCTAACAAAGACGATTTGACACAACACACTCGTTTAGAGACATGAAAGTAATTAGATCCGACCCATGAGTCCATTCATTAATGAGAGGTTTTGACTTTTAAATGATGAAATTTTAAATGGTTTTGAATTTCTGTCAACTTATCACAATTTCAGTGGTTTCCTCTTATAAAGAGCGTTTATCTTTCAGTCACCAAAAAGAGGTAGATAATTAAAAGCGTTCTCAATTTTGAGTGTTTGAGATAGTTTCTGACGTAATACTTGTGGCTGATTTCGTCGACTGGAATGTGGAGTTAGTATGTTCTGAATTTTTTTTTTTTTTTACATGAGTTTTTTCTATGGCGCCGAAGTAAGACACACCCCTGTTGCTGCGACGTTGTGGTGCTGAATTGTTTAATGCATCAAACCACCATTTAAGGTGAAACATACACAAAATATATAAACACTACTAACATGGGTACCCATACAGCGTTGCACAGGTGAATAATGCGTAATGTATTAGTGGCCATTCAAGTCATTTAAAATAATTATTATTATATGTGGGGTAAACAGTACCTACTGCATGACTCTCCGAATAAAATCACATCTATCTTTTAAGTTGGTGATACACGCTCTTTATTGTTAAACATTAATGCCTCTTTGAGTCATTTGAGATCAACAGCACCTATCCCGTGACATTCCCGAATCATTTTACTTTATAGTGCACCAATTTTCCAACATAGCGTCTGTACTAATAATAAACGCTCTTTATTTAACACATAGCTTATTAGTCCTCTTTTATTGAATCTGAGGTCAAAGGCGCCTATCGCACGGCAATTCCCTGGGCATGTGACCCATCTATACCAATGGACATATCTTATAAGCCGATAAGAAAGCTCTATATTGCTCTATGTTCCCCTTTATGTTGTCTGAGGTCAACGGCATCTATCTCGTGACACTATGCGGGTCAATTTATCGCCTTGTTTCAATTTTCAACGAGCATATTGCAATCTTCTCGGGTATATAGTTAATTATTTAGTTGAATCAATTAGAAGTGCCCTTTTACGACATATGAGGTCAACTGGACCTATCTAATAAGATTCATATGGTCAAATTACAAAATGTAACAGTTTCAGCTCCGATAATCCAACCGTTTGGTCGCCTCTAGCACATATGTATATAAAATAATTATTATTGCCCCTTCAAGACATCTGATATGAACGGGACATATCCAATAACGATCCCTGGTCAAATGACTCCTATATGCAAATGTTCAGCTCCTACAGTCCAGCCGTTTGGTCGACTATAAGCGGACAAAGAAACAAACATACGAACAAACACAATTGATATTTATTAGTATAGTATGTATATGTATACATATGAGATATTTCAATAAGCATTTTAGCATCATATTACATATATACATTACGTAAGTAATATATTCATCATACAAATCACGAATGTTACTGTCTATCAACTCATACAAATAGTTATATATATATATATATATATATATATATATATATATATATATATATATATAATTTCAGTCGGGTAGAGCGAGCATATAAATATAGTAGCTGTATGTTGCCATATCTGGTGGGGAACCTTTAAACATGTTTCCTTGGGGTGCGTGGCTATTAGGGCACACGAGACTTATACGCACTAACGCGAGATATATAAAATAAATTCGACCCATATAAGTACAAGAAAACCATAGTAAGAAATGTTAACGCGCTCAAGATCATATATTATATACCCATGATTGTAATTATAGAATATAAAATATATTGGTTTCACGAATGACCAACTCATAGAATTACTAGCCTTGCACTTCTTGGCATCCGAATAACAATTGAAGTTGAAATTCCCAACTACACCTTTTACCGGCCTCCGTCTCCGGGTCGCAGTTCGACTTTTAATCCGTCCAAAAAAATTCTATAAATAAAAACCCCAGCGCCCATATAATACAATAATCTCTACATTAGTCAGTATACACGCGGAGCGCTGAATAAATATATAATTCAAGAATAAATCACAATTCACATGTAATCTCTCCGTATGTTTTTGTATGGTTATCTTGAATATATCACCAATGTTTATATAGATAGCCGTGCGTCCTATGTCAGAGTGACGTTTAGTTCCTTAAATTTATTTCAGATCTAATTGCAACTTGATTTATTGAAATTTTAAAATACGTATATTTTTGGCCGTCTTCACACGAGGTGGAAATAAACCTAGAACCGTGAAATAAATTACATAATATACCGACTCATGTTAGCATATGGCTGAATATACGATAATACGAAATTGTACATACTATACAGTAACACGTTAATGACTTGTATGTGTTACGTACCATTATCCGCACGAATGCCAATAATGTCACGTAACATAACTCCGTTAGATCGGAATTATGAAATAATAATCTGCCAGCGGTGGACTTCACACGACATCACATGTATGTCTGACCCTTTTGTCCAAGTTAATTGATATGATTTAACTATATTACCATAAGTTATCGCATGCGAATGTAACATATGTCCGATTGAATATACGAGAGTTTGAGACCAACCAGGGCACTTCTTGATTTTCCGTCGTCGACACAACACGGTATTATCCGACAGGCTTGTTTTTTCCGCTGTGTGGAAATATACATTTTATTTGGATGTTCCATTTATGTGTTATATGTATACTTGTTTTGACTACCATAAAGAACTAATTCCCCATATTGTTCAGCTTTATAACTTCAACCCGGAAACTGCTCTCTAAAAGGCTAAAGCTATATATATATAGACAGACAGTTTACTGCTCTCCACTCGATGCATTCTATCCGAGAGAAATCAAGGCATTGTCCCGGTGTAAACACTTAACGTGGTTTGAGACTAAGGGAACGTTCACACACCCACATGTTGCACAAAATTTCAGGGTATGTTTCTAAAACAGAAAACAATATATGGTGCCAGAATATGAACGGAAACATGCATATACAATGCATCTCTACTACCGTTAACTACCTGGGATGTAAACTTTCTGTCATTTCACATGTAACGGCTACTAACATTTGTTGTCAAATTCATGTATATTTGAGTATTGTGAGATAATTGCATATACTACAT
Organism: Siphonodentalium dalli; assembly: GCA_032622095.1. NCBI lineage: Eukaryota > Metazoa > Mollusca > Scaphopoda > Gadilida > Siphonodentaliidae > Siphonodentalium > Siphonodentalium dalli. The sequence continues at coordinate 32,720,394 of CP136062.1, forward strand.
GTATTTACAGGCACATTTCGGTAGCATCGCTACAAGTGGAACTGCATATATTTTAGTTCGCACGTAGTTAGCTGTGGCACAGATTCATTTATTTTATCTGCACATTTTCTTAGATATTCTGGCACCATATCGTTTTCTACGACGAAATTTCTGAAAAACATACCGCGGAATCTTGCGAGTGTATGAACGTACCCTTAGTAATATGTAATAGCCCGATATGGTCATACACGCGCTAGTTTATAGTGAAATGGACTCAACATCTTCTCAGTGGGTACATGGGAACAATTCATATAATATACTGTAAAACATCCCTACCAAGAAAATGAACTAATATATAGTCTTTGTCTTTATTAACAATTGCACAACAACGATATTTTAATGTTGAAACCTTTTTTAGGTATTTTGCAAAACTTTTAATAATTCAATCTTTTCTAATGTTCATTTTCTTGATTTAATCATCTTATTTGAAAGAGATAGTGCTGTTCGGAGTAAGCGTATAGTGAAATGAGCAATTTATAGCAATTGTTGTTTATAATTATAACATGGTTTCAACGCATGACATATTGTTACTGGGTGATTATTTATAACGAAACAAGAACAAGCCATATTTATTTTCACGTTTTTTTTACGTGATTTTAAATACTTTTAAAAGTATTTTCACTTCGAATGCCTTGAGTGCCTTTAACACAACGGTTGTGATCATCGTACATATTATAACACGATGCTGTAATGCGTCATATCATGTTGTGGTAATCAATGATAATTAGATATAGTTGTACTACATGTACATGTATAATCTCTCCGAATGTTACGGTAACCAATGATAAATATATAGTTGTGATATATGTGCATGTATAATCTCTCCGAACTGTTTTAGTAATCAATGAGAAATAGATAGTTGTAATATAATCATGTATAATGATAGTTGGAATAGATGTATAATCTCGCCTAATATCGTTTTGTGTGTGTTTCTTTAACCAGTTTAGCAATTTGAGTATTCATCGAAAGACCCGGCCACATATGTAATTCAAATCTCTCACGGAGTCCCACATCTGAGTAGAACTAAAACCTGTGGACGCAGGTGGATGGTTGATAATACGTAGATCATATATACATCTGCGGAAACCATACCGGATCATATATACATGTACATCTGCGGAAACCATATAAACCAGAAACGTGGGCTATCCTGTAATGATTTCGCAGATATAACGCCTGGTATCTGTACATGGGTAATCGAGATAGTAGTACTGAGCACCATTCATCATCACACAGTTATATGGGGTCCCTCGATTCCCGAACCCGGAGTGCCAATTGGTGAACATCGAGCTGCCGCCCGTATTGATCCAGCTCCCCTCGTGCGCCGCGTCGCTCCCGTCTATCCAGTAATATTGGGCTGTAATAGAGAATATAATGTGACATTAACTGAATGAGGTCGTATCAGGGGCAACACACTGGGTCTCACTCCCGTCTATCCAGTAATATTCATCTGTAATATAAGAGAATATAATGTGACATCAACTGAATGAGGTCGTATCAGGGGCAGCACACTGGGTTTCATTCACGGTTTATGAATTTAATGAGAAATATAAATTGGTGGATTGGGACGAGACTACGTTAAACTTCGCATTTCAAGATACAACAAACTATAACATTCTAAAGGAGTGCGCGGTATCACTTCCATCTACTCTGTCAGTAACTATGGACTACACAAGAAAAAAACCCCAAAGACATCTTCAACTGGATGACGTATATAGTATCCGGAGCAACCATGGACGTGGTGATAAGGTTTATTTGGGAGTGACTTACCCCCCCCCCCCCCAAATTTGGTCGAAATGTTCAACAGTTGGAAATATCGTGCTCGGCACAACGTTATAGTTGGACATTTTACACCACATAATTATAGGGTGAACTTGTTATGATTTCTTGATATTCAAACGAGTAATTATTTGGGACTTTGTTGTTTTTAGACCAACAGCATCATATTTATCTACTGTGGGTAACACATTTGGTCTGAAATGGTTATCAGTTGGAAATTTTCCCAACCTCAGGGGGTGTGAGGGGGTGTCAGGGGGTGTGAGGGGTGTCAGGTTGGATATCTGGAGGTACCAGTTAGAAAGTTCCAATCGAAGGGGGTGACAATGGATTGGTCTGGTTCAAGGGGGTGACAATGGATTGGTCTGGTTCAAGGGGGTGACATTAGTTTGGTCTGGTTCAAGGGTGCAGTTGGAAATTTATAGGTATACACCCCACATGCTGAGACCCTCTACCCTCGTTCGTGCGAGCAGCACACAAGGTTTCATTTCATTTACATTTAAAGATACAACAAATTATACTAAAACGTTCTCAACACACGGACTATGAACTACAAAAGAAAAACGAAGTCGACGTTAACTGGACGACGTAACTTGAGGAGCAGCACATACTGTTTCATTCACCGTTTACGGGTTTGATGAAAAATAAAACGGACGGGGTTATATGAGACTACACCAAACATCGTACTTGTATGGACCAATAAGCATTAACACTCTAGATCTGCATGTGGCAGAACAATAGATGAATGATAGCTGAACTATACTCTATAAACTCTATATTATATACCCCGAGCATTATTTTCGCACGAGTGGCATTCGCATATAATACGGACTATAATATGGCGGTTTCATATCTCGTTGTTATTTGGTTTGAACAATATTTATGTCCCTCCCTATATGTGGATATCCATATATACAATGACATAAGATATAATATACGAAATAAAGAAACCAAGTCCCCTTATAGAGGCTGCATGTACATGTAAAGTGTGCCGTCACTCGATTCAACCGTGCATCAAGGTTATCACGATATCATTTCTTCATTGGATGACCAGAAGGAGGTTAGACACCTGTTTTGTGACCAGAGACGTGGCGACATGGAAATTTCATACCTGCCAAAACATTAGTGGTAATTTCACACCAACACTAGGTTGAAAATGTTCTTGTAGTTTGATTTTTATTGGGGTGAATTAATTGTTTTTTGACCAATATTTGCATATTTTCCATTTTTGATAATTTTTTTTGATTGAAATGGTCATCAGTTGGATATTTTCCAACCTTAGGGTGGGTGACAGGTTGGATATTTCCAACACTTGGAAAGCTTGTGTCCTGGTCCCTCCCCCGTGGCCAGTCAAAAACTGCTAGTTAAATTAAGAAAACAATATTGTCATACATTTGGTCAACATTGTCATTGGAATTGTCATCAGTTGGATATTTTCCAACCTAAGTGGGGGTGTCAGGTTTGAAATTTCCAACACACCGTGGTCGGCCCGGTGTGTTATTGTCCCTCCCACGTGGCCAATACAAAACTGCTAATTAGTTTAACAAAACAATATTTTACTACATTTGGTCAAACTTGTGACTGAAATGGTCATCAGTTGGAGAATTTTCCAACCTGAGAGGGAGTATGAGGTTTGAAATTTCCAACACTAGGAAAGCTTCAGTTGAGGCCAGTCTAGATGCTAGAATTTGCGATTTTCTTGTATAGTTTTCAAAATTTTCTCAAACCGGACCGAACAACCATGCATGGTCGGCCCGGTGTGTCCTGGTCTCTTGTCCGTAGCCGTGTGCATTTGTCTGGAGTTAGACCACTAGATGTTAGAATTTATGCAATTTTTTCAGGTTAAAATATCTGAATGTTCTCATACCGGGAATATAGAATCATGGTTTATGAATATATATAATATATATAGAATATTAGGCAGTAGGCAGGCCTGATCACTGAGGTGGAAGGGGGTGCAAATGGAATAATGCAAAACACTTGTGTTGTTTGGTCCGATTTTGATTCAAGGCGGACGTGCAGTTGGAATTTCCCAAGGTGGACAGCCCCCAACGGAGACCCTCTAGTCACGTTCCTGTTTGTGGCACAATTAACGCTTTTGATAACGCAAACTAAACGGTCAGTGTGCGAAATTGAATTCTAATTCATGCAAGATGATCTTATAATGAAAGTAAATTGAAAATTAATTCTGCATAACTATGATCCGTGTTACAAATTTGAGATCTATAAAGTTTAATTTACAAATTAGAGAATACGCACGGATAGTCAGAGCATACAGGGTCGTGGCGACAGGGTGTGTCTCACTTCTACCCCCAGCTTTTGCTACAATGTTCAGTAGTTGCACAGTTCATGATTGACACACACTAATAATTGTATGAACTCCCATACCAGAATTAGGTTGATCTTAATTTATAAAAGTTTATAGACCAACCAGTATTTAACGTGAACATGTTTTTTTTTCATACGATAAGGAAATATGTTCCTACTGTTGGCCTTTTATTTTTACTGAGACTGTTGGCAGACATTTACAAGAGTTAGGTTAGATATGTTCATCAGTTGGAACGATTGAGAAACCAGTTGGAAACATCAGCTATATGGAGAGAGAGAGCGAAGAGAGGGAGAGTGAAGAGAGAATAGAGAAGAGAGAGAGAGGGCTAGGGAGATAGATATATAGAGAGAGGGGAGAGATAGAGATATAGGGCGAGGAGAGAGATAGGACAGTAATGGAATTCCTCGGACTTGGACGTCCGATTCTGGTTCAAGGGGGAGGGTAAAGTCGGAAATTCATAGGTGGAACGACCGACGGGGACCCTCTAACCACGTCCCTGAATGCAGGTCTGCCCAATACGCAATGTTAATCAACTGCTTATATTAGATCAAACGCAATGTTAATCAAGTGTTTATATTAGACCAAACGCAATGTTAATCAAGTGCTTATATTGGACCAAACGTAATGTTAATCAAGTGCTCATGTTAGATCAAACGCAATGCTAATCAAGAGCTTATATTATGTTATTATGACCGATGGGAAACATCTAATGTGTCTATTCTATGATAGGCGGCATATTTAAGTATGCAAATGTTGGCAGCAACATTGTTTGATGCATGTACATGTATAATGTATTGATATTTATAATCAAAAGTTTACTCTTGATAACTGCATTTGGAATGAGATCGTATATATCGTTATAAATCCATATGCACCTCAAGCAGCAAACCTGAATGTCTCAGAGTAGAGTTCTATAGTCAATAGGTGTCAAACTGCATTAGGTAGGTATGTGAACTTCATTATAATCGCAGACTACCACGGGTAGAATGATATTAGTCATCATTCGCGGTCTTGACTATACCGGTATGTGATTTACCGAACTCTATGGGTATACAGGCAATTAAGGTAAGCGTCACACTTAACCCCGGTGAAATGGAATACAACTGACGGTTTATTGATGATAATACACGGCAACACATGACACGAATCGGCATTATACCAATATGAATCAATTATATAATATGTATATTCCCTATCAGACAAGGCGGTTTCAACAATGACATATCAATCAAAGTATCTGAAATACAAGTAATAATCGCTTAATCTATTAAACGTCTACTCAAGTGGAAAGCGAGCAAGTGTGTCAAAACAATATGATTATAACAAAGCTTTGACGGGTATCATATATTATCGGGGTGTGTAGATTCAATGCAAACTTAATCGGGATAACCCGTAGCCCGCGTTTAGATAGCACAACGAATGAGGGTGTGTTCGTGTGACCATGCAGTGCATGCCTAAAATTGAACAATCTGACATTCCAACTTATCAAATATTCACGGAAATATTGTTTAAATTCAGTGCGTGTTTCATACATGTAAGTTTGCACGAGGTTTTAACACATCTGCTCGCATCTCACCAGACCATCGTTGTATTTATTATCATGATTCGTGTAATACTTACCAGCTAGATGCCCATGCAGCTCCTGAAGCATGGCCGCGTTCTTAATGCGGAGGAGCCGTCCGCACACACCTTTGCTTTTGCATGCCTGCATAGCCTCACCCTGCATCTTTGAATCTGTACTGACGTAGACGCAGGTGCCCGAATTAGGCAGCCACACTCTACCGGTCCCACGGCACTCTGTATAACAAGACGAACAATGCGCACTATACATTATGTTTATTGTCGGTAACAGGAGGGGGTGATACGCAGGTATATGTCTCTTGTTGACGAGGTTGTTGGTTGTTCACAAGAAACAAGTCATACACGACCGGTAACGAAAACAGGCGCTATTACGACAAATAAAAATGGAATCATACATATATACATGTACAACGATTTGACGCTCAGCTATGTGTGACAAACTGAGTCACTATCATGTATATGGCTACACTAATACTGACCTTGCTGTTTCGATGCAGGCAGTAGTTCACATGACGAGTGTTCTATGTCATTCCCTTGGCACGAGTTTCCTCCAAACTGCGGCTGGGGTTTACTGCAGGTTCTTGATCGGACTTTAACTCCTTGACACTCTGTCACTGGTATACACGATTCGGTCCAAATCGTCCAATCTCCGTCGACTAAATGATAGACAAGTATACATGTACAGTAATGTTTCCAAAAATGATTGTTTGCAAAATAAATAGACTGTCGCCATACGTGCGAAACTCGTTGTCCCGTGGAGCATCTGGGCCATCACAACACGTTGATATGCAGCGGCATGCAGGGAGCATCTGGACCAACACAAAACATTAATATGCCGCCGCATTCAGCGTACTTGTACAAGTTTTTCGCGTATTTGTCCCCGTGCTGCGGCCGTTTATATTGAAAGAATATACATACAACCTGGTTCTTCGTGCACAAAAAAGCAAACTATAATGTGAGTGGGCAGGAAATAATCTCCAGTAGTCGGACAGCTATGTTTTAGTTCGAAACGAAGACCGTGTAACATTCCACAGCTGTTTCTTTACTTTCCAGTGCATGAGACACGACTCGGGCCATAATAAGTAAATTAAATTAAATAAGTACGCTACATCTGCGTAACAATGCTCTGACTTCCGAAGTATGTCTAGTGAAACGTTAAAATAACAGTCGGTGTTGGGAACAAGCAGTCACAATGCGACTACCGATACGCTTAATATGATTCAATCAAAGTAATATCCCATTCTCCTGTCGCCTGCACAATGTTGGTCGGTTATTCTGTTATCAGAACATTGGATTATGGCTGAACCTGTCTAATGACACATGTTCACCGTATTTCAAAGAGCAATTCTGTAGATGTGTACTTCTATGCGACACATTTACCATAACAACACGGTATCTGCGCTCCAGTTCTATCGATACATGTGATATATGACTGGATATCCGACCTAATTGGAAACGTGTGGAAATAATAAAATTACTTTGAAATACGCCCCGTTTTTGTGTTGAAATTCGGCACGTTGAAAAAATGCACACCGTGAACGGGACATATAAATACCGAGAACGTGACATGGCACGGAACCGTATTCAAGTACTTTTAGAGTGTGTTTATTCCACTTACCGGGACAATTTGTATTGGAACACTCAGTGATTTCCTCGTGCGGACCCTGACAATCTGAGCCGCCGTTCTGTGGTGGGGGGTTCGTGCAGTTCCGTTTCCGCATTGCTATGCCATCACCGCACTCAACACTGCACTTATTCACCTTCCAATTTGACCAGCCACCATTTACTGCAAAATGTTAACAGAATAGGTATTAGCATTTTTATCCTGCCTAGATGGACAATTTCGGAAAACAATGGGACGTCCCGCTATTATGATAAGTGGACGCATTAGACAAAAGATAAAAAGATATGCACCCTCATATATAGTTGTTTGGATATGTGAGATTTTGTTCAGACAGCAAGTAAACGTATATACCTGTGTAGTTATTTGGAGATGTCAGCCATGAGTTCACTCTAATTTCCATTCGGCCATTTGCATCTGAGCATAAGGAGTGGGAGTTTGAGTTAATATGGGAATATCAATCCCTTCTGTATACGGTACTAAATAACCCGACTCCCGCGCATCAATAAGGGGTGACATAGTATGGACAAAACATGAGGTACCTTAAGCAGTCAACCAATGGGACCAAACATGACACACCGTGGGTAAAGGGCTGGTTGTGCTCAGTGCATTACGCCGCCATAGGCTATCCAGCGCTGACAAACCTGGTTCGAACCCAAAAACAAGCGCGGATTCGTGATCAATGCAAAGGGATGGAAATCCTGTTCGGGTATCTGGTCAAGCTGGGTAGTTGCTTTCCAGGGGTCGGTGCTATATATAAGCGGTATTGTGATTATGCGTGGTCTTTCTTCCATAACAAAATTGATAACGTCGTGATATGGCCTAGCGGCTGAAACGACGATAAACCCCAAATCAGTCAACCAACCATGGGTAGTAAACACATGGGACAAAATATAAAGCACATTCGGTAGTAAACACATGGGACAAAATATAAAGCACCGTAGGTAATAAACAAATGGGATTAAATATAATATACCGTGGGTGGTAAACACATGGGACCAAACATGAAGCACTCTCGGTAGTAAACAAATGGGTCCAAACATGAAGCATTCTCGGTAGTAAACAAATGGGTCCAAACATGAAGCATTCTCGGTAGTAAACAAATGGGTCCAAACATGAAGAATTCTCGGTAGTAAACAAATGGGTCCAAACATGAAGCACATAATATACCGTCGGTAGTAAACGCATGTGACAAACATGAAGCACTGTCGGTAGTAAACAAATGGGACCAAACATGAAGCACTGTCGGTAGTAAACAAATGGGACTAAACATAATATACCGTCGGTAGTAAACGCATGTGACAAACATGAAGCATTCTCGGTAGTAAACAAATGGGACCAAACATGAAGCATTCTCGGTAGTAAACAAATGGGACCAAACATGAAGCACCGTCGGTAGTAAACAAATGGGACCAAACATGATGCACCGTCGGTAGTAAACAAATGGGACCAAACATGAAGCACTCTCGTAGTAAACAAATGGGACCAAACATGAAGCACCGTCGGTAGTAAACAAATGGGACCAAACATGAAGCACTGTCGGTAGTAAACAAATGGGACCAAACATGAAGCACTGTCGGTAGTAAACAAATGGGACCAAACATGAAGCACCGTCGGTAGTAAACAAATGTGACTAAACATAATATACCGTGGGTAGTAAACGCATGTGACAAACATGAAGCACTCTCGGTAGTAAACAAATGGGACCAAACATGAAGCATTCTCGGTAGTAAACAAATGTGACTAAACATAATATACCGTGGGTAGTAAACAAATGGGACCAAACATGATGCACCGTCGGTAGTAAACAAATGGGACCAAACATGAAGCACTCTCGTAGTAAACAAATGGGACCAAACATGAAGCACTGTCGGTAGTAAACACATGGGGCCAAACATGAAGCACTCTCGTAGTAAACAAATGGGACCAAACATGAAGCACTGTCGGTAGTAAACACATGGGGCCAAACATGAAGCACTCTCGTAGTAAACAAATGGGACCAAACATGAAGCACCGTCGGTAGTAAACAAATGGGACCAAACATGATGCACCGTCGGTAGTAAACACATGGGGACAAACATGAAGCACCGTCGGTAGTAAACACATGGGGACAAACATGAAGCACTGTCGGTAGTAAACACATGGGGACAAACATGAAGCACTGTCGGTAGTAAACAAATGGGACCAAACATGAAGCACCGTCGGTAGTAAACAAATGTGACTAAACATAATATACCGTGGGTAGTAAACGCATGTGACAAACATGATGCACTCTCGGTAGTAAACAAATGGGACCAAACATGAAGCATTCTCGGTAGTAAACAAATGTGACTAAACATAATATACCGTGGGTAGTAAACAAATGGGACCAAACATGATGCACCGTCGGTAGTAAACAAATGGGACCAAACATGATGCACCGTCGGTAGTAAACACATGGGGCCAAACATGAAGCACTCTCGTAGTAAACAAATGGGACCAAACATGAAGCACCGTCGGTAGTAAACAAATGGGACCAAACATGATGCACCGTCGGTAGTAAACACATGGGGACAAACATGAAGCACCGTCGGTAGTAAACACATGGGGACAAACATGAAGCACTGTCGGTAGTAAACAAATGGGACCAAACATAATATACCGTGGGTATAGTAAACCAACGGAACCCAATCGTGGCGTATCGTGGGAAATAAACATGCACATGGGACCAATCATGACGAACAGAGGTTAGCACATGGCACAAACATTCTTGACGTATATACCTTGAGTTGTAAATCAATGGGACCAAACATGACGTGCCGTAGGCATTAAACCAATGGGACGAAACATGACTTATAGCGCCCGCTCTCCCGCGGCGAAGCCGCGGAAGCGAAACGACCTAGGGTATACGTATGCGAATATGAGATATACTAATCGACTTTTTCAGCCACTCTAAAAGTAGATTAAATTACCTAAAGTAGAATAATTTATTCATAATTCAAAGGTCAGCGGAGTCCAAAAATGATTGTTGGCGACGGCCGCCATTTTGTTTTGATTAATGCCACCTCGAAATGTGTAATTGGGCAAAATGCTCCAGGGCAAAAATTAAAAACTTTGATCTAGCAACTGTTAGTTATACTTCATCATATGTAGGAACATCATGCTCCTAAAGCCAAATATATTTTCAAAAAGTGAATGTAAATTGAACAAAAGCTCTGGTTAACATAAAAGTTAAATTGCATGAAAAAGTTTTGTTTACATATTTCATAAAATTATTAAAAATATTTACCCCGAAAGAGGAATCTAGCAACCTTGCTGGCCGTTTACATATTATCTTCAATTTTCTAACGGTATTTCCACCTAAAAGATTGATGAAATATTCTCAAAGTTCAAGGCCGACAAACGGAAACATTAAGTTCCGATTGAAAGATCGCAGAGTCATTTTAAGATTGCTTCTTGGGAAACCAGTACAGGCGTCATGACATGAAGACGTACATCGTGACGTCACTACCTACACCGGCGCGCAAAATTCCAGACAGGACTGCGTCGATGGCCAGACAGCTGAGACTCGTATTACATGGCTGGCTAAATATCCACATTTACGTTATATGTGATTATTTACATACATTGTATATATCATTTACTTGTGTCCCATTATAAGGGTGGATACACACATGCATGTAATTTCCAATAATTGACAACATATATCACCTGCGCGCGAGCGGTTCATTGTTAACAGGCCAGACAAGTGAGTAGTGCTAAGCGAAGTCAAATTGTCTTCTATCAGTACATTTAAGGCCAGTGCAAAACATGTCTTCTCTTACGGATGCGGAAATTAGTCAAGTCTGTGTGATATCTGGCATTTTATTTATGCACGAACACCAGAAGCCATAGCCTACGTCTGGCATATACAGGCTTGATGTAGAACATTTTCAACCATGATGCTTGTTTGTGTGGGGTCTCGAAAGCTTCAAATCGCTAAGGGACTTAGTTGAATGTATCGGCCGGAATAATTTGGGCAAGAATGTACAATATGATATGTTTTACTTAAATAGCTCAGAGTTAGCCACCCCCGCCTGGTAGCTTTCGGGGTCATATATAGCCCCTGCATGCGTCGGGGAAATCCTAATCCACCACTGCAATAAATAAGAGAAGACTGGTAATTATTTAAATAGAAAGTCTACCACATGGGTTATCACACGAACAATTATTTTAAGTGGCCTGGCGACTCGGTCCAAGATAAAGGCTTATCTACATTCCGACTTAATTATAACTAGAAATCAGTGCGTTCAACACGTAGGCAATGATTGGGTTGTCAGTGGACACATATTACATCGTCTGTATGATCCATGTAAAACGCCAAATACACGATAATTACAGAGATTACATGCATGTGTGTATCCACCCTTAGGGTTTATCATCAAATCCTTCTATACAGATAACAATTCATCCGATAATTCCATGAACAGAAACAAGCGGGCGCAAATTACGTTTACGTACATGATCATATTAGCGCCCGCTCTCCCGCGGCGAAGCCGCGGAAGCGAAGCGACCAGGGTATACGTATGCGAATATGAGATATACTAATCGACTTTTTCGGCCCAATCTAAACATAGATAAAATTACCTAAAATGGATAATTTATTCATAACTGAAGGGTCAGCCAGGGTCAGCGGAGTCCAAAATTCTATTGTTGGCAACGGCCGCCATTTTGTTTTGATTAATTCCCACCTCGATCAGCCTCGATCGGCAGCGAAGTTAGTGTAATTTATCAAAATGACCAAGAGCGAAAACTTTGATAAATAATTCTTGTCGGCACACGTTAGTTATACATGTACTTCATTATATATGGGCAAATAATGTCTTTAATACAAGCCAAAGATATTAAAAATTGTGAATCTGAGCACTGAAGTTTAACAAAAAGTTAAATAATCAAATTGCATGAACAAATTTTGTTTACATATTTTATAAAAATATTAAAAATATTTGCCCCGAAAGAGGATTTTAGAGGCCCCACTGGGTGTTTAGATATTTTCTTCAATTTTCTATCGGTGTTTCCGCCTAAAAGTTGGATGGAATATTCTCAAAGTGCAAAGCCGACAAACGAAAACTATAACTATAAGTTTTGATAGATCGCAGAGTCCTTTTAAATAAATCGAATGCATCATAGATTCATACAACTTTAGTGTGTCCCAAATCAAATATTGGGTGATGAGGCATGGGTCGAGACATAATATAGTTCCAAAGATATTAACTATTTTAAGCCATTTGATTCATTGATGGTGTGAACCAATCCAATCATGATATTGATAATGACTTGTATATCATGTATTTCTATTCACAACGAGCGAAAGAAATATGAGTTTGTTGCTTGATAAGTTTGTATCAGTACGCACACATAAAAAAAAACATGTCTGCGTGCACAGACATGTTTCGCCGCTCAACATTCACACTGAAAACATGTTAAATAACTCAACACCTACGATTATGAACACAACTGAGGTAAGCAATGTGTACATATTTATGAAATCCATTCTAAGAATAGATTTCTTAAAGCCAAAGTCGACACTGACTGGCGAAATATTGCAGACAAAACCAAATAAAAACAAAACGCACAATGACAGTGACAGTGACCATGACCTGATGACCATCTGGCCATGGTTATTTCACAAATGACCGCAAAAAATTGCTATTTCAAATATAATTTAATGTTTCGCTTGCTGAATTACATAACAGATACATGTATGATTGAATCAAGTATTATTTAAAAACATGCAAAATAGCAATAGCAAATTAGCATGACGATTGTACAGTATAATTAACACTACCGTAACAGAATGAGACTGAGAGCAAGAAGTGATGGAGTCGCACCGAAATGTAGCAGCACCATAATTCCAAGCCGGTCACCCATCCAAGGACTAACCGAGCTTGACGTTACTTAACCTCGGTGATCAGACAAAGCATCTAATGGCTGAGACCTGGAGGTTGTATCATGACAGTCCTCTAATGGCCAGACGAGCCCCCAGTGTAACAGGACGAGAGAGTGAGAAGTGCGTAAGTTGCACCGAACATTGGCATCACCCGGAAACCCAACCCAGTCAACCATCCAAAGACTAACCGAGCTTGACATTGCGTCTAACGACCGTGTCCAAGAAATCTAGACCTCTCGGGTAGAAGAGTCATCTGCCTTCTATATTTACAACCATATTATTCCTTTTCGTGAAAATAAATTAAATTTAAAGCAAGTCGAAGATGTTAAATAAGTTACCGGTATGTTTAAAAATATTATGCAATAATGCATGAAATTGATAAGTTTACGTTCAGACGACCACGATACAATCGTAAGCGGAAAGATTTCCGTCGCAGGAAGTAACCGGTAGCTCGATTGCACATGCTAACATCAAAATCGTTGGTCATAAATTGATATCAAGCGCTGTTTGATTCTAGATGCGAAATGTGGATATCCTTGGTTACCTCCACTTGCGATGTAATCGCAGCTGTATAGGCCTGTAACGATTCATCGTGATTTCGATTCATCGCGATTCGTCATTCATGATTCTATACGCGATTCATTTGTCTGTAATTTCGATACACTACGATACAGTTCCGCTTCCGTATTATGCAGTTACCATCCGAAGTAAATCGGGACCCGCGGCTGAGCGCCAAGTACACCGCAGCCAAACGTCAAGTACACATGTACACCATGGCCGAAAAGCAACTACAACGGGGCCGCATGGCATGTACACCGTGGTTAGATTTATGGTTTGTATTGTCTTTTTTCATTTTAATGAATGTACACAGCGTGACAGCGGTAACTACACCATGGCCGAATGGCAAATACACAGCGGCCCAACTGTAGTTAGCCGGTGGAGACGCGATGTACCGGTAGTTGCATTTCGGCCGCGGTGGCAATGATAACCGCACCGTGGTTAAGTGGGACACTTGTTTTACCCAGCAGGGTAAAAAGCTTGGTGAGAAAGCTTATGGTACATAAACCCGAGGCATCTGGGAGACTAGTGCTGTATGGTATTTTCGTTAATCATCAACACCAAGATACCATATGCAAACAAACGCTGCCTTACACCGCCCACATTATTAGGTCAACTTTACTTTGTAAAGTTTGAGCTATTGCCATGGCTTTGTCGTCTGTGTGTACATGTATGCGTGTGTGCGTAATTCGTCAACAATACAGGCTACAGGTCGTACCTTTGGTCAGATCATTATGAAATTTCACATAGCTGTTGACATCAACATTTAGACCGGAACGATTCATTTGGATAAAAAAACATGGCCACCAGCGGCCATCTTGGATTTCAATATTCAATCCATTAGAACGGTCTACAGGTCGTACTGTTCGTCTGATCATCATGAAATTTGTCATGGATGTTAATATTGACATGTAGATGGGAACGAGTAATTTTGGGGTCATTCGACCAAAAAACATGGCCGTCGACAGCCATCTTGGATTTTACTCTTTGCATGACTAAATTCTTTGGCACGCCCTACAGGTTGTACCTTTGGTCGGATCATCATGAAATTTGTGATGAATGTTAATATTTACATGTAGATGGGAAACGAGTACTTTTGGGGACATGCGGCCAAAAAACATGGCCGCTGGCAGCTATCTCAGCTGACTATCTTGGATTTTACTCTTTGCGTGAATAAATCCTTTGGCACGGGCTACAGGTCGTACCTTTGGTCAGATCATCATAAAATTTGTCATGAATGTTGACAATGACATGTAGATGGGAACGAGTCATTTTGGGGTCATTTGGCCAAAATACATGGCCACCAGCAGCCATCTTGGATTTTACTCTTTGGATGACTAAATCCTTTAGCACGGGCTACAGATCGTAGCTTTAGTCTGATCATCATGAAATTTGTCATGGCTGTTTAAATTGGAATGTAGATGGGAATGATTCATTTTGGGGTCATTCGGACAAAAAAACATGGCTGCCCGCGGCCATCTTTTATTTCAAAATTCAATCCATTAGCACAGGCTACTGTTCGTCTGGTCATCATTAAATTTGTCATGGGTGTTAATATTGACATGTAGATGGGAACGAGTAATTTTGGGGTCGTTCGGCCAAAAAACATGGCCGCTGGCAGCCATCTTGGATTTTACTCTTTGCATGACTAAATCCTTTCACACAGGCCACAAGTCTAACCTTTGGTCAGATCATCATGAAATTTGTCATGGTTGTTAAATATGACATGTAGATGGGAACGAGTCATTGTCCAGTCATTCGACCAAAAAACATGGCCGCCAGCAGCCATCTTGGATTTTACACTTTGCATGACTAAATCCTTTGGCACGTGCTACAGAACGCACCTTTTGTCAGATCATTGTGAAATTTGTCATGGATGTTGACATTGACATGTCGATGAGATCGAGTAATTTTTAGGTTATTCGGCCAAAATCATGGCCGCCAGCAGCCATCTTGGATTTTACTCTTTGCATGACTAAATCCTTTGGCATGGGCTACAGGTCGTACCTTTAATCAGATCATCATGAAATTTGTCATGGCTGTTGACACAGGCATGTAGATAACAAGTCATTTTAGGTTCATTTGGTCTTAAAATGTGTCCACTGGCAGCCATCTTGGATTTTACTCTTTGCATGACAAAATCCTTTGGCACACCCTACAGTCCACTTCCCTCATCCGATCATCTCCAGACTTCATATTAATCTTGATATTGATCTTACTAGATGGAAGCTATCAAATGTTTTTAAATTTTTATTGGAATACTCTAGTGATCCGAATAATAGTAGGGGTCGGAATAATAGTAGGGGGTGGAAAATTTCCCAAATTTTAATAATAGTAGGGGTCGGAATAATAGTAGGGGGTGGAAATGTCAATGAAAAAGGAGATCATTGAAGAACACTGATTTAATTATCAAACAAAAACTTATAATAAACACTCCTCGACCCAGCACGGACAACGTCTGGTTCTTGCAGAACCTTTTCAATGTCATTGATTTGAACGGAGAACACTGCGTCAACACTTTTATACGAATTTTCAGTTCCAGCACAAGGCTCGAAAAATCTAACACTCAGGGGATCCTGAGCGGTAACTACTCAATTGTGTTCTAATTAAAGAAACTTTCAAACGTGAGCCCCAGACGTTGATTAACTTCTTAGTTAATAACGCGTCAATTGTAAAAAAAAAACACAGATACTGAACGATAAACAATACCCGCAGAGGGGGGGGGGTCTGTCTATTGCAATAGGGTCGCACAAATTGCAAAATAGCGACACGTGCGAGGATGGAGTTACTTCCCATGGATCAAATCATTGATTATATTGCGATGCCAGACGGTTGCGCGAATTCTTTAAACGTATTCCGTTTCATGCATGCCATTTGATTAAAAACTACGAATAATGCGATCATTCATGGAGTATGGGTGATCAAAATTAAATAATTTTGAATAAGAATAAGGCTTGAATAAGAATCGTAGGGGGTGGATTTTTTCTCCAAAATTAACAATCGTACGGGTACGGTTATTCGGATCACTAGAGTAGCCACCTGGATTTTACATCTGTAACCATCTTGGATTTAACTTTTTTATATACCGGTATACATGTACCGGTATATGTATCTCTTCATGTTGATAATCTAGTATTACTTAGACATTTCAACTTTCCGCACCCCTAATCGCTCCACATTAAATTATTTCCAAGTTGAGGTACAGTGTCATTGACACTTTCATTATATGAAGTACAGCTATGCTCTAATTAATCGACCCTCCTTAACGAGGTTGACATGCGGTATGACTGCGGTGTAATACCGCGGTCGGGCGGTGTAATACCACCTGACCGCGGTGTAATAACGCCTGACCGCGGTGTAATAACGCGGTCAGCCGCGGTATTGAAAACGCGGGCAACCGCGTGGTCGCGGTTGAGTTTTTGGTGCCACTACCGCTGTGTAAGTTTAAACCACAGTAAAACCTAGCGTCCGTATCGCAACTGAGCATTGTAAATTATCTGACAATAGACTGACATATTGCGCATGGAAAATATTAATCTGAAATTGAAAATAAATCGGTTCTAATTTACCACGGTCCCGATTTCCTTAAGCGTGCCAAATAAAGAGCGTCTGTTTATTCGTGATATGGTATATGGATAAGGCGTGTGCGATTAAGAATTAAAATGGCTTTTCGGCGGTTCAAGCAAGATAATTATGCGATCGCCATGTGCACATTTCACCGACACAAAAATCATTTGGTTCAAGGAATTACGTGGGGACGTCAACCATTGAAGACGTCAGTACTCTAAAATAAATTTAGTTTGGCGCGAGGAATGAATGTAAGGTCAGTTTCTTAATATATTGACGCAAATTATAGGCCAACCTGAACAAGACAGATCGAAATTCTTACCTTGAGTCTTCCAAAAGAAAAAGAAAAAGCAGATTTTTATCGCGGCAGATTATTTGAACGCGGTTGACACGGGGAATGACCATGGTGTAAGGCGGTCGCGGAAAATACTACCGCGGTGTACGCCGGTAACGGTCTAGATTACCGCGGTGGACTTCCAACATGACCGCGGTCAGATACCGCGTGTCACCGCGCATTACTACTGTATGACCGCGGTGTATGGCCGCAGTGTACTACCGCATGACCGCGGTGTAGTGGCGGTATGACCGCGGTCATGACCAGCCCAAAACCTCGTTAAATGGGTCGATTAATTAGAGCATAGCTGTACTTGACTTAATTATTTTAAGTGATTATTGCTGGAGATGATAATCTGTAACTGCAAACTTGATACTACCCTGCTGGACAAAACAAGTGTCCACTTAACCGCGGTGCTGTTAGCGTTGCCACCGCGGCTGAAATGCAACTACACCGGGGCTTCACCGGCTAACTACAGTTGGGCCGCGGTGTACTTGCCATTCGGCCATGGTGTAGTTGCCGCAGTGTACGTTCATTAAACTGAAAAAAGACGATACAAACCAGAAATCTAACCACGGTGTACATGCCGTTCGGTCGCGCTGTAAGTTGCCTTTCGGTCGCAGTGTACTTGCTGTTCGCCGCGGTGTACTTCCTGTTCGGCCGCGGTGCTCAACTGCAGTTACAAACTCTTGACACCGCGGCCGAACGGCAAATACACCGCGGTGCCAATGGACACTTGTTTTGTCCAGCGGGGGTAGTAATAGTATTAACTATTTTTGCGCATACACATATATATACTTAGAAATATTTTACTTGAGTTAATAAAACTGAATTGAAATGTATATATAACTAAAACAACAGGATAAGGAGAATTGCAGATGTGATGCTATTTTCTGCCAACAAATTAGGCCTACAATAGTACATGTACGTGTATGGTACACTGAAATTTCCCAAGGCAGTATAATAATAAAATCTGGACTGACTGGTTGCTATTCATGTTGACATAGGCAGCCCGATTTGATATCAGATTCCGATTTTTTGTGGTAAATTGCCAATTTGTAGAGCCCTAATTGCACTCGAGATGTGTACTAATAATTTCCCCAGAAAAACTTATTCAAACAGACAAAGATGGATAACTCTAAAATCAAGTGTATTAATATTGCAATTTTGACTGAGACCATCCTTTTGACGGCGTGTTTCTGGACCAGAACATATAGAAATAACAAAACTTCAAAAATTTATATCTGGTCACTCTGAGCGTTGATAGGTTGGTTCCTCGACTCGAATGATCGAATCAATTATTTTTATCCCCGAAGCCAAAGAAATAGTAATTGATGAGGGCCTGATCGGATTGAGTACCTTTAATTAAATGTCCATACCCCGCTGGACAAAACAAGTGTCCATTGGCACCGCGGTGTATTTGCCGTTCGGCCGCGGTGTCAGAGTTTGTAACTGCAGTTTAGCACCGCGGCCGAACGGCAAGTACACTGTGGCCCAACAACAAGTACCCTGCGGCCGAAAGGCAACTACACTGTGCACCATGGTTAGATTTACGGTTTGTATCGTCTTTTTTCAGTTTAATGAACGTACAGTGTACACCGCAGCAACTACACCATGGCTGAACGGCAAGTACATGTACACCGCGGCCCAACTGTAGTTAGCCGATGGAGCTGCGGTGTAGTTGCATTTCAGCCGCGGTGGCAACGCTAACTGCACAGCGGTTAAGTGGACACTTGTTTTGTCAAGCAGGGTATGTATGCCATATACTAGAATATGTACATGCATAAAGTTATAAGCTCATCATTTTGATATCAGAATCATAGAAATCTTGACTTTGTGCTCTTTTCAATTTTCATAGCCTCAAAATTAATGATTGTGCAGACCCAAATAAGCACTATGTGTGTGGGGGAAATTTCGCACAAAAATAATAAAGGTGCATTCATGTTTATTTGGAGCCCAAGAGTATGGGTTATGTCGTTAAAACACTATATAACACCAGGTGCCTCGGTTGGGGGTAATTTAATGTTAAGGATGTCAGGGTTAAGTGAAGGGTAGGCCTATGTATATGTTTTAAAAAATGTGCTAATGGGTACACAGGGTTTGGTATCGGTTGCGACGCAGTTACTTCAACTGTGTTCCAGAATGTATGGGGGCAATTGGCAATTTGTTTTCAGTTCATTTTCATTGTAAATGTGAACAGTTATTCTGTAGCATAAATTGCAGCCCTCTTAATTTACGTTGTTTGGCTTTGGCAATGTGCTACTGCAACCCTTTGTCTTGGCCCAGTTTGCTTCAGCATGCCTGATTACCGTAGCAAATTATGAGAACCGGCACTGAAATTGTGACAAAAAGTCATTTGGAATGAGAATTCAAAACTTGTGGGTAAAATATGCCCCGGCTCCTAGCACAAGATTTAGCCAAACTTTTGTTTTCAATTTTCTGGTAAAAATACCTGTACATGGCTGCTAACAGCAACAGGCAACATCTCTCATCCGATCATCACCAAACATAATATGGATTCACCATAGTGACATCTAAATGAGAGATTACCCCATCGAAATTCTGGTAAAAAAACATGGCTGCCAACGGCCATCTTGTTTTTACTCTTTGTTTGACTAAATCCTTTAGCACACCCTACATGTAACATCTCTCATCTGATCGTCACCAAACTTCATACCGGTATGGATCTTCAGGGTCACATCTTGATGGCAGCTATCCCATTTTTTCCGAATTTTGTTTAAAAAACATGGCTACCAGCCGCCATACTGGATTTCAAATTTGAATCAATCGGCACACCATGAAGCTCACAATTATTGGTGAAATGTTTTGAAAATTTAAGGTTACATTACTACATGTATGTTTGGGATCACCTCTAGATGGGAACGATTGAATTTGAACAATTTTCGATGAAATACATGGCCACTAGCAGGTATCTTGTGTTTTACTCTTTGCATCACTAAATTCTTTGGCACACCCTACAGGCCACAACCCTTCATCGAACTTAATATGAATCCTCGAGGTGACCTCTAGATAGGAATTACCATTTTAGTTTTCATTGTGGCATACAAACATCCCCGTGGTTGTGGGATTCCACAGAGGTACAGTGTACCACTATAATCAAAGTAATTGACTTGAAAAACAGGGTGATAGTACCGTGATACCCCGGTGAATACCATGGTATTGCTGGTAGTACACAATTTTGCATAATTCCATTTGCACCCCCCCCCTTGCCCCTCAATGCTCAGGCCTAATAACCTAGATATATTCATAAACCATGGTTCTATATACCGGTATCCGGTATATGAACCTGAAAATTCCATAAATACAGTGTTACACAGAACGACATGATGTGTAAATGGGTTTGTCGATATGAGAGGGGATGGGTTCACATCAGAAGATTGTTTGCAAGATTGTCGGGATAACTTGGTTACTGGGTACAACTTGGGAATGTGAAAGCGAGTCATCACAGCAGAAAACCTGGAACATAACACGATTCGTTCTGTGTCCAGTAAATATTTAGTAACACATGTTTCCTATAAGAGATCTGAATACCA
Organism: Siphonodentalium dalli; assembly: GCA_032622095.1. NCBI lineage: Eukaryota > Metazoa > Mollusca > Scaphopoda > Gadilida > Siphonodentaliidae > Siphonodentalium > Siphonodentalium dalli. The sequence goes on from CP136062.1 coordinate 32,741,661, forward strand.
ACTAACTTAAAGGTACTCAATCCGAACAGAGGGTCCCCATCTCAACAGATTCCAACAACAACAATCCGATCAGATGGTCCTATATTACTATTTCTTTGGCTTTGGGGATACAAAATATTTGATTCGAGTCGAGGAACCCATCAAACAAAGCTCGCAGAGTTATTAAATATTGATTTTTGAAATTTGTTATTTACTCGAGATGAGTACCAATAATTGCCTTAAACTGCCGTAATCTGCTCTGGATGTGTACTCAAATCTATTCAAACAGACAAGGATGGATAACTCTAAAATCAAGTGGTAATAACAGCGCAATTTTGACTGAGTTCTGGGCCAGATAATATTCCCGATAATGAAAAATAATAGATTTCTAAAATCGATATCTAACAAATCTGAGCTTTGATGGGTGACTTCCTCGACTCGAATCAAATATTTTTGACCCCCGAAGCCATTGAAATAGTAATTGAGAGGAGTTTTATCGGATTGAGTACCTTTAATGTTACCAGTCAATGTGATTATGTCCCAAACCATGTGAACTCAGGATTAGATGCATGGCCAAGTTTGTGCCACACTCAGGAAGATTATAATCCCCACTCTATGCTAAACCAGGTCATACATGTGTATTATACCAGCGCCGAAGCCGACCCACCCAAACTCAGTTGCGGTAGTTTATGACAAAAAATTTGCTTTAGTATATCTGGGATAAATCGCAACCATCTTTCATACGGTACTTTGCGATAATTACTTTGCGATATTATCTTTGACTGATAAATCACAAACAAATTTGCGACACTTACCTTTGCCATTGCAAAGGTATGTTAATTTGTTTGCAATGTAATTAACAGTTTTTATCGCAAAGATGATTGCTATTCTGTTATATAAAATTGCGAAGTATTTTACGATCTATCGTAAAGATGTTTGCAATTTATCGCAAAGTTTTGCGATTTATCAACATGTATTTTTAAATAGATATTTGGAAAGTGACAGGAGGGTTTTCAAAACTTGAACCCAAATTTGTTTGTGATTTATCATCAGTCAAAGATATCGCAAAGTAATTATCGCAAAGTATGAAAGATGGTTGCGATTTATCCCAGATATACTAAAGCAAATTTTTTGTCAGAAACTGCCGCAACTGAGTTTGGGTGGGTCGGCTTCGGTGCTGGTATTCCAGTCCCTATGTTGTTAGTTTGATTTAAAGTCGAAAAATTATTAAAACAAAAAAACAGCGGTGTTTGAACAGGATGTCAATACATTAGCTGACAGTGACACTCGAAAATCTTGGCGCAAATGCTGAGCTGCTTTTTTGTCCATAGTAGTTAGTACCGTGTATAATATTGTTACTTCATTTTCAGGATTTCCAAATTAAACCAATGGAACTTTGGGAGCGCTTTGTTGGGTTTGAGTTTCTGGGTCAATAACAATGGCTGCATAATTAAGGATACACACGTCTATGTATTTCATGTTTAAATAGTAGTTGTATCAGTGTATACTATATGTACATTGTTGTTTATTATTGGGGGGGGGGGGTGGTGTCTGGGTTGGTCAGTGGTCCAATGAGCACGGTACCGGTCACCAAGCTGTAGGACCTGAGCTAGTGACTGACATGGGTTCGATTCCTATGTGGCGACCTCTGTCCAACTTCTTGCCTGAAGAAAACTTTCCGATCGGCGGAGTACATATGATATGTGCAGACGGTGCATCGTGACTACCTATTGTAGGTGACTAACCATAGATCACATGGTTTCCATCAACAACAAATGATCTGGCCTCATTGTTATATCGCCTTAGTTGTGGAAAGCAACAAATCCCCAAAAAATTTACTCAATGTTGCTACTGCCTTTCATTTATTTATTTTATATTTGTGGTTTTACGTGGCTTCCTACAATTAAGCGATATCACAGCAAAGGCAGATTAATTGTTGGTAGAGGAAAACATGTGTGCTACACTTAGTTGTGTACAATTCAGTACTTAAAAAAAAATTAAGTGATTTATGCACCATCTGCTCTCATGTTACAAATCACTGACCACTGTGAAGGTAGCCCATGTTTCCTCTGTTAATATTCCCATGTTATTATACTAGTAATTAGATGAAAGTAGCCTGTGTTTCCTCTGTTAATATTCCCATGTTATTATACTAGTAATTAGATGAAGGTAGCCGGTGTTTCCTGTCCTTCCCATGTTATTATCATTAGATGTAGGTACACCGGTAGTCCATGTTCCCTCTGTTCCTCCCATGTTATTATCATATGCCTATGGGGGTCGGGCAGGGGGGGGTATTTTTTACGGGCACTTATGCGGGGGTGGGTCACTGGGTGGGTGGTTTGGTCGATGGGACTAACAATTTTTTCCGCAACTCAGAACTTTTTTTCCTGCAAGTTTTTTGACTGTTTTTTTCAATGAATTTGGCTTATTAAAACACCTTAGAATAAGAGAAATAATGTAATTATAACTGCTAAACTGACTGCAGGCAGTTATTGTGTTGTATTTTGTTGCAAATTTTGAAATTATGTTTTTTTGGCCGAATGACCCCAAAATGACCCGTTCCTATTTACATGCCAATGTTAACATCCATGACAAATAGTATGCACAGAAATTCATATACAGCTGTTTACAGTGAATTCCCCCCTGCAAATCTGCTTTAGTGTTAAAAGGGGGTGGGTGTCCAAAAATGGTCGGAAAAATTTGGACGCATGGTGGGTGGGGGGCCCAACAAGGGTCGAAAGTGAAAAATCAGCATACGTGCCTGAAAATGTTTTCTGACCCCCCCCGGAGGGCATTTACCAGTACAGGTAGTCAAACTCGGGTGTTGATTATCAGAGTTTGTTATCTTTTGTCATGGTGAAAGCACAGGTTGGTACCTACATTAGTTAGGCTAATTATTCAAGGTACCGGTATGTAACTTTGTTCCAAAATGTTGTTGTACGAGAAATGTCGATTTCATGACAATTAGGTGTTGGACATTGATTTTTGATTTTTATCTATAATTGTAGATGTATAGTGCAGACATTTAGCACCTGTGGACCTGGTTGAATTTTTCTGTGGTTCGATGGATCACATCCATCCTCAAGCTACTTATGTCATTTACTGGCATTTGTTTATAATGTGTAGGGGTAGATCGCTTGAGACCCCACCACGGTTCAATTCACACCAGGTTCTCAGCTTCAGATTACGTTGGCCATGTAATTTTACGATTAAACCGCAAATTCACATTACGATGATGTTGTAATTTTACGATAGTTTTTCTGTCATAATATTACGATCATTTTGTAAATATACGATCAAATTTGTAAATGTCAGATTACGTTGATCTCGTAATTTTACGACAGTTACTGATGGTCCAATTCCTGCCAACAGTTTCTGTCGTAATATTACAATGAAATTTGTTTGAGTGTATGATCATTTACATATACCGGTATGATTTTTGTAATTATGGTTAATTAATCATCAAATCCTACGAAAGATTAACAAGCGGGCGCAAATTACGTTTACGTATCATCATATTAGATATTAAACCAATGACTGTACACAAGACAGGAGTCTACGGGATCGTTGTTCGAAATTCAATACCATGATTCGGGGTTCACTTAGTGATGTTGATGGTATTTCTTTCTGTGCTTATGATAACATTAGCAAGGCCACCGGTGTGATTGTGAGATTCTTCGAAAAAGATCGGAGGCACCTATCGTCGAGGGCAAAGTTAGTCACAAACCTTAAACTGCCACGACGAAACGTTCCTAAACGAAATCAGAATCGGCCGCACAAAAACAATAACTCAAAATATCACCAAAGGTCACGCCCGGTCAACTCTGAAGGCAGGAACTCTTACGTCGGGAGAGACTCACAATCCTTCAATTCTAGCGGATATACCAATGATAATTGGATGAGTCAACAAAGACGCTTGCCAGTCAGTTGGGGTGGGGGAGGGGGGGGGGGTCACCCGGTGGCCTCAATAGTAACTCTCAGTGGAGACCTCTCAGCAGGAAACAGTTGTATAATGCTCTAATGGCACTTGCGCAATTCGAACTTGTGGGGTGAATCCATTGTATTTTATGTATTTCTGAAGTCAACACAGCTACAGTTGTTTGCTACCCTTTAGCATAACCATTGTCTATTCAAAACAGTATACTGCACAGGTAAACTCAGGTAAACACTTCCTACTTTACTGCCCCCTGTTCTCGGACGAACGTTCTGAATTATTTGATAATCTACGGGGCATATCTCCCACGATTAACTTATTACCCGACACTCAATTATATAACACTCTAGTCGGAATATTCGATAATGACATCACACTGCGGGTAATGAGATATATCCATCTCAATCATGAAAAACGACGCCGATTCATAGGTGCCGCAACCTGATGATTTGGCCCCAGAGCGCAGCGGTGGTCAAAATTGATCTATACTGCCGATTTCTAGGTTAATCTTTGTATGTGTCATACAAACTACATTTATATATGTGTATTTCCTGTTTATATGTTTAATTGACATATCATGTTTATGTAATGTACTATATATTTGTACTCATGTGTTATGTGACAATGTGGTCACGGCGGACATATTGTCATTTAAAAAATGGGACCAAACATGACGTGCCGTATATATTACACCAATGGGACCAAACATGACGTACCGTAGATATTAAACCAATGGGACCAAACATGACATACAGTAGATATTAAACCAATGTGACCGAACATGACGTGCAGTGGATATAAAACCAATGGGACCAAACATGACGTGCCGTATATATTAAACCAATGGGACTAATCATGTCGTGCCGTAAATATTAAACCAATGGGACCAAACATGACGTACCGTGGATATTAAACCAATTGGACCAAACATGACGTGCCGTATATATTAAACCAATGTTGACCAAACATGACGTACCGTAGATATTAAACCAATTGGACCAAACATGACTTGCCGTAGACATTAAACCAATTGGACCAAACATTACGTACCGTAGATATTAAACCAACGGGATCAAACATGACGTACCGTATATATTAAACCAATTGGACCAAACATGACGTGCCGTATATATCAAACCAACAGGATCAAACATGACGTGCCGTATATATTAAACCAATTGGACCAAACATGACGTGCCGTATATATTAAACTAATGGGACCAAACATGACGTACCATAGAGATTAAACCAATTGGACCAAACGTGACGTGCCGTATATATTAAACCAACGGGATCAAACATGACATGCCGTAGATATCAAACCAATGTGACCAAACATGACTTGCCGTATATATTAAAAAATGGGACCAAACATGACGTACCGTATATATTAAACCAATGGAACTAATCATGGCGTGCCGTATATAATTAACCAATGGGACCAAACATGACGTATCGTGGATATTAAACCGATTGGACCAAACATGACGTGCCGTGGATATCAAACCAATGGGACCAAACATGACGTGCCGTATATATTAAACCAATGTTGACCAAACATGACGTACCGTAGATATTAAACCAATTGGACCAAACATGACTTGCCGTAGACATTAAACCAATTGGACCAAACATTACGTACCGTAGATATTAAACCAACGGGATCAAACATGACGTACCGTATATATTAAACCAATTGGACCAAACATGACGTGCCGTATATATCAAACCAACAGGATCAAACATGACGTGCCGTATATATTAAACCAATTGGACCAAACATGACGTGCCGTATATATTAAACTAATGGGACCAAACATGACGTACCATAGAGATTAAACCAATTGGACCAAACGTGACGTGCCGTATATATTAAACCAACGGGATCAAACATGACATGCCGTAGATATCAAACCAATGTGACCAAACATGACTTGCCGTATATATTAAAAAATGGGACCAAACATGACGTACCGTATATATTAAACCAATGGAACTAATCATGGCGTGCCGTATATAATAAACCAATGGGACCAAACATGACGTATCGTGGATATTAAACCGATTGGACCAAACATGACGTGCCGTGGATATCAAACCAATGGGACCAAACATGACGTGCCGTATATATTAAACCAATGGGACCAAACATGACGTACCGTAGATATTAAACCAATGGAACTAATCATGACGTGCCGTATATATTAAACCAATGGGACCAAACATGACGTACCGTGGATATTAAACCGATTGGACCAAACATGACGTGCCGTGGATATCAAACCAATGGAACTAATCATGACGTGCCGTAAATATTAAACCACTGGGATCAAACATGACGTACCGTATATATTAAACCAATTGGACCAAACATGACGTGCCGTATATATTAAACCAACGGGATCAAACATGACGTACCGTATATATTAAACCAATTGGACCAAACATGACGTGCCGTATATATTAAACCAACGGGATCAAACATGACGTACCGTAGAGATTAAACCAATTGGACCAAACATGACTTGCCGTAGACATTAAACCAATTAGACCAAACATTACGTATCGTAGAGATTAAACCAATTGGACCAAACATGACGTACCGTGGATATTAAACCAATTGGACCAAACATGACGTGCCGTACATATTAAACCAACGGCACCAAACATGACGTGCCGTATATATTAAACCAATGGGACCGAACGTGACGTGCCGTATATATTAAACCAATGGGACCGAACATGACGTGCCGTAGATATTAAACCAATGGAACCAAACGTGACGTGTCGTATATATTAAACTAATGGGACCAAACATGACGTACCGTAGATATTAAAACAAATTGGACCAAACATGACGTACCGTATATATTGAACTAATGGGACCAAACATGGGGTACCGTAGATATTAAACCAATGGGACCAACCACGACGTGCCGTAGATATTAAACCAATGGGACCAAACATGGATATTAAACCAATTGGAAAGCTTGTCCCCTTGTTAGGGTAGATTGGTTCAATTATTTATCTCGAGCGAAATGATATGCCGCTGAGATTTGTGTGCGGCCAATTCTTTGCGAGACGGGAATTTATTGAATCTGTTGTCCGCCTATTAGGGGGAATATATTCGTTAATCAATTTGTCTGGAGGGAAATTCAACGCAGCTGAGGCGAGCGCATTATTACAAAACGCCATAACTAAACACCGGCGCAACGCACGATGTCCTGCTATGAATCGTTGGAAGGCCACATCCTTGGCTATTTAACTGGAGTAATTTGATTCTGAAGTAGGCACGTTTGCGTTGTGTTAATTTCGCATATATCTTTTGCGAAAACGGTTATCATTATATTTACATGTATGATAATTCATAATGCATACAGACCATGCATGCACACGCTTTGTACTACTAAACTAATTACAAACAATTGCACTCAAGTGCAATTTCGCTGTGCTCAAGCAAAATTGCGATGCGATTAAGCGAAATTGCGCTGTGCATAAGCGATCCAGCGAGCACGCTGTAACCAACGAGCGAGTACCAGCGTGGTTTCGGCGGCCATCCATATGCACACGCTCTGACTATTGCGGTAAGGGACACAATATCACAGTGGTCACGATTGCGCTGCATTGCACTAAATAGAAAAGCATCCCAATTTCGCCTCGTTTCAGCGAAATTTGCGCTACAATGACGCGAAATTACATTAAACTGCAGCGACATTACAATGTAATGAAGCACATTAATTAGCATTGTATTGCAGCGACAATGCGCTGAACTGAAGCGCAATTTCACTGCGTTGCAACGACTGTGCTGCACCCAAGCGCAATTACACTGTGGTGCAGTGAAATTGCGCTGCACCCAAGCGCAATTGTACTGCGATGTCGCGACATTGCTCTGCACTCAAGCGCAATTGCACTGCGATGCCGCGACATTGCGCTGCACTCAATCGCAATTGTACTATGATGTCGCGACATTGCTCTGCACTTAAGCGCAATTGCACTGCGATGCCGCGACATTGCGCTGCACTCAAGCGCAATTTCACTGCGGTGCGGCGACATTGCGCTGCAACCAAGCGCAATTGAACTGTGGTACGGCGACATTTCTCTGCACAGGAGCGAAATTGTAGTGTGGTGGCGCGACATTGCGCCGACCAGAAGGTGCCAATTCCATAGCCAAGTACGCGCATTGGCAGTACCCAGACGGTAAATAAAGCGTGTATGTGTATATATAATTGAGTCTTGTCCAGTCATGTGAAATCAGTGTTTTCGGTGGATACCAAATTTGTCTGGATTATGGCCCACAAACCAATTGACGTAAATTACGTCATGGAGCATGTCATGACGTCTTCGCTGGTTTTCGTTCAGCTAACCAACGAAATTGGTTAAAATGAAACTAATATATAGGCCTAAATCACATAGGAATTGTTCGGAAAAACTAAAGTTGCTAATTTCATAACCATCCCACTGTCCACTGCTGATTCCGTGATTTGACCATTCCGTTGGGAGATCAATTGCCCCCAGAGGGGATACCAATTCGATAGCAATACACGACTGGAAGTCACATGATTTTTCACCCCTATTTTGTACGCCGCTCCAGATCGCGCCGAAATTCCGTTTCATGGTATTGTAAAAATTAGTGACGTCATTCACGCCTAAACCTAAAAAGCAACATCGCGATGTGGTTGCTATTAACCAGTAATTTTCACCCTGTTACAAGTAAGATAAATACGATTTGCCCATTTTCTAAAACAAGTTCTGGGATAATTGAGGGCACATATTCATGTCGGTGAGCAACAGTCAATAAATGTGTATAAGAATCAGAATGTTATACACGCCCAAATAAGGATCAGACAGGGTGAAATGTTATACACACCAAATAATGATAAGACAGGGTGGAATGTTTTCAGTAAATTAATAATGATACATGTCTGATTATTTGGATCACGAGGTAATACACGATTTTCGACGAGGCACCATGTATAAATCCTAAAACTTAATGTTACAATATGCACCCACCTGCACAGTCTGGAGTAGAACACGCGGTTGTCCTGTTCGATGACCCGTCGCAATCCTTCCCGCCGCTTGCAGGCTCTGGGTTAGTGCAGCGGCGGGTTTCATTCTGGGTCCCGTTGCCACACGTGACGCTGCAGGGAAGTTGTACCCAGCCCGACCAACCACCATCGATGACTGTAAAAGAAAAAGAAAAAAGTTAGTCGATCGCCTACACGAGAATGTTCGAACAAATGTAACTTACGTATATGTCAACGCATCCAATAATGAGATGGGTCGTGTAGCTAAGGCAGCATTTAATATATAACAGCTGTTTAATAATCAAAATACTCACTTTTGTAAACCATTTCACCTGGTAAACATGTTTAGGTCACTCAGAGGTCCGCCTAGTTATAAGCCATCAGTTAGTTGACATTATCTTTTAAATTCCCCAAGTTCATATAAACTATCATCTTACGTTTGACCGAAATGTAGATAATCGTCCTTGCATTCAGCTGATACCACAACGCTTTCCATATATATACTGTGGGTAGGCTACCAGCATTCAACACATGAACTGCCATTGAAAGCATTACACCAATAGTAGACATGTATACCCATAGTGCGGCTGACGGGCCAGGTTAATATGTTTTAAGATTATGCTCGCAATTTCGACCAGGAACCAGATTATTTAACAAGAGAAATTGAGTGCGTACCGATAAACAGACACGACGGTGACAAAAACAATTATATAGAAATGTTCATTCACTAAATACATGTAGCTACTTTGTGATGAGCAGCTGATATTAAAATGTACTTTTCTTTCCATAAACAGAAACGTAGACAGTTGTTGCCTTGCCCTATATAATTATCCGCCAGATTCGTAGTAACCATTGTAACCTGATCATTTATGCTGTAGTAACATGACACACGATTCGTAATAACCTGACCAGTGTTGTCAAAGCTTCATACCTACATTGTAGGTTATAACTTACTGTATAAGGTATATGCATCAAATGTTCAACAAAAACAAAATATAAATTTCCCAGCATATCCCCTACATAACCAGCGTGATATCATTTCCCCATGCAAGCTATTACACGAACCAAACATGTGTTTTGGCTATTTTTTCCGTAATACATTTTAATCTGATAACATATTATGACAGTGAACTTAATCTTCACTTTCGAGCCACTGTTGACATTTTGTAGACATATCCATGACATATCAGTTATGCTCCAATTCAACTAGAGTTGATATTTGTTTTAAATAAATACACAAAGAAGATATTTACCATGCTGCAATTGGAAATATTGTGTTATAAATTGCTGATGTCGGCAAACCAAGGTTATTGTGCACGATACACATAATTACACATGTCTAACTATGTCCTAATTAGTCGGCCAATCGGCCCATTATCTAGCATCATTCCATACCAATTGTGTTAGTCTAGTTGGGCAACTTCAATTATGATAAATGACAAACAGTCACCTTGCCGGACTTGGATACTTTAGGTGTTGCGAGAGTAACATATCATCTGAGTTGATACATGTGCCAATAATCACTGATTAGTATGATGCACTCATTGCAGCTATTTTGTTATCCATTGATAATCACATTAATGTTTGAGACACAATGATCTAGGCTTAGATGTCCTAGTTACATCAGAACAAGTTATTTTATTTCAAGTTTACATTTCTCGCAGCTTCTTTCCAAAGGGTGTCGGGAAATTTTTCACCTGACCGCCCCATGTGGAACATGACATAGCTTAATGTCATCTCTACTGAGGCCCATATAATGTCCCAGTAACATAAATATGGTGTTTTTGCAGTTATACTACATGTATGTTTTAAACTGTTGCAAATGTCAAATATGGGCACAAACAATATTTAGTAAAGAAAATTGCACGAGGTTGTAAAAATGAATTGTTTGCCTCTCAGATCCACCCACCACCCGGTAATATATTCCTGAAATGTATTATTACCACCCGGTCACACAAGAGTGCGGAATAAATCCAAAACACAACTAGAATCATAATTCCCCAAGTTAAGGATATAGTTCAAAGGAGGTACAGTTATAAATCCCCATGTTAAGGATATAGTTAAAAGGAGGTACAGTTATAAACCCCCATGTTAAGGATATAGTTCAAATGAGGTACAGTTATAAATCCCCATGTTAAGGATATAGTTCAAATGAGGTACAGTTATAAACCCCCATGTTAAGGATATAGTTAAAATGAGGTACAGTTATAAATCCCCATGTTAAGGATATAGTTAAAAGGAGGTACAGTTATAAATCCCCATGTTAAGGATATAGTTCAAATGAGGTACAGTTATAAACCCCCATGTTAAGGATATAGTTAAAATGAGGTACAGTTATAAATCCCCATGTTAAGGATATAGTTAAAATGAGGTACAGTTATAACCCCCCATGTTAAGGATATAGTTCAAAGGGGGTACAGTTATAAACCCCCATGTTAAGGATATAGTTCAAATGAGGTACAGTTATAAATCCCCATGTTAAGGATATAGTTCAAATGAGGTACAGTTATAAACCCCCATGTTAAGGATATAGTTAAAATGAGGTACAGTTATAAATCCCCATGTTAAGGATATAGTTCAAAGGAGGTACAGTTATAAACCCCCATGTTAAGGATATAGTTCAAAGGAGGTACAGTTATAAACCCCCATGTTAAGGATATAGTTAAAATGAGGTACAGTTATAAATCCCCATGTTAAGGATATAGTTAAAATGAGGTACAGTTATAAACCCCCATGTTAAGGATATAGTTCAAAGGGGGTACAGTTATAAACCCCCATGTTAAGGATATAGTTAAAATGAGGTACAGTTATAAACCCCCATGTTAAGGATATAGTTCAAAGGAGGTACAGTTATAAACCCCCATGTTAAGGATATAGTTAAAATGAGGTACAGTTATAAATCCCCATGTTAAGGATATAGTTAAAATGAGGTACAGTTATAAACCCCCATGTTAAGGATATAGTTCAAAGGGGGTACAGTTATAAATCCCCATGTTAAGGATATAGTTAAAATGAGGTACAGTTATAAATACCCATGTTAAGGATATAGTTAAAATGAGGTACAGTTATAAACCCCCATGTTAAGGATATAGTTCAAATGAGGTACAGTTATAAACCCCCATGTTAAGGATATAGTTCAAAGGAGGTACAGTTATAAATCCCCAAGTTAAGGATATAGTTCAAAGGGGGTACAGTTATAAACCCCCATGTTAAGGATATAGTTAAAATGAGGTACAGTTATAAATCCCCATGTTAAGGATATAGTTAAAATGAGGTACAGTTATAAACCCCCATGTTAAGGATATAGTTCAAATGAGGTACAGTTATAAATCCCCATGTTAAGGATATAGTTCAAATGAGGTACAGTTATAAACCCCCATGTTAAGGATATAGTTAAAATGAGGTACAGTTATAAATCCCCATGTTAAGGATATAGTTCAAAGGAGGTACAGTTATAAACCCCCATGTTAAGGATATAGTTCAAAGGAGGTACAGTTATAAACCCCCATGTTAAGGATATAGTTAAAATGAGGTACAGTTATAAATCCCCATGTTAAGGATATAGTTAAAATGAGGTACAGTTATAAACCCCCATGTTAAGGATATAGTTCAAAGGGGGTACAGTTATAAACCCCCATGTTAAGGATATAGTTCAAAGGAGGTACAGTTATAAATCCCCATGTTAAGGATATAGTTCAAAGGGGGTACAGTTATAAACCCCCATGTTAAGGATATAGTTAAAATGAGGTACAGTTATAAATCCCCATGTTAAGGATATAGTTCAAAGGGGGTACAGTTATAAACCCCCATGTTAAGGATATAGTTCAAAGGAGGTACAGTTATAAATCCCCATGTTAAGGATATAGTTAAAAGGAGGTACAGTTATAAATCCCCATGTTAAGGATATAGTTAAAATGAGGTACAGTTATAAATCCCCATGTTAAGGATATAGTTCAAAGGAGGTACAGTTATAAATCCCCATGTTAAGGATATAGTTAAAATGAGGTACAGTTATAAACCCCCATGTTAAGGATATAGTTCAAAGGGGGTACAGTTATAAACCCCCATGTTAAGGATATAGTTCAAAGGGGGTACAGTTATAAACCCCCATGTTAAGGATATAGTTAAAATGAGGTACAGTTATAAATCCCCATGTTAAGGATATAGTTAAAATGAGGTACAGTTATAAATCCCCATGTTAAGGATATAGTTAAAATGAGGTACAATTATAAACCCCCATGTTAAGGATATAGTTCAAAGGAGGTACAGTTATAAACCCCCATGTTAAGGATATAGTTCAAAGGGGGTACAGTTATAAACCCCCATGTTAAGGATATAGTTAAAATGAGGTACAGTTATAAATCCCCATGTTAAGGATATAGTTAAAATGAGGTACAGTTATAAACCCCCATGTTAAGGATATAGTTCAAAGGAGGTACAGTTATAAACCCCCATGTTAAGGATATAGTTCAAAGGGGGTACAGTTATAAACCCCCATGTTAAGGATATAGTTAAAATGAGGTACAGTTATAAATCCCCATGTTAAGGATATAGTTAAAATGAGGTACAGTTATAAACCCCCATGTTAAGGATATAGTTCAAAGGAGGTACAGTTATAAATCCCCATGTTAAGGATATAGTTAAAATGAGGTACAGTTATAAATCCCCATGTTAAGGATATAGTTCAAAGGGGGTACAGTTATAAACCCCCATGTTAAGGATATAGTTAAAATGAGGTACAGTTATAAATCCCCATGTTAAGGATATAGTTCAAAGGAGGTACAGTTATAAATCCCCATGTTAAGGATATAGTTCAAAGGAGGTACAGTTATAAATCCCCATGTTAAGGATATAGTTCAAATGAGGTACAGTTATAAATCCCCATGTTAAGGATATAGTTCAAAGGGGGTACAGTTATAAATCCCCATGTTAAGGATATAGTTAAAAGGAGGTACAGTTATAAACCCCCATGTTAAGGATATAGTTCAAAGGGGGTACAGTTATAAACCCCCATGTTAAGGATATAGTTCAAATGAGGTACAGTTATAAATCCCCATGTTAAGGATATAGTTAAAATGAGGTACAGTTATAAACCCCCATGTTAAGGATATAGTTCAAATGAGGTACAGTTATAAACCCCCATGTTAAGGATATAGTTCAAAGGGGGTACAGTTATAAACCCCCATGTTAAGGATATAGTTAAAATGAGGTACAGTTATAAATCCCCATGTTAAGGATATAGTTAAAATGAGGTACAGTTATAAACCCCCATGTTAAGGATATAGTTCAAAGGAGGTACAGTTATAAACCCCCATGTTAAGGATATAGTTCAAAGGGGGTACAGTTATAAACCCCCATGTTAAGGATATAGTTAAAATGAGGTACAGTTATAAATCCCCATGTTAAGGATATAGTTAAAATGAGGTACAGTTATAAACCCCCATGTTAAGGATATAGTTCAAAGGAGGTACAGTTATAAATCCCCATGTTAAGGATATAGTTAAAATGAGGTACAGTTATAAATCCCCATGTTAAGGATATAGTTCAAAGGGGGTACAGTTATAAACCCCCATGTTAAGGATATAGTTAAAATGAGGTACAGTTATAAATCCCCATGTTAAGGATATAGTTCAAAGGAGGTACAGTTATAAATCCCCATGTTAAGGATATAGTTCAAATGAGGTACAGTTATAAATCCCCATGTTAAGGATATAGTTCAAAGGGGGTACAGTTATAAATCCCCATGTTAAGGATATAGTTAAAAGGAGGTACAGTTATAAATCCCCATGTTAAGGATATAGTTCAAAGGGGGTACAGTTATAAATCCCCATGTTAAGGATATAGTTAAAAGGAGGTACAGTTATAAATCCCCATGTTAAGGATATAGTTAAAAGGAGGTACAGTTATAAATCCCCATGTTAAGGATATAGTTCAAAGGAGGTACAGTTATAAATTCCAAGTATAACACCTCAATGGAGACATTCTAGACAGGTCCCTGTAAATACGTTTTAAATATACCTTTGCTCACCGCAATTCTGATATAGATGGGTCAGCTCTCTTATCTTCATATATTTGTTCCAGCCACTATCGCAGAATTGGGCGTTTTACTGTCGATCGTCCATGGGGTTACTTTCGACAGAATGACTTGTACACTTGCGAGTTCATATTAATCCCATGTAATTAATCGTCCCGTTATCATGGGGTTACTTTCTACAGAATGACTTGTAAACTGGCGAGTTCATATTAATCCCATGTAATTAATCGTCCCGTTATCATGGGGTTACTTTCTACAGAATGACTTGTAAACTGGCGAGTTCATATTAATCCCATGTAATTAATCGGCCCGTTATCATGGGGTTACTTTCTACAGAATGACTTGTACACTGGCGAGTTCATATTAATCCAATGTAATTAATCGTCCCGTTATCATGGGGTTACTTTCTACAGAATGACTTGTAAACTGGCGAGTTCATATTAATCCCATGTAATTAATCGTCCCGTTATCATGGGGTTACTTTCTACAGAATGACTTGTAAACTGGCGAGTTCATATTAATCCCATGTAATTAATCGGCCCGTTATCATGGGGTTACTTTCTACAGAATGACTTGTACACTGGCGAGTTCATATTAATCCAATGTAATTAATCGTCCCGTTATCATGGGGTTACTTTCTACAGAATGACTTGTAAACTGGCGAGTTCATATTAATCCCATGTAATTAATCGGCCCGTTATCATGGGGTTACTTTCTACAGAATGACTTGTACACTGGCGAGTTCATATTAATCCAATGTAATTAATCGTCCCGTTATCATGGGGTTACTTTCTACAGAATGACTTGTACACTGGCGAGTTCATATTAATCCCATGTAATTAATCGGCCCGTTATCATGGGGTTACTTTCTACAGAATGACTTGTACACTGGCGAGTTCATATTAATCCAATGTAATTAATCGTCCCGTTATCATGGGGTTACTTTCTACAGAATGACTTGTAAACTGGCGAGTTCATATTAATCCCATGTAATTAATCGTCCCGTTATCATGGGGTTACTTTCTACAGAATGACATGTACACTGGCGAGTTCATATTAATCCCATGTAATTAATCGGCCCGTTATCACGGGGTTTATACATACATCGTCTAAATTGAATAGATCACGTCACTCGTGTCTTCATAATTAAGACGGCCTGCGTGCCTCTTTTTTTGGGTGTGATAAACCCTACTCACTCGCGCTTCGCGCTCGTAAGTAGAGTTTATCACTCCCAAAACAAGACACACGCCGGCCGTCTTAATTATGAAGACACTCGTTGAGATTATCTATCAATACCTGGAATACTTTTTGGAGTGAATTGCGGACGGCTATTAGACGCATTTTATTCTACCTCCACGATCGTGAAATATATCCTTGCGCCGTCCGCAAATCAATCGAAAACAGTTTCTCGAGTAAGATGGGCATTTTGTTCAGTCTATTTATTCAATTGTAGTAACTTATAAATTTAGTATTAAAATTAGTATTCAAATGATCACGGCTCATAAACTTACCCGGGCACACTTCTTCCTGACATATGTTGAGTTCTGTGCCATAGCCAATGCAATTGTCGGTTGCGGTTTGGGGATTGTCATTTGAGCAGTTTCGCGTCCGGATTAGAACGCCTAGTCCACAGCTCACGCTGCATGGACCCTCCTTCCACTGGAGCCATGGGGCGCCAACTGTTGATGTAATATTAAATTCAGTACAATTCTTTAATCTCAATAAACCGATACATATGGTATATGTGAGATATACAAATTTAACTACAAATACATGACAAAAGCACATTTAACAGGTTCATAATTATATAATACTAGAAGGTGACCCGACTTCGTCCGGGCTTTGACCTTGCATTGTCCATTTTGAAGGTCAAGGTCAAGTGGGGTGACGATTTGACCAGTCTAAAACACTGCCCGGACAAAAGTACCCGACAAACGTGCCCGTCGAAATTTATCCGGTTTTACCCGATTTGACCTCGAATTGATCATTTTGAAGGTCGAGGTCAGGTCGGGGTCACGACTCGATCCGTCTAATACACTCAGTGGACAAAAGTAACCCCACGTATCAAATTTCGTCGAAATCCCATCAAAATTGGCAATTTGACCTTGAATTTACCCGATTTCAAGGTCAAGGTCACGCCGCACGGGCAAATTAAAATGCTTATGAGACTCCCCATACGAAAGTACCCCCATATACCAAGTTTCATCAAAATCCCGTGATATTCGGGCGTTTGACCTTGAAATGACCCGATTTCAAGGTCACGTCGCACGGGAAAATTAATAAGCCTATGGCACTGCCTGTCCGAAAATACCCCCACATACCAAATTTCATCGAAATCCCGTGATATTCGTGGGTTTGACCTTGAAATGACCCGATTTCAAGGTCAATGTCACGTCGCACGGGCAAATTAATTGGCCTATGTCACTCCACGGCCGAAAACACCCCCACATAGCAAGTTTCATCGAAATCGGCTCGGCCGTTTTCGAGTCCATTGGAAACAGACAGACACACACACACACCCACACAGACAGACAGACATATCTTCCAAAATATATAATAGACTAGCTGGTGGACCCGACTTCGTCCGGGCTGTTTCCCCTCTGCTTTTCGGCGAATTGCGACCATTTTAAGGTCAAAGTCAGGTCGGGGTCACGATTTGACCCGTCCAAAACACTCCCCGGACAAAAGTATCCGACAAAAGTACCCGTCGAAATCCGTCCGCTTTTAACCGATTTGACCTTGAATTGACCATTTTGAAGGTCAATGTCAGGTTGGGATCACGATTTGACCCGTCCAAAACATTCCTCTGACAAAAGTAACCCTAGGTATTAAATTTCGTCGAAACCCGTCAAAATTCGTGATTTGACCTTGAATTGACAATTTTTGAGGTCAATGCCAGGGTAACGATTTGACCCGTCCAAAAGACTCCCCGGACAAAATTACATCTAGCCGTCCCGTTTTACCCGATTTGACCTTGAATTGACCTTTAGAAGGTCAATGTCAGATCGGGGTTAAGATTTGACCGTTCAAAACACTCCCTGGACAAAATTACCCCTAGTTGTCAAATTTCGTCAAAATCCGTCTGGCAGTTTCCCCGGCCATAGCTAACACACAGACAAACAAACAGACAGACAGAAGTCCCAAAATATATATTAGATATAATATATGTAATATTAATATACATATATGCATCAAAGGCATTGACGTCACAGCCACCCATAACTTATGTCATGAAACTTTTAAGTGTGAGAGAAACTCGTCATTGAGAACAGGAACCCATTCGACAGCATTAACTAACATTCGGGTATGTATATATACTCATTAACTAACATTCGGGTATGTATATATACTCATTAACTAACATTCGGGTATGTATATATACTCATTAACTAACACTCGGGTATGTATATATACTCATTAACTAACATTCGGGTATGTATATATACTCATTAACTAACATTCGGGTATGTATATATACTCATTAACTAACATTCGCGTATGTATATATACTCATTAACTAACATTCGAGTATGTATATATACTCATTAACTAACATTCGGGTATGTATATATACTCATTAACTAACATTCGGGTATGTATATATACTCATTAACTAACATTCGGGTATGTATATATACTCATTAACTAGCATTCGGGTATGTATATATACTCATTAACTAGCATTCGGGTATGTATATATACTCATTAACTAACATTCGGGTATGTATATATACTCATTAACTAACATTCGGATATGTATATATACTCATTAACTAACATTCGGGTATGTATATATACTCATTAACTAACATTCGGGTATGTATAAATACTCATTGAGAACAGGAACACGACAGCATTCACTAACATTCGGGTATGTATATATACTCATTGACAATGCATTCCTTTTGTACATGTTCAGGAGTTAAGTTCAATAGACGATCAAACATACATGTAGGCTGTTTCCTAATCTTATTGTCCGAACATTTGGCATACAAAAATGGTCTATCTCTTCTTCTATCAATTAATATTGATTTAATTTATAATGTTATGGCATAACATACTTACAATAAATTAATATTGATTTAATTTATAATGTTATGGTATAACATACTTACAATCAATTAATATTGATTTCATTTATAATGTTATGGTATAACATACTTACAATCAATTAATATTGATTTTATTTATAATGTTATGGTATAACATACTTACAATCAATTAATATTGATTTTATTTAGAATGTTATGGTATAACATACTTACAATCAATTAATATTGATTTTATTTATAATGTTATGGTATAACATACTTACAATCAATTAATATTGATTTTATTAATAATGTTATGGTATAACATACTTACAATCAATTAATATTGATTTTATTTATAATGTTATGGTATAACATACTTACAATCAATTAATATTGATTTTATTTATAATGTTATGGTATAACATACTTACAATCAATTAATATTGATTTTATTTATAATGTTATGGTATAACATACTTACAATCAATTAATATTGTTTTTATTTATAATGTTATGGTATAACATACTTACAATCAATTTGGTACATTCTACGGCTCGTGTTCGTTCGGAGCGTAGCATGCGGATAACTCTATATCACAGGAAACCCATATGATATCATTGAAAAACCAATTACATGTTTTATTATCTGTCACTAGTGTGTAATCGCCGGGATACTTGGCATTGCGCCAAGTAAATTAACGCGCGGATTAATACTATTTAGGAAAGCCACGCTTGAAACTAATACTTGACATTGCAAAATGATTGCTTTGATTATTAAAATTCAATTATTGTCCAACTTAGTTGTATTGACGAAATAGACACAAAAACAAAGAGGCAAATGAGGGGACTATATGTTTCGTTGGAAGGCAAAGCGCGCAATACTGTCGTATACGGCTGTGAAGGGTCTTAACCAACGCCGTGCATCTATGCATTGTACATGCATTTTCATCATCTTTTAAAGATTTTGATTTGCTAAAAGGCAAAAAGCTCCAGTTTTGTTCATATGATATACAAGGTCTTCAACTCGTTATGTTGGTAGGTCAAAATGATGTTGTTTAGAATAAGAAACGTTATATTATATGCGATGTCACTATGTGCATGACCATTCAAATATATAACGATATGTTATAAAATAGTTTAAAGGGATGAATTGATAATGTACACTAAATCCGGCTATTTATGGAACCATCTCCTGTTATACTTAACAGAATATTTATATATAACATTGTGATTATAATGACAATGAACTCATGGCTTGAGTCATAATTTTATTTTCATTATAATGACCATGTTGTTTGCATCGTTCATATAGCACATGGGTGTATTATGGATTGTTCAAATTAATTCATTTGTTCCATATATACTGTTGAGTATAAACGAAGATGGTCCCATAAATAAATAGATACTATAACGCTTCTTATTCTAAACAGCATCATAACAGTTTAGCAGGCTTCACCATTATCATTGCACATTAGCAGGACCACTTGACCAGGTGTGATGCATACGCCATATATCAACTTACATCCGGATCTCAGGTTTGTATCATCTGATTGTTTGTGTCCTTTGTTGATATCTGTGGCACCCGGGACATTAGGCTTGCTAGATAGTCTACCTTCCCCGGTCATTATAGCCGCCAAACACACGATTAGTACTGATGTCAACATATTGAACCTGGAATGGAATATGTTGATGTATGGTCTAATAACTGATGAAGTTGTGAGGCTGTTACATGTATCTACCAGGATACTATTCTAAGGTCAGGACGTTCTCGTTTGTGATGAGTTACCCACTTATAGTACGATGTATTCGAGAAAAAACAGTTATGGTGTGTGTAATTTTGGAATGTATTACGGTATACATATATTTCACAGTGTCAAGCTGTTAACGTGGGACAATCTACACAAGAAAACCAATGTCAGAAATGGTAACGCGCTCAAGATCATATATTATAAACCGAAGAATGTTATTATAGAATATAAAATATATTGGTTTTGCGAACGACCAACTCAGAATTACTATAACAACCAGCAACTAATTAACGAGCCGGCGGCCGGCGGCCGACTCGACCGTCTCCGACCACAACCCCCAGTGGGCTGCAGAAATTTCTTTCATTTGTAATTGACATATAGTTTATCACACACCAAAAATCAACATTAATCAACGTTGATTAACGACAATAAACGAATTTGAAATTCCCCAACTACACATTTTACCGGACTCGGCCTCCAGCTCGCAATTTGACTTTTAATCATTCCAAAATTCCCATTCTATAAATAAATAATATTAAAACACCCATTGATAATGTTAGCCCCCACGAGAAGCGAGAAACTCCCCACTAGTTATACACGCGGCGCGCGTAATTACTCCAAATGTGTCTAAAAGGTGTAGTTATTTCTACGGACGTTTTATATTGTCATCACCATGATACGGAGAATATAATGGTGTGGTTGAAATAAACCAAAGTGCCCCATTCGAAAAAGTGATGGGGAGGGAGAGGCACCAAAAGTAAATAAAGAACTGTTTCGCCGAATTTTGCCACTCTACCCCTTCGTGCACACTGCCTCGGGTGGCGCTATATCATGGAGATGATTAGGCATCAGTTTGTTGGAAATCGGTGACAAAAATATTTCATAATTTTTGCTTTTCTGACTGTGACACCAACAGCGTTATTTTAGAAAATTTTAACAGCAATTATCTTCCACGTACAAAGTTACCACTGTTAGACCCATTTGGTGCTATTTAGATGGTCCCCCGTGAAGTTATATAAACCACAGAAGCATTCGCAAATATATAGATGCCAAAATATGGCGTCTTTAACCAACACTACTTTATTCCTCGTATCATCGGAGGAGAACGTGTATGAATTTGTGGAAATTGGCGCTAAATATATTTTTATCAGTTTGTGTGAACCGCCCTCCATACACTGACTCAAGCGGCGCCACTTTTGTCATTTTTAAACAACACACTTAGACTCATTATTAAGATGAATATATATAACATTGGTGGAAATCGTTGACTAAACACATTCATATCGGATTTAGTGTACCCATCTACCATCCAAACGGCGTTAACTTGGCGTCTTTAAATCACACGATTAGATACCTCGTAACACAGAAAAGAACTTACATCAATTTGGTGTAAATCGGCGTTAAAATGTGTTCGAATGGCCTCATGTTTACATCTTTAAACCACACAATTAGACTCCTGATATCATGGCTATGATAATGTACAAGCTTGGTGGTAATCGGCGACTAAACAAATTCTTATAAATTTAAATTTCTCACACAAACGGCACCAATTTGGCGTCTTTAAATCATACGATTAGAGCCCTGGTATCATGGAGAATGTGTATCAATTTGGCGAAAATCGGCGCAAACAATATGTTTATCAATGTTGGTGCCCCTCTCCCCTTCAGTGCACCCTGGTTTGAATTAGCCACTGTTGACAGCTTTAAGACACACGATGAAACTCCTGCTATATCGTGGGGAGTCTTATGTATAAATAGTGGTAATCGGCGACTAAACAAATTGTTATCAAATTTAGTGACCCCTCCTATTATCTCATCCAAACGACACAGATGGTTCGTGAATATGTTTAGATAACAATACAAAACGTGCGTATACCTCAGACTTGTGAAGTACTGCTTGTCTTATACTCCTATTAAAACTGGGTGTATATCATTTGAAAATGAGAAGCTTTCGCAATGGGTAAAGATTATATAACAATATAAGGTCACGTGTTGAGTATTATCTCCGTGGACGTACATTTTGACTCCGTTTTGATGAACATATTAATACGGCGTTGTGGTCATAAGTTTGTTCTCATTGTATAAAACAGCATGCGTTTGTTCAAATAGAAGAGGATGTGGTTACAGCCCCTTAACGTGTTGTGAAACACTGCGGTATGTTGATCAAATAGAAATGAAGAATAATCGTGCTCAAAGTAGATATTTTTACGAATATCAATCCAAATTAACACAACACATCGTCATTCTTATATATTAATTAGATGCAATGACCCTCGATACCGAAATCATTTGCGTTAGTTTATCGCCGATAGTAGCATCCCGAATCCAGATGTAAATATTTACAATTGAGCATAGTTCTGAGGATGTTTTCTACGGAGTGGTATGGTAGATTTCTTAGAAAATTTCGGCGATGTTAGTAGAATGTATATTCCCCGAGTTGGCATAGCGCCTGAGTACGCACATCGACAAATCCATAATATGTCTTTAAATTGTTTACGTGGCAGCAACATCCGCGATGTTCTCACGTGAAATCGTTTGTCAACTTGAACAGGGAAATGGCGCGACAGTTCAAGTTTGCAATTTTCAGCAATGTACTAATTTGTAGGACACTCAAAGGTGTATATGCAACAGTTTCCCCTGAAATGATGGATAAACTATCATACTAAATTTTATTCAGATATGATCACACAATCTGAAGTTGTCATCCGAAAACTAAAAATTGACAGGATTCTAAGTGGAAAAATGGCCATAACTCTCGAAAAAAATGGGCGGAGCAAACTCATTGTCGCACTTGACCTGTATATAGGGCTAGTAAACTCACATACCAAATTTGGTTCAGATATGATAACACAAACTGTAGTTATCATCCGGAAACCAGAAAATTACAAGATTCTAAGTCGAAAAAGGGCCATAACTCTCGCAAAAATGAGCGGAGCAAACCCATATTCGAACATGACCTGTATTTTGGTCTGATAAACTCACCTATGAAATTTGCTTTTGATCTATTAACCGAAACTGAAGTTATCATCCGGAAACCATTTCCGGACGGACGGATGGACGCACGGGTGGACACCGGCTATTTTAATAGTCCCCCGAAATTGTTTTTCGGGGGACAAAAACGACATGGTGCTATAGAATTAGAACGGAAATATTCATATAAAATGCATCTGTACCACACCTAACTACGTGAGAAGTACAATCACATGTATTACGCTCCAACTGTAGCGATCATACCGGAACTTACCTGTAAATAGCATACAGTTATCTGACAAGAATCAATCATACAGGTATTTGAAGGCAAATGCCCGTAGCAGCGTTACATCAAGTGGACTACAGTGTACATACATTTTACTTCTCATGTCGTTCACTTTGGTAAAGATGCATCACACATGGCTGTTTTCGTTCATATTTTGGCACCATGTAGTTTGTTATGACGAAATGCCTCCAAAATATACCGTATGTTACTCCGAGTTATGTAGTAGCTCACGAGTTACGTAGTAACAATCGACGAGATTTGTGGTAGCTCACGAGTTTTGTAGTAAAATCGACGAGTTATGTAGTAATTTCAGGTTACGAGTTTTGTAGTAAAATATCGACGAGTTTTGTAGTAAAAAACAAGCTGATTATTTATTTTTCAACTACATGTATTATAATTGAATATGCAGAGTGTAATTTTGTCAAATCACATGGGTATCCACAAGAACGAACCAAGAACCAAGAGGTGGCGTAGAGTTGTCTATATTGCAAAAACAAAGAGAAACGATTATTAGTAACAATAACTGTATGGTACGCATGCATGACTCGCCGCTCTCTTTTGTTTCACGGCTACTGTTGGTTGCGTTTATTTCTTAGAGTGCACAAGCCACGAATCCATTATGCACTGAGAGAAAAATGACGTTTGTTTTTTACTACAAAACTCGTCGATATTTTACTACAAAACTCGTAACCCAAACTACTACATAACTCACCGATTTTACAACAAAACTCGTGAGCTACCACGAAACTCGTCGATTGTTACTACATAACTCGTGAGCTACCACCAAACTCGTCAGTTACTACATAACTCGGCGTAACACCGTATGACGGAATACAATCATCGCTGTCATTTAAAGTGATCAATCTAAAATTACCGAGTGAGTGACAGCGCGCCTCAAGAGCGAACTTGATTGGTTGTGGTGATATTATTTTATATTTAGCACCAACCAACTGTAATCGACAAGACATATTGAAATACTTTTAAATATGTTTATATGTTAAAGAGTGTGGATGCGTGTGCGACAGAGACTCGAGAGTGAGTGGGCGAGAGAGAGATAGAGATAGAGAGAGAGAGAGAGCAAAAGAAAGAGGGAGAGAGATCACCGAGGTAGAGATAGAGAGAGATCGAATGAGAAGGGAGACACCGAGAGAGAGGGTGCATAGGATGGCGTGGGTGGACTTGAGTGCGTGTGCCTAAATGCATAATACACGAATGAGTAGCGACTGTATGTTATTCCATTCCTTGTGATGTAACTTTGTTTTGTATAAACTTATACTTGTATATATGTTGACATATTTGTGTCCATGTTTCGGTGTGTATATGTTCTGTATTCAATAACTCCTCACATATGGAAGACAATTAAATATATATATATATATAAAATTATGATTCCCAACTGCATCCCTGATACAAATTGCAGCTGTCGGATATGTTCAATTTAACACCCCGTTTTGGTTGGAACTATTCCAACTGAGAACACTTAGGTCCAGACAATTATCGGAAGTACAAGAATATTCAGTTTGGTCTAAAAACAACACATTGGCTTTGTCTGACCCACATGTTTGTGAGTAAAGGGGCGGTGTCCAAAACAATTATCAAAAGCACAAGGACCTGTTACGCGCTCCGCTGCCCGCTCCATTTTGCGCTGCCCATATACGCCGCTTCTATATATATACGCGCCTGATTCACGTTAATTGTAGTATAATAATAACTTATTATACTACCATTAACGTGAAGCAGGTGCGTATATAGAAGTAGGGACGTGGCTTGGGGTGTCCACCTTGGGAAATTCCAACTGAACCCCCACACCTTGAATCAGAATCATAATCAGACCAAACACAAGTTTTGCACAATTCCATTTGCACACCCCTTGCACATCAGTGCTCAGGCCTAAACTCCTCCTCCTATATATATATATATATATATAAACCATGGTTATATATTCCCGGTATAATCAGATATATTCAGATATTTTAACCTGAAATAATGCCTAAATCCTAACATCTAGTGGTCTAACTCCAGACAAATACACATGGCTACGCACAAGAGACCAGGACACATCATGTGTGTTCGGCCCGGTGTGAGAAAAGTTTGAAAAATATACAAATCCTAGCATCTAGACTGGCCTCAAATGAAGCTTTCCGAGTGTTGGAAATTTCAAACATCATACACCCCGCCAGGTTCGAAAATTCTCCAACTGATGACAATTTCAGTCCACAAGTTTGACCAAATGTAATAAAATATTGTTTTGTTAAACTAATTAGGAGTTTTGTTTTGGCCACGGGGGAGGGACAACGACACACCGGGCCGAACATGGTTCGGTCCTGTTTGTGAAAATTTTGAAATCTGAACAAGAAAATTGCAAAATCCTAGCATCTAGACTAGCCTCAAGCCTTCCTAGAGTTGGAAATTTCAAATTTGACACCCCCACTTAGGTTGGAAATTTTCCAACTGATGACAATTCCAATGACAAAGTTGACCAAATGTTCACAATATTGTTTTCTTAAATTAACTAGCAGTTTTTGACTGGCCACGAGGGAGGGACCAGGACACAAGCTTTCCAAGTGTTGGAAATTTCTAACCTGTCACCCCTCCTATATAAGGTTGGAAAATTTCCAATTGATGACCATTGCAATCCAAAATTTTGACAAAAAATAAGAAAATATGCAAATATTGGTCCAAAAACAATTAATTCCCCCCAATAAATAGTTTGAAAATAAAACTACAAGATCATTTTCAACCTATTTTTGGTGTGAAATTTCCAACTAATGTTTTGGCAGGTATGAAATTTCCAACTGTTGAAAATTTTGACAAAAGTTGGGGGGGGGGTGAGACACCCAAACCCCCCTGTCGCAACGTCTCTGTATAGAAGCGGCGTACAGTGTATATGGGCAGCGCAAAAGGGGACGGGCAGCGGAGCGCGTTACAGCCCCTGTGTCAAAAGTAAACAAAATATTTGATCTTTCTGAAACAAAACTTTCTCAGTCTCAACTAACCAATGGTACCAAGGACTGGGCATTTTCCAACTGAACTTTCGAACTGATGGCGATTTCAGTCTATAATATTGACTGCACGTATGACCATTTTAGGATAACGCTGACTTTCACGACCGTTTATCAACAACCAGAGCAGCCATCATTAAATTATTTTAAAATGTATATGATCTTATGTGTTCCTTGAAGGCGCTGAGTTTATATCAAATCCCTCGGATTAGCCAAAGACTGTGACAATAATCATATAAGAACAATAACGGTATTTAAATTTAAGAGTATCAATTTCCTCCACCAACATACGTATAATTATATCAGCAAGACTCGACAGCATAACAGAACATTAGCATGGTCGATTAACATTGGGGCTTCTTTATACCTGCCCAGACATACGACCATGGTATGACCACTAAACATTGGGACTCCTGTACAACCGCCCAGCCTAATTTCAGGGTCGTTGCTTGTTGGGCTCCGTTTGCGGGTTTACAACTGGGAATTTACAATACTGCACCACTCAATTGAACCATATTCCCAAATTAGTCACCTCTTTGTTCGGAATTTTCCAACTGTTATTGCAGGCCTTCCATGCAGCTGTTAAAAATGTCCAACCAGAAAACCCCGTAATGGTCAAAACGTAAGAGTCAAAACGAAAATGCCAAAAGCAGGAAGACTTGTGATTTGAGAGGGCAAGACAATCACAAATCCATTCATAAACAATACGTCGAAAATTATAGAAAAAGTTAAAACACGCATTTTATTATCTACCGCTATTATGTACGGAAGCATGGACGCTCGTTATAAGAGACGATCGTTGATGGAAGCATGGACGCTCTTTATAAAAGATTATCGTTGGTGGGAACATGGACGCTCTGTATAAGAGACAATCGTTGGTGGAAGCATGGACGCTCTTTATAAGAGACGATCGTTGGTGGAAACATGGAGGCTCTTTATAAGAGACGATCATTGGTGGGAACATGGACGCTCTTTATAAGAGATTATCGTTGGCGGAAGCATGGACGCTCTTTATGTGATACGATCGTTGATGGAAGCATGGACGCTCTTTATAAGAGACGATCGTTGGTGGAAGCATGGACGCTCTTTATAAGAGACGATCGTTGGTTGAATCATGGACGCTCTTTATAAGAGACGATCGTTGGTGGAAGCATGGACGCTCTTTATAAGAGACGATCGTTGGTGGAAGCATGGACGCTCTTTATAAGAGACGATCGTTGGTGGAAGCATGGACGCTGTTTATAAGAGACGATCGTTGGTGGAAGCATGGACGCTCTTTATAAGAGACGACCGTTGGTGGAAGCATGGACGCTCTTTATAAGAGACGATCGTTGATGGAAACAATGACGCTCTTTATAAGAGACGATCGTTGGTGGAAGCATGGACGCTGTTTATAAGAGACGATCGTTGGCGGAAGCATGGACGCTCTTTATAAGAGACGATCGTTGGTGGAAGCATGGACGCGCTCTATAAGAGACGATCGTTGGTGGAAGCATGGACACTCTTTATAAGAGACGATCGTTGGTGGAAGCATGGACGCTCTTTATGTGAGACGATCGTTGGTGGAAGCATGGACGCTCTTTATGTGAGACGATCGTTGATGGAAGCATGGACGCTCTTTATGTGAGACGATCGTTGGTGGAAGCATGGA
Source organism: Siphonodentalium dalli (assembly GCA_032622095.1). Lineage (NCBI taxonomy): Eukaryota > Metazoa > Mollusca > Scaphopoda > Gadilida > Siphonodentaliidae > Siphonodentalium > Siphonodentalium dalli. Next base: position 32,770,322 of record CP136062.1, read on the forward strand.
CACTCTTTATGTGAGACGATCGTTGGCGGAAGCATGGACGCTCTTTATAAGAGACGATCGTTGGTGGAAGCATGGACGCTCTTTATAAGAGACGATCGTTGATGGAAACATGGACGCTCTTTATAAGAGACTATCGTCGGGGAAGCATGGACGCTCTTTATAAGAGACGATCGTTGGTGGAAGCATGGACGCTCTTTATAAGAGACGATCGTTGATGGGAACATGGACGCTCTTTATAAGAGACGATCGTTGGGGAAAGCATGGACGCTCTTTATAAGAGACGATCGTTGGTGGAAGCATGGACGCTCTTTATAAGAGACGATCGTTGGTGGAAGCATGGACGCTCTTTATAAGAGACGATCGTTGATGGAAACATGGACGCTCTTTATAAGAGACGATCGTTGGTGGAAGCATGGACGCTCTTTATAAGAGACGATCGTTGGTGGAAGCATGGACGCTGTTTATAATAGACGATCGTTGGCGGAAGCATGGACGCTCTTGATAAGAGACGATCGTTGGAGAAAGCATGGACGCTCTTTATAAGAGACGATCGTTGGTGGAAGCATGGACGCTCTTTATAAGAGACGATCGTTGGTGGGAACATTGACGCTCTTTATAAGAGACGATCGTTGGTGGAAGCATGGACGCTCTTTATAAGAGACGATCGTTGGTGGGAACATGGACGCTCTTTATAAGAGATGATCGTTGGCGGAATCATGGACGCTCTTTATAAGAGACGATGGAACGATCGTTGGTGAAAGCATGGACGCTCTTTATAAGAGACGATCGTTGGTGGGAACATGGACGCTCTGTATAAGAGACGATCGTTGGTGGAAGCATGGACGCTCTTTATAAGAGACGATCGTTGGTGGAAGCATGGACGCTCTTTATAAGAGACAATCGTTGGAATGTGTGCTCGGCTGACAAAACTAAAATTTCACTTTGAAACTTCCTCTTTTAACATTCGATATCTGGTTATCAAAACATCAATGGGTTCACGTGTTTAATCTGCTTCTAGGCGCATACATCAATTTATATACACCCCCTCGTAAAGTTGGTTTAAACAATATTTATTTCTACCCTCAAAGAACATATCGATCTCCGATATAACTAGCTGATTTGCGTTTGCGTAGAGATACGTACAAACTTGGGTTATAATGCGTGTTGGTCAAACTGATACTGTTAAGACAATTAAACTATCGTCATTTTTTTATTTGAAATGTCATGTTCCAGTCATTGGTACAACACGAGCGGTTTAAGAACAAATATATAGTGATCTGCATGAAGCATTCCTGAACATATATAATTTTAAGAATATTTTAATCATGGCTACTCGTGAAGAATTCCTGAACATATATAATTTTAAGAATATCTCAATCATGGCTGCTCATGTTTCACACCACTTTAAGAATATTTTAATTATGGCTGCTCATGTTTCACACCACTTTAAGAATATTTTAATCATGGCTGCTCATGTTTCACACCACTTTAAGAATGTCTTAATCATGGCTGCTCATGTTTCACATCACTTTAAGAATGTTTTAATCATGGCTGCTCATGTTTCACACCACTTAAAGAATATTTTAGTCATGGCTGCTCATGTTTCACACCACTTTAAGAATATTTCAATCATGGCTGCTCATGTTTTACACCACTTTAAGAATATTTTAATCATGGCTGCTCATGTTTCACACCACTTTAAGAATGTCTTAATCATGGCTGCTCATGTTTCACATCACTTAAGGAATATTTTAATCATGGCTGCTCATGTTTCACACCACTTAAATAATATTTTAATCGTGGCTGCTCATGTTTCACACCACTTTAAGAATATTTCAATCATGGATGCTCATGTTTCACACCACTTTAAGAATATTTTAATTATGGCTGCTCATGTTTTACACCACTTTAACAATATTTTAATCATGGCTGCTCATGTTTCACACCACTTTAACAATATTTAAATCATGGCTGCTCATGTGTCACACCACTTTAACAATATTTTAATCATGGCTGCTCATGTTTCACACCACTTTAACAATATTTTAGTCATGGCTGCTCATGTTTTACACCACTCTAAGAATGTTTTAATCATGGCTGCTCATGTTTCACACCACTTAAAGAATATTTCAGTCATGGCTGCTCATGTTTCACACCACTTTAAGAATATTTCAATCATGGCTGCTCATGTTTTACACCACTTTAACAATATTTTAATCATGGCTGCTCATGTTTCACACCACTTTAACAATATTTAAATCATGGCTGCTCATGTGTCACACCACTTTAACAATATTTAAATCATGGCTGCTCATGTGTCACACCACTTTAACAATATTTTAATCATGGTTGCTGATGTTTTACACCACTTTAAGAATATTTTAGTCATGGCTGCTCATGTTTTACACCACTCTAAGAATATTTTAATCATGGCTGCTCATATTTCACACCACTTTAACAATATTTTAGTCATGGCTGCTCATGTTTTACACCACTTTAAGAATATTTTAACCATGGCTGCTCATGTTTCACACTACTTTAATAACATTCTAATCATTGTTGCTCATGTTTCACACCACTTTAAGAATATTTCAATCATGGCTGCTCATGTTTCACACCACTTGAAGAATATTGTAATCATGGCTGCTCATGTTTTACACCACTCTAAGAATATTTTGATCATGGTTGCTCATGTTTCACACCACTTTAAGAATATTTCAATCATGGCTTCTCATGTTTTACACCACTTTAATAATATTTCAATCATGGCTGCTCATGTTTTACACCACTTTAATAATATTTTAATCATGGCTGCTCATGTTTCACACCACTTTAACAATATTTTAATTATGGCTGCTCATGTTTCACACCACTTTAACAATATTTTAATCATGGCTGATCATGTTTCACACCACTTTGACAATATTTTAATCATGGCTGCTCATGTTTCACACCACTTTAAGAATATTTTAATCATGGCTGCTCATGTTTCACACCACTTTACGAATATCTTAATCATGGCTGCTCATGTTTCACACCACTTAAATAATATTTTAATCGTGGCTGCTCATGTTTCACACCACTTTAAGAATATTTTAATTATGGCTGCTCATGTTTTACACCACTTTAAGAATATTTTAATCATGGCTGCTCATGTTTCACACCACTTTAACAATATTTAAATCATGGCTGCTCATGTGTCACACCACTTTAACAATATTTTAATCATGGCTACTCATGTTTCACACCACTTTAAGAATATTTTAGTCATGGCTGCTCATGTTTTACACCACTCTAAGAATATTTTAATCATGGCTGCTCATGTTTCACACCACTTTAACAATATTTTAGTCATGGCTGCTCATGTTTTACACCACTTTAACAATATTTTAATCAGGGCTGCTCATGTTTCACAATACTTTAACAATATTTTAATTATTGCTGCTCATGTTTCACAGCACTTTAATAATATTTTAATGATGGCTGATCATGTTTCACGCCACTTTAAGAATATTTTAGTCATGGCTGCTCATGTTTTACACCACTTTAACAATATTTCAATCATGGCTGCTCATGTTTTACACCACTTGAAGAATAGTTTAATCATGGCGGCTCATGTTTCACACCACTTGAAGAATATTTTAATCATGGCTGCTCATGTTTCACACCACTTTAAGAATATTTTAGTCATGGCGGCCCATGTTTTACACCACTCTAAGAATATTTTAGTCATGGCTTCTCATGTTTTACACCACTCTAAGAATATTTTAATCATGGCTGCTCATGTTTCACACCACTTTAACAATATTTTAATTATGGCTGATCATGTTTCACACCACTTTAAGAATATTTTAATCGTGGCTGCTCATGTTTCACACCACTTTAAGAATATTTTAATTATGGCTGCTCATGTTTTACACCACTTTAAGAATATTTAAATCATGGCTGCTCATGTTTCACACCACTTTAACAATATTTAAATCATGGCTGCTCATGTGTCACACCACTTTAACAATATTTTAATCATGGCTGCTCATGTTTCACACCACTTTAAGAATATTTTAGTCATGGCTGCTCATGTTTTACACCACTCTAAGAATATTTTAATCATGGCTGCTCATGTTTCACACCACTTTAACAATATTTTAGTCATGGCTGCTCATGTTTTACACCACTTTAACAATATTTTAATCAGGGCTGCTCATGTTTCACAATACTTTAACAATATTTTAATTATTGCTACTCATGTTTCAGAGCACTTTAACAATATTTTAATGATGGCTGATCATGTTTCACACCACTTTAACAATATTTTAATCATGGCTGCTCATGTTTCACACCACTTTAACAATATTTTAGTCATGGCTGCTCATGTTTCACACCACTTTAAGAATATTTTAATCATGGCTGCTCATGTTTCACACCACTTTAAGAATATTTTAGTCATGGCTGCTCATGTTCTACACCACTTTAAGAATATTTTAATCATGGCTTCTCATGTTTCACACCACTTTAACAATATTTTAGTCATGGCTTCTCATGTTTTACACCACTTTAAGAATATTTTAATTATGGCTGCTCATGTTTCACACCACTTTAACAATATTGAAATCATAGCTGATCATATTTCACACCACTTTCAGAATATTTTAATCATGGCTGCTCATCTTTCACAACATTTTAAGAATATTTTAATCAGGGTTGCTCATGTTTCACACCACTTTAAGAATATTTCAATCATGGCTGCTCATGTTTCACACCACTTTAAGAATATTTTAGTCATGGCTGCTCATGTTTTACACCACTTTAAGAATATTTTAATCATGGCTGCTCATGTTTCACAGCACTTTAACAATATTGTAATCATGGCTGCTCATGTTTCACACCACTTTAAGAATATTTTAGTCATGGCTGCTCATGTTTTACACCACTTTAAGAATATTTTAATCATGGCTGCTCATGTTTCACACCACTTTAAGAATATTTTAATTATGGCTGATCATGTTTCACACCACTTTAAGAATATTTTAATCATGGCTGCTCATGTTTCACACCACTTTAAGAATGTCTTCATCATGGCTGCTCATGTTTCACACCACTTAAAGAATATTTTAATCATGGCAGCTCATGTTTCACACCACTTTAAGAATATTTCAATCATGGCTGCTCATGTTTTACACCACTTGAAGAATAGTTTAATCATGGCGGCTCATGTTTCACACCACTTTAAGAATATTTTAGTCATGGCTGCCCATGTTTTACACCACTCTAAGAATATTTTAATCATGGCTTCTCATGTTTTACACCACTCTAAAAATATTTTAATCATGGCTGCTCATGTTTCACACCACTTTAACAATATTCTAATCATGGCTGCTCATGTTTCACACCACTTTACGAATATCTTAATAATGGCTGATCATGTTTCACACCACTTTAAGAATATTTTAATCATGGCTGCTCATGTTTCACACCACTTTAAGAATATTCTAATCATGGCTGCTCATGTTTCACACCACTTTACGAATATCTTAATAATGGCTGCTCATGTTTCACACCACTTAAATAATATTTTAATCGTGGCTGCTCATGTTTCACACCACTTTAAGAATATTTCAATCATGGATGCTCATGTTTCACACCACTTTAAGAATATTTTAATTATGGCTGCTCATGTTTTACACCACTTTAACAATATTTTAATCATGGCTGCTCATGTTTCACACCACTTTAACAATATTTAAATCATGGCTGCTCATGTGTCACACCACTTTAACAATATTTTAATCATGGCTGCTCATGTTTCACACCACTTTAAGAATATTTTAATTATGGCTGATCATGTTTCACACCACTTTAAGAATATTTTAATCATGGCTGCTCATGTTTCACACCACTTTAAGAATGTCTTCATCATGGCTGCTCATGTTTCACACCACTTAAAGAATATTTTAATCATGGCTGCTCATGTTTCACACCACTTTAAGAATATTTTAATTATGGCAGCTCATGTTTCACACCACTTTAAGAATATTTCAATCATGGCTGCTCATGTTTTACACCACTTGAAGAATAGTTTAATCATGGCGGCTCATGTTTCACACCACTTTAAGAATATTTTAGTCATGGCTGCCCATGTTTTACACCACTCTAAGAATATTTTAATCATGGCTTCTCATGTTTTACACCACTCTAAAAATATTTTAATCATGGCTGCTCATGTTTCACACCACTTTAACAATATTCTAATCATGGCTGCTCATGTTTCACACCACTTTACGAATATCTTAATAATGGCTGATCATGTTTCACACCACTTTAAGAATATTTTAATCATGGCTGCTCATGTTTCACACCACTTTAAGAATATTCTAATCATGGCTGCTCATGTTTCACACCACTTTACGAATATCTTAATAATGGCTGCTCATGTTTCACACCACTTAAATAATATTTTAATCGTGGCTGCTCATGTTTCACACCACTTTAAGAATATTTCAATCATGGATGCTCATGTTTCACACCACTTTAAGAATATTTTAATTATGGCTGCTCATGTTTTACACCACTTTAACAATATTTTAATCATGGCTGCTCATGTTTCACACCACTTTAACAATATTTAAATCATGGCTGCTCATGTGTCACACCACTTTAACAATATTTTAATCATGGCTGCTCATGTTTCTCACCACTTTAAGAATAGTTTAGTCATGGCTGCTCATGTTTTACACCACTCTAAGAATATTTTAATCATGGCTGCTCATGTTTCACACCACTTTAACAATATTTTAGTCATGGCTGCTCATGTTTTACACCACTTTAACAATATTTTAACCATGGCTGCTCATGTTTCACACTACTTTAATAACATTTTAATCGGTGTTGCTCATGTTTCACACCACTTTAAGAATATTTTAATCATGGCTGCTCATGTTTCACACCACTTTAAGAATATTTTAATCATGGCTGCTCATGTTTCACACCACTTTAAGAATATTTTAATCATGGCTGCTCATGTTTCACACCACTTTAACAATATTTTAGTCATGGCTGCTCATGTTTTACACCACTTTAAGAATATTTTAACCATGGCTGCTCATGTTTCACACTACTTTAATAACATTTTAATCGGTGTTGCTCATGTTTCACACCACTTTAAGAATATTTTAATCATGGCTGCTCATGTTTCACACCACTTTAAGAATATTTTAATCATGGCTGCTCATGTTTCACACCACTTGAAGAATATTGTAATCATGGCTGCTCATGTTTTACACCACTCTAAGAATATTTTAATCATGGTTGCTCATGTTTCACACCACTTTAAGAATATTTCAATCATGGCTTCTCATGTTTTACATCACTTTAAGAATATTTTAATCATGGCTGCTCATGTTTCACACCATTTTAACAATATTTTAATTATGGCTGCTCATGTTTCACACCACTTTAAGAATATTTTAATCGTGGCTGCTCATGTTTTACACCACTTTAACAATATTTTAATCATGGCTGATCATGTTTCACACCACTTTAACAATATTTTAATCATGGCTGCTCATGTTTCACACCACTTTAAGAATATTTTAATCATGGCAGCTCATGTTTCACACCACTTTAAGAATATTTCAATCATGGCTGCTCATGTTTTACACCACTTTAAGAATAGTTTAATCATGGCTGCTCATGTTTCACACCACTTGAAGAATATCTTAATCATGGCTGCTCATGTTTCAGACCACTTTAAGAATATTTTAATCATGGCTGCTCATGTTTCACACCACTTTAAGAATAATTTAGTCATGGCTGCCCATGTTTTACACCACTCTAAGAATATTTTAGTCATGGCTGCTCATGTTTTACACCACTCTAAGAATATTTTAATCATGGCTGCTCATGTTTCACATCACTTTAAGAATATTTTAATTATGGCTGATCATGTTTCACACCACTTTAAGAATATTTTAATCATGGCTGCTCATGTTTCACATCACTTTAAGAATATTTTAATCATGGCTGCTCATGTTTCACACCACTTTACGAATATCTTAATCATGGCTGCTCATGTTTCACACCACTTAAATAATATTTTTGTCGTGGCTGCTCATGTTTCACACCACTTTAAGAATATTTCAATCATGGATGCTCATGTTTCACACCACTTTAAGAATATTTTAATTATGGCTGCTCATGTTTTACACCACTTTAACAATATTTTAATCATGGCTGCTCATGTTTCACACAACTTTAACAATATTTAAATCATGGCTGCTCATGTGTCACACCACTTTAACAATATTTTAATCATGGCTGCTCATGTTTCACACCACTTTAAGAATATTTTAGTCATGGCTGCTCATGTTTTACACCACTCTAAGAATGTTTTAATCATGGCTGCTCATGTTTCACACCACTTAAAGAATATTTCAGTCATGGCTGCTCATGTTTCACACCACTTTAAGAATATTTCAATCATGGCTGCTCATGTTTTACACCACTTTAAAAACATTTTAATCATTGTTGCTCATGTTTCACACCACTTTAAGAATATTGTAATCATGGCTGCTCATGTTTTACACCACTCTAAGAATATTTTAATCATGGTTGCTCATGTTTCACACCACTTTAAGAATATTTCAATCATGGCTTCTCATGTTTTACACCACTTTAATAATATTTCAATCATGGCTGCTCATGTTTTACACCACTTTAATAATATTTTAATCATGGCTGCTCATGTTTCACACCACTTTAACAATATTTTAATTATGGCTGCTCATGTTTCACACCACTTTAACAATATTTTAATCATGGCTGATCATGTTTCACACCACTTTAACAATATGTTAATCATGGCTGCTCATGTTTCACACCACTTTAACAATATGTTAATCATGGCTGCTCATGTTTCACACCACTTTAAGAATATTGTAATCATGGCTGCTCATGTTTTACACCACTTTAAGAATATCTTAATCATGGCTGCTCATGTTTCACACCACTTAAATAATATTTTAATCATGGCTGCTCATGTTTCACACCACTTTAAGAATATTTTAATCATGGCTGCTCATGTTTCACACCACTTTAAGAATATTTTAATCATGGCTGCTCATGTTTCACACCAGTTTAATAATATTTTAGTCATGGCTCCTCATGTATTACACCACTTTAAGAATATTTTAATCATGGCTGCTCATGTTTCACACCACTTTAAGAATATTTTAATCACGGCTGCTCATGTTTCACACCAATTTAAGAATATTTTAATCATGGCTGCTCATGTTTCACACAAATTTAACAATATTTTAATCATGGCTGCTCATGTTTCACACCACTTTAACAATATTTTAATCATGGCTGCTCATGTTTCACACCAGTTTAATAATATTTTAGTCATGGCTCCTCATGTATTACACCACTTTAAGAATATTTTAATCATGGCTGCTCATGTTTCACACCACTTTAACTATATAGTAGTCATGGCTGCTGGTGTTTTACACCACTTTAAGAATATTTTAATCATGGCTGCTCATGTTTCACACTACTTTAACAATATTTTAATTATGGCTGCTCATGTTTCACACCACGTTAACAATATTGTAATCATGGCTGATCATGCTTCACACCACTTTAAGAATATTTTAATAATGGCTGCTCCTCTTTCACAACACTTTAAGAATATTTTAATCATGGCTGCTCATGTTTCACACCACTTTAAGAATATTTTAATCATGTCTGCTCATGTTTCACACCACTTTAAGAATATTTTAATCATGGCTGCTCATCTTTCACACCGCTTTAACAATATTTTAATTATGGCTACTCATGTTTCACACCACTTTAACAATATTTTAATCATGGCTGCTCATGTTTCACACCACTTTAACAATATTTTAATCATGGCTGCTCATGTTTCACACCACTTTAAGAATATTTTAATCATGGCTGCTCATGTTTCACGTGACTTTAATAATATTTTAATCATGGCTGCCCATGTTCACACCACTTTAACAATATTTTAATCATGGCTGCTCATGTTTCACACCACTTTAAGAATATTTTAATCATGGCTGCTCATGTTTCACACCACTTTAAGAATATTTTAATTATGGCTGCTCATGTTTCACACCACTTTAAGAATATTTTAATTATGGCTGCTCATGTTTCACACCAATTTAAGAATATTTTAATCACGACTGTTCATGTTTCACACCACTTTAAGAATATTTTAACCATGGCTGTTCATGGTTCACACCACTTTAAGAATATTTTAATCATGGCTGCTCATGTTTCACACCACTTTAAGAATATTTTAATTATGGCTGCTCATGTTTCATACCACTTTAAGAATATTTTAATCACGGCTGTTAATGTTTCATACCACTTTAAGAATATTTTAATCATGGCTGCTCATGTTTTAGCAAAACGACAGTAATATCCATCTTGATTACGTCGTTTTGAAACAACCAAAAGTGACATTATCAAAATAATTTACAATCTCTAATTTTACTAATGTTTTATAAACATAATGACCATTTCCTCCATTATTTATGATTAGTCAAATACCGGCTGATATCATCGCATACTAATATTGGTAGCATATATTCCATTGCATCTTATATGGAAATCTCAATGAAGACATAGCCGTTAATAAACTTCGAACCTGAACTAATTAGCTGGTAGTACATAAAGCGGTTCATACTCTGAGCAACCTTCGTCAATGATCAAATATAAAAAAAAATCGCGACATTTGAGCAGCGTATGCGACTGTCTCATGAAAGTATAAATATGGCCGGGTAGTCACCTCGCTGTGTATAATTGACAGAAAAACAAACAGGACACGCTAACCACTGGACAACGGGAATCCCGAGTAGAAACGTACTGATTACCAATTACCGATTTAGTTTTATTTTAGGAAATATCTAAACATTTTCATTTAACATTATCGCTTTGACAGACCAACATAACGGTTACATAATAGGAACCACTAACATCGTCGTATTATTCAGGTACAAGAGAAGAGAACAGACTTACCTTGTTAGTACAAATGTAGGATGTTTCCTTGGTCTCTGAACAGTCTGGACAGAAATTACGATCTGGAGAATTACGCTCTGGAGATTATCCGGCGGTTGAATTATTTATATCAGTTTTGAAGGACTGCGACGTCTGTTATCGCGTTGGGATTTCAATCTACCTATCGATACACAAGTCAGAACTAGTCCTGTGTCGATCCCATGACTCAAATTGTTTGCATCGTATCTAAGAGTCTATATTTGCACAAGGAATGAAGTTATTATGCAAAATCATTGTCGACAGTGTGTTCGAATTTTCCAGTCCATAAGGGTGCGTTCATACAGCTGTTACATTGCCTGGCAATTTTTCCACAAAATTCTTCATTAGATATTTTTTGTCGCACACGTTTGAATGATGAATGTTGTAATTACATAATGATTATGGCTGTTAGATTATTTCAATGCCTATTGGAGCAGAGAACTGCCACGAATTATTGTACAACCGATTCATTCCAGAATGTTGAAGGCTAATTTCGGGCAAATGTAGGCCGTAGAACGACTCATGAAATTACATAGATTTAGCTATGCATGTATAGTAACTTGTAGGAGAAATGTATACTTTTTGTAGAATTTTCTAAAGTTCAATGCGTTCAAAGTGAACCCAAGCGCCTTGACCAATACAATGCATACGTTAAGCGAAATCGACAGTACTTGAAACTATATGATCATACAGAAAAATTGCAATCGCAGTGACATGCAGTAACATAGGACCATATTATTTTGGTGCTGCGAATATTCGAGATTCGATTCGAGAATATTTAAACATATTTTACTGAAACAACATTTTCACCCCCTCGGGGCGAGGGGTGAGTCGTGGGTATGTTTCTGGGGGGGGGGGGGGGGGTATTTGCATGGGCGTAGCCAGCATTTTGAAAAGGCGGGTTCGAATTTTCATTTTTTGGGCATAGGACGTCGCGGGGGAGGGTGCTGGAGGGGGTACCACAATCCTGCTGGTGGGGTCCCGGGGGGGGGGGGGGGCCTCCCCCGGGCAAATTTTGAAAAATTGAACCCATCGAGAGCGAATCTGGAGCATATTTTTATAATATCTGCGCCTATAATTGAGATTTTATCTACCGATTATGTGAGGATATATGGCATGATAGAGTTTGTCTTCGTACATGGTCATATATAATGTACTAATGTTTGTTCATGTATGGGCACACGTGTAGTATCAACTCAACAATAAAGGACAATGATCAAACCAAACCATCCCAAAATATAATCTACGTATTAAATCCCTGTGCGATCTTACTCGAAATTGTTACGGTATCATATTGGCTGAAGTGGGGTATAATATATTGAATTGAACGACAATGTTTCAAGGTTGAATCATTTAGTGATCATATGTCGGCAAATAAACTCTGCAATGCCATTCGCCGTGCATGTTTGCGGGCGAAATTATCCACAACATTGGCGCACTCTATTGGCCAATTATAATGAATGTGCATCAGGGCTAATGGTGACAGTCGCTGGTGGCCCATTGTAGCCCTCATATAGTTCGAAAATCTACGCATGGCACTGAAACTCCTTTCACACTCGCATGATGTAGCTGGAGTTGTGCAGACAAGCTTCAGAAGAGAATATAAATTTGGGTAGATGGCTGGTCTACATATCTCTAGGGCAGCGGCACAAGACTTGGGCGCATGATCCACAGCCATTTCCCTACACCTCTTTTGCCACGAGAAGTATTCATCTTCAACGCATTCGGCACTGGGCAAATCCGGCAGAATGATACTGTACCACAGATTTCTTGATGATTTTTATTAAACCCCTTTGGTGTGTGTGTGTGGGGGGGGGGGGCTTCATGTCCAGAAACTACAAGCATCGTCCTCAGTATACAGTTGACCATGCAGTATCACAACGTTAATGTATGGCAGCATATATTAGCTACAACATTATCATATACATATCGTGACACGGACTCGGGTCTCAGCTTGACGCGAAAAAAAGTCGTTGGCCACAACGGAATTACGAATAAATACACTGAATGAACCTTATGCCCTATATTGTTTGCATGTATACACTGTGTCTAACTGTCTATCGGTTCATAATTGCCAACGACTGTGAAAACAAATTTGACACACATTCATACATATTCACCTTAGTTGAAACTGAACACAATGTTGACGTATTATAATGCTCACATCATGCGACATGCCATGGGACTATTGATTTGATTCATGTTAAAATCTAATTTTCGCCCGGGCATATGTGCGGATTTCAATGAAACATCATACGGACCTCAAGTTTGATGTGAAATAGTCTAGTATCGGCCGACCATGTTTCTTGCCGCTCGCTTGCAACTCACTAATCTTTCGTTTTGTTGTCGGCATAGTTTGTCAAAACGACCTTCAAAAATACGCATTGTTGTTGTCGGAAGCTATGTCAGAGTTCCGACGTGTGATCAGATTCTACGGATTTGTCAATACATTTCCCGAAATGCTAAAGTGCCCTCGTCGCCTGACTCCCAGGGTTCGACGGTTGGTTCGCTCGGGCAACTTCGGGGGTTCGTTAACTTAACGTCGAACCTGAATTAGTTAGGCGACGAGGGCACTCTGTTTTCCAGGTCGGGTTCGTCCGAACCCATCGAACCCTCGCTGGCTACGCCCATGGGTATTTGGGCGGGCCACCCACACATGCTGTCAAATTGACCGAAAGAGACATTTTTGCGAATTTGGAATAAGGAATAGGGATTAGGGAATAAATTCCAAAAGCATGTTCGTTATATTTATACCTGCTATTCTATAATGGCACAAACTTAGCCAGATTAAAGGTACTCAATCTGACGGCCCCCATATACCACCAAGATACAACACAACAACAACAACAACAACACCACCATCAACATTTCTTCAAGATACGCTTTAGTTATCACAATCGATTTATTGCAACAAAATAATGCTAAACACTCTCAACTAAGGTATAACATTTCCCAAAACTTGTTACTTATCAACATTATGTTCAACAAAATATGGCCGTATTATCACTAAAGTATCACGAAATTTGACAGTATTACCACTTGCTTTTAGAGTTATCCATATTCATCCGCAATTTTGTTCGAGACCCTCCGTTTCTGGGCCACATGTTATTACATATCTCGAGAAATAACAAACTTCAAAATTCGATATCTGATCATTCTGAGCTTTGATGGGTGGATTCCTCGACTCGAATCAAATATGTTTTACACCGAAGCCCAATAAAATAGTAACTGAGGAGCGTCTGATCTGATTAAGTACCTTTACAACGGTGGCAGGCCGGCATAGTGGGTTTAACCCTTTACCCAACAAAACGACCAAAACCGGTCAAATAAAGCTTAAACAGCCTAAAATATCTTCGGTCTGTCTCAATAAAACCATACAAATATGGATATCATTGGAACCGGCTCATTGACCACATTGTGATGGTTACCGTTATGCCCTGTGCCAATGCATTCTCTTATGTATGCGAGTCGACCATAGGTCTTCTCGCATATATAAGAGAATGCATTGGCCTAAAAAATATGTTTTTAACACTTTTTACCATTTTTTCTTACATTCTTTAACAATTTTATAATTTTTAATGGGTTAAGCCAATACATTCTCTTATATATGCGAGGCGACCTATGGTCGACTCGCATATATAAGAGAATGCATTGGCACATGGCCCTTCTGTTGGGTAAAGGGTTAAAATATAAATGGAAGAATTGCAATTGGTGGGGTACAAACATTCATGATATCAACAAGACATAATATACGTTTAATTTTATAATTTCACCCATACAGAGCCCCAGACAAACATGAGCAGACGACACTCTTCTATATGCTTCTATATATGTGTGGGACTCCCTGCAGGGTAATGGATTTTTTTTATTTTATGTCCTAAAAATTGTAAGAAATATTTATTTTAATAAATGATAAAAAATTGTTAGGCCAATGCATTCTCTTATATATGCGAGGCGACCTATGGTCGACTCGCATATATAAGAGAATGCATTGGCACAGGGTAAAAAAAATCCCGACTTCCGACTGGATTTGATACAGGTAGTTATCCAATAGGGCTACAGAAAGTATACATGTATGTCAGTTAGCTAATCATAATAAATCACGAATATTGATTGTCAAGGCGTAATATTCCTTACCTTAGTTGTGTTTAAAAGCGCTGAATACTATAATATGCGTAAAAATTATACATTTATTATGTAAGTGGATATCCTGAGTCTTCTGTTAAAGGGGTACTGTACACTAAATTCGACCATTTAAAGGGGTACTGTACACTAACTCCGACCACTTAACGAGGTACTGTACACTAAATCCGGCCATTTAAAGGGGTATTGTACACTAAATCCGGCCATTTAAAGGGGTACTGTACACTAAATTCGAACATTTAAAGGGGTACTGTACACTAAAAACGACAATTTAAAGGGGTAATGTACACTAAATCCGACAATTTAAAGGGGTATTGTACACTAAATCCAACCATTTAAAGGGGTACTGTAAGCTAAAGCCAAACATTTAAAGGGGTACTGTAAACTAAATCCGACCATGTAAGGTGGTACTGTACAATAAATCCGACCATTTAAAGGGGTACTGTACACTAAATCCGAAAACTTAAAGGGATACTGTACACTAAATACGATCATTTAAAGGGGTATTATACACTAAATGCGACCATTTATGAGACCATCTCTTTTTATACTAAACTGAATATATGCAATAAATGAATTAATTTGGAGTCATAAATTCATTTTCATTATATGTACCCGTGTTGTTGGCATCGTTCATAGCGCACACGAGTGTATTTTGCACTAACCCATGGCTCAAATCATTCATTTGTTGCATATATTCTGTTTAGTATAAAAGGAGATGGTCCCATAAATGGTCGGATTTAGTGTACAGTACCCCTTTAAATTGTCGGATTTAGTGTACAGTAACCCTTTAATAGATATAAGATATTTCTGTCATGACCTCATCTTAGACATGCAAACAGGCCTGTACCTTTAGTTGATTTTCTTTAGAAAAGCGCATTTGAATTCGAGTGGCTATCCTATAGTTTCGTCTGAGAGAAGATGCATGCAATTTCAGTTGAATAGTGATTGGAATTACGCAGGCATACAATGTTCTCATTAATTCCCCTCGGGTGTATACTGTCATACATATTTTTGAAAGCCGTGGTTCGCTGGGCATTTGATAAATATATAATGGGTTTTTTGGGACGTATTGAAAGCTGTAGTGCTACCCCGAATCCGGTAACAGGTGTAGTTGTTTTAGGATATTGTAGGAAGGCTAATCTGGCCGTTTCAAATTGAGCTACCGTATAGCGATGGGATATCTCGCATGTCAACACATATCGGGGTTTCGTGGGGTGTGTATTCACTGGATGTCTTATAGTTGCAGTATATAACTATTATGACCGCGTTAATTGCTTTCGATGTTTAGGTATGAACAATGGCTGGTCCATGAAATCTTGGCGGGAACACAATGCCTCCGACTTTTTATCCACACTTAGAAGCTTTCTGGTGTGGTGGATGAGAAACCTGACGTAATAAGCCGTATTTGTTTGTAATCATTTGAAGAATTGGTTGTTTAACGGAATTCTGAGGCGGTGCATTCATGTAACCAATATATTTTAAATTATAATTTATATTTACGGCTAATAATATGATCTTGATGGCGTTACCATTTCTGATTATGGTTTTCTTGTAAGACATGTGCACCGACTTTCACCTAGTAAACACGGTCATATCATATCATGAGGGTTCTTGGTATGGGTAAATAAAAGTGCACCCACCGCGAGGCTATCGGCTCTTGTTTTTGACC
This sequence comes from Siphonodentalium dalli, assembly GCA_032622095.1. Lineage (NCBI taxonomy): Eukaryota > Metazoa > Mollusca > Scaphopoda > Gadilida > Siphonodentaliidae > Siphonodentalium > Siphonodentalium dalli. The sequence continues at coordinate 32,787,195 of CP136062.1, forward strand.
AGGTTTCTTGACATAAGATAAGATATACTCATATGCACTGCATATAATCTCTCTGCATGCTAGTAATGTATGCATGTGAACACATGTCTGAACAACGACCACGCGATGTTATCTGTGATACGATATTAACCCAGAATGAGGGAGCCCTCATAATTGCTTTGTAGTTTCGTAATCTGCAGCACATGACTGACACAAAACTGGTGATATAATTAAAGTGCTTTATAATATGAAGCATTGTATAATATGTCTCTCTGCATGCTATACTATGTCGCACGTGACTGACACACCATGTTTTTTTATAATTAAAGTTATTAGTAATCTGCGGCACATGACTGACACACCATGGTTTTTATAATTAAAGTGATATGAAACACTACAGCACATGACTGACACATCATGGGTGATATAATTAAAGTGATATAACACACTGCTGCGGCTCACAACGAATAAACTTGCTCAACGCAGGGAATTTCAATAAATTATGTGTCAAAATTGCCAAATCACAACTCTATTCTTACATAATAAAATCATTCACGTCATCGGTGATTTGTTCGGAACGAATTTACGACTCTTTGTGCATAGTTATGTTCTACGAATGGCACAGCCGATGTTGTTTGAATACTGTGACAATAATAGTGTAACAGTGCATTAGTCCATGGTTGTAGTGACCGAGTCGTAAATTATAAATTTCAGGTAGAGAAATTATGACTTAATATGTATTTTAGATTTACAACTATCGCACTCTCCGACAAAAGACTACTTTATTTTGAACCCCAGCCGCCACCGTTTCTATTGTCCGTCCTCTCGACAACACATGGACATTAACCCTTTACCCAACAGAAGGGCCCTGTGCCAATGCATTCTCTTATATATGCGAGTCGACCATAAAGAATGTAAGAAAAAAATGGTAAAAAGTGTTAAAAAAAGATTATTTTTAGGCCAATGCATTCTCTTATATATGCGAGGCGACCTATGGTCGACTCGCATATATAAGAGAATGCATTGGCACAGGGTATAACTGTAACTATCACAATGTGGTCAAGGAGCCGGTTCCAATGATATCCATATTTGTATGGTTTTATTGAGACAGACCGAAGATATTTTAGGCTGTTGAAGCTTTATTTGGCCGGTTTTGGCCGATTTGTTGGGTAAAGGGTTATACGTGTATTAGCAATAATTGTGATTATTATGATCTCAAATGTACTCAATCCGATCAGACGTTCCTAAATTACTGTTTCTTTGGGTTCTGTGTCAAAACACTATTTTATTCGAGTCGATGAACCCACCCATCAAAGCTAAGAGTGATATCGATATTTGAAGTTTGTTATTTCTCGAGATGTGTAATAATGTGTGACCCAGAAACACGCGGTCAAACGGAGGGTCTCGGACAAAATTGCGGATGAACGTGGATAACACTAAAATTTTGACTGGTCACGGGAGAGGGACCAGGACACAAGCCATGGAAATTTCCAACATGACACCCCCCTAAGGTTGGAAAAGTTCCTGCTGATGGGCATATCAGTCCAATATTTTGACAAAAAGTAAGAAAATATGCAAATATTGGACCAAAAACAATAAATCCCCCCCAATTAATTGTTTGAAAAATCAAACTACTAGAACATTTTCAACCTATTGTGGGTGTGAAATTTCCAACTAATGTTGTGTCAGGTATGAAATTTCCAACTGCTGAAAATCTTGACCAACGTTTGGGGGGATGTGAGACCCCATTCAAACCCCCTGTCGCCACGTCCCTGTAAACGATTAATCTGGTTGATTGTTATGCATGCCAGTAAACAGTGAGATTTATGCCTGTACATATCGCGACCTGAGTTTCAATCTGTTCTAAGTGCATTTTTTATGATTTTGAGTAAATCGATTTTCAAAGTTTGAATTGCCGTCACCGTATGGTTTACAGTGGAAAACTTCACATCGTTGGATTCCTTAATGTCTTAGGTATTAATTTTTATCAAGACTAATCCACATAAGACTGTTATATCTCTTAAATTTTGAGAAATGTAGACATAGGGTGTGAAATTTAGCACTTGGAGCAAAATAGAACTAAATACTTGTTGTGGAACACGCAAATGACAATTCAGACCTTAACTCTATTTTAGGGCAAGGTTGTCCCATGTTCCGAAAAATATGTCATTTTGGAACTTAGGACAACTAAGAGTTAAAGTATACACTCTATTCACCAGAATAACAAATTGATTTTCGACACTTCTGGAAGCCGCATTTGTCCCAAGTACACTACCTTGGTCATGTTGGTTTACAGTATGATGAATTTAAATGAGTACCGACATCACTGTAAATACAATGCTACTCGAGAGATGGACTTTACGCATCGTGCATACCATAATAATGTATTGCGTCAGCATTGGTAGGAAATTAGTTCACGTATACTCACCAAAGTTTTGTAATCTACCATATGAACGGAGCTGTCCTACCTGCGTATTGGAAATTAGCAATATATATAAGTTCCAGGTGAAATATGAACTCAATTTATCACCCCATTCATTAAAGTTGGTCTTTTGACACACTCATTTCAGCTGCTACGCTAATATTTGAATATACCATCAATGTGTTCATCATTGAACACCATATTAGTAGCTTCCAGCCACACGACCTCCAACTCGAGCGTGAACATCTATGTGGTTACCATATAGCCCAAGTCATGCACGTTGCTAATAAGGACAGGTGGCGAAATGACCCAGAAGTGTTCATTCACTCAATCTACTGTGCTACGGGCGTCCCTGTTTGGATCAATGGCAATTTGAACATGGACAAATTGTGGCAGCTATGATTGTTCCAAAAGCACATGCGTTGGTTTTGTTTCGCCAATCGTGCTTCCAATGTAGACGCTCATGTCTATTAGCTGGCATATGCATCAGCATTGGATATGCGTGTACACCTTGGTATCCTCATCTACTATTTATGCTGGAGTAAGAATCTATCTTCAAATTTACTTTTTTCTCTAGATCAATCAGGGGTGTTATCTGAAATGTTTCTCATACAGTTTTTTCTTTGCGAGAGGGCCACTGTTTGTTGATTCGACAGTTCATTATATATTAGTACGGTGTTCATTTTCGTTCCGATTGCCTGGCCTGAAAGTGTGATGATCAGGTTGGCTTTGTATGTTGTTTGTGCACCAATGTTGATACTTTATTGTGAGGAACAGCAATGTGCTGTTGAACGCACATTGAAGGTAGTGAAAAATACATGTTTCACATTGATTGATGTTGTGAACCGTTTTTAACTCTCCATAGTGACGACCCGCGAACTTCCGGGTGCCTATACCGCTGCTCTTGTGTGGTACATGTGCTCACGTGCCGGTTCATGGGAACGTGACTTCGTAGAGAACTATCGATGGGGACCGTACACAATTCGCATTCGACGTGTCGGACGTGGGGGTCCTCATATTGCGGCGAACATATCCACGATTAGACTGATTGATGTCATGGACAGTTGATGGTATTTTAATTACTGGACGGTGTCTGGATGAAATGCCGCTGTGTGTTCGCTGCAATGTGGTTGTGTGCTTTGATTGACTGATTTCATTGTATTGCTGCAATAGTTAAGTAGGTGTATGGTTAAAATTGTAATCCGTGCATTAGTTTCCCGACTGTGCGATGTCGGCGGTTGATGATGTGGATCATTGTGGGCTATGGACACTTCACATGCATCTGATATATACATGTACAACATACACGTACAACGCCTATCGGAAACTGCCATATAATTTCAAGATGACCATAGCCTATATGATCATGTAACAGTGTTAAATATTTGCTAATTCGGGACGCTGAATATTGCTGGTGTCTGGGCTGCTGGCAGGGATCTTCCAACTTATTGCGGTTTTAGGTGAAGTTCAAAATTCAAATACCACAAGGAAAGCTATTCATAGAAATGTGTTTCCTTGGATAACATAGACACTGGTAACGGAAAGGAACAAAACATCTATGTTATTATGCCTGTCTTGTGTTCGACGTCTGCAAAGCTCCGCTGTATTAAATAGTCCATGTGTCGCTTGCTGTGTTTTTTTTGGTGGGTCTAAATAGCTGTTCGCTGCAAGTGTCTTTGGGGCGGTCGGCAATGCAGCGTATAATTGAGCTAGGATGTTACATGTATTTCATGTGCCAAATGTATGACTCATTGGTCTATATATCAGTCACGTGCGTATAAATGCTATCCAATTGAATTATCACAATGGGTATAAGAGTGTATGCTAAACACAGAACCCACAACATTCCACCATGCTGTTACATATACATACATGGCGCGTATTTCGGTTTCTTATCTGCGGAATCGAGTATCTTCGGTAGGCTGATGCGCCGGTCAATGTGGATATATGCTGGGTGTTATGGTCATAGTTCATGTTTGGTACCTCGTGAGATTAACACATGGACGCTGACGTATGCAGCCTTTACGTTGTTGGTTGAAGTCTCCCTGCACAAGTTAACTACCGTGGTGCGTTTTAGCAACCAGCATTTTACTTGCCAATAAACGTTGTATGTATTAGGGAATATAGGAGGCGCCCATATTGCAGAATAATGTTGTCCCGTGGGTGTATCGTGTTGTGGCCTTTGTACTCTGGTTCAGAGTTTCACAGCGGCATTTTATTTCGTGTACTGTGTTTGCCAGTCTTTAAAACCAATGTACAAGCCATAGGTGGTGTGTGTCTTTTTAGCAAGTGGATATTGTTGGGTCACATCGATGTGCGAAGTTGTGCAGCTGTCTGCAGTGTTGTAACATAGTTGCCGTGTACTACTGTTTCTGGGTTGTGGATGCATCGGTCGAATGTACTTTGGTGGATGTGTTTCGAGACATCCAATCCAGACATCATATCCGCCCAGATCTTATTCTGACACGAATTGTGACATCGTGTAACTTTATCTGAGCCAGCAATATTCCATCGTCCTCCTCGTACACAAACCTTTGTTGGCGTCGATGGTCACGGTATATATGCGCCTTGGCCAGTGTCAGGTCGGCTTTGTTCAAGTTGGGCTTTAAATTCGTTGCGCTTTATGCCTTATTGGTGTTGTCCTGTGGTTGTGTTAAGAGTGAATTCTTGCCTTTCTGAATAGATTTGTACATCCACGAGTATGATGTGGTGCTGGTTCCATGTGCTCCATTCTGTCGATTGCCTGTCGCATGCGTGGCGCTTATGTAGTGCCTGTGAGTGTAGTAAGTTTTCGCCCTTCCTTTTGGCTATCCAATTGCCGATGTAACGCGTATTACGGAGCTGCATGGTTATTGTGGCATCCTCTGTTGCATTCTTCTGTAGAGGGAACTGGGATGGATGGAGCTTGGATGGAGTTGCCTAACGGAATTATGAAATGACTTAATGTTAACGTGGTGGAGCGAGTGATGTATGTTAGTGATGAAGATCAAGTTGATGTATGTGCGCGTTTGCTGACTGTTTCTGCATTTACAATACTTTATTCTGATGTACATGGTGTGGTGGATCAACTTGGGATCTATCGGCTGATGTGCGCTTATGAACAGTCAATATATAACGTCGTCGGGGAGGGTGGCGTTGGTGTTCTACATGTATAGCAGTCTTCACCCAATGGCTGATCATGTGTTTGGAGTGGCTACGCTGGGTGGTAGTTGATTGCTGAAGTTGACGTTTCTGTTGGCACGACTGAATTTATTGAATCCCTTTATATGAGCGGTCAGTAATTGGGGCTGGACATATAAGTATGCTGTCCAACACACACGATAACTTTCTAATTATTCTGAATTATATATCCACGACTGTGGCGCCCAAGTTGCTCTGGTGTATTTCCAAAACTGGGTGGATAAACTGAACACCAGAAAGTCGTTGATAGATTGTATGCATGTGCGTGTATCTGTAGTTCTGGTGACTTTCATATATGGTGATCCCATGGCCCTAGTCACAGACGACTAACGGATAGCTAGATACCGTCAAGGCAACAGCATTAAGTCTCATGAATATATGTGTTTTGAATGTCCTTCAACTATAAATTCGCTATAAAATCGAAAATTATAAGGGTTACGAAAAGTAACAAATCCGTATTAACGTGCTACTGTTCGTGAAGTGGATTCCGCATACCATTAACCATCTGTGCATCATTATTTGTAAATGAAAGTGGTGTATGTCCTAGAAGCGGGAATGACAATAAATAAAATATCAAACCAATGCAAACATTGAGAACGTTGGCATGTTGGGACTACATGTACTTATAACATCGAAAGACTGTATGTATGTCAAATATAATTAACCAGTTATGTCATTGCATGAATAATATAGAATACTAACATATTAAAACTTATATGTACCTTGTTTGGGAAACGGAATATAGCCACCAAGAAACTGGGTGGTTATTCATCTACTCAATTACAATATTATAGTCTGTTTTGCACTGCGAAGGTTGGAGTAGTTTTATATAAACCTATCTATATAGTTTAAATATGATAAGGTATCGGCTTCGATCATATTTTAGATCCATATTGTTCCATGTGGGAAGAAGACTCATACACGTAGAATTCTTCAGACATTGCCAATATTGAAATAGAACAAGATGTAACTACGAAATTATATCCACTTGAGTTATATAAACCAATATGGTTTCAGTCCCCAATGTGCATGAAAGCAGATGGAACAAGTCAGTTCTCAACACAACTCACTTTCGCGTACTTCGGACAACAAATAACCGTGTTTTACGGCGTTATTGTTCGAAATATCGCTTCGGTGTTGCGACCGTCTTGTAGAGAATTTAATTCCGGTTCCAACGGTACCCCAACGGACGTTTCGTACCAGAACGGTACTTAGAACAGATTGAAACTCATGTCGCGATATAGCCTATGGTTGAGACATCGTCCTCTACTAATAAAAGGTTAGCATATACTAATTTTTAAAGTGATTATTACACAATGTATGTCGCTGCAATTAAGCTGACAATTAAGAATGGAGACCGAAGTTCCGCCCGATACAGGCACATAATATATAAGTATAAACGTGACTAGAAATCAGGGTTAATATTCTCAAAAACAAATTATTCAGCCCTGTAACCAAACTATTCAGTCAACAAATTATGTAGGAGATTGGATCAAGTTTGTTCAATTACTTTGTAGTTGGGTTACCTAGCTTAGTCACTTGCTTCACATACGCATGCTAAACAGACAAATTTGTTTGACGACCTAAACATTTGATCCTAACTAAACTACCCAGCTATTCTGCTTAAATCATTTTACTGTTTCATAATGTCAGCCAATAGTATCACGAGCGCTTCTATCTTGTTCACTTCTCGGAGGGGCGTTCAATGTAGTGATTTTTTGTGCACAACAATTGCCTCTATGTCACCAAACACTTAACTCAATATTACGGTACATGTAATAGACGCAAGTATTGATATGTCCCGTATATATCTACATCCACACAATGTTGACATCGTTGTGTGCCACCAGTGAGTAATTACACACTTAGAACTAATGTGTTGAATTCTGTACAATGTGTTACATTTGCTCACACACAAAATTGTGTAGAAATGATAAATGGCAGATTATATATTTAGGTGCAGATTTTCAGTGAATATGCGAGTGTATCATATTGTGTAGTTAAGATGTGTTTGATTGTATACACACATCTCACAAAGGATACATACACGAATTTTGCAGCAGTCTTAACATTTGTTTAGTGTTCAATCTGAACAGCACATAATTGTGATAAAATCTAACACACATACCACTAACTTCAGGTCCGGTTCCATGGTTTTCCTTAACTTTCCATATATGACATTCATGAATAATTAAAAAGCTCCATATATGGAAATGCTACTCCAAAACTTTGACCTGTAGCACCGAAACCACGGAAGCGGGGCTGGATGAATCTATGAAAACACGGAACCACACCAAATATCGAACAAAATTTGTGTAAATTTTGAACAGTAAGTTTGAAAAGTACCATAAAATACGAACTATATTTCGAAACGGTGTGATTCGGTTCTCCAATTAGTTTATTAACATAAAAATCTAAACGCACGTGTCACAACTCGCGCGGCAAGTCAAGCACAAGAGTTATAATATGCTGCAATTTTGACGAGTAGCTTGCTAAAATCGTCAACAAACCTACAGCTCTGATATTCCATTCTGTCATTATGTTTGAGTGCCGGAATTGTTCTCAAAGCACACAGGAAATTTGATTTTGGAGTGATCGGATTTCGCCATTTTTGCTGGAAAACCCCATACTAAATATAGAAACACAGACTAGTACCCAGCCGGTGACAGAGTCAGAAAGGAAGTGTGACTGGTCCACTGTGGTAGAGATTGGCTGATCGTGGCGACCTCGACGTCATCATGTCCCACCTATGGCCACTGGCAGATGAAATGGATAGATAAGCCGACGCCGTCGTGGAACCGCCAGAGGTCACCTTTAGCCAGTGCCATCATATTCTCTGGATCACCCGTAGGCTGACTTGACCCCCACTCGATCCAGGTAAGCCGGTCACCATTTCTGTTGCAGAACTCGAACTTATTACCACACCGGATGCCGTCGATCCATACATCTGTAACATGTATGCGTTTATCAAATGAAATCATGAAAAATATAATGTTATTGGAATTGCATAAACATGTACCAAACTTCAGCTTATATCAAATTTTATCAATTTGAAAAGGTACCAAACCTGTATGTTTTTCGTCGGTGGGTTATTATTTATTCGACCTCGCACACTGGATCATCGGGAACAAACACCACTTCAAGCCAGTTTAAGGCATTATTGTTATATTGTTTACATGTTATATTGTTTACATATTGTTTGCACAATGTTCACATATTGTTTACATATATTGTATAGATAATGTTTACATTATTATTGTTTACATATGTTTACATATTGTTTTACATATTGCTTATATATATATACCTATTGTTTACATTTTGTTTACATCTTGTTTACATCTTGTTCACATATTGTTTACATATTGTTTACATAATGTTTTACATAATGTTTTACATAATGTTTTACATAATGTTTTACATAATGTTTTACATATTGTTTACACACCTGATACAGACCAAGTAGACTGTAATAATACAAAACTATTAGGTAAAAGGCCTCTGTGTTATAGGGTATCTGGCATGCCACTCCAGTCGTTTAGGCATGCCAATATCCCACAATATGTCAAATATAGCGAATTATCGAAATATGAAATACCGCGAAAAGTGAAATAGGAAAAGACACAGAAATTACGGAATGAAAATGCATCGAAATGACGAAATAGCGCGAATTATAGAAATAATCAATTATTTTTTATTAACTAAATAACTGAGATATTTGAAGAATTGTTTTTGACGAAATAACGGAAATATTTGAAGAAGTGTTCTAAAGAGCGTAACCCGAACCTCCCCCAAGCCTACCCACCCTATAAAACAATTATATTTCACCAGAGTTGATCTATTGTGGTGTTGTACTTTCGCATACAAATCGCCGTTATTTCGTAAAGGTACATTCTTTATAACGACCCCGTTCGGCGCGTTTTCGCACCCGAGCTCGGGTCGTGTATAGGTAACAGGCGGGCGTGCGTTCTTGTGACGTTACACATAAATTACAGTAAACCGTGAAAGAGAAATTTTTATTCACACCACATTTCCGTGAGAAAATCACGTGACTTCCGGCAGTGGTTTCACAAAATCGCGGAATCAGATATGAAACGAATTTCTACTTCACAACTTCTGATATGTGGCAACGGACAACTGATGTATTTATTTATTTATAAACAGTAAGTTGTTATGAATATGTCCTACGTATGTTCATAATATATTAGTATTAGATCAGTTTCCTTCGTTCACAAGATGAAGGCAGTTACGGCGTAATGACGTCAAAGCGTCACTTGTCTCTGCGGGCCAGAATCCAGACATGACTGAACGTGTCTTCGCGGACAACTGATTTCACCTCACTATAGACTAGCCATATATTGATTAATGTATAGATTGAGCATTTAATCCATGCTCATACACATGTAATCTGAGTTAATTATAATTTCACATAAAGTTTTACATTTAAATGCAGCGAAGTGTTGATTTTTTCTGAAGTCAGCAGCCAATACGATGTTTATGTGTACTACTTCCCACTTCATATCAATGGTGTTCATTTATAAACGTTTAACTATATCATAATGATTATGTAAAGCACCCGTATTCAATAAAAATATAATTCTTACTATTATGACGGGGTCGCTCTACATTTGTATATGCCTTGCATATTATCATATTAGAGTTATTACTCTTTGGCAATGTTAGGCTTTTAGCATTTCAAAGAGCATGTGACATGCTTCAACGGCTGGCGACGCATGCCACATACCCTATAACACTGAGGCCTTTTAACTAATAGTTTTGTGTTACTACAGAGTAACATTGGTCTGTTTCAGGTGGTTTACACATTGTTTGCACAATGTTCACATATTGTTTACATATTGTACACATAATGTTTACATATTGTTTACATATTGTTTACATATCGATTTACATATTGTTTTACATATAGTTTTACATATTGTTTTACATATTGTTTACATATTGTTACATATTGTTTACATATGGTTTTGCATATTGTTTACATATTGTTTACATATGGTTTTGCATATTGTTTACATATTGTTTTACATATTGTTTACATACTGCATAAAGGACGACGCGTGATCGAAATTGTGGCGTTTTCCATACTTAATATGTAGTATGTATGGTGACACATACATATGTATATTTTGCCGCACAAATCGCATACACACATCCGGGTCTACTTAACTTACGGTATTCCAGTTGTGGTGTAACGTACACTGCCAAAAATATTTTCTCAATTCAGGAAAAAAAATATCTTGAAATGAGATATTATCTTGGGAGAATAGCTAGAAAAATAAGAAAAACATATTTTCTAGGTCAAGAAATGAAAGATTGGGAAAATTTCTTGTCTGAGAAAATTTCTTTAAGAAAACACAGTAATCTTAGTAAGAAAATCCTAGTAAAAAAATCTTAGTATAGATTTTTTTTCTTAATGTAGGAAAGATTGTTTTTCTCACATAAGTTTATTTTTCTTGAAATAAGATAAGTTTAAGATACTGCGATTATCTTGGGAGAATAGCTAGAAATTTAAGAAAGCTATACAATTAATCTAGAACAAGAAATTATATTTTCTATAGTTAGAAATATCGTCAAGATATTTTTTCTAGAATGAGATTTTCTCAAGCAGGAAAATAAATCTAAGTAAGGAAAACAAGTTTTCTTAACTAGGAATATTTTCCCCAATTAGGAAAGATATATTAGAAAACAATTCTTAATTAAGAAAAACATTTAATTTTAAATTAATATATAATTTCAATTGTGTTTTAAAATATACAATTGACATTTATTCTGAATATAAAAACTTCTTTGTAAATATCATTGTTAAATGTATAATAGAGACAATAAGGGGGCTTAAAGGCACGGGAGGCCTTAGTTGTCGAAAATATTCATATTTGTTTCAATCACCGTAAACAGAAAAACATTAAAACGCATACAGTTTTGTTCATATATACCATGACCATCGCGTAAACAGCATGCTATCATAAAGACCTACTATATTTTACCTAAGCAGGAGCCTGATTGTGTTACAGAAGGCAGCAC